>CM056947.1:22312866-23512866 GCA_029856935.1 Cyclocarya paliurus
AAGATAGTCAAATAAACATTTTTCTTAAACACCATAAGCAATAAATCTTGATATTTAAATTTTTTAAATACTAATAACATATTTACCTTAGTAAAACACTTGGGTTATTTTTAATAAGTCAAAAAAACCTCAATTCTTAAAATTTTTTTACTTTCTTAACATAATTATTCCTTTATAGAAATTAATAAATTTAATATCATTTAACTCTAAACATATTTCTTTATTTTAAAAATTTTCAACTTCAATAACATAAATATATCAAAATCTATTATAAAAACATTAGAGGTTCATTTCATACCATAGATTTAAAGTATTTAAAATAAATGATTAACCACATGGCTATTTTATATTAACATAATATCTAATCTTTCAATATTATTTAATATATATCTATATATATAAATATATATCTAAGTTTTATAAAGATACAACTGGTGGAAACACCCGATTTATAAAGATAAATCTAATAGTATTGAATATAAAATTATTGCAGGCTATTAGTATAATTCAATATTAATTTAATATTAATAACATAAAGCTAATATATTTAGTTTAAAATGTAAGCCCAACTTAATTGTTAAACCCAATCATGAAATATAAGTCTTTATATAAAAGTAGCCTTTCAATATACTAGATTTAAAAGGGCATATTTGTAATTTTATCAATTAACACATGCTAAAAACACACAACATATATCATTAGAGAAATAGAGGCTCGGGCTAGGGAGTTCGACAGAGCCGATACTCACTGAGGGAGGAGCTGCATGGCACGGCGGCTCTGGCGGCTGGCAGGGGGTCACGGCGCGCAGCTGGCAAGTCCTTGTGGTGGTGCGACACCTAGAGAGGGAGTGAGAGCTGACGGTAGAGCCTACCTAGAAGGAGGAGGAGCATGTGGGTGGGCTGGGTGGCTGGCGGTCATGTGCTCACCGAAAGGGAGTGGGCTCCCGAGGCTGGTTTTGTCGGTCGATTCTGGCGCCGTGGGTGGTGGTTCGATGACCTAGGGTGGTCGATGGTGGCTGGGCCGTGGCTTACGTCGAAGATCAGTAGGTGCTTTGTTTTTGGTGCGGGAAACACGGGCTCCCTGAGAGGTTGAGGGTGATTCACGGCTAGCGGTGCGGCGGGGCTGCTTTATGTGGTCCTCGGTTTGGTTGCTGGTGATGCAACCAATACTTGGCAGCTTACCGAGGTGCAAGGGTCGTGGCTACGCTGGGTTCTCGGTTGGACGTGCGACTTTAGCAGTGCACTAATCGTGCATGGGTGCTGCTTGCTGTAGTGACGTGATGCTTCAGCTGGTTGTGTATGGTCTGGACGGTTGAAGAAACTATGGTGGAGTGGCTCTCGGCTTTTGTGGAGGGAACTACTGAGTGAAGGTTCATGGTGGAGGGAGGCTGAGTGTGGGCTGGGAAGGTCTGCGGCGTGAGGTTTTCTTCATATATGAGATCTAACCGTGTGTGTATATATTAGGCATGGAGGAAAACCCTAGTGAAAACAAATGGAAGGCAGTATGTCAAGGGGCTGTGAATGAAAGGTATAAATAAACGTAGTGACGTGCATTTGTGACTAACGGAGAGAGACGTGCATGGCTTGAGAAACCAATCATAAACTGAGTTGTTATGGTTTAGGAATCATATAGAATAATAATCCTATAAAATCTTATAATAATAATAATAATAATAATAATAATAATTCTAATAATAAATATTTATAGAAAAAATACATAAAACGTATCTATGGCCTAATCTTAGAATCGGGTTGTTACAGGTCAGAAGTCACAAATGTCCAATGATGTTGAACCTAGTAGAGGAGCTAGGATTTGGAAGAGCACAACCGGCAGGCAACACGTTGGAAGCTGACGGAAGAGAGCGCTTGTGTCTTGACAATGGACAATGAATGTTAGTTAATGGATCAAGGTGAAGGGAGGGATGTGCTCCAGGTAGGGTCGACAAAGAGCACCCCACTTTATGAGCCTCACTTGTTAGGCCAGGTCAATTTCTCATCCTCATCGAATTTTGAGGACAAAATTCATTGTAATGAAGGGAGGATGTGAGGATCGCGTCAATGAAAGAGAGCAGATTAAGTTGATCCTTCCTCAGTTTGAGTGGAAAACAATGATCCTAGGAGCCTATACTTGCCAAGTGAAAGACAAGGTTAGGCTCCTAGGATCATCGAGTTCAAGGTCACATCCTCATTGAATTTCGAGGATGGATGATCTTTCTAGAACTTTATCTTCCAAGGACAAATGATCTATGCCTTCCACTTGGTTTTGCGAAAGATGATCCTTCCTCAGTTTGGGTGAAAAATGAGTTAGCGATAGTGTTCTAATTGCAACCAATCCAATGGGAGGGCGGGCAAGCACTTGGGTAAGAATGAGCTTAAGAGGCTCCTAGTTTAGAAAAGCCACCTAACATACAAGGTGAAGAACGAGTTGAAGACGAGCAATGATCAAGTAAAAGACCCTTACTGTCATGTACAAACTTTTCAGAACTACACAAAAAGACTCAGGAGGTGGCAGAGTCGTATGCAAAAGCCCACACTCCATCTGAAGAGTCACATCCAGAGTAGGTTTGCTAAAAGGATTACAATTTGGTAGAGCATATCATCTGAACTTAGAGTTATGGTCTAATGCCATGTGAAAGACCCTCAGTTGGAGAAAGACTGGGGATTGGACATAAGGCAGGCCGTAAGGACAAACGGACCTTGTCCTGCCAGTTTGTCTCTGTCATCTTGTAGTGGGACGATCGAGACTAAATGACTCCTATTCAATCACATCTAGAGTTAGGATGACGTCAGAAAGACACCTAATGTGCCGATGCCATAAAAGACTTTAGGCAAAACCAAAATCTCACTTTTGAGATCATAAGCACCTGAGAGCTCTGGAGTTGGAATCTTCGAAGGGAGGAAAGCAACATCAAAGGAGACAAAGAGGAGCAGTTAGTGTCGTCATGGGATAGTGAGGTAGGTTAGCTTTCTAAGACAGTATCGAGGAATGCAGGGTAAATGTCATGTGAGGATGTTATGGAATTTTGGTTCATGCACACTTTGTAATCTCTTCCTTTCTAATCATGAAATAAAGAATGTTTTTCCATTATGTTTATGAATATCCTTACTTCATGCTTTCTAAGATTTGAATGCATCTGTATTGGTGGAATCTCTATGTGAATATATATATATATATATATTATATATATATATATATATATATCTTTGTAAGAATAAGTGTACCGTGTGTTAATCATCATGTGACAAGATGAAGAATTCCCTAACCATTCTTGTGAGACATCGCCATGAGCTTCATAAGAGTAGAATGAGTCCTCATGAATGATTGGGGTGGGGCTATATCATGTTGGCCTCACCTGATAGGCGAGATGCAGATCCCCTAGACTTATCACTGTTGTTGTATTCGAGTTGGTTGGCAGGATAGACATTTTTCCGGTCCAACATGTATATCTATGTGTGAGAATTGACTTGTGTTGGGATACAGGCTAGTTGACTTGCAGCATGTGGTTGGGTGGGAGAGATTCTCATATTTCGAATGGTGGAGCAACTCATCCCCTATTGGCCCACCAGGCGATGTATGTCTGTGTGATGAACATCTATGTGATGACCATGAACTATTATGTGAATGGTGTTACCAACTTTACTTGCTTGAGAAGAGGTGATTTCTCACCTTGGTGACATGCATAACTATCTTTATATGTATTGAGTTTTGAGACAAAGGGTAACTCCTTATAGGGTAATTCATTTCCATGCTTATATACCTATATTTTATTGAGGGGGTGATTCCTCATTGTATTTTCGAATACATGCAATACTGCTTGAGAGGGTGATTCCTTGCAATGCACTAATACATGCATTCACCCTTGTTTTTACTGCATAAAACTATTCATTGCATATTCATGAGCATTGTTTTTCATTAGCAGTCTTCTCATAGTTGTCTAACATGCCTATGATTTCGATATTAAAACCATAGACTTTGATGTAGAAGTAGATCTATGAGTAATACTCAAGAAGAAAGAGCCAACCTAGCCTAAGCAATAGGCGAGTAGGCCTGTTTCCCATTTTAGGACTAATCATTCATGGAACGGGGTCTGTAAACTATTTTTTTTTTTTTTTTTGATTAGAGGGTCTATAACTATTGGTAGGCAACCATGTGTTCGGTCAGCCTTATTTTGGAGATATGATCAAACAGCTAGTTATGTATGTAAATATTTAATGAATGATGTGACAATGTCGATATTGTGAGAATGAAATTACGGTTTATTTTCAATTTCTGGTACTATATCATTTAGCCTTCAGACTAAACCTTTATCATTTGCTGTAAACCATCTAATTTTTCCTTACACTTGCACATCCTAGTGAATGTTGCATGCCTATCCCGACTTAAACCTTGGGTGTTGTTGTATGATTGCCACCCTTGACACCATAAATCCTTGTCAGATCCTTTATCGAAGAACGGAAAGTCACAACCTCTTTCTCGAAATGCGTTATTTTATGATTTAATGTGTAAAGAGGCCTAGCCTGGCGAGCACTAAGCCTTGCCCGTGCATGGCGCACAAGGAGGGAGCATCGAAACTTGTCTCGAGCCATGAGTCTGCTGGCACTAAGACTGCCAACACTCAAAAAACCTTGTGCTAGCAATATAGCTTGCTTGGAACACAATAGATGGTTGTATTGCTCAAACTACTAGCGCTCAGAACATCTCGGGCGGGCTGCATTGCTTGCCAGGAAACAAGCCTAATGACATGTAACACCCCACTTAAAAACTCCTTAAGCCTTAACCTTAGTAGCCATGATCCTAGTTAATTAGGAGTTAAGCTATTTGAGAGTAAGAACATTTTTGGAACTTGAGTTGGCAAAAGGGCCATATACTTGGGTTTAGTAGAATATTATAAGACCTTTTTAGTGCTTTATTAATTTTGAAGATAAGAAGTCAATAGGCCAACAAAAGAATGACACATGACATATTGGAAGTTTGTCACATTAATGGGTTAAGTAATTTGGGTTATTAGTAAATGGATTTAGGAAGGTCCAAGAGATTGGTTTATTAAAGGCCCAAGCAAAACTTTTTAAGTATAAAGGCTTAGGAGAGACACTAAGCTCAAGCCCAACTTGTTTGATACAAGGCTATGGGCCTAACTTGTTAGTTTAAATATATATATATATTTATATATATATATATATATATATATCTATATATATATATAGTATTTATTATATATATTGGCCATACTAGTAAGCATAAGGTTATGGGACCCAACTTAGTAAGATTCAAAGATTTCGACCAATTGAGTATTGACCCAAAGCTAAGACCCAACCAAGTGGGTTATTGAGGCTAAGGATAGGCTCAATAGATCTGGACATAAGGGTAAGCCCACTTATAAGCCCACACCAAAACTTGTTAATATGGCCTAATAAACGGCCCAACCCATTAAACCCAAGTTTTGTATTTTTATTTCATTCTTCCAAATGAGACCCCACATACACCATCCTATTGATTTCCTTCTTCACAACTCAAACACATGCCCCTAGAGTTCCCAATCCACAACTTGGTTAAGTTTTTAACTTGAGTTAAGATTATTACTCATCTCACCCATGAATAGTAACTCAAATATCATGATTTTTGCATAGTTTTCTTGAAACCATTTTTTATCATAATTTTTAAAATCTGAAAATCTTGTCTTTTGCACTTGTTTTCCATCACTCTTAGACAACTCTTGAAGGTTAGGATTAACCCACTCATGTCACTTAAACCGAAGGCATGTCAATGCCAACTAAACCACCAATCAGCATCCTTGGTGCATCACCATGCAACACTTCTAAAACCAGCCCTAAACCCACGTCTCGTCCACAATTTTTCAAAGGCTTTTCTGCACCACTCAACCATCATACATCTGCAAAAAATAGACTTAAAAAAGAGTAAAAAATAGTCTCATAGATCAAGCCAAAAACCTAACTATTCACCTAGGAAGTGAGTTAGCTTCAAACCGAGTACCTTTGGCTCTTCAAGAATTTTTCTGCACCAAAGCAGCCACCTTGCCCACGCCACCACCCTTGTCATTTTTTCCCTTGGAAGTACCTCAAAGCACTCAAGTGCTTTCTTGTCCAATTACCTCCCTAAGACAGCCCAACAAGTTGGCTCAAAGAAAGGAACACTTGAAACCACTCTGCTAAACCATCACCCATTTCATCCCTTCCATTTTTCTGCTCAAGCATGATCATTTGGCAATAAATCCCTCCTCTCTTCCTCACTTCTAAAATCCTTCAAATGATGGTCGAAATACCCTCAATTCAGACCAAGAAAATGGGACAAGAAGTGATAAAAAATTGGACAGCTTGGCAAGAACCAAACCGTCAGCCATCTTCATGACTTTCTTGTTGTTATTTATTTTTTTTATTCCAATTTCTGAACCAATGCAGCACACTACACCCATAGATACATTCTAGCACCTGAACTTGATGAAATCATAAAGTTTTAGATCATTATTCAGCAAACCAAGCATGACAAAATCTAGAAAAATTTCACACAACACTCCACCGCCCACTTCCACCACTCACAAGCCTCACCCTTCAGCCAAACCAATGCCTCTCACCCTCCATTGAGCCCTATAAATACCCCCTTCACTCCTCACTTCCTCACACAACTCCCTCAAGCATTCTCGTGGTGTTCTTGAGAGCTATACACTGTTTGAGAAATGTGAGAAACCGAGTGGTTTGAAAGTTTGATCTTGAAGTGAGTTTGTTCTTGGAGCATCAAAGGCATGTTTTAGTGAGTAGCCCTCCCTTATCTCTTGTTAGGCGTTAGATTAACATGTTAGGCTTTGATTTATGGCATAAGAATGAGGATTTGATTGATTTATAAAAAGGTTTTACTCAAAGTGTTGCATTTTGGCCTGATTTGAAGTTTAACATGTATAAATTGCTTTGGGATGAAATTTTAGCCATGACATATCTTGATATGATCTTATATGTTTTATTAATGTTTTGGGGGATTTATTGGGAGTTAAATTTGAGGAAAATAGCATGTCATGATAGGATTACAAATCAATATCTTGTATTGATCATTAAGCATGTTTCGATTTTCACTTGATTGAAATTTATTTTATGAAGTCTTGGTTTCTCATCCTAAGATTGAGTAATGAGTACCTGCCCCATTATGGTACTTATTTTTCACTTCAACTTTTCAAAACATATTACTTCATCTTTATTAAATTCATCAATATCATTAACATAACGTATGGTAACCTTCACAACTCCTCATTATAAACTGTGAGTACCTGCTGGTGATCGTAGTACAATTCATGTTAAAACTATGTTGTATGCAAACCCGTTCTCAATACATTGGTAACATAACATTTCATCATAACATAACATCATAATGTATACACCCACTCGCCGTAGGTGTCATAAACGACTTCGCTACGGTATTCTTTAAAAATAATCTATTTGAAGCCCGTAGATGGTTCTTTATCAACTCAGGAGTTACTACTCCATTTTTGCTCACTCCAGAGTGGACAGAGGAATTCCACTATGATAATTCCTTATCCTAACATTTGGGATCATGACAAAAAGTTATTTTTCATACTATGCTTGAAAATATTTTTTATGACATGTGCTTATGAAGTGTGCTTTATGAGAAAATGATAAATTTCATATAATATGCTAAAATTATGAAAGATTACATATGTCATGTAAGCAAGTAATTAAATGTTCAATAATATGTCACATGATGTTTCATACTCAAAAGGACATTTATATCATGAATGTGGCATTTATACATAAATCATAAATAAATCATCTAAAAGTATGTTAGAAGCTAACTTACAAGCTTTCCAAGAGTTAGGAAATTGTGCGGCTGTAATAAGGGTTATTCTAAGTTCGGAGTTGCAAAACTAAGGAAGATGTTCTTAATCAAAAGGTTCAAAATCAGTATTTGTTAAACTACCCTTATAATTCCTCAAATTCCCACTTAGGCCCTAAATTTTTACTATGTGCAGTTGGGCCCACAAATTTACCAAATTTTCCAAAATCCATATTTTCTATGTTATAAAACCATTACCCTTATAATTGAAAGAATCAATTCAAAATTGCAAAAACAACCAACATGTGGCATGCATCCTTTGTGGCCCCTATTTGTGATCTCAAGTCTATAACCTCTATGGATGCATGTGTGCTGAAGTTCCATCAAGTGGCAACCATAAATATGATCTGAGGAAAATGCTTATAACTTAGATTTAGATCTCACGAATTCATCCCAACACTTATACATTGATTGAAACCAAATTATCGCAAAACCATCAAACCAAGCATATGCATGATGTTTCTAGCTTTTCCTTGTCAAAGCGAGGTTTAGAATCTAAATGAATCATGAACTTTTTATTCTTATCCCAATCACAAGGCTTTTCTAAATGCTCATTACTTAAGCTTAGGAAAATTTAACCAAGACTTCATAAAATAAACTTCAATCATGTGAAAAATGAAACATGCTCGATGATCAACACAAGATATTGATTTCTAATCCTATCATGACATGATATTAAACTCTAAATAAATCTCTCAAGACAATAATAAAATATATAAGATGATATCAAGACATGCCATGACTAAAATTTCATCCCAAAACAATGTATACATGCTAAACTTCAAATCTAGCCGAAATGCAACACTTTGAGTAAAACTTTTTATAAATCAATCAAATCCCCATTCTCATGCCATAAATCAAAGCCAAACATGTTAATCTAACACCCAACAAGAGATAAGGCAAGGTTACTCACCAAAATTTGGCTTTGATGCTCCAAGAACAAACTCACTTCAAGATCAAACTCTCAACCCACTTGGTTTCTCACCTTTCTCACACTAAGCTCTCAAGAACACTAAGAGAATACTTGAGGGAATTGTGTGTGGAAGTGAGGAGTGAATGGGGTATTTATAGGGCTAAAGGAAGGGTGAGAAGCGTTGGTTTGGCTAAAGGGTGAGGCTTGTCAGTGGTGGAAGTGGCAGTGGAGTGTTGAGTGAAATTTTTCAGATTTTGTCATGCTTGGTCAGTTAAATAGTGATCTAAAGCTTTTTTATTTCATCAAGGTCAGGTGCTATAATGTGTCTAGAGGTGCAGGTGCTGCATCGGTTCAAAAATTGAAATAAATAAAAAAATCAAATAACAACAAGGAAGTCATGAAGATGGCCGATGGTTTGGTTCTTGCCATGTTGTCTAGTTTTTTATCACTTCTTATCCCATCTCCTTGGTCTAAATTGGGGGCGTTA
Organism: Cyclocarya paliurus; assembly: GCA_029856935.1. Taxonomy (NCBI): domain Eukaryota; kingdom Viridiplantae; phylum Streptophyta; class Magnoliopsida; order Fagales; family Juglandaceae; genus Cyclocarya; species Cyclocarya paliurus. The sequence goes on from CM056947.1 coordinate 22,322,124, forward strand.
TGCCCATCATTTGAAGGATTTTTCAGGTGAGGAAGAGATGATGGATTGACTGCCAAGTGATCATACTTGAGCAGAAAAATGGAAGGGATGAAATGGGTGATGGTTCAACCGAGTGGTTTCAAGTGTGCCTCTCTTTAAGCCAATCGGTTGGGCTGCCTTACAGTGGTAATTGGACAAGCAAGCACTTGAGTGCTTTGAGGCACTTCCAAGGGACAAAAGGAAAAGGGTGGTGGCTTGTGGAGGGTGGCTATTTTGGTGGGAAAAAAAAATTCTTGAAGAGCCAAATCTACTCGAGTTTGAAGCCAACTCACTTCCTAGGTGAATAGTTAGGTTTTTGGCTTGATCTATAGGACTTTTTTTGGCTCCTTTTTAGATCTGATTTTTTAGGATGTAATGATGGTTGAGAGATACATGAAATCCTTTGAAAATTTGTGGAAGAGGCGTGGGTTTGGGGCTAGTTTGTTGAAGTGTTGCATGGTGATGCACCTAGGGTGCCAATTGGTGGTTTATTTGGCATTAACATTACTTTGGTTTATGTGACATGGGTTGAGTTAATCCTAACTTTCAAGAGTTGTCTAAGAGTGATGAAAAACAAGTGCAAAAAACAAGTGCAAAAGACTAGAATTTCAGATTTTAAAAATTATGAAGGTTTCAAGAAACTATGCAAAAATCATGATGTTTGAGTTATTAGTCATGGGTGAGATGAATAATTATCTTAACTCAAATTAAAAACTTAACCAAGGTTTAATTGGGAATCTAGGGGCCTATGGTTGAGTTGTGGAAGAAGGGAAACTAATGGTATGGTGTATGTGCGTCCCATTTGGAAGAATGAAATAAAATACAAAACTTGAGATTTTATTAGGCCTATGAGCAAGCCTTAGTTGTGGGATTAGGAGTGGGCTTACCCATGGGTCTTATGTCTAGATCTATTGGGCCTATCCTTGGCCTCAGTAACCCACTTGGTTGGGTCCTAGCTTTGGGTCTTTATTCAATTGGTCCAAATCTTTTAATCTTACTAAGTTAGGCCTAATAACCTTATGCTTACTAGGTTGGACCTAATATCAAAAAAAAAATTAACAAGTTAGGTCTATAGCCTTGTGTCCAACAAGTTGGGCTTGATCGTTAGTGTCTCTCCTAACCCTTTATACTAAAAAAACTTGGGCCCTTAATAAACCAATCTCTTGAGCGTTCCTAAATCCATTTAGTAATTAACCCAAATTACTTAGCCCATTAATATGACAAACTTCCAATATCCCATGTGTCATTCTTTTGTTGGCATTTTGGCTTCTTATTCTCAAAATTAATAAAGTACTAAAAATGTCTTCTAATAATTCTACTAAACCTAAAGTATACGGCCCTTTTTGCCAACTCAAATTTCAAAAATGTTCTTACTCTCAAATAGCCTAACTCCTAATTAACTAGAGTCATGGCTACTAAGGTCGAGGCCTAAGGGATTTTTTAAGTGGGGTGTTACAAAAGTTGAGTTGCTAGACTCACCGCAAACCAATGGGCAATGAAAATCCCTTGATTGCCTGACCCTCACGCACATAAAAGCTGAGTCACCAGACTCGCACTTGGACAACAACACCAGCACAACATCTACATCTTCTCCATCAAATGCCGAGTGTGTACACTCGTGCCAAAACTACCTCACACGAGTTACCTTCAGAAGTGAGTCGATAGGCTTGGCAACTACCTGAGATAGACTTAGGGAGTCAACAAGCTCCCTGACCACTTAGGATAGGTTTGGGGGATGAGATGAGAATTTTGTGTTTTGTTTTAAAATTTAAAATATTATTTTTTAATTTTGAGATTTGAAAAAGTTAAATTGGGATTTGAAAAAGTTGTATTGGGATTTGAAAAAGTTGAATTGTTTATTATATTTTATATAGGAATTTGAAAAGGTTGTAATGATGAGATGAGATGAAAATTTTATGTAAGATAAAACATCCAAACCTATCCTTAGTGCAAGTTTCTACAAACAAACTCAAAGTCGAATACCTTGACTCATCACAAATTATGGGTAGTGGCAATCCCTTGACTGCCCAACCCTCCCGTACTAATCCGAATCCCTTGACTTGTGGTGAACTATGGGCAGTGATAGTCCCTTGATTGCCCAACCCTCGCATACAAAGTTAGGTCCCTTGACTCACTACGAACTTTGGGCAATAACAGTCCCTTAACTGCCTGGTCCTCGCGTACAAAGTTGAGTCCATAGACGCCCCGCGAATAACTTTTGGCATCCGAAGACACCGATCAAGGCTTGAGACACTATTGTGGGCCAGAGATGACTCTTTCTCCCATTTCAACCCGTTATTCGATTTTTGGCAATAATAAACATAGTTACTATTAACGGGGACAATGCTCCATATCTATTGTTCAGGTGGGGTTGGTCCTTATTCCTCAGGTACCTCTACTGGATCTACATCTACATCAAAGTCTATGGTTCCGATAAACGAAATCATAGATATATTAAACAATTATGACAAGACTGCTAATGAGAGACAATGTACGAGATGATGATATGCATAGTATCATGTAAACAAAACCATGAACACGTGTATTGTGCATGGCGAGGAATTGCCCTTTAAGCAAAACTCACTAGAATGTGTTACCTTTGAGAACAAGTCGACGAGCTTAACAACTCCCTAGATGGACCTAGAGAGCCAATGGGCCCCCTAACCATCTAAGGGCAAGTTACGATGCACGCACCTTAACCCCCAAACAAAAAATTGCCTTAAGAGGCAAAAAATCCACAAGCACTGAAAAAAATAAAAACGGTTGCTAAATATGGAAATACGCGCTCTTTGCTCACAATAAACAGTTACAGACGACCAACCGAACACTCGATTATCAGGAAAACGTTCACGCAAAGAAACTTCCCAAAATTTATTTCTACAGACTGTCTCTATAACCGTTGACTTGAAGATTTTCAATGTCTTCTTGTTGAGCAAATCAACCTTAAGAATCGTAGGCATCTATTGGATATAAAGTCAAAAACCAAGAATCAAGCCTAGAGATAAGGCCAAAAAGAGATAAGACCAAGAAGAGATAATGCAAGTTGACTCAAACACGTAAAAGGAAATGGCTTCATACGGCAAATATGACTTAATTACTCCAACGAATGAAAGAGACTCTATAAAGGGAGAGAATCTCCTCAGATTTTTGGGACTCCACTACACACAATGACTCCAAAATTCTCATCTCCTCAGAAGAATGGTTACTTCTTTAACCTCCAGAATTTTCAATTTCCTCCATTATATTGAGAGATGAGTGAGGTAATAAGAGACTATAAAATCACCTATCATAGTGGATTTTTTCCTCAAACAATTATTTGATGTAAGTTTTTATGTCGAACCACATAAATGTATGTATCTCTCTTTATTTATATTTTATGTATTTATTTATTATGGGCTTTTTGACTGCATCTTCGAGGCCTCAAACCACCATCGTGGGCTGGGATAACTCTTTTTGGACTGTTGTGCAAATTTCTGATTTAACCTTTTGTTTTGAAATTTGTAAAAGTTGTAATAATTAGATGAAAATATTAAAATTTTGAAATTAAAAAATATTTTATGATAAAAATTGTGAGAAATTCTACAAATTTGTCATTCCCATCTCGTTACCCAAACAAGGTCGTCCGTTAGCATCCATAGTGTCCTTTGCAACAGGGGAGATGACCAGTCAGAAGAGAGCTTCTCATATTATATAATCATAATAACAGATAGAGTTATTCTACATACAATCGTGAAGTGTGTAAACATTTCGTAATCATTTAAAAAAAATAAGATTTATTATTAAAAAATTAATTTTTTATCTTGATTCCATATTTTATTTATTTTTTTAAATGATTACGCAACAGTTACACAATGTCCACTTCGAGATATCTTTTCACTAACATCGAATGAGTTCCCTTCCAACGCATAGCTCTCTCCACCTCACGGAGACTAGCATTTCACTCTATAGCTTTGCTAATTGCTACTGCTGCAAAACTCTCAAACCAATCCAATTCAATCCAACTCCAATCCCAGCAGTTGCAATGATAGATCTTCCACAATAACAGTAAGATCTCTGCCCGTGCCGCTTCCACCACCTCAATGAGGCGATGAAACTCTCTACTCTGTTCCTCCGAACACCCACCTCCTCTCCAGAGCTGCAATGTTTCAGCCATCTCAAAACTACTATTCCGAATCAAGTCATTTCCATCCTCCATGAGGTTAGCCCGATGGAACCCGCCTTGGAACGCCTAGTCCCCTCTCTCTCATCCTACATCGTCTCCTACGTCATCCAACGACACCGGGACCGGCAGCAGGGTTTTCGATTCTTCATCTGGGCAACGCAGAGAAAACGTCTCCGTAGCCGAGCCTCTGATAATCTTGTCATTGACATGCTTGTCAGGGATAAACATGGGTTTGACTTGTACTGGAAAACTCTCCAAGACCTCAAAAACTCTCGGATACCGATCACTTCCAATGCTTTTACTGTGTTGATTGCAGGATATGCGAAGATGGGAATGGCGGAAAGGGCCGTCGAAGCCTTCTCGACAATGAAAGATTACGACTGTAAGCCTGACGTGTTTACCTACAATTGTATATTGAATGTTACGGTTCGAAAGGGGGTGTTTTTGTTAGCGTTAGCAATATATAATAATATGTTGAAGTCAAATTGTACTACGGATTCGGCTACCTACGGCATCTTGATGAATGGACTTTTCAAAACTGGCAAGAGCCGGGATGCACTCAAGCTGTTTGACGAAATGATCCAGAGGGGTATCCTGCCCAACAAGAGAACCTATACTATTAGTATATCGGGATTGTGTCGGGCAGAGAGGCCGAGTGAGGCACATCGACTGTTCAATATGATGAGAGAGAGTGGGCGCCCCGATGATATTACTCACAATGCTTTGCTTAATGGATTCTGTAAATTAGGTAGGGTTGATGAAGCTTATGCACTTTTGCGAACCTTCGAGAGGGATGGGTATGCACTTGGACTCAATGGGTACAGTTCTTTGATTGATAGTTTGTTTAGAGCTAAGAGATATAACGAAGCACATCAGTGGTTCAGAAAATTGCTCGAGGAACATGTAAGGCCGGATTTGGTTTTGTACTCTATAATGATTCGTGGGTTATCTGATGGAGGCAAGGTTCAGGAGGCTTTGAAATTGTTGGCTGAGATGACTCAGAGGGATTTGGTTCCTGATACTTATTGTTACAATGCTGTGATTAAAGGGTTTTGTGATATGGGTCTTCTGGATGAGGCTCGGTCCCTCCAACTTGAGATTTCAAAGCAGGATTGCTTTCCTAATGCCTGTACGTACACCATTCTTATTTGTGGTATGTGTAGAAATGGGCTGGTCGAGGAGGCACAACTTATGTTTAATGAGATGGAGAAACTTGGATGTGTTCCTTCTGTTGTGACCTTCAATGCTCTTATTGATGGACTTTGTAAGGCTGGCCAGCTTGAGGAAGCTCATCTTTTGTTCTACAGGATGGAGATAGGGAGAAATCCTTCTATATTTCTTCGGCTTTCTCAAGGTGCCAATCCAGTTCTTGATAGTGCCAGCCTCCAAAAAATGGTTGATCAATTGTGCGATTCAGGATTAATTCTTAAGGCCTACAAACTTCTCATGCGGCTTGCTGATAGTGGTGGGGCCATGCCCGACATCACAACTTACAACGTTCTGATCAATGGTTTTTGCAAGACTGGGAACATCAATGGTGCTTTCAAGCTCTTCAAGGACCTGCAACTGAAAGGGTTATCTCCTGATTCCATTACATATGGAACACTTATAGATGGGCTTCAAAGGGTTGACAGAGAAGAGGATGCATTTGGGGTCTTCCATCAAATGGAGAAGAATGGGATTACACCTAGCTTTTCAGTTTATAAATCACTTATGACCTGGTCAAACAGGAAAGGGAATGTTTCATTAGCTTTTAGTCTTTGGTTAAAGTATCTGAGAAACCTTCCAGGCACGGAAGAGGAAGCCATCAGAGCAGTGGGGGAATATTTTGAGAAAGGAGAAGTGGGAAAGGCGATCCGAGGCATACTTGAAATGGATTTTAAAATGAACAATTTTGACTCGAGTCCATATACCATTTTGCTCATTGGATTTTGTGAGGTAAGAAAAATGAACGAAGCTATGACAATATTTTCAATTCTTAAGGAGTACAAGGTCATTATCACTGCCCCAAGTTGTGCAAAGTTGATTCATGGTCTATGCCAGGAAGGGAATCTGGACCTGGCAGTAAATGTGTTCCTATATACCTTAGAGAGTGGTTTCATGATGTCACCACGACCTTTTAACCAGCTGCTAAAATGCATACTTCATTCCCAATATAAGAAGCATGTCCCAAGCCTTGTAAGTAGAATGAAGTCTTTTGGATATGATTTGGATGTCCATCTTTACCCGTCTACAAAGTTTCTTCTTCTTGGTAGTGGTAGCTGGAACACAGGGGACACTGAAAATGCTTCCCCTGGATAATTGCTGCCTATGGTGGATGACTTACAGTCAGGGAAAGACTCTTCTGGTACAATATTCTTTAGCTGAACTTCATTGGGACAGCTGTTGTAAAACAATAGGTTTGATTAAAATGGACACCAACCTCCCTCCCCGAGATTTATTTTATTTTATTTTTTATTTTTACCCGACTGCTTGTGTAGGTTCATGGGGGTGGAATTGGTTTGTTAATAAGTAAAAAGGTGTACTTCTGAGGAAGTCGATGACATTGTTAATTTCCTATGCATCCTAATAACTTTGTTGTAACATTACTGACTTGAAACAGCAGGATGAAATTCATTTTGTCAAGAATTAGAAGCTGTTTCCACAATTCATGATATGGTTTATTCAGCATGGTTCTCTTTTACCTCTTTAGATATGGTATTATATTTATAAATTTCTTTAAACAAACCTATATTTACCTAATTTGAAGTTTTGACTTTTGAGGATCAGTTTGCTTGATTCCAGGAACCGGCAGATCTCTGCTGCGCGTCATCACAATTTCTTTCAATTATCAAACAGGATGCCACATGAAGCTCTTCCTCCAAAAAGACTATAAGGCCTGTTGGATAGTGAAAGTGTTTCATCTCAATTTCATTTTATCATTACAACTTTTTCAAATTCTCACACAATATAATAAACAATTCAATTTTTTCAAATTTCAAAACAATAATAATATTAAAAAATAATATCCTAATAATATTTTATTCAATTTTCAATTTTCATCTAAAACTATCTCATTTCTTCTTACTATTCAAACCGCACCCACATCACAGATTTCACTATTGGTCTCAAAGATTTGTACTAATTGATCTCAGTGTATATACAATATTACATGTTTACTCTTACAAAAGTATGGTTTTAATTTAATCTATCAATACTTTCAGTTGATTAGAGTTGATGTATACTGTTTATAAGATAAAGTCTATTCGGTTCTATTTATACATAATAATTGTGATTTATAAGAAAGAAAGCTGTATAAATTTTAATTGTAACTTTGTTTAATTAATGGTATATTTTTAATAATCAATAATTGTCTTATTTTGATTCTTTTATAATTTTCTCTATCTTAAAATCTAAAGAATTAAAAAAAAATGATTCACAAGTTGATTAGAGTCAAGTTTTTGCCGAATCATTAGTCAATTTCAAAGATCAAAATGTCTTACTCGAATCCGAAAACACTTCAATCAAGTTTCGAATCAAACTCAAACTTAATTTCATACAATCGAACCAACTGAGCTTGATTTTAATGGAAAATCATCATTTTATACTAAGGGCTTTTTTGGATAGTGTTAATGTTAAAAATTGCACAATAGACCGGAAGGGAGGAAAGAGTCATTCCTAACCCACGAAATGATTCAAACGTCGATATGGTACTATTTGCATTCATCCATAAAATAAATAATAAATAAGAAAATAAAAATAAATAAAAGAGAAACATGAAAATTTACGTGGTTTGGCATAAAAACTTACGTCCACGGATTGTTTGGAGGCAAAATCCACTATAACATGTGATAACTTTACAATATCTCTTGACCTCACATATCGCTCAATAAAATGAGATAATTTAGTCTCACGAGAGTTCCTCTAGAGCATTGGTAGAGAATGTCTGGAGAGAGCCTGTCATATTTGTGAGAGAGTTGCTCCTATATAGACATTATTTCATTTGAGTGATAGAGTCCAACTTGACTTGTGATACATTTTCCTTTTAAGAGTCTGAGCTAACTTTTTTGTCTTATCTCTTTCTACCTTATCTTTTGACTTTATCTCTTCTTTTAGTGATAAGTTTCTAAGGGGTTTGACCCAGTCAATTTAGTCCCTAACAGTTGCCCTCGAGTCTTAAGGCCAACTTGTTTATCAAGAAGGTCTTGAGAATTTTCAAGTCAACTATGGTGGAAGTAACCTGCAGAAAAAGAAATTTTGATTGTTGATAGTTTTTCATCTCATCTCATCATTACATTTTTTTCAAATTCTCACACAAACTATAATAAACAATTCAATTTTTTCAAATCTCAAAATAATAATAATAATAATTAATATTTTAACAATATTTTATTCAATTTATCTAAAATTATCTCATCTCATCTTATCTTATCTCACAATCTAAAAAAAAATCCTTAGAATTTGGTTCCTAAAAGTTTGAAAACTTTTTAAACACCCGGGGTTAAGTTCAAATTTAAAAATGGTTCCTCGGTCAATCTCTTGATGAAAAATATCGACACCAATAAAAGAAGAACACATGGAATCTGTACATCTAGTCAGCATTTTAAAGTTTTAAAATGCTGAGCTAACATCCCACGTAAGCATGAATAGTGAAATTATATGAAAATTTTTAAAAAAAAAAAAAGAAGGAAAAACTCAATGAAATAGCATAAATAAAGTTACCAAATAAAGTTATAAAAACTAAAAATAAAAACAAAATTAATAAAATAAAAACTTTAGATGAAAATTTTTTTAAACACATAAAAGTTAAAAATCATAAACTACTTTTTTAAAAGATAGCTAAAATATTTTGAATTGTGTTACAATGAAAAAAAAAACTGGATAAAACATGAAAATAAATTAAGATAATAATTCAAAAGCATAAAGATATTAAAAAGTAAAATTATTAAACTATGTATTAAAATAAGAGAAAGAAAAAGAAGTGTGGCCACAGATGGCCTCCCCATTGGGCAGCTAGTAGTAATGAAAAATAAAGGCGCATGGCCGAAAAGTTTCGATAATATTTCGAAACGTATCGTACCGATCCAACCCGACCCAATTATCTACCTACATTATCTGAATCACCCGGAAAATTTTGATTAATGCTGTAAATAGATGGAATGTGTTTAATGGATGACTATTAAAATTCTCTCATATTCATGTATCTTTATTTTTTATGTTCATGTATTCCTTTGATTCATATATTGTCATTTCCTAAGTTTATGTACTTATTTAATATCATGTATCCTTCATGCCTATAAAAGGATGTCTCGATGAGCATTTGTAGTAGACTCAAAATAAGAAAGTTGAGAGAAATAATATTTAGTTTTTGAATAACTAATTCTAGATATTGTAGTCTTTCAATTCTCTTGATATTTTTTTTTAGTTTTACAACACGTTATTAGTACAAGACTCTAACCAATTGTCGTGTTATTTGATGTTGAAAGCTATATTTGTGAGATTTCTCTAATCACTGTAAGTTATTTCACAATTTTATAATGTTATTTTATAATCATCATGGTATGTTCATATTTTCAAATGATGCTAGAAAATATATTTTATGCAATACTCTTTGAAGTAAAATATTGAATTTTCAATGATTCATATGACTTCATAAAGTTTATAATTCTTACATATTTTAACTTTTATAATATTTACTTATTTGACTTTTAATATATTTGTTATAGATAATGTCGAATCTTACAAAATTAGAATTTGTTGCTCTCGACGTTTCTGGCAACAATTACTTATCTTGAATTTTGGATGCTGAAATCTATCTTGATGCAATGAACCTTGGAAATACTATCCAAGAAAAGAATGAAATGTCCTCTTAGGATTGTGCTAAAATAATGATTTTTCTTCGTCATCATTTGTATGAAAAATTGAAAACTGAATATCTCATTATAAAAGATCTCTTGATTTTATGGAATAGTCTTAAGGGAGATATACGAGCACTAAAAGACCGTTATCCTTCCAAAAACTCGCTATGATTGAATGCACCTAAGGTTGCAAGATTTTAAAACAATATTTGAGTACAACTCTACACTTTTCAAAATAAGTTCACAGTTGAAACTATGTGATGAGAAGTCATTGATGAAGATATGTTAAAAAAACATATACCACATTCCATGCCTTGAATGTGCTCCTACAGCAACAATATCGAAAGCACAAATTCACAAAACTCATTGTTCTGTTAGTGACTGAATAAAATAATGAGCTTTTAAAGAAAAATCATCAATCTCGTCCAACTGGTTCTATTCCATTCCTTGAAGCGAATGAAACTTCATTTCATATTCATAAAGAAAATCGTGAACGTGGTCATGGTAAGAAAAACTATAAAAATCAAGGAGACTGTACTCAAAATTACTCAAAGAAAAACTCAGCATACCATCGGAAGTGGAACAATACAGACAAAAAATGATGAAAATAAAAGCTCATAGAATAAGTCTGCGAAGAACTATGAGGATAAATATTTTAGATATAGTATGATTGAGGATTGGTCACGTACCTATTATATATCAAAATATTTGGTATACCTATATCAGGCCTCCATCAAAGAAAAAGAAAAGGGAGTCGAAATAAATTTTGTTGATCAATAGGTTATTACTAAAAATTGAGTTTTTGTGGACAAGGACTATATTTGTGATGGAATGTTTAAATTGAACATCGAATGTTTCTGTTATATACTTTCTTCTTTAAATTTTTGACTTACACGTTTATGTCATATTAATAGTAGATATATTGCAATCATGAGTAGTTTAAGATTAATTCCCAAACCGAAAAAGAATTTTCAAAAATGAGAAATTTTTAGTCAAGCAAAAATTACAAACTGACCTCATAAAAGTGTTAAGAAAAATATAAATTATTAGATTTAATTCACATCAATCTTTGTGAATTTGAAGGAATCTTAACTCGTGGAGGAAATAGACGTTTTATCACTTTTATTGATAATTTTTCAAAATACATGTATGTTTATTTATTAAAAAATAAAAGTGGTGCTTTTGAAAAATTTAATGATTTCCTCTATGAAGTTAAAAATCAATTTGGTAGAAAATTTAGAAGTGATAGAGGCCGAAAGTATGATTAAAATAAGTTTAATTATTTTATTCAATCATTGGGAATTATCTATAAAACTACTGTATCATACTCACTTGCATCTAACGATGTTGCTGAAAGGAAAAATAGAACATTGATTGAATTGACAAATGTCATACTTATTGATTCAGGCGCTCCCTCAAGTTTTTGGAGTAGAGTAATTTTGACTGTTTATCATGTTTTAAATAGGGTGCTTTATAAAAATTAAAAAACTACACTTTTTGAATTATGGAGAGGGTATAAGCTAAATTTAGAATATGCTAAAGTTTGAGGCTATTTGGCATTTTTAAGGCTAACGGATCTTAAAAGACCCAAATTGAGTGTTAGAATTACCACTTGTATCTTTCTTGAATATGCAAAAAATAGCACAATCTATAGATTTTTTATGTTGAAAATAAAGTAATTTTTGAATCAGGCGATGCAATTTTTCATGAAGAAAAAATTTCTTTTAAATCTAAAAGTAGTGGAGGTCAAGAATTTAGACAAAATATTTTTTTGAAGCTAGTTCTTCTACTTCTCAAGAAAATGAAGAAAATTTTGAATTAAGAAAGAGTAAGAGAGCTAGAATTGAGAAAGATTTTGGTCCCGATTATTATATTTATAAGATTGAGGAAAACCCAAATACTCTATAAGAAGCTTTAGCATCACCTAATTCTATGTTTTGGAAATAGGCTGTGAGTGATGAGATGGATTCACTAATTTCTAACAAAACTTGGAAATTAGATACCACCAGGTTGCAAAACTATAGGGTGTAAATGGGTCCTTAGGAAAAATTTAGACTGAATGAAACAGTTGAAAAATTCAAGTCTAAATTTTTTTCGATACATTTTCTCCGGTTACAAGAATAACATCCATTAGATTATTGATTGTCGTTGCAACAATCTATAATTTAAAAATTCATCAAATGGATGTTAAAACAGTTTTTTTGAATGGGGACCTAGATGAAGAAATTTATATAGATCAACTCGAAACTTTGTAGAGCCTATCCAAGAAAGAAAAGTGTGTAAGTTAACAAAATTCCTATATGGCTTAAAACAGGCCCCTAAACAGTGGCATGAGAAATTTCAAATTTGACTATTGCATGATCAAGAATAGTTATATGCCAAACAAGAGTGATAAATGTATTTATTAGAAATTTTGGGATAATTATCATGTTATGATTAGCCTATATGTGGATGATTTATTGATATTTGGTTTTAATGTTCATATTATAGATAAAACAAAAAGCAAGTTAGTAATAATTTTGATATGAAAGATCTTGGTGAGGATAATTTTATTTTGGGTATAAAAATTACTAAACGTGTGATGGTATTTTTCTTGATCAATCATATTATGTAGAAAAATAAATAAAGCAATATAATTATGTTGGATGCAAGCATGGTGTTACTCCTTTTGATCCTAGTATTCATTTATTTTCTATTAAAAATGATGATGATGTGATTAATCAAAAGGAATATGCTAGCATGATTGTTAGTTTACGTTAGACAACTGATTGTATTAGATCTAATATTGCTTAGGTAGTAGGAATACTTAGTAGATTTGCTACCAAGCCAGGAAGAGACCATTGGTATGCAATGGATTGGATAATGAAATATTTATCCAGTACAAAATATTATAGCTTGTTTTATATAAAATATCTTGTTGCACTTGAAGGCTTTAGTGATGCCAATTAGAATATATTGTCAGGTGATTCTCTTTCAACTACTGGTTATATTTTTACCTTAGGTGGTGGTGCTATATGTTGGAAGTCTAAAAAATAAATTATTATTACTAACTCAACTATAGAAGCCGAGCTTATAGCTTTGGCTTTAGTGAGTGAGGAAGCAAACTGGTTGAGAGATCTACTACATAAGATTTCATTAAGAAAAAAATCAGTTCCACCCATATTAATTCATTGTGATAGTATTGCTATTATTGGTAGAGTACAAAATCGCTATTACAATGGTAAATCCAGACCAATAAGAAGAAAATTGAGTACTGTGAGGGTCTAGAATACATCGATGGGAATGAGATTAAACTCCAAACAGTCCTGAACCACATATGAGGATACTCAACTCAGATTAAAAAGATTCTGAGAACTGGGTTCAATGGGAAGAACAAATCATTTGGTGGTAGTAAGAAAGACACTATTTATTTTATTTAAGAGCTTTTCCATTCCTATGGTGTAAGTGTATCTTGTAATGATTGAGAGGATGAGTTTTTTTTTTTTTTTAAATACTCTTAATGAAAAGTCTGTAACTCTTATGAGTAGGGTGTCAGAGTTACAAGAGCACACTTGACAGATTTCACTTATGTGAGTGTAGGAGTGGAGCTGCTCTATATGAGAATTGAGTTTATTCTCAAATACACTCATGAAATCGGGAATAGCACAACCGTAACATGCTAGCTATTAAAACTCATGTCCACACCTAGACTGTTATGTGTGAACATTAATTTTTTTATTTTCCTTTAGAAGTTATGGTTCAAGTATGAGACTACTACTAACTCTGGAGTAAAAATTATTGTTTCATTAAGTGAGAGTTTAATGCAGAACATACTTTTATGATGCATAATAATTTTTCTTTATTTGGAAGTATCTATTTTATTTTTCTATCATTAAAAAATAGTGGGAGCATGCTGGTATTTTTTAATAGATTGTATTTGTTAGTAAGATATTTTTATATGACGGTTGCATTGCTTCAAACCTTTTTCTGTTGAGGAAGGATTACACGGAATCATTTTCCTCCGTTGAGGAAGATTTATTCATTTATTTTCGGAATCCAAAATTTCAAAGTGAATAATTGACTAAAAAAAAATCTTCAACATTTGCTTTTAACGGTTATGGAGAAAACTAGCCGTTTGTATCTTTTTTGGTTTTCTAGAATCTAGGAGGAGAGCACATGGGATCTAAAAACATAAACTAACGTATAGTATTGATGTTATATTTCATAGCCCGAGCAACTCTGCAATGGGTCTATATGTTCCTACAGAAATGGAGAAATGAGGGCTCGAGATTGTGAGAAACACATTCGATGCCTAAGTAAGCTTGGTTTCTTAATCTATGATTTAAGGAAGCTCAAATAAAAGTGCTTAGATAGTTTTTTGCCCCCAAGAGGGGGTGGAGGGGTATATATTCCTGGTGGGGGTAGTCCCTTGACTAGCCGATCTTGGTGAGGTTGTTCTGTACTCAAGTCATGCTCTCCTCTAACGTTTTGCCATGCGACAAGCCATTCATGCCTATCGTGTCGACCGCTAACAGTCCAGGGTTCATGTTGTGGCATGTCTATCTCTGTCCTTCATTAAATGCAGCGTGATCTTGATCTAGCGCGCTTACCTTCCAAGTCTGTCTAGCTGTCGGTGCCTAAGGACCAGGGTTGTCCCTGGCCCTGTCCGTATGGATTGTCGGCCTGTAGAAGTGGGTCTACGTTCTATGTGCACTACTTTACTACTTCTTTCTGGGCTTCCTGAGCCAACCTAATCCTTCTTGCCCGGCTCGGCCTATCCTATCTTCCATATCGATTTCCTCCTCCCAGGTTGTCCTTAGTCCCATCAATGCCTCATGGGCTGGGCTCGTGTGGTTTGACCTGACACTGGAAATGACCTCCCTCACACATATAGTATTTTGAAAAAAAAAAGTAGCTTTAAGATAAAGAGTATTGAGGTGTACGTAGGATAAGAAAAAAGATAGAAGTTTTTTGTCTCTGGTGAGAAGTTTTACAAAAACAAAATAAGGTAGTGTTTAGAGATTATTGAGAATTTTTCAAATAAAATAGATGTGTTATTTTCAGAGGAGTTTTGGGCTAAATCACTTGTGCAAAATTGGTTCGGTTATATGACGTTCAGTTGGACTGTTGTCCTAGATGAGATAAGTCAAGAGAAGATCTGCTGTATCGGTTCATTTGAAACTTTACATATCATAGATAGGGGTGAGCATCGGTCGGTCCAGACCGAGAAAATCGGACCGGACCAGTCATTTTGGACCGAACTGGACCGGACCGGACTTGGTCCAATTTTTTTTTAACCAAATTCATTCGGTCCGGTTCACGGTCTGGGTGTTTTTCGGACCGGACCGGACCGAATGTATTTCTATATATTTTTTATATTTTTTTATATATAATTAATTATATATATAATTATACTATATTATAATTAAGTATAGACTATTAATACTATTATATATTTATATAGTTATACTAATGGTTATATTAGTTGTTATATTAGTTTAGTTATACTATATTATAGTGATTTATTATAAATTATAAGTTTATAAGAAATTATAACTATATTATATATTAGTATAAGTTATAATGATTTAGTATAGTTATAAGTATAGACTATAGACTATAGTTATACTTATGCAATTATACTTATACTAAATTATTAATATATAGGTATAGCCTATAGCCTATACTATATTACTAATATTCTAATACTTTATACTAATAGTTATATTAGTTTAGTTATACTATATTATAGTGATTTATTATAACTATATTATATATTAGTATAAGTTATAATGATTTAGTATAATTATAATTATGAACTATAGACTATAGTTATACTTATACAATTATACTTATACTAATATTACTAATAGTCTAATACTTTATACTAATACTATTATATAATTATACTAATCATGATTTATAATAACTAATCACTATAAGTCTATCACTATATATATTTAGTATCAATGTATTAATATATTCTTTAATGTATTACTAATACTATTAAGTATTAAGAGTTATAGTATAAATTATAATATATGTATAATTTATAAATTTATAATAGTATGTATAATTAAATATTTTTTTCTTATTTATAATAGTATGTTAAGTATGTATCTTTCTCAATTATGGATATAATATGTATGGATAATTAAATTATTCATGCTTATTACTTCATATACAAAATGTTAAAAGTTGTATATGGCTCATTATGTATTAACATACTTTAAGTTAGTAATAAAGTAATAATTAACATCATCAATAATGTAATTTTCATCTAATTTATTATCATTGACCATATAAAATATTTTTTTATTGAGTTTGTTACATAATCCACATTAATAAGTCACTTAATTTAATTTAGTATTGTAAATAATTTATTTTATTAATTGATTTAAAAAAAAAAAGACCGGATCGAATGGACCGAACCGGACCGATAGCTACCGGTTCGGTCCGGTCCCCTTGGGTGTTCGGTCCGGTCAGGTCTTGTCCAATTGATGGACAGAAAACCTTCGGTCCATCACCGGACCGGACCGGACCGGACCGTGTGCACCCCTAATCGTAGAGAGTTTAAATCTTTTTAAAAAGAGCGAGATTTTTGTGTCTCAATTTAAACTGGTTTCGTTTATTTTTATTTTATTTTATTGTAATTTTTATTTTATTACTGTGTATTTTCTAACACAACACGTATATTTTGATTTTAGATTTTTTTTTTTTGATAACAGAAATTAGGGAAAAGAATGGGATTGGAGAAAAGAAATCATTAAATTACGAGATTGTCCCTTACTTTTCAAAACTTTTAAGAAAATGCCATTCATATAGAATTTGGACCCAAATCCAACGAGACTGGATGGGAACAAATCAAAATGACTGGAATTTAATCTAATAAAACGAACCATCCAACGGGTCAGATTTGGATAGAAAGATATTTTTATTTTATTTTATCTTATTCTATCTCATATCAATATTTAGATATCACAAACATTTTTTTAATTTCAAATATTCAACTTTTTATTTAATTATTATAATTTTTTCAAATTTTCAAACAAAACATAAAAATAATCTACTTTTTTTAAATCTTAAAATAAAAATAATATTATAACAATATTTTAATTTTATAATATTTTTATTCAACTTTTTCTCTTTCATTTTTCAAAACCTCATAAAAGATTTTAACTCAAATTATTTTTAATTTATCTCATCTCAATTCAAATATCTCACTATTATTTATAAATTATATCAACTTATTTCATCTCAATTCACTATCTAAACCATACTAAAGTATACCGCGAATGTTACGACACAAAAAGCTCCAACCACGAAAATTAAAAATTTGGTCAACACTAATGCCAGTCAATGTTTTCAGTTAGTTAACTAAGTCTCGTTTATTTTCACAACTATTTTCAACTCATTTCATTTTATCTAATCATTATAATTTTTTTAAACTCTCAAACAAAATAAAATAAACAATTCAACTTTTTTAAATCTTAAAATAAAAATAATATAAAAAAATACATTCTAACAATATTTTATTCAATTTTTAACTTTCATCTCAACTCATTTTAATTCATTTCATCTCATCTCATCTCATCTGGAAAAACAAATGAGGCCTAACATTGACAACAGTCTAGTCAAAGCCAAAGCCAAAATTTATCTAAAACTATATGTTTTGCATAAAGCTAAAGCTATCCAATATATAACTCCACGTTGGGTTATTCATATATTAGCTAAAATATTAATATAATATTATTTTTTTAATAATAATATCTTAATTTTTTTTTTCATATTTTGCAACTATACAAATAATTTGTTAATTAATAATTAGACATAACAATATTTTGAAATAAAATATATATTTTGGTTATGAACAATATCTAGTCAAAAACAAAGAAATGTTTAGATTTATTGTAGCTCATATGTGGAGTAATCAAAACGAGCTCTTAAATTTTGGCTACTCCAATGTAAGAATTTCATTAATATAAAGTGAAAATTTTTAGATGCACTGGATTAGCCAAATATTAGTGCTCAAGGAAGTATGAGTCGACGGTACTAAAATTTTATAAACCAATCAATAATTTTCGTTTTAATAAATGAGAACTTTTTCAATAATTTTTAAGAAGTACTATTATATTTATAAATAGATTTATTAAAATTAAATTCATATTTATGTGATATATTATATTTATTTTAAAATAAAAATAATTTTATAATTTAAAGTGTCAATCTATAAATTTATTTTTATAATATAATTAAAACATTTTTCTTAATTAACTGCACATACCTTAGGGTGGGTTTGGATGTTGAAGTGAGTTGAGTTGAGATGATAAAATATTGTTAGAATATTTTTTTTTAATATTAAAATTATTTTAAAATTTAAAAAAATTAAATTATTTATTATATTTTGTATTAAGATTTAAAAAAAGTATAATAATAAGTTGAGATGAATTAGGATGAATTGTGTAATCAAACGCACCAATCCTAATACACACGACCAAACGGTCCAAAGTTTAATTGGATCGGGCGGGTTGGGACGTGAATCCGAAATGGTGGGGTTTTATACCGAGAGGCTCTGCAACACAGTAGGGTTTTAGCAATTAAAACATTGCCTCTTGGAAGATTTCTAGCAAGGCGCCAGCCGAGAATAAATTGGCAACGGACGCTGCAAATCGACACTGCCATCGTAGCCCTGGACGGGTTGAAACTGAATAATGCTTCGATCGAGAGGCGGCCCCGAGCAGCAGTTTTGCGGTGCCGGAAGTGACAGCTTGCTTTAACGGGGAAGCCTTCCTTCTAGAAGCTGGAAGGCACGCCTCGGAGACCGGCGAGCTTGTTTTAGACGCTATTTTTTTGAACCGGGTTTGAGGGCGTATGCTATACCTTTGTGAACTGTGGCTTCCTAACTGGGTCTGAGTGGAAGAAGAAGATAAACGGGAAGAAATGAAGTTAAGCGAAATTTGGTGGGAGAGGTAGGCAAAGAAGAAGGACTCTCAGGCTCCAAAGAAAGACGGGCTGGGATCAAATTGCAAACAGGAACAGGATGGGTTTTAAGAAGAGCTTCGAAACGTAAGCTATTCGTTCTTTCTGCTCCGATGAGTCTTTTTTTATATCTCCATGTGGTTTCTTTCATCAGTTCGAGTATTTAGTTTACCCAGAAAATTCATTTATCCTACTTGTAATCATATTCGTTTCAAGTCAATCTCTCCGGCGCTTGCCCTCTTGAACTCCACCGAGCCCTCAGATTTATCGACGGATGATGAATATTCTTATGCGACCTCTTCTTCTCCCGCTTCTACTTTCACGTGTATGTCTGGCTATATCCCGAACAGCATAAATCTGGCTGAGTTGGACTCGACGAGGGTTGTTCAAATTTTGAATACTCTAAGAAAGGATCCCAATTCTGCAATGTCCTTCTTTTACCAGTTAAAGGAACAAGGCTTTCTACATGATGTCTCCACGTATGCAGCTCTTGTTGGGATCTTATGCTATTGGAGGTTGTATAGGGAGTTGGATGCTGTCTTTTTGGAGCTCATCGTTGGGTCCACGGATAAGGGGAACTTGCGATTTGAAATTCCCCATTTGTTTGAAACACTTGCATTGGAGGGGCTCCAGGCCAATGAGACATTGGTTGGAGCATACAATGTACTGGTTAAATCGTATGTCAGTATTGGTATGTTTGATGAGGCAATTGATATTTTGTTCAAAACAAAGAGGCGTGGGGTTGTTCCCCATATCTTCACCTTTAATTTTCTCATGAATCGGTTAGTTCATCATGAGAAAATGGACATGGCTATAGCCATTTACAAGCAGCTTAAGAGGTTAGGTCTGAGCCCTAATGATTACACCTATGCAATCATGATTAAAGCACTATGCAAGAAGGGTGATTTGGAAGAAGCTGTCAATGCGTTTCAGGAGATGGAGGAAGCTGGGGTGACCCCCAATGCCTTTGCATATACAGCATATATTGAAGGGCTTTGCACCCACCGGAGGTCAGACTTGGGATATCAAGTACTCCAAGCATGGAAAGAGGCAAATGCCCCTATTGATGCATATGCTTATAGTGCGGTCATTCGTGGGTTCTGTGGTGAGATGAGATGGGATGAAGCAGAGAATGTCTTTCTTGACATGGAAAAACAAGGGGTGGTCCCTGATACACAATGCTATCATGCATTGATCCATGGATACTGTAAGGGTTGGAATCCACTAAAAGCTTTGGCTCTCCACAATGATATGGTATCAAAGGGTCTAAAAAGTAACTGCGTAATTGTTAGCTTGATTCTTCAATGCTTGTGTGACATGGATATGCTTCTTGAAACAGTGGATCTATTCAATGAATTTAAGGGGTCTGGGATTTTTCTTGATGAGGTTTCATACAATATTGGGGTGGATGCCTTGTGCAAACAGGGGAAAGTGGATGAAGCCATAGATCTGCTTGAAGACATGAAAAGTCAGCATATGGTATTAGATATTATGCACTATACAACCTTGATTAAAGGCTACTGCTTCCAAGGAAAATTTCTAAATGCTATGAATCTATTTAAAGAAATGAAGGAAAAGGGTTTCAAGCCTGACATTGTTGTTTATAATGTACTTGCTTCTGGGTTTTCAAGACATGGCCTTGCATCTGAGGCACTTGAACTTTTGGTTTATATGGAGTCACAGGGTTTAAAGCCAAACTCTATTACACACAACATCATTATTGAAGGTTTATGTATAGGAGGAAAGGTGGAGGAAGCTGAGGAATTTCTGAGCAGCTTAAAGGATAAGAGTGTGGATAACTATTCTGCTATTGTTAGTGGGTACTGTGAAGCCAACTGTACAAGCAAGGCCTATAAACTTTTTGTTAGGCTAACAAAGCGAGGAGTTCTGATTAGAAAAGGCTCTTGCTTTAAACTACTCAGTAACCTTTGTTCTGAAGGTGATAATGATGAAGCTCTTGCATTGCTTGAGACAATGTTGTCGTTGAATATAGAACCTAGCAAGGTAATGTACAGTAAAGTCATAGCAGCACTTTGTCGGGCTGGAGATATGAAAAGGGCCCAGTGGTTTTTCAATATTCTAGTCGAAAGGGGGTTAACTCCTGATGTCATTTCCTACACAATGATGATACATGGGTACTGCAAACTGAACTACCTACAGGAAGCCTGTGATCTCTTCCAAGATATGAAGGCAAGGGGGATTAGACCTGATGTTATCACATACACAGTTTTGCTTGATGCTCATTCCAAAATATATCTAAGAAGGGTTTGTTCTCATCTAGACATGAGGGAAAATAAGGAAATGAAAATTGATGCTTCAACCATTTGGACAGAAATGGAGGATAAGGGTATAAGACCCGATGTCATTTGTTACACTGTTTTAATTGACGGGCACTGCAAGACAGACAGCCTTCAGGATGCTGTTGCCCTGTTTGATGAAATGATTGATAGAGGATTAGAACCTGATACAGTGACTTACACAGCTCTTTTGTCTGGCTCTTGTTATAGGGGAGATGTGGATAGGGCTGTGACCCTTTTTAATGAGATGTCTTCTAAGGGAATACAGCCTGATACCCACACCATCTCGATTCTTCACCGTGGTATTATAAAAGCCAAGAAAGTGCAATTTCACAAATAAGCATTCTGTTGGCAATAAGTGCTTGGATGAACCCAAAATCAATGAGGTAGTTCAGTTGAGCATTTAAAAGAATGTATATAAAAATGATGCTATTTCTTGATTTTGAATTATTTACACAGTGAACACATTTTGTTGTATTGTTCTATTGAAGGTGGCTCTTGATTTTTCAGGCAGAGAAGAAGGGAAGCTGTTTAGTAGGCCACTCGGAAGTCAAGTCATTGCAGGTATCGAACAGATGTGTACATGAGTATAAATGGAATTGCCAGAAGGGTGATTTACTTGGGAGATAAATTTTTGGTAGATGCACATCGAGGTTTTGAACCTTCATGTGTGGTCTATAATATCTAAATTAAAACTTACTTATCAAAATATATATATATATATATATATATATATATATATATAAATTAAAACTTCATTACAGAATTCCTAGTGGAAGGATGGACATGTATGTACCCAGATCAAATAGATATGGGGGATGAAGATTGAAATCATAAAAGGGATGATGGGGTTAAAATAGACACTGAAAGCTGAGAAAGGGTGAGGTGGCAAAAGTGCTGCCTGTGTTCCCTTTTGCATTTTGAAAATTAATTAATGGATGATGTGAAGTCGACTGGCTTTCGACATTAATTTATACATATTTCATCATCCATTAGCTTTTCACTTGTTACTTGTTGGTACTTTGATATGTATGTTTTCGAATGGTTAATGCTCGAGTTTCTGTCACACACGATTGATTTTGTATAACTTACGCTTGAAAAAATGATTTTATAACAAGGTGAGCTTTTGATCACGTGAATTGGAACTTCCTTTTCTACATGCTTGGGAAATGCGGTTTTGGGGAAAGGTGGTGTTCATGGATTAGGCATTGTGTTTCTACTGCTGATTCTCAGTGTTGGTTAATGTAACCTTGCTGGTTTTTTCCATAGCTCACATGGTTTGAGACAAGGGGACCCTTTGTCCCCTTTCCTTTTTGTCATTATTATGGAGACATTGGGTCGGATGGTGGAGGCTGCTGTTCTTTAATGTTTCTCGGTTGGTAGTGCTATTAATGATTACACTTTCTCATCTTATTTTTGTAGATGACACACTCATTTTTTGTGATGCGGATCGTGGTCAGATTAAGCCTCAAGGGCTGTATTATTATGTTTTGAAGCTATATGGTCCTCAAGGTGAATCTTGGAAAGTCAGAGATGGTTCTGGTGGGGGTGGTGCGTAACATCAATAGTTTGGCAAGTTGGGGGCCTTCCGTTGAAATTGCTTCTTTACCTTTGAAATATTTGGGCCTTCCGTTGGGGGTGCCATTTAATGCTAGTGTTATTTGGGATGGGGTTGTAGAGAAAGTTGAGACAAGGTTGGCCAATGTTATTTGGGATGTGGTTGTAGAGAAAGTTGAGACAAGGTTGGTTGGTTGGAAGCGGCTATATTTTTATCTGAAGGGGGCACACTTACTCTTATTGAGAGTAACCTTCCAATCTCTCCACTTACTTTCTATTATTGTTTCCATTGCTTGCAAGGGTGGCCAACCGGATTGAGAAGTTGTTTGTGCTTTTTTATGGGATGGTATGGGAGAGGAAACTAAATTCCATCTTGTTATTTGGAATAAAGTTTGTTCTCCTATTTCCGTTGGAGGGTTGGGGGTTCATAATTTGAAGATCTTTAATAAAGCTTTATTGGGGAAGTGGCTATTGAGATATCAATTGGAAGGAGAGTCACTTTGGAGGGAGGTCATTGATCGGAAGTATGGAAGTGCTTTTGGGGGGGGGGGGGTGTTTGGTGTTCTAATGAAGTTCGGGAGGTTTATGGTGTGGGTCTTTGGAAGTTCATTCGAAAGGGCTGAGAGGAGTTTTGTTAGTCATGTTAGTTATGATGTTGGAGAGGGATCTAGGATCCGTTTTTGGTTTGACATTTCAAGCCCTCAACACTGTGTTTTCGGCTATCTTTCGATTGGCTTCAGATCGGTTTGCTGCTGTATCTGACTTGCCTTCTTGTTCTAATGGCTCGATTTAGTGGGATATTTGCTTAACTAGAGCTGTTTAGGATTGAGAGATCGATGAAGTTCCAACTTTCTTCAGCTTTTTATACTCTTTGAGGCTTGGTGGTAATGATGAGGATAGGATGTTGTGGAAGTCCAAGGAGCGGAAAAAGCTCACTGTTTGCTCATACTATAAACTGTTGACTTTTCAGAATAGTCCTCATTTTCCTTGGAAATGTATTTGAAGGTCTCACATGCCTTCCAAAGTTGCTTTTTTCATTTGGATTGCCTCTCTTGGAAAAATTTTGATGTTGGATAATTTAAGGAAGCGGGGTATTATAGTTATGGATTAGTGTTTCATGTCTGAAAAGAATGGGGAAACATTGGATCATTTACTCTTGCATTGTGAGGTGGCAAGGGCTTTGTGGGAAGGCATTTTTGTGGATCAACTTGGCTTGGGTGATGCCTTTGAGAGTGGTTGATCTTCTTGCATATTAGAATGGGCTCCATGGTTGTTCTCAAGTGGATGCGGCTAGGAAGATGGTTCCTTTGTGTCTTATGTGGTGCATTTGAATGGAAGGATTGTGCGGTGTTATAATGACAAGGAGTGTACTTTGGAGTAGCTTCGGAATTCCTTTGTGCGGTATTTTTTGTTTTGGTTTTCTGCTTTAGTGATTAACTGAGTTTCTGTTCATGATTTTCTAGTGTCTCTTTCTGCTCCCTAGAATTTATTTAGGTGTTTACTGTTGTGTACTTCTTGTGTACACGGGCTTCACCTATTGTCATGGACCGAGACTTGCAAGCACTTGCTTACTCGCGATCGTGAGGCACTTAGGCAGTTTCCTCCCTGAAAAGGCCAAAGTCAGCCTACTCCCAAAACTTCCAACCCCTCTTGGCCACACACCTTGGTGTATTGACACTAGCGCCTTGCCCATTCTTGGAGGAAAGTCACACACACATAAGCACAAAGGCACACAAGAGAATATGGGAATGCATTCTACTATACAAGAATTGTATGCAAGGTGTTTGTACAAAGCTCTCACCCCAAGCACACCCACGCTCACCCTTTCAAGACTCTCTTGAAAGTACTCTCACTCTATCCCTCTTAGACAAGATGAGATATGAGATGCCTCACAAATGCGACCCCTTCCCCTTTTATAGCCAAACCTCCTCAATAGGTAGTGGAGATCAATTTGATCAAATCTCACATGAATTCTCTAGCCAAACCAATGCTTGTTGGGAAAAACAAGCAGAGCGGAATAAATAAAAGTGGAAATAAAAGAGCAACCCACTCACACAGTGACACCAAGAATTTAACGTGGTTCGGCAACTGCCTACATCCACAGAAAATAGCTTCACTAATAATAGTGGGACACAGAAAAATATTACAGAGAAGGACGATCACACTCCTCTCAACTAAACTGTCTTATTTTTCTCTCAAAGTTCTCCCGACTCTTTCTCTATTTTCTTTCATCTTTCTTGATTCTCAATTGATGTACATTGAGGCTCTCACTATAGTCCTCAATTTATAGGCAAACACTAAATGTGAACATATTCCCATTTGCAGTCGCAAAGCATTGTGGCTGCCTACAATACTTTACAGCTGCCTAATAAACCAAACCAATAAGTGAGCAGCAGCCCATGTGTTAACAAGCAAGTGGGGAGCCAAATTAATGGCATGGAACCCATCAATTCTCCCCCTCCATGCCTATCTACCTAAATGCTGTCTATCCCAGCTGTGTCTCTACATAGCTCAAGTTTCTCACTTGTAACTACCTTCGTCAGTATGTCTGCTGGATTCTCTTTTGTATGGATCTTCACAATCTTCAATAGCTGTTATTCCATCACTTCGCGTATCCAATGATAGCGGATATTAATGTACTTGGTGCGGGAATGGTACATTGAATTCTTGCTCAAGTCTAGAGCACTTTGACTGTCACAATATACCTTGTAGTCTTCTTGACTAACCTCCAGTTCTTGGAGAAAACGCTTCATCCACAACATCTCTTTCCCAGCTTCTGCTGCTACAATGTACTCTGCCTTTGTTGTAGATAAAGAAATACACTTCTGCAGTTTGGACTGCTAAGAGACAGCTCCTCATGCAAAGGTGAAGAGAAATCCTGAAGTGGATTTCCTACCATCCAGATCTCCTGCCATATCTGAATCTGTATAGTCTTCCGAAACTGGTTTAGCTTCCCCAAAACACAAGCACATCTTCGATGTACCTTTCAGGTACCGAAGAATCCACTTGACTGCTTTCCAATGATCATTTCTTGGATTTGAAAGAAATCTGCTCACTATGCCTACAGCATGAGCAATATCTGGTCTGGTACAAACCATTGCATACATCAAGCTACCTATTACTGAAGAGTAGGGGACTGATTCCATTTCTTTAATCTCTTTTTTTGAAGGACACAACCTCTTGCTCAATTTGAAGTGGTTAGCAAGTGTAGTATTGACTGTCTTAGCATCTCCCATGTTGAAACGACTAATTACACGTTCAACATATTTTTGTTGTGATAGCCCCAACCTTTTGGCTTTCCTATCATGAACAATTTTCATGCCCAAAATCTGCTGCAATGGGCCTAAGTCCTTCATTTCAAAGGACTTGGATGGTTCCTTCTTTAGTTTGTTAATCATGGACTTGCCCACACTACTGATTAACATATCATCAACATGAAGGAGTATGACAAACTTGTCATTCTGGAACCCTCGAACATAGACACACTGATCTGCAACAAGTCTCTTGTAACCATGACTCATCATGAATGAGTCGAACTTCTTGTACCATTGTCTCGGTGCTTGCTTGAGGCCGTAAAGACTCTTCTTCAGCTTGTAGACTAAGTGATCTTTTCCTGGAGCTTCAAACCTTTTTGGCTGCTCCATATAGATTTCCTCCTCCAGATCTCAATGGAGAAATGTTGTCTTCACATCTATCTGTTCGAATTATAAGTCCAAGCTGGCTACCAATCCGAATGACTCGAATTGACATCATCTTTACCACTGGTGAAAATATATCATCAAAGTCGATTCCTTTCTTTCTGCAAGAATCCTTTGACAACTGATCTAACCTTGTGCTTTACGAAGGGAATCGATTTTGACGAGATATTTTTACAAATGGTGAAGATGATGTCAATTCGAGTCATACTCAGATTGGTAGCCAACTTGGACTTGGAACTCGAATAGATGGATGTGAAGACAGCCTTTCTCCATGGAGATCTGGAGGAGGAAATCTATATGGAGTAGTCAAAAGGGTTTGAAGTTCCAGGAAAAGATCACTTAGTCTACAAGTTGAAGAAGAGTCTCTACGGCCTCAAGCAAGCACCGAGGCAATGGTACAAGAAGTTCGACTCATTTATGATGAGTCATGGTTACAAGAGACTTGTTGCAGATCAGTGTGTCTATGTTCGAGGGTTCCAAAATGACAAGTTTGTCATATTCCTTTATGTTGATGATATGTTAATCAGTGGTGTGGATAAGTCCATGATTAACAAACTAAAGAAAGAACTATCCAAGTCCTTTGACATGGACTTAGGCCCATCGCAACAAATTTTGGGCATGAAGATTGTTCGTGATAGGAAAGCCAAAAGGTTGTGGCTATCACAACAAAAATATGTTGAACGTGTAATTAGACATTTCAACATGGGAGATGCTAAGCCACTTCAAATTGAGCAAGAGGTCGTGTCCTTTTTCAAAAAAAGAGATTGAAGAAATGGAATCAGTCCTCTACTCTTCAGTAGTAGGTAGCCTGATGTATGCAATGGTTTGTACCAGACCAGATATTGCTCATGGTGTAGGCATGGTGAGTAGATTTCTTTCAAATCCAGAAAAGGATCATTGGGAAGCAGTCAAGTGGATTCTAAGGTATATGAAAGGTACATCGAAGATGTGCTTGTGTTTTGGGAAAGCTAAACCAGTTTTGGAAGACTATACAGATTCAGATATGGCAGGAGATCTGGATGGTAGGAAATCCACTTCAGGATTTCTCTTCACCTTTGCATGAGGAGCTGTCTCTTGGTAGTCCAAACTGCAGAAGTGTATTTCTTTATTTACAATAGAGACAGAGTACATTGCAGCAGTAGAAGCTGGGAAAGAGATGTTGTGGATGAAGCGTTTTCTCCAAGAACTGGAGGTTAGTCAAGAAGACTACAAGGTATATTGTGACAGTCAAAGTGCTCTAGACTTGAGCAAGAATTCAATGTACCATTCCGCACCAAGCACATTGATATCCGCTATCATTGGATACGCGAAGTGATGGAACAACAGCTTGTGAAGATCCATACAAAAAGAATCCAGCCGACATGCTGACGAAGGTAGTTACAATTGAGAAACTTGAGCTATGTAGAGACAGAGCTGGGATAGACAGCATCTAGGTAGATAGGCATGGAGGGGGAGAATTGATGGGTTCCATGCCATTAATTTGGCTCCCCACTTGCTTGTTAACACATGAGCTGCTACTCACTTATTGGTTTGGTTTATTAGGCAGCTGTAAAGTATTGTAGGTAGCCGCAATGCTTTGCGACTGCAAATGGGAATATGTTCACATTCAGTGTTTGCCTATAAATTGAGGACTCCAGTGAGAGCCTCAATGTACATCAATTGAGAATCAAGAAAGACGAAAGAAAATAGAGAAAGAGTCAGGAGAACTCTGAGAGAAAAATAAGACAATTTAGTTGAGTGGAGTGTGATCCTCCTTCTCTGTTATATTTTTCTGTGTTCCACTATTATTAGTGAATCTATTTTCTGTGGATGTAGGTAGTTGCCGAATCACGTTAAATTCTTGGTGTCATTGTGTGAGTGGGTTGCTCTTTTATTTTCACTTTTATTTATTCCGTTGTGTTTGTTTTTCCTAACAACCACTAGAATATTCTAGAACTCGTAAAATATTCTAGAGCATCTCTACACCATTTTAGAGACTCCCCTCTCTAGAACTCTCTTAAGAACACCAGAACACTCCAACGCCTTCTGGAGCCTTCTGTCACCCTAGATTTCTCTAGGGTCACCTAGAACCTTCACCCTCCAGATTATTCTGGAGTCTTCTAGTACCCTCTGGATCCCACTAGAGTCTTCCAGAACGCTCTAGGGTTGCACCCTTGAGCATGCCACAAGCCTCAGCCACTTGGGTTGTTACATTATACATTCGTTTCTGATTAAATTACTTATAAAAAATTTGGTGGGCTGTATCTTGATTGCCTGTGCACTGTTGTTTGTCTCTCTTTTCTCCCATTAATCACTCTACCAAGTACCAATTGCTTGAAATAATTGCAGCATTTTCAGGATTTTGTTTGTATTGGCTTTTGCACTTGGTGATGTTTTGTGATAAAACTTTCAGGTTTGAACTGGTTATGTTCTGTGAACAAAACAACCAAGCATGTAGAAGAACGGTTGGAAAATATCAACAATAATGCTATCAAGCTGATGTTCCAATTTGTATTGAGGACCTACTTCACAGGCAGCCTGATTTATGGGTAATGAAATTTCAGGACATATATCATGAGATGTAACCTCGTTCTTCAGATGGTTTTATTATTATTTTTTTCTGATGTAATTTTTCTTTCTAGTTTGTTCTAGCAGCTTAAAGTCTCACTGCCATTGAAAGTTCTTATGGTGACCATGGGCTTGATTGGGTAGATTTGTCTAGGAAGAATGTGCTCTTGCTTTGCCAATTTTAAAGCAGAAACAAGAAGAGTAAGCGAGGTGTCATTCTGATTTTAATGTAGTGGGCTGAGATTTATTCTACTAACTCTCACCGATTACATGGAAAGATATTCAGCATGACAGGTAATATTTTTTCCTCACATCTTGGTATCTTGACATATTCTAAGCTCATACAGCATTACAACTCTTGGTATGTTTCAGGTTCATGATATATTATGAGTACACTAATGGTAATACCTACTACTGAGGCGCATTTGCAAGTAGAAACTATTGGTATGTTTTAGGTTCATGTTTTCAGTAATTACCTTCATCCCTTTCTCTGGTAAATGACAATCAATTGCTTCTGTTTTTGCTTGCCCTCCCTTGTTTGGACCAGAATGTGTGCATAGGACGTGCAAAACTGGGTTAATGTGTGATGCGTGATATGATAATGTGGATGTTAAGTATTTATTTTTTTGAGATTGAAACAGATTTGATAATGTGGAAATGAAAAGGGATGTATTTAGGTTCCATTTGGATGTTGAGTTAGTCTCATCTCTCATCTTATCTTGACATCCAAACACCACTCAAACACAAATACTTCTCGATTTCAATTCTCAATTTTTTTATCTAATCATTACAACTTTGTCAAACTTCTAAGCAAAATACCAAAAAAAAAAAAAAAAATCCACTTTTTCAAATCTTAAAACAAAAATTATATTCTAACAATATTTTAACTTTATAATATTTTTATTCAATTTTTCTCTTATTTCTTAAAATCTGATAAAACATCTTAAATCAAACTATTTTACTATTCATAGATTTTTCATCTTATCTCATCTCAATATCCAAATGAGGCCTTAGTAATTTGTTTTATTACATTTTATTGATAAAAAAAAAATTTGTTTTATTATATTCAAGACAACTGAATCAGACAGTTACCGTGGAACATCCTGATTTAACATAATATCGAGTTTCCATTGTGTATTGTACAGCCTTGCCTGCACAGATGAAAGAAGTTATAAGTGCAGAGACAACAACAGGCGTCTTGATTCTTGCTATTGCTTTCAGAAATAGACAGTCACCAATTCGGACAATTTTCATATTTGGAATATGAGCACCCCGATCCAGACATCCATGGCGATCAATATCAACTCAAAAAGTGGAGAAGTTGTCCAGATGAACAGTTGCAGCCAGAGATGAAAATATCAATTAGGCAGGATGTTGCAATGGGGCACCATAATTTCAAGATATCGAGTTCCATATCCTGCTACAAATATTCAAGACGTAGAGCCCAGACCATATCAAATGATGGAAAGGAAGTTGCAGCTAAGCTATGGCCGATTCATTTAGAGCAATATTTTGATTTCTTCTGGGCGGAATGACAGGAATTTGCCATCTCAGTTCAATAACCTGTACACTTGATCTTCGTATTCTGTTTTGCTCTAAATTCCAGGCCATTCTAGCTAGCTGATCCTGGCTTGGAATGTGTTCGCTAGCCTTACCATATACTTTTTGAATCAGGATGGTAATCCCGTAATTTTGATGCAGTTCTTTGTAAATGTTCTTTAATTTTTATGACAAGTTCGTAATTCCGAACATTTCTAATTCTTAAATATATTATTTTCTCTCCTTGGTTTCTTCTCAAACCATAAGATACTACTACTTTTTCCTTTCTTTCATATTCAATTTATGTTTCATATGGTTATCAGCAGCTTACGGCTCTCTCTCTCTCTCTCCACCCGTGATGTCTTTTTCTGGCACTTCTCCACAGTAATATCACTATGTTTTCCTGTTCTTCTGAATTGTATTTATCATCAAGGACGGGATATCAAAATCAGTTCCATTAGGGTCCAAAATATTGAATTACTAGTGTTAGGGGGTCGTTCAGTGCGCATTACAGAAAGATCTAGGAAATTGGTTAATGAAATTATCTTGGGTATCTTCACCGTGAACTGGCTAGTGCAGCTATGAAGGCACTTGTGGATTGCACTTTGTCTCAAAAGAAAGAGAGCGGTTGAAACTACCGTGCCAGTAGTCGTGTTTTTATCACTCAAAGGGGCAACAAATGGAGATGTTGGGAGAAGAAACCTCTTTGTCATCCCAGAAGAAATAGAAGAGATGGTAGAGCGTAGCACTAGCCATGGAGCTTCGAGAGACTTGTAGGATTATGGAGCCTATCAGACCGAAGGGTTTCGACGGCGTAGGCATCCCTAACCAGAAAACATCATTGGTTGCTGTAGAGAGAAGGTCATACAAGAATGTGGTGTTATCTATATACCCTGTTTTTGGTGACCTAAACAGGGGATTGTTTAGGCACCTAAAACCTTACTCCGGCCACACTACTATTACACAGCGGCAGGAAG
Source organism: Cyclocarya paliurus (assembly GCA_029856935.1). Lineage (NCBI taxonomy): Eukaryota > Viridiplantae > Streptophyta > Magnoliopsida > Fagales > Juglandaceae > Cyclocarya > Cyclocarya paliurus. Next base: position 22,353,714 of record CM056947.1, read on the forward strand.
GACCATGGGAGATCGGGCTAAAGCAAGGGTGTGAGGTTGCCATGTACTAAGTGTTGTGTTTTGGTGAAGCGTGTGTTCGACGAAAACCCTAGAAGACTAAGGAAATGGGCTCAGATGAGCCTTAACTAAATAAAGATGGATTTAGGCTTCAGAAAGCAGGAGAGCACGTGGGTTGAGGACCAGGATGCAGCTGCGGGCTGGACTCATTAGCAGTACTTTTCTTTACTTTTATGTAATAGTTTAATGGCCTGTAGCAATGTTTTGAATACCATATCGGTGATCGTTTCGATCGAAGTATTGAAACGAAATATTTCAGTATTGGTACTATTTCAGATACCGTTTCGAAATAGTCGATATATGAATAAATTATATATATATATATATATATAAATTATATTCTAAAATAATAGTATATATATGAATAAATTATATATATGTATATAAGTTATAAATAGTCTAGTTTGAATTGAGGGGATCCAAAAATGAGCCTAAAGTTTGAAGAAATGAAAAAAAATAAAAAAAATGTAAAGACCGAAAAATGTATATAGGTTGAAATCCGATGTATAGGTCGAAATCCGATATATCGGCTGGTACAGGTCGATATATAGGTCGATATATCGGCCGAAACAGGCCGATACGATCGAAATTTTGACCGGTATGAAACACCATACTTGTCTGTACCGGCTACCCGGCCGGTACGGCATATTTCGACCGTACGGGTCGGTACGAGACGAAATTTAAAACTTTGGCCTGTAGGCCTTCAGTTAAGAAGGGTATTTTAGTAATTTTACTTTCATTAGTATAAGAGGTCTGTATCTGCCAGAGTCAGTTATCATCAAGAATATTCCTATATTGCTTTCTGAATTAGAGCCTCCCTCAAAGCAAGCAAAACGTTATTCAATACTACCATATACCTTTGACAATTTCAATCTTCATCTACTTCATTACATTCCATAAAATCCTAGCTGTTACAAAGTGGTACTAGAGCCCTCGATCCTTCCTTTGCTGCCATGGCTGAAGGTTTACCCAGTAGCAGGAACGGTTTCATTCCTTCTAGAAGATGACTGAAGCTCACATGAAACAAATAGAATCTCAATTTACTACCATTGGTGTGGAGATGCAAGCTATGAGACGCCAAATGGAGTCTAAGATGCACAAACTATCTTCAATGGCGTCAGATCTGCACTGAATGTAAATAACTAGAAGTTAGGAGGACCTAGCAACAATGGCAATTCCAGTAATACTGACCACATGGCACTTCACACAGGCGAGATCCACCCTAGAGCAGTACATTTGGATTTCCCTACATTTCATGGTGAGGACCCTCATGGCTGGTTGTATAAGGTGAGCCAATTCTTTTCCTTCCATAATACACTATCTCGGCGCCATCTAAGACTTGCTTCCTTTCATATGGAGGGCAAAGCCTTAGTCTGGTTTTAGGACCTTGATGAACCTGGTGCATTAACTTCGTGGGATGAGTTTGTGAAGGTTTTGTTAATTAGGTTTGGGCCCACTAGTTATGATAACCCCATGGAACAATTTACTAGGCTCAAACAAGTGGGGACAGTTGAAGAGTATAAGGCTCACTTTGAGGCCTTATCTAACAGGCTACGTGGGTTGTCAAAAAAGTATAAATTAAGTTATTTTTTAAGTGGCTTACGTGATGAAATACGGTTGCCTGTACGTATGTTTAATCCAAAAAAATCTCATAACTGCCTATGACCTTGCAAAAATAAAGGAAGAAAATGTTTCCCTGCACAAAAAGTTCATTCGTAGAAATTCCAACCCACTACATTGAACCAGCCTCGCTAAAATTAAACCCAACCCACCCAAACACTTTCACAAAACTTTTCATCTAATCTTATCTAATCATTACAACTTTATCAAATTTTTATACAAAATAAAATAAACAATTCAACTTTTTCAAATTCTAAAACAAAAATAATATTAAAAAAATATATTCTAATAATATTTTATTCAACTTTCAACTTTTATCTCAACTCATCTCATTTCATCTGCAAAAACAAACGAGGCCTAAGAATCCTACAACCTATGGAAAGACAGTAGTACCTGTCCACAAAATTAGTCAAAATCAGATGAAGATAAACGTGAGAAGGGCCTATGTTACCATTGTGACTCAAAGTGGCATCCAAGCCATAGACGTCAAAGCCCTACACCATATCTAATTGAAGAAGAACTGGAAGATCTGGACTTAACCAAGGAAGGAACAGACATATTAATGACCCATAATGGGTGTTTGGATTTGACCAAACTTGGAAAAGACCCTGAAATTTCTTTAAAATGCCATAATAGGCTACATCAATCCAAGAGTCATGAGAGTTAAAGGAAAAATTGGTAGTCAAAGGGTGACAATTTTAATTGATCTTGGACGTACGCACAACTTCTTTGATTCAACTATACTCTCCCGGCTTCCTTTATCAGTTATGACTGAGAAAAAAGTGAAGGTGAAAGTGGCCAATAGAGACTAGGTTGAGAGTGAAGGGAAGGTTTTGTGGGGTAACTATCAACATCTAAGGAGTAATTTTCTAGGTAGACATGTATCTACTAGATTTGGCAGGTTGTGACATTAAAGGGACTTAGTGTTAACAACTGGATTGAAGAGGGGTTTGTGTACAGGTCTAACAACACGGAGAACAAGGGGCTCTTGCTGCAGTTAATTGAGGAAACATCAGCAGACCAAACACCACCTATACTTGAATCCATACAACAATTGATAAACAATACCCTGACATTTTTTCCTCCCCAAAAGGCCTACCCCCTGTCCAAACCCATGATCACACTATCACCCTCTTACCAGACACTAAACCTATCTTTGTTAGACCATATCGTTATCCTTATTTTCAGAAGGATAGAATTAAGGGTATCATGAAAGAATTGTTGGATTATGGGGTCGTTCGCCCTAGCCAAAGTCTCTTCTCATCCCCGGTTCTATTGCTAAGGAAGGTGGAAGGCACATGGCGGTTGTGTGTGGGTTACACGGCACCGAACAACGTCATTGTCAAGGATAAATGTCCTATTCCACTAGTGGATGAATTGATGGACATATTACATGGAGCCAAAAAATTTTCTAAACTCGACTTGAGGTCGGGTTACCATCAAATCAAGATGCGACTAGAAAATGCTCTTAAAACTACATTTAGTACACATGAAGGCTACTACGAGTTCCTAATTATGTTTTTCGGCTTAACAAACAGACCTTCCACTTTTCAAAGCCTAATGAACAAGGTTTTTAAACCTCATCTTTGTCGCTCTTTTATGTTGTTTTTTGATGATATACTAATCTATAGCAGGGATGTTGAGACTCACTTGACACAATTGAGAGTTACTTTTGATATCCTAAGAGAGAATCAACTCTTTGCAAAGATGAGCAAGTGTTGTTTTGGCCATGAAGAAATTTCCTATTTAGGCCATCTCATATCTGGACAGGGTATTAGAGCTAACCCTGACAAACCGGAGGCCATTCTGGATTGGCTTATTCCAAGGTCCATTAGGGCCTTGATGGGCTTTTTGGGCCTCACAGGTTAAGGGGTTATGGAGCTATCGCTGTCAAACTAACTAGACTTATTAAAGAAGGATAGTTTCAAGTGGGATGAGGAGGCCCAAGCTGCCTTTGAACAATTGAAAAATTGCCATGACTCAGCCACCAATCTTGGTTTTGTCGAATTTTCATATTCCATTCATCATTGAGTGTGATGCTTCAGAAGAAGCCATTGGGGTTGTTCTAATGCAGAAGGTAGACCCCTAGTATTTTTCTACCAAGCTTTGAAAAAGAGAGCTCTAGGGATGTCGACTTACGAGAAGGAGTTAATGGCACTGGTTTCAACAGTGCAGAAATGGCGACCCTATTTGTTGGGACACTCCGTTGTGGTCAAAACAGACCATAAAAGTCTAAAATTCCAGCTGGATCAAAGAGTGGGAACTCCAATGCAGTAGAAATGGATATTAAAACTTATGAGGTATGATTTTATTGTGGATACAAAAAAGGGAAGGAGAACCTAGTGGCAGATGCATTGTCGAGGCAGAGTGGGGAAACTCAATTCACTGTGGCCCTAATTTCTCTTCCTAACTAGGATTGGATGACTAAAACTAAGTCCGTCTATGGTTCCGATGGAGAGGTGCAATCCTTATTGCAGAAATATCATGAAGGAAAGCTACCACACCATTATTCAGTTAAAAATGGAGTCTTATTTTATAAAAACAGAATGCATATTCCTGCCAACCCAGCTCTCATTGACAAGATCTTACAGTTGGTGCATAGTAGCCCTATGGGAGGTCATTTGGGCCTTGATAAAACACTACACAGGCTGACAAGAGATTTTTACTGGCCAGGGTTGAAAACTGATCTAAAGGCCTTCTCGAGGAGTTGTGGCACGTGTCAAACAATGGAAGTGGACAATAACCTTCCAAGTGGGCTCCTCTAGCCCCTACCTATACCATCTAACCCATGGACAGATATATCCATGGACTTTGTGTGTTACCTACTTCTGCTTAGGCTTGTTCATTCGGGCAGGGTTTTATCTAGGTCTGGTCCAAAACCAAGTTAATCGGGTTTCGGCCTGAAACAAATCCAGGCTGGTACCTGTATAAAAAAATAGGGTACACCCGGTCCGGGTACCAGATTTTAAATCCAGAACCTGGAATTAAACTCAGTACCTGACTTTTTTTTTTTTTTTAATGTTTATCCGGATTCAAAGCCCAGAAGAACCCTCCAAAAGTTATACCCCACAAATATCACATCATATTTTTCTTGAGAATTATACAAATTGAAGAGGTACAAAGAAAGCAAAAACACGAGAGGTTGGCAAGATATATATTGACGAGCTCATGAAAAAACCGTGGTGAACTGATAAAAACCAGCAGTCTTTATAGAACCTTGTCCTCTTTGCAGTGCGAGAAACCAAAGAAACCCCACCTCCCATAAATGAACTGCACAACTGTACCTCACATTGTGTCTTTATCTTGAAAAATGATATATTAAAGAAGAATCCCCGGTAGTCGGTACAACAACTATACCTTTTTGTCCTTATTCCCTTCTTTTTTTCTTTCTAATTCGTCTTCGTCGTCGCCTTTTTGCTTAATTTTCTTTATAGGTTCATATATATGCACGTAACAGCTAGAGATGGAGAACTGCTAGCTTCTGATCTTTTTCTTGAGATCCGCACAATTGAAGAAGAGTGGCAGAAAGCAAAGAAACCCCACCTCCCATAAATCGTTTTCTTGAGAACAACACAATTGAAGAGATACAAAGAAAGCAAAAATATGTTTTTGTTCTGCCATAGCTGTCTTTGCAGTGTGGGAGATTTGGGTAATCTCTTTCGCGTAGCATTAGGAAAAAGAAATACTATACTAGTTATCTAATTATTTTTTTGTGAATTCTAATGTTAAAAAAAAAAAAAAAAATCGGGTTCAAAAACCCGGATTCATCCAGGTTCCGGCCTGGGTCTAACCTGGGCTAACCCAGTCTGGGTTTGAAACCCAGGTTCCCAGGCTGGAACCCGGATGAACAGTCCTACTTTTGCTAGGTTTAATGCTTTATAGGTGGTCGTGGACAAATTTACCAAATATGTCCACTTTACACCAATTTCACATCCCTACATAGCTTAGGTGGTGGCTCCGATATTTGTGAAGCATGTGTTTAAACTACATGGAATGCCCTATTCCATTGTCTCGGATAGAGACCCTACATTCACCAGCAAGTTTTAGAGGGAGTTGTTCTCCTTGCAAGGTGTTTAGTTGGTTTTTAGCAATGCCTACCATCCTCAAACTGATGGTCAGACAGAGACTGTAAATAAATGGGTCGAGAACTACCTAAGAAGCTGTGTTAGTGATAATCCTAAGGACTGGTCTAATTGGATTGCCCTGGCTAATGGTAGTAAAACTCAAACCAACATGCCTCAACTAAAGTTGCCCGCTTTGAGGCCCTTTATGGCTATAAACACCCTAAATTGACTAGCTACATCACAAGCACAACAAGAGTTGAAGAAGTTGAGATTACCTTGCAATAATGTGATAAGCTCTAGCACCTGTTAAAACAAATTTTGGTTAGGGCTCAAGAATGGATGAAGAAATATGTAGATCAGAAGAGGAGGGAGTAACAATACCAGGTGGGGGATTGGGTCTATTTAAGGCTGCAACTGTACAGGCAGTCTTTGATCCACCAACTACAAAGTCTCAAACTTGCTCCCTGCTACTATGGCCCATTCCAGATTCAACAAAAGATAGGGGAAGTGGCCTATCGCATTCAGCTACCCAACACAACCTAGATCCATAATGTTTTTCATGTGTCTCAGCTGAAAAGAAAACTAGGTCAAAACATGAATCCCTTACCAACCCTTCCACCAGTCAATTCAAAGGGTGCTTTCAAACCAAAACCAAAGGAAATTGTAACCAAAAAGAATGAGAAAGGTAAGAAATAGACCTTTCGTGGAGCTCTTGGTGCGATGGTAGGGACAGCAAGTGGAGGAAGCCTCGTGGGAGCTGTATCATTATTTGTGTAAAGAATTTCCTCACCTTGTGGCCAAGGTGTTCTAAAGAGGGGAAATTTGTCACACCATGATGGGAAGGACCGTGGGAGATCAGGCTGAAGCAAGGGCGTGAGGTTGCAGTGCACTGAAGTGTTGTGTTTTGGTGAAGTTGTGTTCAACGGAAACCCTAGAAGACTAAGTAAGGAAATGGGCTCAGATGGGCCTTAACTAAATAAAGATGTTAAATTCTATCCCGCATGCTCTGAGCATATCTTTTAGTATCTGAATTTTCCTCTTTGATTGAAAATCTGTCTGAGGAGGAAATGTCGTGTTGTAAGTCAATTGAGTTCCCAACTCCTTCTGTACCTTTCTCCAAAAAATTGAAGTGAACCGAGTATCTCTGTCAGAGATTATCTTAGATGGTATCCTGTGTAATCTGACAATCTCTCTAACGTACAACTCTGTTAGTCTATCCACGGAGTATGTCATCTGAACAGGAATAAAATAGGCTGATTTTGCGAGTCAATCAACAATCACCCATGCCGCATCCTAACCTCCTAGCACCTTTGGAAACCCTGAAACAAAGTCCATCTCGATATCATCCCAAGTCCATACTAGAAAAGACCGTTGTGGAGATGTGCCACAACAAAGGGTCTGCCACGCCACTCCTCAGCATAGATTAAGGCTGCATTTAGATGTTGAGTTGAGCTTAATTAAGTTTTTTTATGAATAATAGTGAGTTGAGATGGTGGAGTGAATTTTGTGGGGTCCACCTAATATGAGTTTAAATTTGTTTGGATGTTAAGATGAGTTTAGATATATTTATGAAAAGTTAAAAAAAGTTGTGAGTATCGCGTGTAAAGAAATGTTAAATTGAAAAAAGTTGTAAGTCTCACGTGTAAAGAAGTTTTAAGTTGAGATGAGTTTAATAATTTGAGAGTTTGGTGTTTGTATGTTAAATTCAACTTAAAATTATACTAAACTAAGTTGATCTCAGTTGAATCTATCAACCAAACGGGACCTAAATCAATGAGGAAGGTTGCTCACTGTTCAATGGAGCTGCGGCAGTAGCAAATCCCACAAAAAGCTGAAAGGTTGATTTTAGGTAGTGGTCAATGGTCTTATTGTGAAAGTCAAAGTGGGCTTGGATGACATACTCATAAAGTAGACGCAGTCTTGAGTTTGAGCTTGGAGAAACAAAGTTTGGTCCTACCTATTGCCACAGACAAACCTATTGTGGGCTTGCATAAGGGTGGGTTGAGAAGAAAAGACCTGGTTCTTTCCTGGATTGCAAAAAGCAAAATGAAAGCCCATGGGGCTTGTTCGAAGCATAGCTGACTGGTCAAACACACTAGGTCGAGATCCTTCAGAACGGGCTCCTCTTGTGAAATCGTAAATAATGCCTACCTAGAGATGGAATGAGCAGTTACATCTCATCATATTTTCCCTTTATATATAAATAACATAACATCCAACAGTCAATAAAATGGACTTTTTCATTTTCTCATAATCTCAAAACCCAAAAAAAAATATAAGAACTGTCTCATTATTTACATGTTGAAAACGTAACTATGTACATAATACAAAGATCCATCCTGTTTGCAAAAAAAGTGTTTCCTCAAAATACATAACAAAAGTCTATTGTATGCATAAAAAAGTTTAACAAAACCAACACAAACTAAAAACTCCAACAAGACCCAAACTAACACTACTAAACGTTTGTCTTTTCTTCCTGAGAACTGTGTTTCTTTGCTGCTTCATCTTCATCATTACTTACACGTTTAAATCATTAAATACAAAAGTGAGTTTAGTACTCAATAAGCAGTTCTACCATCCTGTTAAAATATCGTACGCCAAATATTCTATTTCTTTTGAAAAGTCATACAAGTCTAAAACATTTTAATTAAACATTTATAAATCAATTTTCACTTCCCATTGGCCGGTATTGACTATTTGCCCCATGTTAGGACTAGCAGTCTTTTTGATCCAATTCGGCCTGTGGCTATCAGTTGGAAATCTATTAGTCAAGACGGCACCATTGGATGTAGTCTACCACTGGGTACATTTTCTTGCATAAAAAGTATGTATTTCATGCTATAACTTCAAATTAGGAAAGTCTCCAATTTTTAAGAAAATATGTACATAATAAATTGCATGATCTCAAACTTGAATGTGAATGTTTTACATCATACTTATACACACACTTATAATTAATAGGACACTCAACATGGGCTATCAAGAAAGGCTCATACATTATATACATGTACTATTTAACTATAAAGAGAGAAAAATATAGCATTTTAGTAGAAAAACATGGTGTAAGAAACATGTTCATAGCTACTTACCTCCTAACTTAATCTTTGGTTCCTCTTGCACTTCAATAAATCCTATTAAATGAAATGGAATCAAGTTTTCTTAACTACACTTTTAGCTAATTCTTTACTTTAATTCCAAAAAAGAAGTAAAGCATTTCCTTAACTTCCTCTTCACTTGGACAAAAAAATCAAATTACAAGGCAAAACCTCCATCACTTCAACTTCCTTCCATATCAAACAACCCCACCAAAAACCAAGCCACTCCAACTTCATTCCATTATTCTCACCATTTATTTATTCAACGTATAACAATTTCATATCACACTTCCATACTTAACACTCAGTTAAGCTATTTAAACTCCACATTTCAATCATTATAAAGAAATTCATAAACATGTTTAAGAACATGTTTTCTATTCAATAAGGGCCTATTGGGCTTTCTACATTAAAGATGACTCATAACCATAGATTTAAAAAATATATAGATGATAGGAAGTTGCTAGGAATTTAAGGAAACAATGAAGTATTAAAGTCTGGAAATCTTACCAAAGGTGGCTATCTGGTAGCTTGTTAGTAAACTTGTTGTAACCAAGAAGTGTGAAGAACTAAAGCTCACTTGGTGGCTGGTTTTGCTCTTTATTTTTTCAGTTAGGGCCGGCTGAATATAAATTGAGGGTTGAGACAAAATTTAAGTGAGTCATTTTAATTATATTATAATAAAATATAAAATCTTTCTTAAAATTTTCAATAAAAAGAGGCTTTATTTCAAGTATTTAAATAAAATTTTTTGAATTTATATTTAATACAACAATTTAAAATGAGGATTGTAAGTTTTGCATCTCAATTTATCAAGATCTTAAAAAAAAATTATTTAAAAATATAAATTATTTATTGTATTAAATATTAAATTTAGTATCATGGAGACTTGCGCATATTAAAAAATATAAAAATTAATTAAATTTTTATTTAAATAAATAGATTTTTCCTTTTATTTGATCGGGGTCCTTCCCCTCTCCACGCCCAGTATATCACTCGGGTGATTAATTTCCAAGTTTGAAAAATTTTCGAACTTGTTACCGACATATTTGAGCGTCAAAAACCTTCAAATATATATCCTCTCTTTCCTCCACAATATTCCTCCCTCACGGCGAATTACCACCCAACGGAGCCTTACGCAGCAAACCGAGAAAACCCACTCTCACAGCCAACCGAGACACTTACCTCGTCGGAGACAGTCATAGAAGCACCGACGGTAATCTCCTTCCTCCACGACAGATGTCGACCACATGTTCTTCCTCTGTCATGTCTTTCTCTACCGTGAATAATCAACTAGTTTCTTTTTCTTTTCTTTTTTTGGCCCGTCCACCGTCTATCACCACAGGGCGTTGGAGTTCTCGGTAGCCACAAAATCTGCCGGCCGACCTCCTTCCATCAAGCCCGCGTCGCTCCGGTGAGCACACATGCACCCCTCACTCTCTTCCTCCGCTCCGTTACTCTCGGTTTAAGACCACAAAACTAATTTTTCCCTCTCTGTACTCCACCACCGTGATTCTCGACTCAGACCACCCAGACCCGTCGCAAGGTGCTTTCTCTCTCGTAAGCTTTCTGTTTTGCCTTCTCTCGGTACCGAAACTTATTTTCGGCTTTCAAGTGTTTCTTTCTGTCGCACGGCCCTGTGGTTCTCCAGAGCATGTTGCTCCTTCCAAGGTGATGGTGGCCCTATACGCCTTTAGCCCTTTCGATCAAGTGTGCAGTACCCGTAGTGCCTTCCTAATATTTCAAGTGGGCTTGATTTTATTTTTATTACAGAAATTATTATGTTATTTTACCTTTGGGCTTAATTTTAATTGAAAAAATATATTAATTTTTTTTAGAAAGAAAACATTTATTACTAAGTATTATAATTTTAAATAAATAATATTAAGTATGTTTAAGTCAAAGTGTCCACGGCTTATTTTGATAGACTATGATATAATATTTTACTAAGTTATTGATTGAAGAGGAAAAATATGCTGAGTTTTTTTAAAGAATATTAGTATCTATTAATTTTTGTATATAACTAAATATTTTATTAGAATTAATTTCCATAATATGTATTTAACTATGAATATTAAAACGACACGTTTTTTTAGAAATTTTAGTAACGCCTAGTACCTCGTATAGGTGACGAGTTGTAAAATAAGATTCAGGAAGTAGCTCTACGAGATAAGTCGCATGATCATAACTTTTATGTATGCTATAACTATTCTATTTTGCATGAAAACTGTGGTGTTTACCTATTATATGTACAACCAATTCAAGGTCGGTCAATTTTCATGAATCTCGATAAATTATGATAATATGCTTGTGAACAAAATTATGTATGCTATGTCGATTTGGATTGCTTGTTAAAATGGATATGTCATGAAAACAAACGTATACCATGAAATGCTTATGTTATGTTAGGTTATGTAATGCTCATGTTAATATGCCATATTTAATCCTATGGCATGCATATGAGTAAGACACGCCATGCAAGTCATATAGTCAACATAACATGTTCACATGCTAAGTAAAAAGTCATGTGAACGATAAGTAAACTTTAATGATTGGCCTTATGTTATGGGTGGATGTGCAAGTCATAGACCTAAATGTGACCCACCATATGTTATGCTATGATGTATGCAGTGGCAAGGACCTAAGTGTGCTCCACCATATGTTATGCCATGATGTATGCAGTGATACGGATCTAAGCGCGCTCCACTATATGTTATGCTATGATTATGTGGTGACGCAGATTTAAACGTATTTCACCATATGTTATGCTATGATTATGCGATGCCACGGACGTATTCATGGTTCACCATATAATTTATGTTATGATGGCCACTATACAAGTGGAAAACAAGATGAATAAGTTATGCATGAGTCACGTTAGAGCATGGAGTCCAATATTCATTTATCCATGTTACATGTATTGCCATGATTAAGTTAAAATTATGTTTATAATATGATCTGCTATTACTGATTCTTTGACTAATTATTTTTTTTCTTTGTTTTTATGTTTTAATATCCCAAATAATGAAGACGTGGATCAGAGCAGGAGTGCCAAAAGGAGATTATTCTCCCAGAAACTTAAACTTTGAATAAGTGTTATTGCCACATGGATTTAGTTATGCTTAGAAATTTGAATAAGTGTTGATGTCACACATGACTACTTTATATTATGAAACTTGTTAGCTAGGTAAGTTTTATTATTCAATAAATGACGTATATTTCTATGATGTCGAATTTCTTTATTAGGCATAATACTACGAATGTATGTAACATTTCCGACTTATGAGAAGGGATGTTACAATTTGATATCAGAGCCTAGTTCGAGAGATTTTGTAGACGTTTAGATGAAAGGACCCTAGGATAGGAAATACCTAGGATGATTCTTGTCCAGCTTGAGAGTTCCATAAAAGTTATTTACTACTATGTTTATTGCTTGTTGCTATATTCTTGATTGATTGTGTGATTAAATATCTTGTGCGACTACTTGCTTATTTATGTGAATTGTGTTGTGTGATGTTAGCTTTAGAGATGGCACCAACCACACATGGCAACGCGCACCCCGAGGAGTCTATAGAATCACAACAAAGTGAGTCTGAGATTTTGGTTGCTGCTGCTACACAATTTTTCCAAACTTTTGCCAATGGCCAAGGCATGGGACCTAGGGCTCCCCAAGTCAAATGCACCCTAGATCAATTTACTCAACAACACCCTCTGACCTTTGATGGCAAGTCGGAAGTGCTAGATGCTGAAAAGTGGATCAAGAAGATGGAGAAGATCTTCAGGACACTTTTCTGTATTGACGATTAGAACGTAGAGTATGCCACTTGCATGTTGGAGGATGCAGCTGATGATTGGTGGTATTATGCACGAGAGCTTTTGCACCAGGAACTCGGTGAAGGAGTACCACCCGGGGTCACTTCAAGCAGGTGTTTTTAGATTGTTTCTTCTCCGAAGAACTTTAGGAGGCAAGAGCCAGACAGTTTGATGAAATAGTTCAAGGGGCAATGACTGTCGAGCATTATGTTGCAATATTTGTGGAGCTGTCTCGTTTTGCAAGTTACTTGATTCCAGATGAAGTGAAGAAGGCAACAAAGTTTGAGCGAGGACTACATCCGAGAATTTGGAGTCGCTTAATACCACTCAGGATCCATAATTTCACCGACTTGGTCACTCGAGCCACTCTTGTGGAAGAAAATATGAGGGAAAATGCAGAGCTTTTCAATCGGAAGAAACTCAATGAAGGAGTACCCATCAACTGGGGTCGCTTCAAGCCAATGTTTTCAGATCGTTTCTTCTCCCAAGAACTTTAGGAGGCAAGAGCCAGACAGTTTGATGAATCAGTTCAAGGGACAATGGCTGTCAAGCATTATGCTGCAACATTTGTAGAGCTGTCTTGTTTTGCAAGTTACTTGATTCCAGATGAAGTGAAGAAGGAAGCAAAGTTCGAGTGAGGACTACATCTGAGAATTTGGAGTCGCTTAATACCACTCATGATCCGTAATTTCACCGGCTTGGTCACTTGAGCCACTCTTGTGGAAGAAGATGTGAGAGCGAATGCAGAGCTTTTCAATCAGAAGAAACACCAACCACCACTACAAGTGCCTAACAAAAACAAGAAGCCTACTCCAAGTAACCATCCGTGGCCATCTTAGGTTAGTCAATCCTACCTAGTTTGCAAGATTTGCAAAAAAATGCATTTGGGAAACTATTTGTTGGGTCAGAATGCTTGTTTTAAGTGTAGAGAGCGAAACCATATGGCTCAAGATTTCCCAAAAAAGAACACATTAGCTCTAGCTAAAGGAAGTGGGCAGAGGGCTACAACACCATCTAAATGTGGTTACAGGTACTCCTCTATTATTTTCTCACTATGCTATAGTCTTGTTGATACGAGTGCCACCCACTCTTTTATATCGTGTTCTTATATTTGTTTGGATGTGAGAACACCGAAAAATCTTGATTGTACATTGCTTGTTGCTACACTGACTGGTGAATACATAGTTTGCAATTATATACTTAGAAATTGCCCCCATAGAAATTCAAGGGAAGCATGTTGGATTTGGTGATATTTGATATGATGGGATTTGATGTAATCTTGTGGATGGACTGGTTGTCTTGAAACCATGCTTGTGTAGAATGCTTTATGAAGGAAGTGGTTGTCTCGAAACCATGCCTATGTGCTGAAACTATTTTGTTTTGCATGAAAAATGTGTTGTTTACCTATGCTATGTACAACCAACTCAAGGTTAGCCCATTTTCATGAACCCTTGATGAATTATGACAATATGCTTGTGAATGAAATTATGTATGCTATGCCGATTTATATTGTTTGTTAGGATAGATGTTATGTCACGAAAATCACATGTATGTCATGTAATGCTCATGTTATGTTATGTTACGCTTAGGTTATATTATGCAATGCTTATGTTAGGTTATGTTATGTAATGCTTATGTTAATATGTAATGTTTAATGCTATGCCATGCATATGAGTAGGACACACCATGAAAGTCATAAAGTCAACATCATGTTCACATGCATTATGAAAAGATAAGTAAAAAGTCATGTGAACGATAAACAAGCTTTAAAGATTAGCCTTATGTTATGGGTGAATGTGCAAGCCGTAGACCTAAGCATGATCCACCATATATTATGCTATTATGTATGTGGTGACATGGACCTAAGTGTGCTCCGCCATATGTTATGGTATGATTTTACGGTGACACAGACATAAGCATGGTTCATCATGTGATTTATGTGGTCAACGACAATTAGACAGATGCACTTATGTTATAACGGCCACTATACAAGTGAAAGACAAGATGAATAAATTATGCGTAGGTCATGTTATAGGCATGGACTCCAATATTCATTCATCCATATTATATTGCCATGATTATTTCGTGAATCCCACGTAAGTTACTATGAATGATCTATATGTTATATGTATTTATGATTATGCATAGAAGATTAAGTAAAGCCTAAGGTTAAGTTAAATTAAATTTATAGTATGATGTGTTATTCCTAAGTCTTCGACTCATTTGTTTGTTTCGTTTTATATTTTAATGTCCCAGATGATGAAGGTGTGGATACATAGCAGGAGTGCCAAGAGTAGATTATTCTCCCAAAGACTTGAGACCTTGAATAAATATTATTGCCACGTGAGTTTAGTTATGCTTAGACATTTGAATAAGTGTTACATGACTAGCTTTTGTTACTTTATTATGTTCTCGCTTTTATATCATGAAACCTGTTATGTTGGGTAAGTTCTATGATTCAACAAATGAGGTATTTTATGATGTCAAATTTCTTTACCGGACATCATGCTGCGAATGTATGTAACATTCCGGGCCTACAGAAGGAGTGTTGCAAATAGCCCATCAGATTTTTCACTCGGTGGGAATCTTTGGGAGCTTCAAACCTACCTCTAAAGAAATATCTATTGACAAGATAAAGGGACATGCAAAAAATTACAGCTAACTTTCAAGTTCCACCGAATGAACTGAAAGCTTTGTTCTTTCTTCTTAAGAACATGGTCCAAGAAACACTAATAAAAATACGTATAGATGAGAATTAAATTACACACCATAATCAGCTTATCCAGGAAAGCACCCCGATCTGTGACTCCAATTTCCAGTTCACAAACATCAGGGGCAGTTTGTTTGCATATGTGTAAGACCACCGCAACAATACAAACAAAAAGTTTTAAAGGGTTAAAAGTTCAGCAATTATATGTATTTGTTACCATCTTATGTTATCGAGGCATTTAAAATCTTTTAGATTAGAAAAATGATAGTTGCAGCCGTGAGTGTCCAAATGTCGCGCAATTACTTTGAAAAGAGTTAATAAATACGGGATTTGTATGAAAAAAATAATAATTTTTTAATAGTAAACCTTATTTTTTTTCAAAGCAACTGCACGATACTTTCACACTCTACGACTGTATGTAACATTACTCTTCAGATTATTATTAGTAAAATCTGCAGCCTGTGGTGGCAAGCAAACTAGAAATAACATATCATAAAGTTTCACAAGAGCATTCAGTGTTCATTACTTTATTTTGAAATGCTCTGTTTTATTCCCCAAATGACGGTAACTTCTCTCTTAAGAACAGAGAACTGAATTTATATTTAAACCAGCGAGGAAAATAGAGAAAAGAAAAGAAAAAACTTAAAAATAAAAAACAATCTAAAGATTTAAAGGTTTATACCCCATGAGTTGAAGCAAACCACAGCATTATGTCATGGGTTGTAGTGATAGCTCGAGGCATGAAAGATGGCGAGAGCTGGGTTGAAAGGTGTGAATAGTTCAGGAGAGTCAGAATGAAAAGGGGTGGTTAAAGTAGTTGATATGCTGTAACGCAGTCGTTTGAGATATGTGAAGAGGATTGGAGGTTTTAGTTGTGCGGCGTCGTTTAGATAACTTGCACGGTGTC
The DNA here is from genome assembly GCA_029856935.1 of Cyclocarya paliurus. NCBI lineage: Eukaryota > Viridiplantae > Streptophyta > Magnoliopsida > Fagales > Juglandaceae > Cyclocarya > Cyclocarya paliurus. The sequence continues at coordinate 22,369,980 of CM056947.1, forward strand.
GTTTTGTATATGTCGTTTTAGGCTTTAGTTGTGATTGTAACACTGCCGTTTAATAAATATGATATAAATAAATGGAGAAGGAAGAAGGAAATCACGGAAGTTCATTTTCAGAATTATCTTTCTTACTTCATCTTCTATCTTTCTCTACTCTCTCTTCTTATTCTTACCTCAATTCTGGAGATTGACTATCTCGAACAGAGTCAACAAGTAGTGGGTCCATTACACATTATTACCCAGGTTGGTGGTGATTGTCTACAACCTTGCTTTGGTAAATAATCTTGCTCTCAGCTCCTCTGCTACAGCATCAATGAACTGTTCTGTATTCAGATACTGAGACCTGGCGACCCTATACAAATCATGAAAGTTATTATTGTGTGAAAGTTAACCACAACAGCAGAAATTTTAACAGAAATATCCTTTAGACAGAAATTACTTGGGCCCATGAATAAGAAGTGCAAGATCCTTAGTCATCTTCCCAGATTCGACAGTTCCAATACAGGCTGCTTCCAGCTTCTCAGTAAAATCCGAAAGTCTGGAATTGCCATCCAACTTTGCCCTGATGACATTGATTTGCTCCATTTTTCATATAAAATATTTCAATATTAAAAAGAAACATTCAAAAAAACATTCCTAAAACCTTTAACTTTCAAGAACAAAAGTGGTATAGAGATCATCTAAGATATTATAAGAAAGGGGAAAATACACACAACCCCCTAAAACTACCATACATTTTGTAATTATCACACTCCCTCAAAACTATCAATTTTGGCAACCACCCCACCTCAAACTACCAAAAAATTTCAACACACCCTCTTTTCCCTCTAAAAAGTCAAAATTATCCCCCAAAATGGGGAAAAAACTAAAAGTAAAAAAGCAAAAAAAAAAGTGACCAGTCGTTTAAATTCTATTTATGAATTTTGCGTCAACTATTTTACGGGCAGGATTATTGCAATGTTTAGGTCGTTTTGGGGAGGGGGCGATGGCTGAAATCGATAGTATGGGGGTAATTGCAAATCAATTGGTAGTTTGAGGGTCATATGTATTTTCTCAAGTAAGAAATCATTTTGATACAATGATACCATACCTGTGTGCAAGACCCCGTGTCCAAGCAAAGATTGATGCTATGCTGTTTGTGCTGGTTTCACCTCCTCTCTGATGAACCCGGAAATGGCGGGTTACAGTCCCATGGGCTGCTTCAGCTTCAATGGTCTTTCCATCTGGGCACACCTGAAATACCAGTCCAACCTTTTGCCAATCAAAGAAAATAAGAAACACCAGTCCAACCTTTTGTGACCCAGAAGAAGGATATCTTATATGAAATAACAAACATGCGAAGATATTATATGCCAGAAAGTCAACCTTGAGCAGGTGGAAAATGGACCTAAAAAGAAAGCAGGAAAAAAATGAGAACAAGATATACCAGTACTGAGGTCATCAGCCCAAGAGATCCGAATCCTGTACCAATGATAAAGAGTTCTTTGTCATAAACCAAACACAGATGATTAAATACCTAGTCTTTCCACAAAAAGCAATGTCACCCACCATCCTTTTATTTATCATCCTCCTATTATCCCATGATGTGGCATTAAATGATTGGAAAACTATTTGTTATGTTTCAATTGTCAACTAATCATTTGATGCCACATCAAGAGATATTGAGAGGATGATGGTTAAAAGAATGATGAATAGCATTTTTCTTCCAAAAAAGCACCAAAATTTACAAAGATCAACATGTGATTTGCAGGTATTATCACATATAGATACAAACCTTGGGCTAAGAAATCACTCTGCACATCCCCATCATAATTTTTGCATGCCCAGACATAGCCTCCTTCACTTTTAAGAGCATATGCTACCATATCATCTATTAGACGGTGTTCATACCTATCAATTCAGCCATATAAGTTGATGCAAAACTACTTAAACTGGATAAACTAACTAGAATGATGGACTGGATATCTCACCATATCCCTGCAGCCTCAAACTTAGACTTCCATTGGGTTTCATAAATTTCCTGAAATATGTCCTTGAATCTTCATGAAAATCATGTGGTAAGCAAATCACAATACATAACCAGAAAGGCAGACACTAAATTTCAAAACGGAAAAAGAAGAAAAAAAAGGTAAATTGTTGAAAATCAAACAGCCTCTTCAAGTATTAGGTGACAGCATACCTTCCATCGTATTTCTTAAGAATGGTGTTTTTGGTGCTAAGATAAAGTGGCCACCTCTTTAGGTATGCAGTGTTCATTGAAGCCTCAGCAAAAGCACGAATGGACTGTTCTCAAAGTCCAAAAATGACAACAATAAGTAAACACTAAAAAATCCAATATCTTCTAGCAAGTATACTTCAAGTCAGGCACCAAGCAAAAATGGACATGAGGATAAAAGAAAAGGATTAATAAATCTGGACCTCATCGGTGTTGTACATGGATAGAGCTACACCTCCAGCACCAGTAAAGTTGAAAACTTCGAACTCTTTCTTCTCATCATGTCCATCAGGTACTGCAGAAACTCCAATTTCCCTTATAAGATGATCACATGCAAGGAGGGCATTGATGGAAATATAGGACTGAAAAACTAAGCTGAATTCAGCTTTCGTGCTGCAGTTTGACTAATCTCTGTGAAAAGCAAAATTAACATGACAATGAAAGCCGTAGGAAATAGAATTTTACCAAAAACCAATTTAAGCTTTCCAGATCCCTGTATAACAGTATCAGTTGCTCGGTACTGATCACCAAAAGCATGTCTTCCAATGCATATTGGCTTGGTCCAACCTGAAGTGAAAATCAATTAACTCTGCGCACTTATCTTAATCATATGAAGAAAATGGGCATATCAAGAAAACATAACAAACCTGGGACAAGTCGGGGGATGTTTTTGCACATGATTGGTTCTCTAAAAACAGTGCCTGTGGTAAATGGAAAGCAGAGTAGCGCCTTGCATTAAATACAAATCTGGAAAAAAAAATCAGGAAATAAAAAGAACTAAAACAAAAATCCATCAGGGACATCAACTCACCATTTAAAATGTTCCGAATTGTCCCATTTGGACTCTTCCACATTTGTTTCAAGTTGAACTCCTTGACCCGAGTTTCATCTATAAAAAACCAAGCCATTATTAAGCACAAGCTACTTAGTAAGCCAAAGATTTTTTCCCTATTAAAGTAAAAACATGTGCATCGTTCCAGCCAAGCCTAAGAATGCATACCCGGAGTTATAGTTGCACACTTTATTGCTACATTATATCTACAAAAGGCCAAATAATAAGAATAATTAAGGGATGAAAAAGTCTCGTGCACAGTTTTGAATGAGAGAAATAAATGGAATTGAAGGGTAGCAAAAGTTTAGAGAACTGATAAGTCAGATAAGTAAGAACTTCCCACGGCATTGACCAAAAGAATGCACAAATTTAACAACCGTATAAGCTGTATAGAAGCCTATTTCCTGGAGACAATTCTAACTAAGAATACACATAGTTTATAATAAAAGGAAAAATTGACAGCAAATATAACAAAACCACATTTTATTGGTGCAATTCTTGCAAAAGTCAACATATCCTTTTTTGATCGGGCAAAAGTGAATCCCTATAGCTGTAGAGATTAACAGATGAAAGAAGAATAATCATGAATTATGTCATGAATTCGAAAGAAATATACTAACAATAAGAGGGGGAAAAGGATGAGAAAGATTACATAAGAGTAGCTTGAGCACTTTCAACTGTGACTCTATCATTTGTTGCATCACGATTAGCGAGGCCAAGATCAAAGTACTTGATATCCAACTCCACAAAGGGAAATATAAGCTGTGGAAAATCGATACAAAGAAGTTATACATAATCCCTATATATAATTATATATAGAATGAAAAAACATGGCATGATTGATGGAAAAGAAACAAAAAACCTTATCTTTGATGGACTTCCAAAAGACTCGAGTCATTTCATCTCCTGCATCGTATGAATACAAAGTTAGGAGGGCATGGTTCTGGGTAAAGCCGATGAAAGAAGTAGGAATTCAGTGGAGTAATTACCGTCCATTTCGACGATGGGGTTAGCCACCTTTATCTTCTCGAAAGCCATCTTCCTCTTCTTCTCCTTCCTCTTCAATTTTCCCCCAAAGTCTTCGAATTCTCCGCTGGCTTCTGCTTTTGATCTTCCGGCCTTGTCTGCTCTTTTTTTGTTTTTAGTTTAATTAGTGTCTATCGAATAAACAATGGAGTTCCGATTCCTCCATTTGTTGGGTATTGAAGAGGACCTCCATTTCGAGACTACCTTTCACTCTCATTTTTCGTCACGTTTAACATCATGCCCTTGAGAAGAGTTCGATCCCCACGTTCTCCACGAGAAAGGGACAAAATATTACAACGGTGTAAAAAATGTTTCTGTTTCATTAATTCAATTTTTATATAAACAAGCTAAACTGTTTTGGAAAAATCTAGCTGACGTTCTTTTCACCTTCTAATAAGAAGCTGATACATTAATTTTCTTCTAAAGATGGTAAAATAAACCTATCCACGGAGAATTAAGATTCTTATAATCTAAAATAATTAAATCCAAATTTAAAAAATAAAAATGTGGATGGTGTCCACCAAAGGTGGCCAGCAACCACCTCTAAGTGGCAAGAGACCACCACAGCCTCGACACAACGATGGCACTAAATCTAGTTGCCCAATATCGAATTCAATCAGATCTGACTAAATTGATATTCAGTCATTTCCAACTGCTACCGAAGCAACAACCAGTTTAGATATATTTGTGATTATTCCAACTAGAAGGGATAAAATATATTAGGCCCGAAGTAAGCCTACTAAGCCCAACCCAAGAGGGGAGATCTTATCAGGAGGAAAAGAAGAGAAGATAAGGAGGGAAAGAGGGAACAAAAAAGCGGAAGAGATGGAAAGATGTTAGGAGAAAAGAGGTAATGTGACATAAAGCAAGGAAGGATGATAAGATAAAAGGGAGGGGAACAAACAACTTCAGGGACTTTTAGCCAGTCTTCTCCTTCAGCTTCTTCAACCTCACGATAGGAGCTCAAGCAATGAGATCTCCACTAGAAGATTAACCTCTAAGATCCATTGTACTGCGAGGAAGAGAGACTATGGGAGACTCTAAAACAAGCATATTGTAGTAGATCTCCCTGCTAGGCATGAGGCTGAGAGGATGTCTTAGCAAGAGAGTGTGGTAGTCCATGAGGTCGAGGGAACGATCGTGTTGGAGGAGAGTGTAGACTCCCTTGAGGCTGAGAGAATGCCCCAGTTGGAGGTGTCTGAGCACAAGTTCACTGTTGATCATGACGCAAAAGGAACGCCTGTGTTAGGGACCATAGCTGGCGGTGAGGCCGAAGGTGCGCCCAAGTCGGAGCTATCAGGCGATCATGGCTCCGCAAGTACATCTAGGTAGGCCCTGAGGAAAGACAGTGGAGTGTCATTCGCAGGGGGTGTAGGTGCTTCCTCCCATGTCCCTTCCCCTTTGGCAACTAGTGCATAGGGGGTAGACCTCCGGAGTTGGAGGAAGTGAAGCCCCATGTGCCAACTCGGGCTTTGACTAAGCTCGAGTCGAGGCCATTAGTGGAGAGGCCGACAAGTTGAGACCTTCTTCTTTTTGGTAAGATGTTTCCCTTGTTGTATGTTTACGTTTACGGTTTCTTGTCTTCTCCTTTCTCAGTTTGTTCTTTATCTTTTTTGTGTTCCTTTGTCTTGTTAGGGAGTTGATTAGTTGGTCGCCCTAATCATGAACAAGCGGGGAGAGTTGGAAGAGTAAGCTCGAGTGTTGCAGTCTCTTGCCATCCTGTCCTGCATGAGGGTCTAACGGGTGAATAAGGAATGAGACAAAGCTGAGAAGGCCTTTGCCAAGATGTATGTTAGCAAGGGCAAGAAGAAGAAGAAGATGGCCAAGCTTTATGGGGAAATGGCCATCCTTCAAGGCTACTTGGCCAAGTCCCGCAAGGGGTCTGGCCAACGCTTACTCTAGGTCAAGCTCTTGGAGGAGAAGTGGGACAACTTGCGCGAGATGATAGATCAACTAGTGGTAGAACTGGAGGAACTCTAGCAGCCGTATCGCTGCCTTCAAGCTGAGAAGGACATGTTGATCAAGCAACACGAGTCAAACATGAGGTCTTACAACTAGCTGGAGAAGACCTATATGGACCTCAAGGAGACATAAAAGTGCAAGTCATCCCTCCTTGAGGCCCGAGTTAAGGAGGTTAGAGACCTAGAGACCAAGTTTGCTATAGCTGAGGTTGAGCTACTGACACGAGACCAGTGGGTGGAAACCCTAGAGTCCAAGTTAGCTGCTTCACAAGGCGAGTTGTCTGCCTAGAATTCAAAGAATGAAGCCCTACAGACTGCCCTGGTAAATGCCCAAAGGGCTGCAGCTCGTCTGACTGCATAACTTTTGGAGGTGAAGAGAGTCTGTGACTGAGCCTGGAGCTGCGACTATAATGAGGGTTTCGATAAGATGAGGGATCACATGTTGGAGAGCCCCTAGACCAATTTGAGGTCCTTTAATATGATATTTCTCTAGTCGGACGGCACAGCCCTACACTTTGCCAACACTATAAGCCAAGAATAGATGCCTGACGTTTTCCTGAAGCCTTGAGAGTTCGGAAGCTGACTTGCTTATTTTGTATTTTCATTTGTTCATTATTTTTTATTTATGTAAGTAAAGACCATCTTCTTCAATATACGTGTAGAAGTATTCTTACCCAACTTTTTGCCTCGTCTCTTTCCATCATTGTCTTCCTTTTTATCTTGTGCATATGAGTTACTCATCTCCACCTTTGTGTAAGAGAGAGAGTTCAGGCAGTCAAATGACTTGTCTCGCTTGTTGAACACCTGAGAGAGGTTGGCAGTCGAATGACTTGTCCTGCTTGTTGAACGCATGAGTGAGGTCAAGTAGTTGAATGACTTGTCCCGCCTGTTGAATGCTGACAGGACCTGGGGAGCACCTCCGCCTAATTTCCCTTCTCGTTAGTGAGCTTCTTCTTCAATATCTTGAGTAGCATCTTGTTGGTTGCTTCAACTTGTCTATTGGCCTGCAGGTGACCCACAAAGAAGTACTTGAACTTGATCCCCAACTCCATGGACTAGTCACGATAGTGGTTCAAGTCGAAATGTTGCCTATTGTCCGAGTTTATGCTGTGGGGGATTCTAAACCTGTAGACCAACAAAGTGAAGTTGTTTGCCATTTGTTCTAGTAGGGGAGAGTTCTCCTACCTTGAGGCCGCCCACTCCAATCTATCGGCCTTTTGGTTTTCTCCTCTCGACACTTGTTAAATATGGAAGTACCAAAAATGGTTGCACTTTTCCCACACGAACTGCAGGTATTTCTTTAGCTTTTTACCCTTTGTGGCGATTTCTCCTTTGACTTGGCTAACAACTACTTTGGAGTTGGCTCTTACTTCCACCTCGATGACCTCCAACATCTCAGCAACCGCTAACCCAACCAATAGTGCTTCCTTTATTGTTGGTGGTCTTGAAGACTAGACTAATTGCATAATGGTGTTCTTCTTCGGTATCCGTGATAATATGTACTCCTACTCCCTCGCCAGCCCACAGGACTAGCCGTCAATGAAGACCTGCCAGGGCTTTGCTACAGGTGCATCTCAAATCTTTTCATGGAAGTTGGTGAATTCAACGACAAAGTCGGCTAGTACTTGTCCCTTTATTGTTGTTTGAGCGAAGTAGTCGATGTCAAATTCACTCAACTTGATCGCCCAGTTCATAAAACGACTGAGACATCTAATTGTTGCAAGATCTTCTTAAAGGGTGCTTCCATCAGAACTTTGATCGATGTCAAATTTGCTCAACTTTGGCCTTAGTTGTCAGGCTGTCATCACCAGTACGAAGAACAACATATCCATCTAGTGAAACCTCCCCTCCGCTCCTCAGAAGGCCTGCTAGTGTAGTACACCGGCTTTTTGGTTCTCTTCATGCCTCTTACCAAGGCTGTAGAGATAGCGTGCGGGGAGACGAACAAGTACAGGCTAAAAGCCTCTCCTAGTTTGGCTTGGCTGAGGAGCAGCGGGCTGGTTAGGTATTCCTTAAGTTTCTCAACTGCCCAGTTGCACTCGCCATCCCAAGTTTGCCCCTTTTGTAACACTATGAAGAACGGTAGGCATTTTTCTATTGATCGGGAAATAAACCGGTTGAGGGCTGCTACCTACCCGACTTGTCTTTATACTTTGTTCACATTCTAGGGCAAGGGCATGTCCATGATGGCTTTCACCTTCTTGGGGTTAGCTTCTACTCCCCTCTTCGACACCATGAAGTCCAAAAACTTCCCCCAAGTCAATGTTGAAAGCACACTTGGCCAAGTTAAGCTTCATCTGGTACCATTGTAGTGCCGTGAAGGCTTCGCTTAAGTCTACCAAATGTTGATTGGGCACTTTACTCTTGACGAGTAAGTCGTCTACATAGACTTCCATGTTGAATGTCATCTGACTCTTGAACATGTGATTGACCAGCCTCCGGTAGGTGGCCCTCGCATTCTTGATCCCGAATGGCATGGCTCGACAGCAGTATAGCCCTCGATTGAATCTGGTTCATTTGAATCTAGTTGTACCCCGAGTAAGATCCATGAAGTTTAGCATTTTTTTTTCTCGACTATCGAATCCAAAGCCCAGTTAATTCGCAACAGGGGAAGTTGAACTTAGGGCACGTCTTGTTCCAATCGGTGAAGTCAATGTACATCTTCTAATTCCCACTCGACTTCTTTACCAACACCACTTGGAAAGCCATTCTAGGTAGTGTACTTCTCGAACAACTCTCCCAGCTAGTAGGCGGTCAACTTCATCGACTATAGCAGCCATTTCTTCACGCTAAAACCTTGGCACTTCTGCCTTACCTTCTTTGCCTTGAGATCCACACAGAGATGGTGCTCAATTATTGTGCTGTCTATCCCAAGCATATCCCTGTGACTCCAGGAGAACACATCTCGGTGCTTAGTCAGGAGTTGGTTTTGCCTCATTTCTAGTTCCATCTTGGTCCCCAGCCTGACCATGTCCTCGATGCGGTTTGGGTCTATAGCAACTAGCTCTAGCGCTCATTTAGCTCTACCTGTCTAAGAGTTTGCTTGTCTCTCACTTCTTCTTCATTGATGACAAATCCTGGGAGGTGGTGGCTCTGTTCTATAAGTTGGGCCTTTGACTATGTGAACCTCCCCAACCCCAATCTTCAGTTCCTGTACATAGCACTCCCATGCGAGCATTTGTGTGCCCTAGACTTCCCCCACCCAATTGTCATTGTAAACTTCATATTTAGGTGGTAAGTTGACATTACCACCTTCAAATTGTTTAGAGTTGGTCACCTTAATATGGCATTGTAAGACGACGCGGCTTTCACTACTAAGTAGTTGACCATCGTTACAACCGTGAAAGCCCTTTGAACGGCATGGGCGGTGGTTGTAGCTGGTTGAGGTCGATTATAATCTTGGTGGAAGAGGCCCAGAAGAGAATGTCTGCCAAGCTGCCGTTGTTAATCAGGATCCTTCTGGTCTTGAAGTTGGCGATGAGCATGGTTACTACCAACATGTCATTGTGGGGGGTACAAGACCCCTTGTTTGTCGTTGTCGCCAAAGGAGATGACTAGCGTCGTCGAGCACTTCCTCTACTGGGGGGTCACTTTGCCAAGTACACTTTTTCATAGTGCGCCCTCTGGGCATGCGCTTTTCTATTGGATGAGGTGGGGTCGCCCTCGGCGAACCCCCCAGCTATGGTTGAATCTTGCTGAGGGGGCTATTTTCATGAGCTGGAGTTTGCCGAGGAGGATTATGTGCTTTCTTTCGATTTGTCCATTGCCTTTTAGGGCTCTAGCTCTTTCTCATCCTCTAGGATCTTCCACAACCCTACTCCAACTCCTTCATTTGTTCCGTCGGATATTGGACGACAAGGCTCTCCAACTTTTCCATTTTCCTTTTGAGTGTGTAACAGTCCTCTGTGATATGGGTTCTGTTTTGGTGGTAGGTGCAAACATGGAGGCTGACCAGGTCGCGGTTCCACTCTCTCGGGCATCTGATTTGCTTTCTTCCTGCATGCTAAAGCTGGACCACACATATCTAGAAACTTGTCCTCTTGTTAGGGTGGCCTGATCCCTTCTCTTCTCTTGTTGCCCCTTTGGAATTTCTGTCAGCTTGCTTCAGCTCAATTTTCCTTGGGGCCATCAAAGCCTGAAGAGTGTCCTCAGCATTAACAAAACTTTCTGCCTTGTCCATAAACTCCTGCAATGTCGTGGGAGTTTTTCTTGCTAACTCCACCATGAATAGGTTTCGAGGCCACACACCTCCCAAGAGCGCCACCAGCGGGATCTTCTTGTCTTGATTGATGTCCTCATTCGCTCTTTGTTGAACCTGGACAAGTATGCCTTCAAGCTCTTATCCTTCTGCTGGTTAACAATCAAGAGATAGGTAGCCGAATGTCTTATTCTTTTGCTCACCATGAATTGCGTTAGAAATAGTTGGGCTAACTCGCCAAAACTATCAATAGAACTAGGTGGCAGTGCCCCAAACCACCCTCTAGCACCTTCAAGGTAAGCGAGAAAGCTCTGTAAGCCATCTCCCTGGAGAATCTATGCAGGGTCATATGGGCCTTGAAGGTCTCCAAATGCTCGAGAGGGTCTTTAGACCCATCGCACATTTCAATCTGGAGGACTTGGAACTTTGGAGGTAGCGGGGCAGCCATCACCTTTGCACTATAGGGCAGGTCCATGCTAGTGAGCAACTGGTCGACCGATGATGAAGCTCCCATCTCCTTTGCCATCTTCTCATACTTATCCATTGGGTTGTGTAACTCGCGGTTCATCCTCTTTCTTTCTTCCTCGCCAGCATATACCCCATCAGTGCTTCGAGAGTTTGCATGTTTGTTTAAACTCCGTCCAACCTCCTCTTGCAGTTCGTTGTTCCTCCTCCTTAAGGCTTTGTTTTCTCACAAAAGATTCTCCACTTCCTTCACCATCTTCCTCATGAACAAATCCATGTATGCAAATCTTCCTTCCATATTTGTAGATGAAACTTCCTATCTACGGGTTTTCTGAGAGTGTGTTGTAGTCGACATACGAAGGACACATTTATTTTTATAAGAATATCACAAACAACACCATTGTTGAGCACGTGTTTTGCACACCAAGTTCTGGGCTCAACCACTTGCAACATAGATAAGATGGGGGCTTGGGGTTGAAGGGTAACCTTCGATGCCTAAGTTAATATTCTTCTACTATGGAGAGAATTTCAATAAGTATGAGAGAATAAGTCCTGAATTCTAACCTGGTGTCTAGCTTTTATACTGCACATCAACATGATACCTTGTACCCCATACCGGAGGTCCTGGTATATCATACGGGATACCACGTCACTATCTTTAATATGGCGTGGCTTCCCTGGGCCATGCCTCCTTGGTGGCAAGTGAGTGCGGCCACCTTCTGTGTGCTTTGTCAGCGACAAAAGGTGTTTCCATGATCCCTATCCATGTTTTGTATTTGATCCTTTCTGCAGGGTGGTGTCAGGGTAGGTGGCATCCCATCTTTCTTTGTCAGTCAGTTTCCCACTCATGCCTTAGGACTTCTTCTTCCTCACTCAATCTGTGGCTGACAGTATTGTTGAACTATAGCCTTCCATGATAGACTCGACTTGACCCAGGATGTAAATACCTCACCTAGTTTTGGCTCAGCTTAATACGGAAAGTAAACATCCCTTCTAGTTTTCTTACATATAGTGCACATATAATCAAAATTTAAAGGATCACCTTTTAGTTATAAAATTGTAATTACAAAAAGATGAAAAATACTAATCATCTTCAAATCATGAAGCCCACAATCATGTTGGTTTTTTGGTAAGCAACAGCAGGGTCTTTATTCACTTTCATGACAATTTTGAGGGAGGTTTTTGCCATACTCTTATACAGGCTTATAATTTCGATAGCCTTTTCACAAATAGGGCACAATGGGTCTTCAACAATCCAATGTTTGATGAGTTTCCTTTTGTTGGCGGCAAAAGATTACAAACTTTCTACAACATGTCTTATTCAAATGAAATTAACAAATTTTTTGTGTCATTAACTCCTTCCACACTAAACCATCTCTGCTACTTACTAACTGACATTCTTTTGGCACTCACCCCTATAAGGAGAGCTAACCCAATTTGGCACTCAATAATTTATGGAGTCATCAAGAATGTACATGAAATAACAAATAAGGGGAATTTTTTTGAAAATGGGCACTAGCAAAAGGTTAGTGGTTTACATTAATTTTCTTCCTCTTATTCTGAAACGTAAAGAGATCCTTACATATGGCTCTCCAAAATAATTTTAGAATTTTAGCTTTGCTACAGTAAAGTCTTAAATTTTGAGAGACTATTGTGGGATGCTGAAGATTTTTATTTTATTTTTTATTGTAATATAAATATCTAATTAATTCTATTAGTCATTTTTCTTCTAAACTAGGAAACAACTAAATTAATCATAAATTTTTTTTTCATTTTTTTAATGTGAGGCAAATCATATTTTTATATTTTTAAAGTAAATTGATAAAAAATGATTTTTTATTAAATACTTAATTCATTTGTATTGAGAAAAACACCTTACCATAGCCCATATATCATATAAGCTATTTTATGAAAACTAAAAAAATACGAATTTTTAAAATATTACCATTGAAAACAAAATTATATGTTAAAATATGAGCATTAATAATATCTAAAATTTTGAAAATAGGATGGGAAAATATAAAGTTAAAAAAAAACAACAAAAAAAGAATTTTTAATAGAAATAGAAAATGAATAAAAAAGAATATTTTAATAGAGTAGATAAACTTTTAGCTGAGGGTGATGTGAATGTTGAAGGGGTTGGGAAGGATGGAATTGTCTCTCAGTTGTTGATATTGCTCTCTCTCTCTCTCCAACTCTTACATGCCGGGCTGTGAGGAGCAACCTAGATGAACTAGGAGTTGGGGAAGTCAAAGCTAGAATGCCATAGGAAAAAGTACAAAATTTTGAGAATTGACTATATCCTCTTAGAGGGTGTCACACACCTAAGTGAACAGTAAAATCATAGTGAAAAGTCCTTTTCGAGGAGAGCATTGTTATGGTCCCATCGGGATGAGATGTCATTTACTGAGGTTGATGGGCATGCAACGTAGTGTTTTGGGGTCTTTTATTTACTTGTCGTTTGGGTCATTGTAGTAGTCTATTTTCATAGTCTGTTATTTTACTTTACACGTGTTATTTGGTTATTTGTTTAGTCTGTTATCCTTGGGAGGATATAAGGAAAAGAGGGCACTGAGTAAAAGGGAGCTGAAAATTTGTAAGAGAAATAATAATTGTAGTTGTGAGTATGCAAGAACCGCGCAATCACTTTGAAAAAAGTGAATAAATATGAGATCCATATGAAAAAAATTAATTTTTTAACAGTGGACTCCACTCTTTTTCAAAACGATTGCACGGCGCTTGCGCAATCCATGACTGTATATAACATTACTCAATTTGTAAACACTTGATTTGATGTATGGAGGTTGGAAGCCATCGAAGCCTTCCTTACCAATACATATGAGTCTATGAGAACTTTTATCAACACCTTCCCTGCTTGCTCTCATTTCATTACTGAAGCATTTTATTACATTTCGTTGGGTTCCTTAATACACTACGACAACTTCACTCAACATTACAATAGATTCAAAACAAGGTTCATAACAAGTAGTATCTAGATGGAATCCTTGATCGGTGAGGGAGCCCTGAACACTCCATCTGATGTTAACCTTATCAAGATGGAATCCTTGATCGGTGAGGGAGCCATGAACCCTATCAACAGTGGCTTCGATGCTAGGAGGTTGGCTCCTTGGTTGTAGATTTCATGATGTTTGTATTTAGAGTGACATTAAATTTTTGCCACTTAAATCTAGGCTTGGGGGCATTTATAGAGGAGATCTCCATGCTCCTGCACGTCTCGTATGGAAGCCTCCCTGAAAGACCCATACATGTGAGTGGCTGTTGAACTGAGAGGAGCCCACCAACTTTCTTTCCTCCTTGATCTTAGCCATTGTAACATACCCAAGGGATCTTCGTTTCCCTGAGATTTGAGTTTGATCAATGTTACATACATAAAAATCATGTTGCCCTCTGTGATGTGCATGGTCTCAAATCTGGGTCGTTTGAAGACCTTCAATGTAAAGCAATGGAAGATTTTCGAGGACACTTCTTTGGTCCTCCATTTGAACTAAATCTGTGGGAGAAATCTCTCACTCTAGTGAAAGAAATGTTTAGGCATTGCGGTCTAAGGGTGGATGGAATTTATGCAATGGAGTGGGTAGGAGGTAGCACGAGAATCTACTTAGAAGGCTCTCCGCAAGCTTTGAGAGGACTCCATCGAGAAATTGATGTTGTTTTGTTGCTTCACTTGAAGATGGCACCAATTATGCCTCAATTGTTAGTGAAAATGTCACTTTGAAGTGGTGTCAAGGATCCTTACCTAAACTCAGATAAAGGGACAATGTCTCCTTTTGAGCACGGGAAAGTATTTGTCTTAGTTGATGGCGGTGAGGTGGACCTTGACCTTGAAAACTATGAACGATTTTTAGACATCAAGTTAGCCCGTGACATCAATATTACAACTAGAAAAATATATCAGTCGGTTATTAACAAGGACATAAAAGGAGATTACCTTGGAAAAACGGTCCAAGTTGTTCCAAAAATTACGGATGCCATGCAAGATTGGATAGAGTGTGTAGCAAAAATACCAATGGATGGACATGAAGGTCTAGCAGATGTTTGTGTTGTCGAATTGGCAGAACAATAGGAGGCATTGAATCTATACCATTTATTGAGGCGCTTGGCCAATTTCCATACTATGTTGGCCTTGATAGCTATAGAAAAGTTTTCAAAGGGTCTGAGAAATTGGCAGTTCTTGTTAGTGCTACCAAGGTTGTGCACTTCCTACAAGTTGGGGTTATTCCTAGTTCCTTGGACAACAGATTGAATACAAATAATATTCTATTCAGTAAGCATTGGGTGGTAAAGTTGAGTGATTATGGGAAGTCCATGATCTTGGAAGAAGCTGACAAATTTGAGGCAAAAGCAAAATGTCTTAAATCATGGCAAATAAAAAAAAATTAGAGGCTGATGTTTATATTTTCGAACTCATCTTACTGGAGGCAGTTGTTGGATCTTAAACATGGGCTAGAAGAGGGTCCTTTTTGCTAAATGAGATGGCATCGTTCTAGGGTGGCCAGAAACATATAATTGACCCAATTGTGCAAGCCACTTGCTTGCAAGAATCTTTATCAATGGCCATTTCCATAATTAACAGATGTGGTAAGCACAATTCCCTTGTCTCCATTTTCATTTTCCATCAATATTCAATTGGAAATATATAATAGAAGGTATTTTTGAGATAGTTGTAGCCCATTATATTTTTCTTGTGATTTGTGGTGGAGGGAAATTGAGAAATCTCATGATTTCACAAGTTTTAGGAGATAAGAACTTTGCTCCTCAATTGCTTGATATATTGCCACTTGGGGGTGTTGTTGGGTGGTATGAGGTAAAATTGCTATAATTTTGGTAATACTGATTGATGGAGGAACAAATAGTGTGGCCCTTTGATAGAGGAAGGGGAAAAAATGGGGGAGAAGGCATTTCTTATGCTTCACTGTGCCATGTTGGGTTATGTAGGCGGAATGGGATTTGGTCTATTGGCTTGAATGTTGTTTGATACAAATAGGTCCAATCTTATTTTCTGGATAACAATCATTCCTCTTGATCTTGTTCTCCTGGTGGGAACAAAGTTGCAGCATATTAGTAAAACCTGGACATTAAAGAATACAGAATGCAAGGAAGGCTTTACAAGGCAGAAAATTGAGAACATGTGTGCTCATTGTGCCAAGCCCAAAGCGGCTGATATTTCTCATTATCAGAGGGTGGTAAATAAATGAATTTCAGAGCTAGAGGCTACACTCAACTTATCAAGGATTTGGCTGCATGTAGATAGGGGTGCTTTTTATGCCACTGTCGAAACATTAAGTAATCCATTGTTCAAGGGCAAACCAATGACTGTTGGGAGCATGTCTATGATCTCTATGACCAATTATGAAGCACAGAGATTTGGGGTTCGTGCAGCAATGTGAAGTTTCATTGCATGTAAATTATGCCCAGAGTTAATTCTTGTTCCCATAAATTTAAAGGAATATACTTATTTCAGCAATTTATCTAGAAAGGTCTTCCATAGATATGATCCCAACTTCATGGCTATTGGTTTGGATGAAGCATTCCTAGATATAATTGATATCTGCAAAGAAAGGGGCATAAACAATGGAGAAATTGCTGAAGAACTCAGAACCACTTTTTGTGAAGAGACTGGTCTTACTTGCAGTGCTAGGGTGGGACCAAACTGCTTACTTGCTAATGTTTTCTCATATATAAACAAGCCAAGTGGACAATTTGTCTTACCAAATAACCTTGCGTTTTGGGTTTTGCTACTGTTCCTAAGGCTGGTCTTGGGGTTTGCTAGATAGTTTTGGGCGGCTAAAACACCTTGTATGGTCTAGAGTATGGGACAATGGTAGAGTGGACTTGCTACAATATGGCCATCAATTCACAAGCTATGTTTTAGTTGCTTTATGATAATTCCTGAGTGTATTGGTGCTGAATGGGAAGGAACGGGCCCTCAAGTTGTATTATTGCTCTAAACCTTGAGGACAAGGTTCTTTAAAGGGAGGGGATTTGTTATGGTCCCATCGGAATGCGATGATGTTTACTGGAGGTTGAGTGGGCATGCAACGCACCGTTTCGAGGTCTTTTATTTACTTGTCGTTTGGGTCCTCGTTGTAGTTTATTTTCATAGTCTATTATTTTACTTTACACATGTTATTTGGTTATTTGTTTATTTGTCTAGTCTATTATCTTTGAGAAGATAGAAGGAAAAGAGGGCGCTGAGTAAAAGGGAGCTGGAAATTTGTAAACACTTGGTCTGATGAATGGAGATTGGAAGCCCTCGAAGCCTTCCTTATCAATACATATGAGTCTATGAGAACTTTTATCAAACACCTTTCCTGCTTGCTCTCATTTCATTACTGAAGCATTTTATTACATTTTGTTGGGTTCCTTAATACACTATAGCAACTTCATTCAACATTACAACAGATTCACAACAAGGTTCATAGCAAGCTCCTTTAGAAAGAAGATAAATGATAAGAAGGGAAATAACATATTTGATTACTTTTTTGTTGTTCGGTACAATGTTCCTTACACAATATACATACAGACAAGTTATCCTAAATAATTCATCTATTTATGGGCCTTGAGCCTGGGCCATGAACTAAAATACTTAAACTAACATTATATGGCCATAGGCAAACTTTATGGAAATAAAAGAGATAAGTAGACCTGGTTACAAGTATGGGCCTTTCGGCCATACTGCCCAACTAAATAGAGAACAAAAGGCCCATAATGGCTAACTAAGCCCGACTGAAACCTTCTACTTTGTTCAGCTCCCAATTGTTCAAGCTTTTTCCCCTTTCCCAAACCCTAGATCCTTGGACGATGACTAACTCTCCCCTTTAGAACACCTTGCCAACAAGATGGCGAAAGTATTCTTTCAGTTGTGAGTAGGTCACCCAAATGGCCTTTTTTGTGCCTTGATCTGCCAACAAACAAGTAGCTCAATCTTGGCCTTGCTCCCAGATTTCTTCATACGGTGCCCCAGCACCTCTCTAGGCTTCAAGCGGAGGATTGTCAACTCATCTACCGGTTGGGTGGATCTGGGATCCCTGAGGCAGATCCAGTTTATAAGCAACCATCCCAACTCGAGCCACTATTTGGAACGGCCCAAAGTAGTAGGGGGCCAGCTTGAGGTTATGTGGTTTGTTCACCAAATTCTATTCTTTTAAGTCAACATACCTCTTCTTGTGATCTTGGGCCTTATGTAGGATATGGCGGTCTCCCTAGACTTAAGGTTAGATTCTACTGCTTCCATATTTGTTTGTCTGGGATGTAATCTTTCAACTGTGGGGAGGGATACCCATAGAGGGCTTTGAAAGGAGTTAACTTTGTAGACATGTGTGAGGTAGTGTTATACCACCACTTGACTAAGGGGAACCAAAGGGACTAGTTAGTGGGCCTGTCAATAGAAAAACACCTGAGATAGTTTTCTAGGATTTTATTTACTGCTTTGATTTGGCCATCAGTCTGGGGATGGTAGGCTATGATCATTGACACTTGCACCACTTATAATGTAAAGAGATCCTGTAAAATATGGCTGGTGAAGGTGATGTCCCTATTAGCTACAATGAACAAGGGAAGTCCATGTAACTTAAAGATGTGTCTGTGGAATAGCTCAGAAACACTCTTAGTTGTGTATGGCTTCTTCAAAGGGATAAAGTGGCTATATTTTGTGAATCTATCCACAACAACCCACAAACTGTTATACCCATGGGAAGTAGGTAGCATTCCATGAAGTCCATGGATATGTAGGTCCAAGGCTAATATAGGATAGGCAAGGGTTGTAGTCGCCTATCACAACCGCTCACAAACTATTTAACATCCTACTTGAGCCCAGACTAGAAAAAATCTCTTCTCACCCTGTGTATGGTCTTGTCATAACTTGAGTCCTCATCCCAGGGGTTGCTGTGAGTCAATTCTTGTATCTTTCTCTTAAATTCCTCATTTTGTCAACCTTCACTTTCTTACAAACATCACAATCCCTCAAAAAATTGTTTAACATCATTCTTGAGCCTAGACTAGAAAAAAATCTCTTCTCACCATGTGTTTGGTCTTGTCATAACCCAAGTTGTCCACCCCAAGAACTACTATGAGTCAGTTCCAGTATCATCCTCTTAAATTTTCATTTTGAGGAATATAAAATCTGTTTTTATATAAAAGCATGCCTCCTTTCTCAATGTAATCTGAGATGAGATTTCCCTTTCTAAAAAGTGAAATTAGGTGTTGTAATGGTTGATCAGAAGTATAGGCTGTCTTCAACTCCTCAACCCAGTCTGTTGAAGGAAAATACATCAGCATCAAGGTTTCCTCACCCTCCATCATCTTCCTGGATAGGGCATTTGCTACCCTATTCACCACCCATTTTTTATACTCTACTATGAAATCATACCCCAAAAGTTTAGACACCCACCTCTGTTGCATTGGTGTACCCACTTTCTGGCCAATCAAGTGTTTAAGACTTTGCAGGTTTGTTTTAACCACAAAGATCCTTCCCAACATGTAAGGTCTCTACTTAAGAACAATTAATACCAATACAAACAGCTCTTTCTTATAAGTGGATAGTAATAGGCAACTTCCGTTCAAAGCTTGATTGAAATATACTAAGGATTTCCCTTGTTGCATTAATGCAGACTCTATGGCAGTCCCTGAGGCATGACATTCGATGGTGGAAGATTTAGTAAAGTCTAGCAGTCCCAATACAGGGGGTGGTACGACAACTTCTTTAAACTTGTGAAAAGCTAGCTTGGCCTCTTCACTCCAATGGAAGTCATCATTCCTTAACATTCTTGTTAAAAGTGTTGTAATTCCACCATAGCCTTTTATGAACTTACGATAGTACCTAATCAACCCCAAAAAACCCCTCAATACCTTAAGTGAGTTTGGTAAAGGTCAATCGCTCATGGCTTGTAATTTATCTGGGTTAGCTCTCACCCTTTGGGCAAAACTTAAATGGCCCAAATAAGCTACCTCAATGCACCCAAAATGACATTTTGATAGTTTTGCATATGGTTGACTCTGATTTAGGGTTTCCAAAGCCACTTGGAGATGCTTCACATGCTCCTCTTCAGTTTTGTTGAACACTAAAATATCATAAAAAATATAAGGATGAACTTCCTTAAGTAGGCTTTGTATATTTCATTCATTAGGCTTTTGAAAGTGGACGGTGCATTGGTCAACCCAAAGAGCATCACCAAGAATTTATAGTGCCCTTCATGGACTCTAAGGGTAGTTTTATTCACAATGTAGGCTTAACCCGAATCTAATGATAGCCTGGCCTTATATCCAGATTGGAGAGAATAGTGGCCCCACATAACTCATCCATCAGTTCCTCCACCATTGGTACATGAAATTTATCCTTAACAACGACTTTGTTGAGCCCCCTTCTAAACACAACCTCCAAGTGTCATTAGCCTTCCTAACCAAAAGAGTGGTGAAGAATATGGACTTTGACTTCGTTGTATGTTATGCTAAAAATATCTGCAAGTGTACAGAATCGTAACAAGTAGTAAAATGTTTTAAAGAAAATGGATGTTGAACCCACATAGATTAATTTTTTTATTGAGTACGGAGATTTACTAAATTAATTGCTATTTGGAAAATTGAAAATTGAAAAATAGATTATCTAAATTAAACTGAAGAAAAGAGCATTAAAATTAAGATTTTAAAGATAATAATAATAGATAGAGAGCGTTTGATTTCACCTAGCGTATCCCACATAATTTATTCTTTCTTGTTATAGAATTCTAATTATCCCAAATTGATGATAAAAATCCCTTAACTATTCAATATTTTCTCTCGAAAAATACTAAAAATATCTCCAATTAATAACTCCATATCTCTATGTGAATTTAATTAATTAGAGATTCATTAAGCTCTTTGGATTTTTCTTAAAAATCATACTAATCATGGTAAAGTATTTTTACTTTCACTCAACTAATGGTGCTTAATCCTAGAGCTCTAATTACAAATTGCTTCTTGGTCTCATTGCAATTCAATAGATCAAACAATAATTGGCCAGAAAATTGTAAGCAATAAGATCAAGGATAAACACTTAACATGAAAAATATTGAAAATAAAATAAATTTAAATTGTGTGTTCAAAGCTAGATTACATCAAAGCCCTAAAAAAATAAAATTTGTTCATGAAAAATATGAAATCAACCATGTTCTTATTGGAATACATCAAAAGAAAATTAAAGAGAAGAGAATAAAACTCTTTTTCTTGAAATAGGTTGATGGAGCATTCAAGATTGTTGAACATCTCTCTTCATTGAGACTTGGCAGCAGCATTCATTCTCCTCTCTCAAGGGTGACCGAATTGTTTTTTTCTTTGTTTTTCCTTGAAAACCTCCTACGTTTTAAACCATGTCCATCTTATATTGAGTGCAAGATAATTGATTTGAAAGGAGCCCACCAAGAGACCTAGACGCACATGAGCCTAGTTGCCTTTTAAAAACCAACGTCTATCTATTGCCTCTCTCTCTCTCTCTCTCTCTCCTCTTGCTCCGTTTTTATAGTTTTTTCGGATGGGTTTGCCGTATACACTTGAATTTCAAAGCTGGGAGATAAGATTTTGGATTTGAAAGCTTGGGATGTAGATTAAACGAAACTAAGGGCCGTGCGGGTGTGCACTGCTGGAAGCTTCTCCAACGACATCATCAACAGCTTCCTCAACTTGACAACCAGAAAATCTTCCATCTCATTCCTAATCCTCATCTCCTCGATAAAGTATTTCCTCCTCTGACATAAATTTGAATTTTAATAAATACGGCACTTCTTTTGCATTAAACATTCTCATTCATTCAAATGTAAGCAAATAAATAAAAATCAAATCAAATCAAAAGAAATAAAAGAAAACTAACACTTTTAATAAGTAAAAGAGTAATAAAAATTATGTAAAAATTACATTTATCATTGTATAATCCTGAATCCAATAACTCCTTGACTATCCTTTCATCCTTTCAAGCTTACCTTTATGAAAATAGGGAAACTTGTAAGGTTTGATAGATGTTGGATTTGTGTCTGGAACCAAATTAATAGCATGGTCATGGGTTCGGGGAGGGGTAGCCCCTTAGGTTCAGTGAACACGCCAGACTATTGTTCTAACAAGGACTACACTACTGCTGGAGGCTGGTTTCCACTATTCTTTTACACTTTTTGTTTCCCTTTCCGGTACTTGTAAAATTACCCCTCTTTTCAAGTTTGTTGCCTTTGTTGAGGGATCCTTCTTCTATTAGTTGGGTTGCAATCAGCCCCTTTAATTTCACTTCATTATAAATGAACTTAATGGTAAGGCTTTTTTTTTTTTTTTTTTTTAATAGGTAATGGTAAGGCTTTTGAAATCCTAGAAACAAACTCTAACTCTATGAGTTAGTGAATGCCCAAACCATATCACACCCAACCAGCACCAATACATGGGCTTCCACATGAAAATTGGTACCTTGAATTTTTAATCTAATGACACTACACCTTTCCTCACTAGGAATCAACTTCTCACTAGCCACCCTGACTTCAACTTTCACAGTAGGGTCTATGGGTATTTCAACCTTGTTCACCACTACAAGGTCTAAAGAACTGTGTGGAACCTAAGTCCACTAAGATGGTCAGCCACTGAGCACCAATCTTCCCTTTAATCCTTATGGTTTTAGGATTAAAGGACCTAGTTAATGCATGTAGTGTAATTTTAGGGTCTCCTCGGGTCAAACTCACTTCCCCCCTTCTATCTTATTCACAATCAAGACTTCAACTTGTTCACAATCCCCTTCTCCCTCACACAATATTTCCTCCAACAAATATAACTTGGGGCTTTTACATTTATGCCCTGGATTCCACTTGGAATCACATTAATAGCACAAAACTTTCTCCCTCCTCTCCTTCATTTGAGTTTGGTTAATCTTTTGGATTGGAAGGGCAAGTTTAGTTATATTTTTAGGCTGTTCCACCACTATAGATTGTGGCTTCTTGAGTATCTTGGGATTAGGGAAGTAAATTGTACTAAACCTAGGGTTTCTCTTGGCTAAGTTCAGATTCTCCTCTTGTAGATTTGCTAAACTATAAACAAATGTTAAGGTTGAGTGGGCTAAACATCCTTACAATCAACCTTATGTCATCTCTAAACCCATTGAGAAAACAACTCAATTTATAGGAATCTGACAATCCCTTCAGCCTATTCTACTGGGTTTCAAAGTTGGCCTTGTAATCTTCTACAAATCCTTGATGTCTTAGCCTAGTGAAGGCCTCCATCGGGTCATCAACGACATTGGGACCAAACCTTATCAACAAAGCTTTGATAAATGAGTCTCAATCCGTGAGCTGACCTGATTCCTCAAAGTCCTGGAATCAAATCAGAGCCCTTCTTTCCATATGAAATGATGCTAACTTGATTTTATGATGTGGCAGGGTATTATTGAAGGTAAAGAACTAGTTTACCTTGTAGATCCAACCAGCTAGATCTTCACCTTGGAAGGTGGGAAACTCTAGACGCACTGTTCGAGTTTGCACTTCCCTCCATGCTTTGCTAATTGACAGCCCCATCCCTAAATGGTGTACTTGTCGATCTTGATAGTTGTTTAGATGCTTTTTTTGTAGCTCTACTATTAAAGTTTCTAGTTGTTGCACTATAGAGTCATTTTGCCTCTTGAGGGCCAACATTTTAGTTTCTAGGTTTTGGTATTGTGAATCTATGGACTTCTTTAGGCTATGTTATTGTAAATCAATGGATTTCTTTAAGGTAGTTGGCCCATCTTGTAATTGATTTAGATGTGTACCTTTTGCCATTTAATATACTCTTTAGCACAGAGATTGGTGTCTCTGTACTACTAAGTTGTCACACACCCAGGTGAACAGTAAAATCGTAGTGCACCCTTTTCAAGGAGAGCACATCTAGGAAGAAGAAAAAGGATAAGAAGGGAAATAACATATTTGATTACTTTTTTACATGCCATTACAATGTTCCCTGCACAGTATGCATATGTCAAGTTTCCGTAACTAATTCATCTATGAGCTCTGGGCCTTGGCCATGAACTACAATACTTAAACTAACATTATATGGCGTAGGGGTGTTCATCCGGGTTCCAACCCGGGTATACCCGAACCGGAACCCAGATTTCAAATCCGGGCCGGAATCGGGACCAGGTTAATCCGGGTCAAATCCGGGCCGAAACTCGGGTGAATCCGGGTTTTAAAAACCCGAAAATCCAGAATTTTTTTTTAAAAAAAAAAACTAAAATCTATATGTTTATAACTTTTTTTCAAAAAAAAATGTTGAAGAGCAAATTTTTTTTATCCAAAAGCTTATATTTTATTTACAATTTTTTCAAGAAATAATGTTGTTGAAAAGCATTTTTTTTATGTTTATAAAAGCTTATATTTTATTAAAAAAAAATTCAAGAAGTCATGTTGAAAAGTATAGTACTAATGGATTGAACATTGTCCATAATGAAAAAAAATATCAAAATGGAAACTAAATTTGTCAAAAATAGCTAAATCTATAAACAACTAATTAACTTTTTAACTAAATGCATGTAAAAAAAAAAAAATCCAATATTCATCATGTAAAATGTATGCGACATACACGATGCAATCTACTGCATATTACATTGTTTGAACTAATTTGCTAAGAACATTACAAAACATACATTGCTTTAATCAAACTCCAATACACAACAAACATGAACTAATTTGCGAAGACATTGATGCTACCCCCCCCCCCCCAACCAAAGGACTATACAAATGCTCTCCAGAAGTCTTCTCATCCCTAAAGAAAAGACAATATCTTCTCTCTGTCTCTATTGCATGAGGATCCCTGAAGCACCAGAAACAGAAATCAGAAAGTGGATAAGATGATTCCAATGGATTATATGGAAAAACCTAATCATTTTGGACAAAGCCAAAACATTTGAGAAACATATTCGACAAACATCAATAGAATTATTTGTATGAAATTTAAGTAGTTATTACAGAGTTTTATGCTCAGCAGTACCAAATATGGCCGATGCAACAATAACCTCATAGAATATGTCTAGTGGGATGAAAGTGTGGTGCACCGTGTATAGGATTAATCGGTTTAAAATAGTAAAAAGAAACTCGTGTCCTAAGAGGATAAGAATCCATCTTGTATGCCTATATGAAATTCTAGTTGATGACAGCAAACTTTGCAAGCACATAATAGCAAAGGGATTGTAGTCCAAGCCATCACCTATTGGCCAACGAGTTTTTTCTGCTTAAACTATGGTATTTAGGTTGATGGGAATGCACAAACAAACAAACATTAATGTTAGAGTCTCCTGCTCATACATATATTTTGGTCCAAAACAAAACACTTCACAGTTCCGTAATGACAAAAAGCTAAGCTCATATTACTGCAAATGGCATGTTGTCCCAACCATCTCTATCTCTCTCTCTCTCTCTCTCAGAGACACACAAACAGACACTAGCCCAACTCTGCTTTACATCTAGAGTCATGAAGCATGCAGAAAAATAGAAGTTCGTCATTATTGACACTTTTATATCAGAAGACTCCTCTGCTCTAGACTCTAATGAAAAACAAAAAAGCCTATAAAAAGCTAAGCTACCCATGCGTATGTATGGGATTGAGTGGACCCTAGGTAAACTACTCTCAGTAATTGATTGTCTCAACAATTACTGAGATGAAGCCCAACAAGAGCTTCCATTGTAGCAACAATTACTGAGATGGACCCCAACAGAACTTCTGCTTTAAATCTTGGATTCTCTGAAGTTTTTCGATTGCCTCGCCAAAATCTCCTTTAAAATCCACCAAACTCAAACTTAATATAAATTTCTGAAACTAAAAATTTCACAAAAAAATAAAGGGAAAAGCGAAACCTTTCCAAGAATGAGGTAGACATAGCCAGAAAAACCAATCCCCTCGAGTTTTTAGCATCTGGGACCTCACTTGACCGAGTGGAAAGACATTGTTCCAGTATTAGTAGACCTCGTGCGTAGGATTCATCTGAAACGAAAATGGAAGAAGAAAGTGAAAGAGTAAATATGAATACATTTTTCATGAAACCCAACAAAAGAAATAGAGAAACGGTAGATTTGGCCAACCAAAACACTACTCACGCACTACCACAACGTAACAGGTTATAGATCTAGGCGACGAAATAAAGCCCAAAAAGAAAAGAGCAGATTTAGCCAAACGGCAGCTCTACTAGTCACCGGCGACGATGGCTAGGGTTTTGGCTTCCCCAACACACTCTAGATACAAAAGAAACCTCCCCCCTAAGAGGAGATCTAAACGCTCAAAACATAGAGAGAGAGAGAGAGAGAGAGAGAGAGAGAGAGGAACATACCGAGAGTAGCAAAAAGGCTTCTGTCTTCTGTGGACGATGGCCTCTAATAGCACCGGCGGTGATGGTTGTGGTTTCGGCGCTCGGTCGAGAGAGAGAGAAGTTAGACAGAGAAGAGAAGACAGAAGGCTTTTTCCCTTTATTACGGGCAAGAGACTGAGGAGAGAGAGCTAGGGTTTCGGTTTGGACTTTGGGCAAGAGAAGAGAGATCGAGAGCTAAGGTTTTCATTTGACACTTCGGGCGAGAGAGAGAGAGATGCAGAGCTATGGAGGCAGGGATGAGGTTTGGAGCTGGATTTTGAGCAAGAGAGAGAGAGGACATCGAAGAATGAAGGGTTTTTTTTTATATATAACTCGGGTATCGGATGTTAAATTCGGAACCCAGGTTTGATAACCGGATCCGGCTCGGATTAATGCGGGTTTTATAATGTGGGTTTTGGCCCGGATCAAATCCAGGCCGGAACCCGAAACTGGAATCCGGGTTCCGGGT
Source organism: Cyclocarya paliurus (assembly GCA_029856935.1). Taxonomy (NCBI): domain Eukaryota; kingdom Viridiplantae; phylum Streptophyta; class Magnoliopsida; order Fagales; family Juglandaceae; genus Cyclocarya; species Cyclocarya paliurus. The sequence continues at coordinate 22,396,471 of CM056947.1, forward strand.
TTCGGACTGGGCCGGAAAAAAATCCGGCCCGAATGAACAGTCCTAATATGGCCATAGGCCAGTTTTATGGAAATAAAATAGCTAAGTAGACCCGGTTACAAGTCTGGGCCTTTTGGCCTTACAACCCAACTAAACAAAGAATAAAAGGCCCATAACGGTTAACTAAGCCCAAATGTTGAAACTAACTAAACACAAAACCACATCGTCCAATTGAAGTCTTTTACTTTGTTAAGCTCACAACTGCTCAAGCTTCTTTCCCTTTCCCAAACCCTAGATCCTTGGACGGTGACAAAGGGTGACTCTCATGAAATAATCAAGGCTATCCGAAATGAACACAAAGAATAAAAGGCCCATAACGGCTAACTAAGCCCAAATGTTGAAACTAACTAAACACAAAACAACATCGTCCAACTAAAGTCTTCTACTTTGTTAAGCTCCCAAATGCTCGAGCTTCTTTCTCATTCCCAAACCCTAGATCCTTGGACGGTGACAAAGGGTGACTCTCGTGAAATAATCACGGCTATCTGAAACGAACATCTCACTTCTGGTTGGAAAATCTTTACTGCAATCAAAGATATGACCTAGGATCTCAAGATCCATAGAAATGGCAACTATGTTTCATGCGACATAGCCAAATGGGCAGCTTCATGTCGTTGGGAGGACTTCAATTTAATCCATCACCCCCACCTCCTAGACCAAACCTCCTCGACCCATGTAATCTTTTTGGATGTACCTTTTGCTTTGCCAAAAAGGAAGGGGAGAGGGGGAGAGAATGGAACATGTGAACATGTCAAACTGGCTTGACGTAGAATATTATTTTTTTTTTCACTTTTTAATAACAAATAGACATTTCATTCTTAAATAATAATATAAATAAGTTTTGCACGTTTCAAATCTAATATCTTCAATTTTTATATTGAATGCTAGCATTATTTATAAATTATATGAGCTTAGCTTTTTATATTTAAAGATGAATATGACCTCAAATCACCTTGAATATATTGACAAATTATATTGATAAAATCCAGAACGTCAACCTTAATAAACAAATTATACAGGTGAACAAAGAATTGAAAACAAAACTACTAGAGGAAGTTTCCATCCCTACATGTACATACATATATATATATATATATAAATATTTATTCGTCTTCACCTAAGAAACAAATAGATAGAAGAATATTGTCTTCTTCGATCTTCAACACAACCTCAACAAATGTCTCATTAGGCTTCTTTTTGTGTTTTGCTCTGTTATTTCTAGAAGTACTCAAAATCTATGTAAGAAGGATCGTTAAAACTAGTGTTGTCTTTGTCACCTCCAATCTCTGCCATCTTCTTCTCTGCCATGCTTGCCTCTTTGCTGCCATACTGCGAGAATTCTACAAGATCAGGAATGTGGGGAGGCATTGCACTTCTTACCAGGGCCCAGTTCACTCCCTCAAAAAAAGGGTGTTGTTTGATTTCTGTAGCACCCCTTTTGTATGCGATCCTCTTATGTGGTTCTTTCACCAAAAGTCCTCGTATAAGATCGCGAGCCACGAAACTCACACGAGGAGTTTCAGGAAATCTCAGTGGCTGGCCTACAACATTGAAGAGTGTGGCACGATTGCCTGAGCCTTTGAAGGGAGTTGTCCCATGCAACAGTTCGTATAAGAAGATGCCAAATGTCCACCAATCTACTGCACTTCCATGACCCTCTCCACGGATGATCTCCGGTGCTAGATATTCATGTGTCCCAACAAATGACATTGAGCGCACATTTGTTGGCTCCGCCATGAGTTCAGGGAGAGAGCCTCCATCAAAGAACCCGAAATCTGATTTTGATTTACGATTCTTTTTACCCGGTAAAATGCGTGGAAGAAAAGTCGATGGCTGCATACAGCCATGCACTGCAAATTCGTCATCCAAAATTCCTCCAACACCAGTAATTCCACCATTGCTTACGTTGATAGTTGAAGACTTGACTAGTGTAGGGCTCACAGAGCAACGAAGGGATAAATCGAAATCTGAAAGCATGATATGACCCTCTTCTCTCACTAGGACATTTTCTGGCTTCAAATCCCTGTAAACAATACCTAGCATGTGCAGATACTCAAGTGCTAACAACACCTCTGATGCATAAAACCTGTTAAAGAGCAAAGAGCCAAGGAAATCTATATGCTCTCAGTTTCTTAAATTTGTAAAAGAAACTCAATTCAGTAAGCAAAACATAAATTATTTAGATAGATATTGATAGTGGAGAAGAAAACTTTGATTTATACTCATATAGAAAAGGGAAGGTGTTGATAGAAATTATAGCCAAGTTTTCAGTCACAGACCCTTTATACCAGTAAATGTTCATTTCCAAGAGTATATAGTCTCCAATCTCCTCATGACATCTACTTCGTTTTTATCTACTTTAAGTTCAAATAGTTGAAACAAAGTGAACTTTTGAATAATGACACTGAATTAGACATGTAATCTATAAAATCAGCTTAGATATAGAGTGCAACAAAGGTTCCTTCAAACGTTCCTAGAATAATCAAGGATCCTTTGCATTTGGTATTCAAATAATACATAAAAAGCATGCTATTACTAGTTCGTTCCCTCAGGACTCAAAGAAGACATTCGTATAATCTTCTAGCTTTGATGTTGTAAGACGAGGTGTAGGAAAGAGGTGATGACCAACCATTTAATTCTTAAGTTCATATACTTGTATCGAAAGATGAGCGTTTTGTCATGTTAACTTGTTAAACTTTAACACAATTTATCTAATATATTATAAAATAAAAATTTGCGTAGTCTTCGAAGTTGTCGAAAGAATTGGTGGACTGCTTTCTACATATTAGGCAGAATGCCTTCCATTCTTTCAATTTCCTTTGAAACAGAGGATCCATGTTGAGGAAGATTTGTTAAGTACTTTAAAAGATTACACTTTGATAATTCTATTATCTGGTCTCTTAAGCAACCAAGGAAAACACATACTCCCTCTCTCTGATTCTTTTTCAAATAGTACAACAATCATATTTACCATTTCTGGTTATCAAAGCCCTTGGCTAAATTCAGACATGAAGAAATAAAACACTCAACATAAATTTAATAATATTTATTGTAGAAAAGATATACTTGAATGATAATCACAAGATACAAACAAGAATTATAGGTAGATGGAAAGGTACTTACCGTGCAGCTTCCTCAGTAAAATACTTGTTAGGTTGTTTCTGCCGTAGGGAATGAAGATTACCACCACTACAGAACTCCATGACAAGGCAGTAGTATTTATCAGTTTCAAAGTAAGAGTATAGGGTGGGCAAAAATGGGTGGTCAAGAAGTCCAAGTATCTCCCTTTCCGTCTGTGCTCGAAGAAGCTTGTTTCTACTCACAAGGGAGGCCTTGTCCATGACTTTCATCGCAAAGTAGGCCTTAGTTCCTTTAAGTTCAACAAGATAAACACTCCCAATATCTCCATATCCAATGCGCTTGAGCAGCCGAAAATGGCTAAGACTTAGAGAGAAACCCTTAGAAACAGTGTTAATGGCATCCCATCGCACATCACCACCAGTGTGCGGCCTGAGGGGTGTGGGCGAGCTCTCTAAGCTGTCACTACGAGAGCTACTTCCACTCCCGTGGCCAAAGTTGGAGAAGAAACTTGTATTCTTTACACCACCTGTTGAAGTTGTAGGGAGTTCAGAATTTGGAGACATCCTTGGGCTTGAGACTCGGTTGTAGTTATTAGAATCAGACACAAATTTGATAGCTGGGTCCATTCTTGAATCATATGGAGGGGTAATTGTCAAATTTGGTTTCCTTTTGGAGATTGGATCCTTATGTACAGGTTTACATGCTGAACTTTTAGATGAATCGACAGACATATTTGCTCCTTGATCCACTTTTTTGGCGCGAGTCAGTTGATCATCAACTGAATTGGCACCATTTTTTACATTATCATCCATCTTTGTGGGTTGACATGGTGCTTTTTCTGATGAAAAGTAGCTCATCTGCATTAGCAAATGAAACATTTGTTTATATCATGATGAACGCATCAATCTTCACATACAGAAATACATGCATACATACATACATATATATATAGTCTCAGAATCTTTTCGTGAATCGTATGATGTTGCATGAATGCGAACAGGTATATGGAAGAAGCAGTTACCTCAGATGAGTCTGGCCTTTTGATAGGATTTGATGACATTTATGGGGCAACACAGCAGCACCGATCAACAGGTAATCCTGGCCAGATTGGTGCGAATATGAATTAATTCTCCGACTAAAAAAAAAAAAAAAAAAAACTGTAACAGATCATATGATCATGTGGTCTTTTGGCGTGTAAAGGTAGATTGGGCTTAACAACTATACCCTCCATTTAAACGAATCACAAGTTCAAGTGATTCGATAAATATATCCATAGCATTCACTTAGGATCATACATGTGTGAATTTTGCATTGACGAAGAGAATAAACATTCAAAACATGCCAAACAAACGAGTCCATAACAAAAGCTTCAAATAGTCCATTCTTTGAAAGCATTTCTCCTGCATGGCAATGTAAATAAGCATCTGATGCAGAGCAAAATCAACATGTGTGAGTACGTGCTGGGCACGTAATGGAATGTGACACAGCACAAACATCACAATCACAAAGGTCAAAGATGGAAGATAATATAATATATACAATTGTGATTTGGGAATCGATTACTCGAAAAAAAAAACAGGTAATAAATGAAATAGATAATGTCAGAGGAAGGAGAAAAGAAAAAGAAAGGGAAAAATCAATTAAAAAGCAGAATTAGCATGGACCCATCTAAAAAAATACTGGGTGGAATGCAGAACGAACCAGGAATTCAAAAATGGCAGCAATGAACAGCGTGGTGTGTGTTCCTGAGAATTTTATTGCATTTCCCCTGAATCTCAGAACGAGTGAAATGATTTTCTTGGGACTTGGGAGAGGAAAATGAGAGGCAGAAATTGCAGGGAAAGGGAGGAAAAAAAGAGAAAGAAAGAAGTGGTTGGGAGGGAAGTGGTTTTCTGGGTGTGGAGAATGAGCTGGTTCAAGATTGAAGCACCACCCTTCATCAGGTGGAGTGACAATTGTAGAGAGAAATTTGTGGAACAAATCAGAGAGAATGATAACAGAACTAAAACGAGAAATTTCCATATTTATAGTATCATATATATATATATATTATACATTATTATATAAACGAAACAGAGAAATATCAAAACAATGTGTGTTCTACTAAGAAGAGAGAGAGAGAGAGAGAGAGAGAGAGAGAGAGAGTAGAAACGGTCAGCTATGAAGACGGATTGGATAGGCGTTTAATCCTCCCAAATCAAACGTGGCCTCACTCATATGCCTTTACTTTCCAACTATTGGTCCGACCATAAATTAACTTCCTAGCTACAAGTTGTTCATGGACCGGAAAATCTATCTTTGAGAAAATTTTTACTTACAATTTTATATACATTGGAAGGCTTGTTTACATCCTATGGCAATAAGCCCACAACAGACTCAACCTACGGGTTTAAGATTGGGAGACTTACGACCTAAGAGCCTGTAGTGTGAACCGTACGACAACGCTAATATATCAAAGTGGTTATCTCGTTCAGTTATTAAGAGATTATTCAAAATAAATCCTTAGATTTAATGGTTATTTACGTCTTCAGCACCTCTATAAATAACATCTGAAAGTAATTGATGATTCTTACTTACTTACATGCTTATATTGAGACTACATCTCTCTAATTTAGGCATCAGAACTCTTCTAAACATTCAGTACAGTTATCTCATTTATTACAGATTATCTGAATAATTGGTGGTGTGAAATACATCCTTTATATACATAAGTATATATACTGACGTGTTAGCTATTGAAATAACAAAAATTTTAAAATTTGAAATTTGGAATTTAGTTTTTTTAAAAATAATTAAACGAATTGGATTAAAATCATTTCTAATTAATTGATTGAATTTGATGATCCAGCTTAAACACATCATATAGACATTTAATATTATCATAATCTTATAGCACATCACTTATAGATCTCATATTAACTATTAATTCATGTAATTATATTCCGTTCAACATTATATATACAGTTTGACTTTTGATGATCCAGCTTGACCTTTGATGATACAGTTTGACTTTTGAGTTCGTTGGACTTCACGCCATTAAAGATTTCCATTCGCTTAGAAATAAACGTTTAAGCCCAAATCATTAGCATCCAAGTGGTCTGACTCGACGATCGCTTAGGATAGCGTAAATCCCGAAGGTGAGAAAATGGAGGATATTTCACAACCGCCGGTACCGCCGGCAGATGCAGCGGCCGTGCACCCGGGAATAGAACCCATATCGTACCTGCTGGGGACATGGAAAGGCCAAGGAGAGGGTGGCTTTCCCACCATCAATTCTTTCTCCTACGGCGAAGAGCTCCGTTTCACCCACCATTCTTCCAGGCCCGTCATAGCTTACACACAGAAGACTTGGAAACTCAACTCCGGGGAGCCTATGCACGCGGAGAGCGGATTCTGGCGCCCCAAACCCGACGGTTCTATCGAAGTTGTCATTGCGCAAAGCACTGGTCTTGCTGAAGTCCTGGTACTTTGGTCCTCTAATTCATTTATCATATTTTCAGCATCCCCGTTTCATCGTATGTGATATATTGTTTCTCAAATTACTGATAAATTCCTTTTCTGTAGTATTTGTTGAGTCGAATCCATGATAATTTACAATACCGATAGCATGTTCATGAATTGCCCATCTAGTTGTGAGCCCTTTGTGAGGATGATTTAAGATTTCTAGTGGTCTGCCATGAAAACCCTTTATGTTGAAAGGTTTTTTTTTTTTGGGAAAAAAACCATCGATGCATTGAAATGCTTATCTAAACTTGAATTTAGGAAAACAGACGTCCATCTTTAAAGCTTCTAATTTTTGTTAGTGAAAATTGTTTTTTCTTTTTTTTATTGATAAGTTAGTGAGCATTGATATTTCATTATGTTTCACCCGACATTAGTTGTTACTAATCATTGATAAGGAGTCAAGATTAGCCTTTTTCTGCTATTTGTAATGTTTGGTTTAAGCCTAAATGATCTTGAATTCTAAATTAACATCAATAACAAATTCAGATACGTAGTATGAAGTATTCGGTTAGGTGTGTCGCTCTTAATCTGTGTACTTGGGATGCGCCTTTGCATTTACTAGTAAAGTTCTTACTTGGAAAGCTTCTATGCTGATTGGTTCAAAAGCAATGGTTTTCAATTTTCTTTATACAACTGCTTTTTCTGCCACTTTTTAATATCCTGGTTTGTGTGGCTGGATCTGGTAATCATATAATCTCCACTACAGAAAGGGACATACAACACAGAAGACAAAGTTATACAGCTTCAAAGTGAACTTGTGGGCAATGCCTCTAAGGTAATTTATTTCTGGTAATTGTAGTATACTATTTTGGCAACAGGTTTTTGATTTACGTGGGCATATGAAAAATATCCTATTATTTTAATTTCCTGCTAAATGAATGAGCTCTCTCCAAAACTACTTAAGAACTATATGAAAACCCTGTTGTTCCACCTTCAGAATGCTGGGCTTATAAATTCATTGTCGGTTGAGCGGATATGTGTATAAATGGTGAAAAATGAGCTGTATTAGCAGTCTGCTTTTTCTTTCTCTTTTTTCTCTTGGTAACTGGTTGTGTACCCTTGAAGATAACTGACTTCAGTGTCATCTTAACTCTCCCCTCTCACTCCAGCCAAAAGCCACTTATATGATAAGGAAATAGCTAGATAGCTTCAGATTTATGTACTCATACTATGCATTGCAAAAGCTGTGAAGATGTTGCTCCGGTGAGAGAAATGAAAACTCTTCCTCTTGACCTTGAGATGGACTATACCTCAAAAATGTGAAATTGAGTTTTATTTTTGAATATTTCTTGTATCCAACAGCTTTGAGGTGCAGCAACAGTTCATTTGAGGTTTGTCCTCATTGAGACAGGTGCTCATCATTTTGGATTTTGATTTAGAAGGTGATTGTACTAGTACCTCTTGCAAACTCATGGGTTTCTGTGAACACTATAATCAGTGAAAATCAAGGTAGGGTTTATGCAAGTCATTCTAGATGGTGCTTTTCTGGTTTAGTAGTAGGTTTGTACACTTAAGGCCTCATTTGTTTTCACAACCATTCTCATCTCATCTCATCTAATCATTACAACTTTCCTAAATTCCCACACAAAATAAAATAAACAATTCAAAATTTTCAAATTCCAAAATAAAAATAATATTAAAAAAATATATTTTAACAATATTTTATTCAACTTTCACCTTTTATCTCAACTCATCTCATCTAATCTCATATACGAAAACAAACTAGGCCTTAATTTTTCTGTATGCTTTAGGGTGGCAGTTCCTTCAATAATCCCTTCCATTGATGGTGTTTCCTGGCCTTCTTCTAGAAGCCAGGGATCTTTCCTTTGTTCTCACTATCCATCCACTCATTCTGTGTGTTCGGTGCCTGGTCTTCGGAATTTGATATTTGAATTAGTAGTAGAAGGCATTATTTTCTTAGTAAATAAGTAGAGTTGACATTTAAACTGGTTGCTATTGTTACTGCTGAGCTGGCATCGTATTGGCTTTGCCATAAGATTAATTTTGCATATTGCTGGTGTTCAACTGGTTGCACTAACCTCTTTACCTTTGCTTCTAAAATGATGTGACCTTGCCTTTGCAACAACTTTTCCCGTTCTGAGTTTTTAGACATGGTGTTCCATTTTCACCATTATGTATACGGACTTGAAAAGCTTTTGATGGGACTGGGAAGAGTAGCGGCTTTCTATGAGTTGAAAGGGCTATTGGGGCTGAGCAAATGCAAGTGTACATATAGATTTTGTAAACCGGATTTGGAATTGTACTTTTAATTTTTTTTTAATTTTTTGTTTGTGAAGAAATGAAATCCATTTACAAAAGAGACTGAGAGAACACTGGGGAAGATCAATGGATCAAGAGAACATGAGGAAGGTATTACCAGGTGGCATTTTGAGCATATTTAACTTCATACTAAAAGATAGATCAAGCAAAAAATTGCCCCAGTTTTGGAAATAGGGGTTTGAAAACTCTGGCATCCTAATTCTAAGACTAATACCATGTAATATCTATGTCCTTGACTCCTCGTGTCATTGTATTAATCTCCATTTATTCATTTGCTGAGAACTTACGTTACTAGTGGTTAATTTATATTATTAATGCTGTTTGACGCTTTGGTAAGAAAAATCTCCTGCCCCTCTGCTGAAAATGTGGAGTAAAGTAATCCCCGGTGCTTCCTTTTCTGCTACAGGTGAAAGAGATAACCCGAGTTTTTCGGTTGATTGGTGGAGATCTATCTTATGAGGTTGAGATGGCTACAAATTCTACCAGTCTTCAACCACATCTGAGAGCCTCACTCAAGAAATTATGACCCAGTGGTGTTAAGAAAAGCGAGGTGAATAAAATCAGCATCAAAATCGAATCCTACTTGACAACCTCCGCAGTTGTTTGATGCAGCTACATCTTTCTTAAACTGACACTGATGGATTAGTGCTTGGCTGGTGTTTCAGGTAGGAGCTGGAGCTTTTAACTTCTATGAACCCAGTCTTTAACAGAATCTGATCTTGTAATTCACAATGTATATCTGTAAGTGGTTCCTTGTCTCTACCAAGACCTGCCAAGAATTATTTCATATAGCTTTGAACATTGTTCTCTCTCCCCCTCTCTCTTTCTCTCTCTCTCTCTCTCTGAACCTGGTTTTTAGCACGCCTGGAATTCCCAGTTCATCCTTCAGGTATTGGGGATTTCCTCCAGCGGCTGTATCCTCCCTGGTTCTAGCCAACATACGACTGTTATCCCAAGTTCATGGCTCCCATGGTCCAAGTCCACCATAAAGAGAGAGAGAGAGAGAGAGAGAGAGAGAGAGCAGCTGTTGCTTATAGCGCTCTAGCTGACGCATCTCTATATAAATAAGCAAAGTTCTGTTAAGGCTCCGTTTAGTGCTTCTTTTCTTGGCTTAGTGAGTGGTGTTTCTGTTTTTCAAAAGCAGAAGAAGCTACCTTCCAATCCGTTTGGTAACTCCGGTGCTGAGTTTTTCCTTTTTTTTCGCAACGATTCTGCCTTGGACAAGTTGCAACCCTGCTGAACTGGTCCTAAAATGAACATTATAGCATCCAGAAGTTGTTAAAACAAAGTTTAACTCTAAGGCTGTGTGTGGGTAGTGGAGTGAGACTATTCAATATCTTATCATTACGATTTACTTACTTTTTACTACTATTCACTACTATTCAATATTTTATGTTTACTTTTTTACTATTTTTTCACTTCACAAATCATCTGAGATCATCTCACTACTTAAACGTAATCTAAAGCTAATATCCTTGAGAAAAGCCAAACCGTGCGGATAGATATATGGAGGATCATCGATAGGTAGTTTTGAAAGGCCTTCTTGCCAGCAAAGTGGTCCAATTTCTTTTAGGCATGTATAAAATAAGAGAAATGATATTTGTTGTTCTAGAATGAACAAATTTTGATCACTCTCTATAAAACAAGTAGATAAATATAGAATCTACATAAAAAAAATTAATTTTTAATAGTGGAACTTACACTTTTTCAAAAAGAGTGCATGAGGCTATTCTGAAGTTATATTTTTATTGGCTTGGCATGAAAATTGAAGTCAAGAGATTTTATTAAGAAATATGAGATTTGTTAGAGAAACAAGGTTGAGAATGTGCATCAAATTGGGTTGTTACAATCTTTGCCAATTCCTCAGCAAGTTTGGACAAATGTATCAAAGGATTTTGTGGAGGGTTTGCTTGTCTCAAAGGGCTATTCTATTGTCATGGTGGTGGTTGACAGGCTATTCAAGTATGCTCACTTCTTGGACTTGAAGCATCCTTTCACAACATCCAAAGTGGCTTCCTTATTTCTAGAAAATATTTTTAGGCTACATGGCATGCCTAAGAGTATTGTATTTGATTGAAGCTCTACTTTCACTAGTTCCTTTTGGAGGGAATTCTTTAAGTTGCAAGGGATTAATCTTTCCTATTCTCCAGCTTACTATCCTCAGAGTAATGGTCAAACTGAGACTGTAAACAAGTGTTTGGAACACTTTCTGAAGTATTTTTCAGGCAACAAACCAAGGTTGTGGGTTGAATGGTTATCTTTGGCAAAATGGTAGTATGATACCACATTCCATGAGTCTACCAAACATACACCATATGAAATTGTTTATAGTGTATAACCTACTTGATTACAAGCATACATCCCGAGACTTTCTCCTAATCAAGCTGTTGAAGAGTTACTAAAGACTAGTGAGCAAATATTGGATATATTGAAGAATAATTTGGTGGTGGCATAAGAAAGGATGAAACTACAGTTTAATAGACAACACCCTAAGAGAGTATTTGGAGTGGGGGATTGGGTTTGTTTAAGGCTTCAGCCTTATAAACAGAGGTCTTTGGCAGTAAGGAGAAACCTGAAGTTGTTGCCTAGACTTTTGGTCCATTTCAAATAGTGGACAAAATTGGCTAGGTGGCCTATTAACTGAATCTTCCTCCACAGTCCCAGTTGCATCCTGTCTTTCTTGTTTCATGTTTGAAAAGAAGGTGAGCCAGCATGTTTCTCCACTTTCCACCTTGCCTCCAGTAGATCTTCACGATGAGGTTATGCCCAAGCCTCATGCAATCTTGCAACGCTACAACTGGAAAGTTTGTAATAAAGCTATGGTTGAGGTTTTGGTACTGCAATCATAGTTTCAAAAACCGTATCGTACCGGCCGGTATGGCCGGTATTTTCCGTACCGGCCACCGGACCGGTACAGGTACACCCTGTGTTCCGTACCGGCTGAAATACCGGCCGTACCGGCCGATATTTCGGCCTTATTATTATTATTATTTTTTTCATATTTTCAAACTACAAATTCATTTTTTGACCCTCAATTCAGATTAGGCTATTTATAATTTATATATCTATATATTTATATATAATTTATTTATATATAGACTATTATTTTGAAATATAATTTATATATATAATTTATTTATACACCGAAATGTTATCCCGAAACGGTAGATGAAATGGTACCGGTACCGGAATATTTCGTTCCAGTGGCTCGACCGGTACGGCATCCGGTACGATATTCAAAACATTGCCCAGGTCCTGTATGGGTCGGAGAATTATTTCTTTTCACTTAAAATCATATATTACAGTACAAATATAAATTTCAATCTCAATTATACATAGATCTCACTATTTTAATTCGACTACTTCAAATAATAACTAGTAACACCATAAATTCTTAATATAAACACCAACCCCAACATATCACATAATCAAAATTCCTCAATACTCATATAAATCTTCTTTTAATCCACTATTCTTAACTCATCTCACCTATGCTCTGTAATCTTGATCCTTAGCTGAAATATTCAAATCATCTGAAAAATATTGTGGAGATAAGAGGTGAGTTATCAACAACTCAGTAAATAGAGAACATATACTAGTATGTAAACATGAGTATTTATAAAGTACAAAATGCATAACAAAATATTTTCATTTTCATAATGCAGAATCAGAACATGTTATAAAAAATATCAGAAAGAAAATTTAAAAATATTCTTATTCAAAATTCCTTTGGCATAATTGAAACACCACATCAGAACAAAATTTCATGTTTAAGTCCCCTGGTAGGGTTGTGCAAATCCCGATGACCAACCGAACAGAAACAGAATATGTATCTTCTCCTTATTATTCCCGGAGCCTCGAGTATATACATAGAAAAGACCACGCATAAAAATATTTTGTTTCCAAAGTGGGTGCACCAGAAATAGAAAAGTTAGTACCAACCCGAACAAAGGCCACAGTTTTACACCAGTGGTAAGGTCAGAACGGAACATAAACAAAATTTCATGCAAGAGGTTTTAGAAATCACATCCTATCATATTAGAGTACAGAACATTTTCAGAATAAAACAGAATCAAATCACACAAAATATAATTTATGCATAAATTTTCATATTCGCTCTCTTTTGCAGTCTTTAGAAACAAAATGTCAAAATTAGCTTATGTCTACACCGGTCATACCAGAAAATATTTTTTTCTTATACAAAATTTCATGAGTAATGTCGAACAAATAACTGAAATTGTTTCAATTTTCTTTTTGTAACAAAATATGCATATTTTTCAAAATAGACCTCAGTTCATTTCTTTGATACAAAATTTAGCATAAGAATCCCGCTTATCTGGATTTCTTAGCTTTTTCAAAATTTTTCCACTATAGTGTCGAGTAAAAATTAATTGTTACCTATAAAATAGCCACATAATTTTCATAAATATTTGAAAATTTACGCATTTTTCAATACTTAAATCTAAAACGCTAAGTAACCTATTTTTCTAAAATTTAAATTTCTTGAAACCCTAAGATATCATCACTTCCCAAATTCCTCATTATCCACTTAATTTCTTTGACTATTAAACTCTAAATTATTTATAAAAATGCATACTAATATTAGTTAAGATTCTATAATAGCCTATCTACACTTACGATTTACAACTTAAAAAAATAATTATATCAAATTCAAATACGGTAAACAATGAAAACTCATTTAGTAAGATAGACTTAAATCAATTTCAAAGTATCTAAAACAAAAATAAAATCTTAGTATTTACTACTGGAATTAGTAATAAAAGACTTAATAATTTAATTTGAATCCATAATTATTTTCTATATAATTACTTATACTTTAAACAAAACCCATGGAAAACCGATTTAATAAAAACATGCCCAAAATAGAACCATCCTAATGACAAGGGCATTTTGGGAAATACACATCAAATGCAATACCTCTTTGGGAAGATTGGAATAAAAAAAAACTTCTAGAACTATACAGCTCCAAACCAACCCGTGCGTGCAACAGAGAGGTGTGTGACGGAGGCTCACCGTGAGGGAAGGGGATGGTGGGGCCGGAGTGGCAGGCGGCTAACTCGATGACGACACACTGAGAGAGAGAGAGAGAGAGAGAGAGAGAGAGAGAGAGTGATGAGAGAGAGCACGAAGAGTGAGAGATGAGAGAAAGAGTAACTGTGAGGGAACAAATATGGAGGAGAATCAGTGGGCTCACCGATCGGCACGGGGTGACGGGGTGTCATGGCCGGTTGTTTCTGTTGTTTTTACGGTGGTTTCTGGCGCAAAAGATGGTGGTTTGTGGCACTCGGTGGGGACAGTAATTCCTTTGTTTTGAGGAGTAAAAACAAGGGTCTTCGATTCTTTATGTAGGTGGCTGCTGGCCTCCCGTGGGCTGGGCACGGAGGTGAAGGGTAGAGGTTTAAGCGGCTGATGGTTGATGTGAGTAAAAGAGAAGGGGGTATGGCTGGCTTTCATGGAGTGGCTCTCGGTGGGTGGGTCTGTGTGTTGGGCTATTGCGGTGGTTTACAGAGGGTGGTGGTGGGTTTATTTTGGGCGGTATTAGGGCAGCGCGGTGGAGGAGTTCTTGGTTGTATTGAGGCTGAGCAGCTAAAGGGGGTTACGGAGTGGTGGCTGGAGACTCTGAAAGTGGGTCTCCGAACTGCACGTAGCGACAAAAGTTCTCCATGTAAAAACAAAAGCTTTATGTTATGGTTGCGATGGAGGTGGTGGCGCTACAGTGGGGGTGCACGGGTGTAGCGGCATTACAAGGCACAGTGATTGCATGGAGGCTACGGTAGTTGGCTTACTGGTTTGGGTGTTTCTGTGCGGTGGATGTACACAGGTTGGGCTCGTTCGTGGGAGTGGCTGGGGATCTCAGCACGTTGGGTGGTTTCCGTTCGAGGCTATTGTGCTGTCACTACAAGAAATAGGGCTTTTTCGGCACTAAAAATGTGACGCCCTGACTCCCACGTACAAAAAAGCCTTGAAAATCGTAACGTTAGGATGATGACAGCATGATCACGCATCCCAATGATAAGTGCCAAGTGTGTGTAACAAATAAACAGTGCACAATCAAATACGCAGCGAAAAATAATAAATAAGTCAACTAGTACCAGAATTTTAGTTTAATACAAATATCTCGAATACAAAGCGTTTAAAAACATAAACCAAATGTCACAAATAAAACAAGGCTGAAAAAGAACTTAAACCCAAGTGATCCCAGATCATTCCTCTGGCAGAGCCAAATCCTTAGACTCGACATCTGCATCATCAACCAAATCTGCAGTACCATTAAATGGTACCAGTTATAACCCAACCAATTCTAGGATAAAAACACATTAAACCAACTAACCATGCATGCATATAATGCAATATGCATAAAATCCAACACACGCCAAAATCCCATTTGGCCCAAAAATATTTCCAATAAAACCTTTCCACCATTTTTCCAGAAAATGGCCCAAAACAAATATCTATCATTTTTTCAGAAAATGACTAACACCAAAAACCATATCCAACACATGCTATTTTCTCAGAAAATAGTCATTTCCATTTATCCATTAATTCATATGCACCATGGTCTCCCCTAGGGACCATCCGCACGTCCTGGCTGCGTAACGAGTGATGCCCAGTTCCGCACCCAGTGAGTTCGTGGCCAGGCATCCTCTAGCCCCTGCAAGCAGAAGGGCCATGGAGTCGGCACGTAACTCGTCCAATCCCATTGTCACCCGGCGACAACCCAGGGGACGTCACTCAGTATATTCTGCTCCCGAATGACTATAGGAGCTCCACTGAGATAATTCCCCATCTCGGCTTGGGGTCGTGATACACACGCACCCAAAAATCTATTCCACACATGAAAACCCAGTTTTCAAAATATCCACATGATCATGAATGCAATTACACGAAAACCCAGTTTTCAATTTACAAACATGAACATGCGTGCATATGTAATGAACCAGACATAACCTCAATATGCAACAACCAACCAAATCACAACAACAATTTTCAACAAACAATCCAATCACAATATAACCAACATAACAAATACTCCGTCCTTAATCCATCCACCCCCGAACTCCTCGGACTCAGTCCGGAACCAACCAGATCACAGTGAAATCAATTAATGCAAAAATATATTTAAATCTCAAAAGATTGTTTAGGAAATACTTACAGCGCTATAAAGTAATTTTAGGAGGATCACAGAGGAGCTGGAAGCGCCAAAACAGTAACTCCACAGTGTAAAAACACTGTGGCCGAAATACACAGAAAACTCAAATTCAAACGGGGTCAAACAAAAGCTAGGGAACGGTAAGGTAGGGCCTATGGAAGATGGTGAAACTAATGGAAGCAACAGTTGGCCGTGGGTGGCAGCCGAAATGGAGGTGGAAGGCTGAAACGAAGTTGAGCTCGTGGAGGTGGCTCCGGCAACGGATTGGAGCCAAAATTTGGTGGGTTAGGACGGCAAGGGGCCGGTGATGAAGTGGTGAAAAGGTGGCGGCCAACGGGAGGAGGAAGGCCGCTGCTCGTGGAGGCTAACGCCGGCGATGTAGTGGCTGAGATTGGAGGGGTTGGGTTGCCGGTCAGTGGGGAGTCGAATGGTGCTGGCGGTGAGGGCCACGGACGGCCGACAATAGCGGGCTGGGAGAGAAGCCGATTTGCACGGGGAGAGAGAGAGAAATGAGAGAGAGAGAATCGAGCGAGAGAGAAAGAAACCAGAAGAAAAAAAGAAAGAAA
This sequence comes from Cyclocarya paliurus, assembly GCA_029856935.1. Lineage (NCBI taxonomy): Eukaryota > Viridiplantae > Streptophyta > Magnoliopsida > Fagales > Juglandaceae > Cyclocarya > Cyclocarya paliurus. Next base: position 22,413,112 of record CM056947.1, read on the forward strand.
AAGAAAAAGAAGAGGAAAAGAAAAAGATGGGGAAAAGAAATGAGATCCAATCCTCACAACTTTTGAGTCATAATTGATCCTCAAAATAACTATTTTTAAAACAGTAAATTAAATAAATCAATTTAAACTCAAAACTAGTTATAGTAAAATATTAAACTCCAACAATAACATTCTTTAAAATAAAAAGCAATTAAATTGCAGAACACTAATTAAAATTATGAAAGCACATTAAAATAATTCCCGATTTAAAAATCGTAAAATAATCTCTCGAAAACACATTAAATTAAATTAAAAGGCTCAAAATTAAATATTTAATTAAAAAGCCCTTCAATAAAAAGCACGAAAAAAATCAGGGTGTCACAAAAAATTGCCGCAAATAATCCTCAAAATCGCTGCAAATACCCTTTTGCAGTGATTTATGCTACACCACACATTCGTCACAATTGTTAACTCACTTAAAAGTTTAAATAGCGAAACTCAAAAATTATCGCAAAAAATGTTTATTTGCAATGATTTTTTTCGTTGCTAATATTGTAAATTACACCGTAAATAACGTTCCTATTTCACATCTTCATCGTTGTGAAAAAGTATTTGTAGCGTTTTGTATTGTCAGTAATACTCAAAATATCACCGCAAATATCTTCATATTATTTGCAGCGTGTTCAAAAATCGCCGTGAATAAGATCTTTCGCGGCGGTTAAATTCACCGCAACTAATATAATTGCAACGATTTTATATTTTCTAGCGAGTAAGTATTGCTACAAAAGAGTATTTGTGGCTACAAAACATTGCCGCAAATAAGCTTATATGAAGAAAAAAATTATTTTTGCCGAATTGAACTCGCTGGAAATGATGTTTCAGAAAATAAAAGAAATGCACAAAACTGAATACTACACATATCCAAGCTACACATATCCTATTCAAATTCAATGTGAAAAGCCCTTCCTCCATTCATTCAAGTTAGCTAGCCCAAAAATACTACATATTATATTAACATGGAAACATCCAATCCATGGCTCTACACATAACTTATTAACTTCAAACTAACTTTAATCACTAAACATCACATATATACATTATATGGAAACAGTTTCCAAACAAGAGATAATCTGTCCAACTAGTATGCTTCATTATCTCATAAAACATCAATCCATAAGCCATAAAACTAAACACAATCTGTTCGACACGTGCAATACATACTTACTACACCACCTCCTTTAATACTCATTCACATTTAACAAGTAATTGATTCCATTCCTTGTAATAAAAATAAAGAAAAAGGGAAGGAAGTGGTACCATGAAGAAGGCTAGAGGATGGTCTGTCCAAGCCAAAACCAAGAAATTTATAAGTATCTGGACATGAAACTTCAAATCTTGAGAAAAGGGCAACAACAAAAAATAAAAGAGATTATTAGAATAAAAGGGCAACAACAAAAAATATTATTTACATAATGTCACAAATAAGTATAATCAAAATCCTAAGCATTATAAATGATTATTTCAATCTTCACTAGATCAAAGAGTGTCCTCTACTGACTCTAGCCTGCAGACTCATCCTCATATTACTTGGGACATTATAAAATATTAATATAAGAATGACTCAAATATGTGAATAGCAACAAACTCTAAAATTTTTCCCCCTTGTATTTCCTTAAAACATTTTTAAACACATTTAATATCACATGCACATCATTAAGACAAAAAAAAAAAACATTTATCTCTACCCCTTTTTAAAAAAAAGGATAACTTCATTAAAAAAATGCAAAAGGAGATCAAGGTACTGCATCTCCTATTGGATGTAAAACACCCTGATGGACAACAACTTCTTAGTGGCTTGAACATCCACCCCTCCAACTTCGGCACTATCGAATCCTCTACAAATTTCTAATATTCATGCATTCATACATTATAGTTCCTTCTTTCCTTTCATTATTTACTTTCTCAGAACTTTATAACATGAGCCCTTTCACTACTTCTCAAATCATAGACATTCACTTAGCTTTCATAACATAGACACACACACACACACACACACACATATATATATATATATATATATATATATATATATAGCATATGCATCACATTTGTAAAACTTTACTTGTGAACACATCATATAATAGGCCCATAAAATGGGCCTAAAAGAAAGGCTCTAGTATCATAACATATAACTTGGAATCCATTTGAGGAAGAATGCAACATTTTACTTTGAAAGGAAAGGACATGATCACATTACTTGGCCATTGTGATTCATTTAGTCTCCTCTTGAGATTGTCAAGATGTTAAGCTTTATTGTTTATTAGAGTTTTGATGCCATTATAATAGAAAGTGTATCATATTTAAGTAGTTGGAAATATTTTTAACTTTATATAAATTTTAAATGCTTACATATTTAATATAATTAAATAATTTATATTATTATATTAAAAATAAAAAGGCCTCGTCTTCAATTTTCGCCTTAGGCCTTAGTTTATACAAGGCCACCCCTACCTTGGAGGAAAAAGGCTGCATGAAAATTGGTGTTTCCAGAAAAAAGACTCTTGGCAGCTTAATGCCTCCTCAGGCAGTCCTCATTCTCTTTTCTAAAATAACTTCCCTATTTTTCTGATACAAATTAGTTTTACTGATTTACCAAACTTAACAAAAAAATGCAAGGAATATTTTGACATCCATATCAGAAAATTTCCTAAAAATAGAAGCCCTTGATCGATCTCTGCCTCTCCCAAAAATAGTAAAGGAATAAGGAATTCTTTATGAAAGAACTTAAGATCGACGTTGAGATGACATAGGCCAAATATATGTCATACTTGCATCATGGTTATATATCACATGTAATCTTCCAAAAGGATTAATATTACGATCTTGGCCGCAAAACTTGCTGCTTGACTAACTTAACATATTTTCATTTAGCAAGAGACTTTTATCTATAAGGCCATATGTATATGTATATGTATGCACTGATATATGCCTGAAGACCATTCAAGATCAATTAAGATTACACCTTGACTTAATCTACTCCCACATTTGAAACATTAAGAGACTCACCTTGACAATTTTGGTTCCGGTATCTATGCGGACAATATCTGTAAATCACACATTGGTGGAATTAAGTTCTCATTCAGGGGGAAAGGATCTCAAATGTTTCAAATATAAACACAGATCTAAAATAGCAACAAGAAAAGTAAAGGGAAAAGAGCAAAAAACAAAGTAATACAGGATAAAGTGAGAATGGAATACCATTAAAGTCAGTACCTTCTTAAGAACATTTTCATAGCTTGCCCTACTGATTAATGAGAAAGCTAAGACAAATAAATCTGCACCTCGGTAACTCACTGGTCTTAACCTGCTATAATCCTCTGCATGCACAGGCAAACCAAAAATAAAACATAAAGCAACAAATCTGACTATTAAATGGAATCAAATACCAAGCTTGTTCAAGAATAAGTTTTGTAACTGCACTAAGAAGAAGCTGAGAAAGAGAGGATGAGGGAGGGAACACATTAGCTAAAAAGGAAAGTGGAAGGCATTGTCATAATAAACAAGTTAACTTTGTATAGTTCAAGAATATATAGCCAAAAGAAAAAAAAAAGTTCAACAAAAAATAACACCAAGGAAAGAGTAAATATAAGGTAAAAAAATTAGAGATAAAAAGTGAAATAACCATCAGAAGTATGGATAATCAACTTCCTACAAATTCATTGGCCTAAAGACAATAAAAATGAAGTAGCCTCAAGTGGTGAACTGTAAATGCTGCAGTGTAAATGCAACATGAAAATATAATTCATATTGTTAGTTGTTAAATTTTTTTTACCACCCTACTACTAGCCTAACAACTTCCATTCAAGTTACTTCAAGAATAATTTAAATATAAAATGAAGCATTAGAAGTTACTAAACTCGTACACAAAGAGAAAGAGATAACAATACTTCAACAAGGAACTATTGACACAAACTACATACTTCTTTTGTTAGATTTGACTAGTAAACAGCTGAACTTCAAATCTTGAGACACAAACTACATACATTTTTCTTCAATGAAAAATTTGACACCATGAAACTTCTTGGTTTGTACCACAAGGAATAGATGGAATCCAAGACTGAAAACAAACTTGAGTCCCCTGCCAGAGTAATTCTCTTGCAAATGGTAAAATACCCAAAATAATATTTGCACCAGAATTATCAACAAAAATGATAGCCTGTCATGACAACAAAAGGGGTTGGTTAATAAAGAAGAAGCAGATATAATAGAATCAACTCATAAATATTTCTCAAAGGGCATTTCCCAGAACGTTAATTACACAAAAAACTTGCCTTCTTCCAAGGTTTCTTGTTCCATTTCAATTTGAAAATGTCCAAGTCATCAATAACCCAAGGTCGGGGGACAAGATTTTGATAACTTGCTAAAAATGACATTCCATCCTTTGAAAACACCTCTACAAGCTTCAAGAAATAAGAAAATTATGATCTTAGTAATTGAAACCAATGAGAAAGGATCTAGACCTTTCTAACCAATATATCCAACATAAATTTTAGAAGTATGGCATAATGTAGTTTTGAATTCTGCATTTGTTGAGAATTCACCATTGATTGACCACAGGTAAGGAGCTGCATTTAAGATACATGGAAATGGTGGAAAACATGATGTCTAAGAAGGCAGACTGGTTTGATTCAACTTTAAGGTGTTAATTCAATAATAAACCATATGATAGCATTTGATTGAAAAGAGAACATGGCCCTAAATGGATAAGTAACACATCAAAAAATTCATGTCTAGGTAAGTGTAACACTCCCTTAGTGGACCCTATTTTTTACACTTATTTTCTCCTCTCTTCCTTTCATTACTGAAACAAAAGAAAATACTATAAAAATTTCTCTTTACTTCGTTTTCATCACTTCTTTTCTTTACAATTGAAAATTTAAAATCAAAGGGGCTTATTTCGGTACATTTCCATCCAGACAAATTCATCTCAAAACATACTATGAGATTAGGCACCTTTGATATGAACATCCAAATCTAAAACTAAAACTTACAGAAGAAAAATGAAATAGAAAAATTACATGCATATCAACACAGGAAATAGAAAAATTACAGAAAAAATAAGAAAATCAACATGGATTTCATCAACACCAAAATGAATTTCCAAAAAAAACACAATCAAATGAGAGAGAGTACCGTGCCGGTGCCACAGAAGTTTGGACAGCACGGGGGTGAGAGAGAAACAGAGAGAGTGCGACAGAGGGGCTGGAGAGGGGAGGGGATGTGACGGATTACCGCTGGAGGGGGGATGCGTGCGCGACTGCTAGGGTTTTCTTCGAAATTCTAAAATTGGGAATGGGGATCGGGGGGTGAGAGAGAGAGAGACGGTGGGGGAGAGATGACCTACCGAAGAGGACGAAGAGCATGGTGGCTGTGGTGGTGGAGCAGGACCGAGGAGGCGTAGAGGTCGCAGAGCAAAACAACTTCAGCCCGTCGACATTGTGTACTCACACGGAGACTTTAGAGAGAGAAACAAAGAGAGGGAAAGATGCGGACATCGTGAGTGAGAGAGGGAAAGAGAGAGTGACTGGATTGCAGAGAGAAGAAGAGAGCCGTAGGGGGTGGGGGTTGCGAAATAGAGGGGAAATGAGAGAGGGAGATATCAGGTAGGAGAAATGAAGGAGACCGCAAGATAGTTCTTTTTAATTTTGAATATTACCTTTTACGGCGATTTAATATCGCCGTAAATAGCTTTGAACCTTTTTTTGGTGATTTTTAAAGTTAATAAACCGCTGCAAAAAAATTCTCATTTTTTGCAGCAAATACTTTCATCGCAAAAAGTAAAAATCACTGGAAAAAACCAGTTTAATATTTGCAACGAATTTTTTTTGTTGCAAAAAATAAAAAAATTGCCGGGAAAAACCATTTTAGAAATTTGATGAAAAAATATTGCGATGATGTAAAAATCTCTACAATTAAAGGTTTTTTTGTAGCGATTTTATTTCCAACAAACATAAAATCACCTCAAAAAGCCTTTTTTCTTGTAGTGTGTGAAGTGGTTTGTGGAGGTGCAGTAGGCTAGCGGCCAGCCTAGCAGTTGCTTGGTTTCTCCTTTTCTTTTTCTACGTAAATGGGGCACTATACGTGTTTATACTTGCGTGTATTCTAACATGTGGGTATATAAAATTGCTGCTGAAAACCCTAGTAGAAGGTGCCGTGAATGTAGTGGAGAATGGAACATGCATGATGTGGTAAACGTGGAAAACGGACGTGATGACACCATGTGTAAAAAGGAGCCTGTGGGGGCTGTGCATGAATGTAACGTGTAAATATAAAGTGTTGTCGTTTATCCTACTGAAAACTAATGTGCATGCAGAAGAAAACGGACATGCATGCCATGGGGCCGATACTAGATCCCATTGGATTGTCTTTTGGCCCATTTCAAATATTTTGTTTCGTAGTAAAATAAATAAATAAATGGCTATTCCTTGAGTTTTGAGCCTCGATTCATCCTTAAAAAAAACTATATTGGTTTCATAAATTTTCTTGGCCAATAAAAAGATTTTCCATTCTACCCAAAAATATTTAAGGAAAATACTTAAATAGCATGCCCATTTAAAAAAATTCGATATTTGCCAAAATACAATTTGGACCCACAACCAGTATATATAAAAAAATAATACTCGAAAATTAACTGGACTCTTCATACGTATAAATCCAAAAACAAAAATTTTAGAAAACGACTTGTTGCTGGACCTGGGTATTACAGGTACAATGGCAAGGGGCTGATGCAGAAGAAGCCACTTGGGAACCTTATTGGTAGTTTAAGCAAAAGTTTCCCCACCTTGTAGGCAAGGTGATTTAAAGGGGAGGGGTGTGTTATGTGTTAGGAAGCACTGGCAGAAGGGAAGTAGTGATTGAAAGGGAGTTGGTTTGCTGATGTGATCATGAGAAGAAATGCAAGGGAAGGATGGTAGTTTAGTTCGTTAAAAGTGGAAGTGTTATGGCGTCGTGTGGAATGATGTCGTTTTAATAAGAGTTTGCTGTCATGTAAGTGGAATAAGTGATACGATGTTCTTCAATGTAATTTCAGTAGGCATCTTTAATATGATACGATGTACCGTATAGATTTGAAGAATGTATAAAAGCAGAACTGAAGAAGGAGAATAACAATGAAGATTACACAATTCAATTCTCTCTATTTTTTTCTCTCTCTCATCTTCTTGGAGGCTGACTATCTTGAATATAGTCCTTGGTAAGAAGGCTAACTAATTTGAATATAGTCATCTTGAATATCCCACACCCCATACATGATAGTTTTTTTTTTCATAGGGTGTGAAATGTGAGGTAGTAAATAGTGACTGATGAGAAAATTTTTCTTAATCATTTATTGCAAAATATGGGATTTCTTGGGCGTACAACCTTATATGGTCATGTTCAATATAAGGTTACTCAACTTGAAGCATATTTTTATGAAGAAAATATGTCCAATATAAGCATTTATCAAGAAAATGGGTTACTCAACTTGAAGCATATTTTTATGAAACTACAGTCGAAACTTGATGACCCTTTTATAATTGCTTGATAAATGCTGAAGTAGAAAGCGCCATGAGTATGGGTTACTCAAACTTGGGAACCCTATATGTCTTGCATGACCTTGATTTACACGAGGTTGTAAATAAGTGGTGTCTAGATGTTAGGTCCCTATTTGTTGTTGCAGCTTAAACTACACTAAAAGCATGAAATATGAGTGTAAAGTTAAAAAATGTTTAGTGCAAGATGGCCTTACCAGAGTTATTTTCAACTCAAGCTAGTACAAGATCGCACAAACCGTAACATGACGAGTTAATGAAAGGTTGTGGATTTTTTTAGTCTAACGAATGATGAAGATAATGAGTTCGTCGAGGATTTATTAAAAAGCTCCTAACAATATATAAGGTGTTTCTAATCATAGAGAGGTAACATCACTTGCAGTTAAGAAATGAGGTTTCTGCAAAATCAATGAATATTAATATTAAGATCAGATTAGACAATCTCACTCATAAGATAGAAGTTTTGAACTAAAGTATATATACATATGAATTATTCCAATCAAGTTTAGTATGAAGTAAGTTCTCTGTACCAGTTTGATGCATAGATGTGTCATTTCACACAAGGTTCTCTATAAAGATATACTAAATAAGGAAATGCATTAAATATTTTTGGGAAGTAGTTTGTCGAATTTTAGAGACATTCAATCTCAATTATTAAAATGATCCTTAATTTTTATGGAGGCAATACCAATTAACTCCCAACAATCGAGGTGGATAACAAATGCAAGAACAAATTTAATTTCGTCCTTCTATCCCAATCTATCATCATGTTCCTCAGGTTCGTTTGGACACTTAAAATATTTTTGAATAGTAGTGAAATGGTTTGAATTAAAATGTTTAATTAGATTTAAGGAAAGGAGAGAGAAAAAATTGAATACAAATATTATAAAGTTAAAAAATTGAATGAATATTATTTTTGTTTGGAAATTTGAAAAAGTTGTATTCGTTTTTATCTTTTGTTTGGGAGTTTAAAAAAGTTGTAATGATTAGATGAAAAAATTGAAAATATGAAATTGACAAGTGTTGTGTATTTGAGTGATATTTGGGAATGAAATATCTGAGAATACTTGTATTCCCAAAGAAGGCCTCAATCTAATCAGTTTGGGATACTATTATAACAACAAGCATCTTTGGATGAGTCTCTTAAAGTATTCTTACAATTCACTAATCAAATCATTCAGAGAAAAACAAATCCACTCAAGTGAATACTCAAGCCATTTCAAGATTGAAAATATACTTTTGATACTTAACAATTTGAACATGATAGGAAGCACATTTGTTCCTCAATTAGATCAAGACAAATAATATTTGAACTTGTATTCTACAATGTCAAAATGAAGATTTTGAGATTTGGTAGACAATTTCAGCTCATGGAGGACTTTGTCCATAAGATGATCAGCAATGGGATTGAACTTGATAATACCACAAAGTCCACCATCATAAACTATGCAGAAAAGTACAAAAGTTTTGATAGATTTATAGAGATGTTTGAGAGGATGCACAAAACTAATATGATGCTTGATGAGGTACTTACTCCGGTATCCTTGTTGTGTTTACTAAATTGGGTAGGTTTTTGGAAGTGTTAAGTTTTATAGTAGGAAGTAAGTAGAAACCCGAATACATTACATTCTACATATTGGGAAGGATCTTTGGTGTATATGGAGACTATGATAGTCATAATTTGTTTTGCAAAAGATGAGGTCTCTTGGTGTGCAACTTAATTTATTCATGTACAATACATTTTTGAAGTCATAAGGCCGGGAAGCTTAGTTTGGCTAAATGATTATTCAAGAAAATGGATGGATTCAGATTAATTTTGGATGAGAAAACGTTACTCGTGCTTGTTGAGATTTATGGCAAGGAGAGTTCGGTTTGAGATGCTTTAGAATTGTTGGCAAATGAGGATGAACAAGTAGATTATAGATTTGGTTTTGTATATTATATTAATTATTGTACATGTGTGCAGCCTTTGCATTGGAGGAAGAAGTTCAAAGGATATTAAGTGTTTAGAGAATTATTGGTCTGATAGTTGAAACCACACAACAATGTTCAACGTATATTGTAATGGAAGAAAAGTTGACAAAGTAGTTTAATTGTTTGAAGAAATATCTAAGTTTGGTGTTGAGCTCAATATGATGGTCTACACTTGTTTGATTTGGTGTTCGGGAAAGACCATGTAATGGGTTTTTCCCCCGTTTTTAGTGGGTCTGAGAGGAGCAACTAAGAGACTAAGAAACGAAGACCCAACCCAGAACAAATAGGCCCCTTGGCCTAACCCATAGGTAGACTCTCCTGGATGCAACTCCATGTAGGAGCATACTGCAAAGGGGATGAGACTCACCGCCCTGGAGATTCCTCGAACAACGTCCAACTCTTGAGTACCTGTCCATGTAAACGAGCGGGGAGTAAGGGGGACCCTTGATCCTCTGACAAGATAACATCGACGGACCATCGAGGACACTAGCAGGGTAAGGCAAATTAGAGAACCACGCAATATTAATGGAACCACTACTCGAGCTACATGCCACATTAATGATGCCGTCGCAGAGGCATGTTGCATTAAAGGACTTTGAAAAAAGGAACAGTAAAGAAGGCATGGCTCCATGGGGCAGACATGATTTGCCCCTCCCAGGTTCCCGATATCCCAATATAAATAGCAATTTACAGGTACGAGAAAGCTCTTTGGTCTCTAGACTCTCACATTATTTACAAACTTCCAAAATACTCTATTAACTTTAGCATCAAAGACTCCCGGCCCTAAGGCTACCTTCTCTTAGTTTCTTTCTTCTTCGTTTACTCAGGCCCAGTTTTGAAAACCCAATTTGCTGAAACCTGGTCCAAAGGCGTATGAAACACAACGTTAATAATGGCGCCATTTATGGGCTCCTTGTAGATCTTATGTGTACTTCGTATGCCTATGATAACTTGTCTCGAACAACTCAGAAGGGACAAAGAGGAAGTTGCCAGGGAGGCAAGGCTAAAAGCTATGGAGGACTGGGCAACAAAGTTGAATGACAAGGTGCAAAAACTTCGCAAGGAGAATGAGGAGCTCAAGAAACCTCAACAAGGGAAAACAAAGAGGCGGAGCCTAATAATAGCGAGTACATGGAGTCTGGAAACACGAGAGCTGGAGCGAATGTCGAGGAGGAGAGGAAGAACATTTAGGATGAGCTCTGCAATCTCAAAGGAAAATACGAAGAGATTGTAAGGAAAGCGGGCACGTCATCGTCTGTGGACCAAATGCTCACGAGCACTGGTTTACATTACAATGAAGAAGTGATGGTTGTACCCTTGCCACCAAAGTTCAGGATCTCCACCATGGAGATGTACGATGGAGGGAGGAAACCCTTGAGCACCTGGAAACCTTCAGGGCTCATATGACGTTGCATGGTTTCTCGGGAGAGGTAGCATGCAGGGCATTCCTGCTGACCCTAAAGGGGCAGCACAAGTACGGTTCGAGTCTCTGGCGCCCAGTTCTGTAGATAGTTTTAGCAAGCTGGCTCGACTATTTTTGACCCAGTTCATGTCAAGTCGAAGAAGGTGATGCCCAACAACGTACCTTCTCACCATTAAGCAAGGAGAGGAGGAAAGTCTGAAGGTGTACCTGTCCCGGTTCAACAGGGAGCACATGACTACCGATGACCAGGATGAAAAGATAACCCTAGCGGCACTTCTAGTAGAGGTTTGGTCACGATCCCAGTTCATGGCCGAGTTGGCGAGAAGGACTCCTGTAACATTGCGAGAGTTTATGGACCAGATCGAAAATTTCATTAACATCGAAGACACTCTTCAAGCCTGAACGTAGCCAATGAAGAAGGAGTTGGATCGATCAGAGAAGAAGGCAAAGGCCCTAGCCAAGGCTAAGGTCCAAAAGAAGCCGGAAAAGAGTTCACATGACAAGAGAAGGGAGGAAGCCCTAGCGAAGGGACCGGGACCTCGCTTCGACTGACCAACATTTTCCATCCATGAGGCCGACACCTCAACCGCCTGCGAAGACGATGACCAAGGCATTGTCTGTTGCTACTGCATGTACCACATGTCTGCATCACACAATACCAAAAACCACTTCTCCCAAAAAGGGAGGAGGGAGCACATGGAATGGATGAGGCAACGTTACCCGCCCGCTTGAAGGCTGGAGCAGGAAAGGAGGGGAGGTCGAGGGAGTGGAGCACGAACCGAGTCAACCGACATAGAAGGGAAGAGAGCCCTCGGCAACAACCACCAGCTCGAGGGATGCAGTAAGATCGCCCCCACTCACCATTGCCAGGAGGCCCTCACTAGGGGAAATTTGGATCATAGCGGGAGGATTCACAGGTGAGGGTGCTACCTCCTCGAGCGGAAAGGCACACGCTAGGCAGGTTCGGTACCACGAGGTGTACTCGGCAGAGTACCACCCCGCCAAGCACCAAAGGGGCAAGCTGACGTTTGTCATCTCCTTTGGGGCAGCTGAAGAAGAAGGGGTCCTGTACCCCCACGATGATGCACTAGTGGTGACCATGTTGGTCGCCAACTTCACCACCTGGAGAATCCTTATCAACAACGGGAGCTTCACGGACATCCTGTTTTGGGAAGTCTTCACCAGGATGGGAATAGACGCCCCCCGACTACATCCAACCCCCTTATCGCTGAAGGGCTTCTCCGGGGATATGGTTCATCCTATGGGAACCATTGCATTGTCGGTCCTCGCAAGCAGCACCCCTTGCACTACCTCAATCATGCACTACCTCAATCATGGTCGACTTCCTAGTGGTGAGGACTCCGTTATTCTACAACACCATCATCGGAAGGCCCACCCTCAACAACTTGTGGGCGGTTAGGTCAATCTACCACCTCAAAATGAAATTCCCAACTTTCCATAGAGTGGAAGAAATCCGAGGTGAACAGGTCCTGGCGAGGGAATGCTACATCCAGAAACTAAAGCAGAAAGATGTAAGGCCACCCCGAATGGCACTTCCAGAAGAAAGTAGGGCATGCACCGCTGAAGGAGCCCTGGCAGGCCTTAGCCTACAACTCACCCTGCTAGGCTTGAGGGGAAGTGGGAGGGTGCATGGTCCTAGAGGAAAAGGCAGAATGGGCGAAAGCTCCCCGATTGAAGGCTCCATTTCCCCTTATTCTGTAATTCGTTATTTAAATACTATAAATACTTGTTATTTAATGAAAGACATGATTTTTCATGACAATGCACCACACGTGCTTCAAACTTTCACGTCGTCGACAAAACACGAACAAAACGATCCCCAATTAACGTAATCTACAACAACGAAATCATCGTCAAATCAATTTTTACCTTCCCTGCTATGTCAGCGGGCATGTTAGGGACCCCGGTCTTGTCCCTAAATACTAAGTCCACGAGCTCGCCTTGGTGATGATGGTGACCGAGTGTCAAGCTTTCTTGCTTCGCCTTGCACGTATAATGGCAATGATGGGTTCCTAGGTTGATGAAGGTATGGTGTTTAGTGATGGAAATGATGATGATGATTGATGAGTTCGGGTGATCTAAGTGATGATTATGCGTGTTTGATGCAATGTGAAACGGCTTAAGGGTTGCCCTTGATGTTGGGACCACTTGGATGATGTTTAGGGTTGGTATGGTGAAGATAGGTTAGGGTTTGGATGGTGGCTAAGGGGGATTTCGAGATTGGGAAGAGTTAGCTTAGGGTTGGAGTCTAGGATGAGATGCTACTAGGGTTTGGAAGGATGTGGATGAATGAGGCTAGGACTCCTAGATTGATGGAGTCTATTTGGGAAAGATAGGACTTTGGTTTAGTTAAGAAAGATGGAGATGGATGGTGTTTGAATGAGTCTAGGGTTGTTCCTTGAGTTTAGGGATTGGCTAAGGTAAGATGGGATTTAGATATGGCAAGAGGTTAGAAGTCTTTGATTGACTTGAGTGATTATAGGAATAAGAGATTTGTGGGATTGGATATGGAAGATAGGTTTTGGTTATGGCAAGTGTTTGAAAGTTTTTGGGTGACTTGAGTGATGGAGTGATTTTAGGGTTGGAGTGATTTTAGGGAAGTTCCTAAAATCAAGGGATTGGTTGAGGTAAGATAAGGAAGATATGGTTTGTATGATGGGTAAGGTGGCTAGGGTTGGATTCTAAGTGATAAGATGCATGGTAGTTGTTGGGAAGTTGAGGTTTGACTAAGGCAAATGATGTATTTCGAATTTGGAGGGATTGGAAGATGGAAGATGAGTTCCTAACTTGTAGGAGATGATATAAGGAGTGGTAGGATGTTGGCTAAGGCAAGGGAAGAAGTGATGGGTTTAGGGTTTGAGTGATTCTAGGGTGGTTCCTAGAATTAAAGGATTTGAGATGGAAGATAGGATTTGATTGTGATGAGTCAACTTTCCTAAAGTTAAAGAAGTTGCCAAGTGGGACTCTTGTGAGGGGCTAGGGTTTATGGAAGACAAGGGTTTCGACTAGGGCTAAGGTGTATGAGGGAAAGCTAATTTTGGTAAGTGAAGCTTATGGAAAATCTGGTATTTCAACTAGGGTTTGTGGGGATGATGGAGACTAGGTCTTAAGAAAAATAAAATCGGTTTTGAACCGATTTCCCCCCCTTTTTTGATTACCCCTACTATTCAGTGTTCGAGAAAATAAGGTGTTAATAAGATCCTTGATTGTTTGCAGCAAATTAATGGTATCATGAGTTGTCTAAACGGAGGTCCCTAGGTAGGTTGACATGCCAAACACACGTGACCATCGGAAATAGCTAGCTTGACATGACGGAGACACACCCCCAGCCACTTATGGCAACAAGCTGTTGTTACTTTTATAGTTTTTTTTTTATATAATTTCTCAATATTATTAATAATGTCCATTTAATATCATTAACGTGACAGCCAATTGAATTAAATATCTTTATTATGAATAATATGACACGCCAATATCAATACTTGACACGCTAATAAGATTTTTATTATTTTATGAGTTTTCCATTCTTTATATAATATCAACTCACAAAGTGATATAAACCTCTACAAGGATATCATTTATTGTGCTTCTGATTGAACTTCAACTTCTTCTTCTTCTTTATTTATTTATTTTTAAATCTTATCGTCAGAAACTAAAACTCATTCAAGGTGATGATTCAAGTTGTTCTTCAGGTACTCTTTTCATCTTTCTTCCCAGTCCATTTTAATTTTTAACCCAATTTGTTTTATGAGAAGAAAAGAGAAAAAGGAACACACATCTACTTAGGGGTCTATTTGCCATGTACGGGCAAGGAGCACCCTCAAGGGCCTCCCCCGCCTAGGCGGGGTGCCTCATTTCCACACAGAGAACTCCATTCAGTGATTCTCCGATTTTTACGTGCTTTTTATTGAAGGTTTTTTAATTAAATATTTAATTTGAGCCTTTAATTTAATTTAATGTGTTTTCGCGAGATTATTTACGATTTTTAAATCAAAAATTATTTTAAACATACTTTCATAATTTTAATTAGTGTTCTGTAATTTAATTGATTTTTATTTTAAAGAATGTTATTGTTGGAGTTTAATATTTTATTTTAACTAGTTTTGAGTTTAAATTGATTTATTTAATTTACTATTTTAAAAATAGTTATTTTGAGAATCAGTTGTGATCCAAAACTTGTGAGGATTGGACCTCATTTCTTTTTCTCTTCCTTTTCTTTTTCTTTCTTTTTTTTTTTCTTCCGGTTTCTTCCTCACCGCTCGACCCTCTCTCTCCCGTTTCTCTTTCTCTCTCTCCCCATCTTTCGGTTCCTTCTTCCCAGCCGCCGCCGTGACCCTCACCACCGGCACCAGTCAATTCCCCACCAGCCGGCGATCATCCCCCTTCAATCTCAGACCACCCCACGCCGCCGTTAGCCTCCACGCCCCGTTTGAAACTGCGGCCTTCTCTTCGTCCCTGCGCCACCATCCGGCCACCTCCGGCCACCATTTCTTCACCACTTCTTCACTAGCCTCGATCCGTCACCGGTGAAGCCCAACCAGCCACATCTCCGATTTGACCTTTTTGGCCTTCCACCACCGTTTCGGCCACCACCCACGGCCAATCGTCGCTTCCACTAGTTTCACCACCTTCCATAGGCCCTACCTTACCGTTCCCTAGCTTTCGTTTGACCCTGTTTAAATTTGAGTTTTCTGTGTATTTCGGCCAGTGTTTTTACATTGTGGAGTTGCTGTTTTGGCGCTTCCAGCTCCTCCGTGATCCTCCTAAAATTACTTTATATAACTGTAAGTATTTCCCCAAACAAATTTTGAGATTTAAATATATTTTTACACTAATTGATTTCACTGTGTTCTGGTTGGTTTCCGGACTGAGTTCGAGGAGTTGGGGGGTGGATGGATTTGAGGACGTAGTATTTATGTGTTGGTTATATTGTGATTTGGAATTGGTTATATTGTGATTTGGTTAGTTGTTGGATATTGAGGTTATGTCTGGTTCATTGCATATTGCACGCATGTTCATATTTGTAAATTGAAAACTGGGTTTTCGTGTAATTGCATTCATGATCATGTGGTTATTTTGAAAACTGGATTTTCATGTATGGACTGGATTTGTGGGTACGTGTGTATCACAATCCTAAGCCGAGATGGGGCATTATCTCAGTGGAGCTCCTCTAGTCACTCGGGAGCGGAATATACTGAGTGACGTCCTCTGGGTTGTCGTCGGGCGACAACGGGATCGGACGAGTTACGTGCCGACTCCATGGCCCTTCTGCTGACGGGGGCTAGAGGATGCCTGGCCACGAACGCACTGGGTGCGGAACTGGGCATCGCTCATTGTGCAAGCAAGAATGTACGGATGGTCCCTAGGGGAGACCATGGTGTATATGGATTAATGGAAAATGGCATGTGTTGGGTTTGGATAATTGTTTTGGGCCATTTTCTGGAAAAATGGTGGAAATGTTTTGATGGAAATATTTTTTGGCCAAATGGGATTTTGGCGTGTGTTGGATTTAAGGCATATTGCATCATATGCATACATGGTTAGCTGCTTTGATATGTTTTTATCTCAAAATTGGTTGGGTTATAACTTACCTGTGGTACCATTTTATGGAACTGCAGATTTTGTTGATGCAAATGCCGAGTCTGAGCATTTGGCTTCGCCGGAGGAGTGATCTGGGATCACTCATGTTATGTTTATTTTCAGCTTTGTATTATATTTTATGGGACTTTGGCTTTTGTTTTAAGAGGTTTGTATTTGGGATATTTATATTAAACTAAAATTTTGGTACTAGTTGACTTAATTATTATCTGCTGCGTATTTATTTGTGCACTGTTTATTTGTTGCAGACACTTGACACTTTTCATTGGGATGCGTGACCCATGTTATCATCATCCCAATGCCTCAATTTTCGTGCGTGTCCGTACATAGAAGTTGGGGGCGTCACAGTTGGTATCAGAACAGTTCGGCTCTGGATAAAGCCACATATCCCATAGGTGAAGTACCAGAAAATTTTTAAAGTTGTGATTTGAAATTGTTTTGTTTAAAGTATGTTATTTTTATTGGTTTTATCTATTTTATTATATCCTACTTTGGTTGTTTATTTATTTTATTGTATGTTATTTTATTTTAATTGTTTTATTTTATGGTCGGTTTTTTTATTTATTTTAATTATTTATTGTGTACTTCTTCATTGTTTTATTCTTTTTGTCGTATATTATTTTATTTATAGAATTTTATTTTATTTGTGAGATTTTGTTTTATTTTGTTTGAGGTATGTTACCTTAATTGTTTTAATTTATTGTATGTTGTTATACTTGGTTGGTTTTATTCTATTTTATTTCATGACATTTTGTTGTATTTTAATTTATTTTGCCATAATTATATTTTAATCTGTTTGAGTTGAAAAGTGGGTTAAGGGTTACGCTATGGCAGGAAGATGGTACGACCATGAATGTCATTGTTAGGCTTGAACATTTAGTGTAGTAGGCCTGAACTCTTAGCGATTGGTTCCTTTTAATATTGAGACTCGAAGGGAACGACATGGTCTAGGTGAGCCCTATGGAGTAGGAACTCAAGTCGCAGCTGAAATGGGAATAGCTTTAGTTCGCTTAGGATACTTGTGGTCTTAAGTTTCGTAGAATTATGTGTTGAGTCTTTGGAGTAGGAGGTTGTAAGTTCAACGAATCTCAATGATAGATTTATGAGAAGTTATCTAAGGTTTGCGGCCCTATAGTTCTTAGGAAATAAGTTTATGGGATTGAAGGTGGTAGGTTCAACAAGCATTTGATAGACTAATTAAATTAAAAGTTTTAGATTTTGTCGACTCGGTTAAGCACTTTGGTATCAATTGCGGTTTTTGAATTTTGTAAGCTTTATAAGGTGAGTGTTTTAGATTTAAGGTCATCGATATTGAGAATCTCAAAAAAATGATTCTTATCTGGTTTAATGTTTTAGAATTGCATATTTCAAGGACTGATTTATAATAAGATTCAAGTTCTTAGTTTTGTAGACTAAGTATGCTAGTTTGATTTATTTTGGAGACTGATTAGTCTGTGATCATTATAATGAGGTTGATCAGAGTTGAGTTACTGATATGGAAATGTTTCTTCAGGGGAGTACAGGTTCTAGTCTCTTTTTTGGCTTGGAAGAAGTGGTTTTGGTAGGTGTTGTAAAGGAGTTATTACGACAGTATTAAGTTCAAGAGTTTTGGTGAGTTGATGTATAGTCGAAGCGGGTTACTCGATGGAATGATGATTGGCAATCATTGTTGTGATTACCTTAAGAAATTAATTATGACTTGAGGTCATATAGGAATTTAAATTTTTGAGACTATATGTTTCTCTAGAAATGGAGCGTCAAGTTGAGTGAGTTAAGGACATTGTTATTTAACTTGAAGAGAGATTGATGGGTTGCTATGCATGGTGTATGATAAATCTTGGAAGTTGAACCTTAGGCATCAACGGTGGATAACATAATTAAGTATGGGAGTTAATAAAGCATTAGGATCCTTGGATGTTGTGTAGTATTTTTGGTGGATTGAAGATTCGAGCAGTATGACTTGCCTTGAGATTTAATAGTGATGTGCTATTGAAGGAACTAGTCATACAAATACTAGCTTATAGGAGTAGAAGTAGGTGGGCGAGTTACCAAGAAAGTTTTGATAAGGTTTTGGTAAACTCAATGGTAGTTCGTAGTAAGTTTAGTCACCGCTAGATTAGATGATATTCAGAATTTAGGTGTTAAGCTTTCGGGTTTAGGTTGTCAGGTAGAAGTTGATAGGCGTTCTTATTGATTGGCCGGGTTGGATTCGAGACTTTTAGGGTATGTTCCTTATCTTAGTGGAGACAGGGGTATTTTGTGGTGATGTTACTTGTTTCCAATTTGGGATGCTGAGGTTGGTTGATATTGGTTTTCTGTCAATGATCCTGGTTGTATTTTGCGGAATCTTAATTTTAATTAAGGCATCAGGAGTTAATTGAGGAATGAGTGATAACTCATGGTTTTGGGAAATAGAGTATTTTCTACCAAAGTATGGTAAGAGTTTTTGGTTAGTAGGTATGGAACCACCTTGTATTCGATGGTATTAATTCTTATGAGGACATAAATTTTAGGCATGTGGCGAAATCAGAGGGCGCAGTAGGAACGTGATATTTTTGGTTGTAATTAGGAGTTCAAATTTTATACTGATTTTGAGGAATTAGTGATGACTTGAAATTTTGAGAAAATACTTGTAATTGGAGATTAATCATTTGTTTATGCAATTTCGTTATTGATGGTTAACTTTGGAGGTGACCATTAGGTTACCAAAGTGTAATATACAACGAAGGTTTGGAAGTTTTACCGTAGGAGTCAATAGAGGGTAGTTCGGATTATTAAATGAAGCTATTAATCATTCGGATTCCTTGGGTGTTGTATTAAGATTTTGTGGATATAGAGATTTTGGATTACATGGCCGCTCTAGGAGTAATAGTCATGATATGCCATTGGGAGATTAGTGCGAGTAGGTTGGAGATTGCCATGTTTATTGAGAAATGTGACACATGCCGGTAAGTTAAGGCTGAGCATTAGAGAACCGTTGGTGAACTTCAACCTCTCCCTATTCCTGAGTGGAAATGGGATGAAATTTCTATGGGTTTGCCAATGACTCAAAGAGGAAAGAATTCAATTTGGGTGATTGTGGACAGATTGACCAAAAGTGCTCATTTCTTGCCTGTAAATAATGCCGACTCTTTGGGTAAATTAGCGCGGTTGTATGTTAAGGAGATTTTGAGATTGCATGGAGTACTCAAGAGTATTGTGTCAGACTGGGACCCGCGGTTCACGTCACATTTTTGGAAGAGTTTGCAAGCAGCGCTAGGCACTAATTTGAAATTCAGTACTGCTTATCACCCTCAAACTAACGGTCAATCTGAGCGTACTATTCAAACCTTGGAGGATATGTTGAGAGCGTGTGTCATGGAATTTCAGGGAAGTTGGAAAAATCATATGCCGCTTATAGAGTTATCTTATAATAATAGCTTCCATGCCTCCTTTCAGATGGCTCCTTATGAAGCGTTGTATGGGAGGAAGTGCAGATCGCCCCTGTGTTGGGATGAAGTCAGCGAGAGGAAATTATTTGGGCCTGAATTAATCCAAGAAATGTAAGGGCAGGTTCGAATTATAAGAGCTAAAATGGCAGCAGCGCAAAACCGACAGAAACGTTATGCAGATTCAGGGAGCAGAGACTTGTCTTTTGAGGAAGGAGATTGGGTTTATCTCAAAGTCTCTCCTATGAAAGGCGTTAAGCGCTTTGGTAAGAGAGGAAAACTTAGCCCAAGGTATGTTGGACCTTTTCAGTTTTTGGAGAAAGTTGGGTTGTTGCTTACATAATTGCCTTGCCAGAGTATTTTGGAGAAGTTCATGATGTGTTACATGTGTCCTCGTTGAAGAAAAGTTTTGGTCAGCAAGAGCCGCGTTATGTCGACCCAGAACGCATTCAACTTCAGCCTGACCTTACTTATGACGTTGCCCCGACGCAGATTGTAGATTGGAAGGAGCAAAGGTTGAGATCTAAGTTTATATCTTTGGTGAAGGTAGCTTGGGGTGATCCATTGGCTCAAAATTTCTCTTGGGAAAGAGAAGCAGACATGATAAAACAATACCCATATTTGTTAGAATGAATGGCAGTATGTCTCTTAAGCTTACTTTTAGTCACATCTCATACTTGTCTTTAGCATTGATGTTTGACCCTACAATTTCGAGGACGAAATTTATTTTAAGGGAGGAGGTTGTGACACCCCGATTTTTACGTGCTTTTTATTGAAGGGCTTTTTAATTAAATATTTAATTTGAGCCTTTTAATTTAATTTAACGTGTTTTCCCGAGATTATTTTACAATTTTTAAATCGGGAATTATTTTAATGTGCTTTCATAATTTTAATTAGTGTTCTACAATTTAATTGATTTTTATTTTAAAGAATGTTATTGTTGGAGTTTAATATTTTACTTTAACTAGTTTTGAGTTTAAATTGATTTGTTTAATTTACTGTTTTAAAAATAGTTATTTTGAGGATCAGTTGTGACCCAAAAGTTGTGAGGATTGGATCTTATTTCTTTTCTCCATCTTTTCTTTTCCTCTTCTTTTTCTTTTTCTTTCTTTTTTTTTTCTTCCGGTTTCTTCCTCACCGCTCGACCCTCTCTCTCCCGTTTCTTTTTCTCTCTCTCCCCGTGTTTCGGTTCCTTCTTCCCAGCCGCCGTGACCCTCACCGCCGGCACCAATCGATTCCCCACCGGTTCGCGATCATCCCCCTTCAATCTCAGACCACCCCACACCGCCGTTAGCCTCCACGCCCCGTCCGAAGCCATGGCCTTCTCTTCGTCGCTGCGCCGCCGTCCGACCACCTCCGGCCACCATTTTTCTCCACTTCTTCACCGGCCTCTGGCAGTCCTAATGGACCCAACCCCGGCCTCGATCCGTTACTAGTGAAGCCCAACCAACCACATCTCTGATTTGACCTTTTTGACCTTCCACCGCCGTTTTGGCTGCCACCCACGGCCAACCGTTGCTTCCACTAGCTTCACCACCTTCCATAGGCTCTACCCTACCGTTCCCTAGCTTTCGTTTGACCCCGTTTGAATTTGGATTTTCTGTGTATTTCGGCCAGTGTTTTTACACTATGGAGTTGCTGTTTTGGCGCTTCCATCTCCTCCGTGATCCTCCTAAAATTATTTTATAGCGCTGTAAATATTTTTCCAAACAAATTTTGAGATTTAAATATATTTTTGCACTAATTGATTTCACTGTGTTCTGGTTGGTTTTCGGACTTAGTCTGAGGAGTTCGGGGGTGGATGGATTTGAGGACGGAGTATTTATGTGTTGGTTATATTGTGATTTGGAATTGGTTATATTGTGATTTGGTTGGTTGTTGGATATTGAGGTTATGTCTGGTTCATTGCATATTGCACGCATGTTCATGTTTATAAATTGAAAACTGAGTTTTCGTATAATTGCATTCATGATCATGTGGTTATTTTGAAAATTGGGTTTTCATGTATGGACTGGATTTGTGGTTGCGTATGTATCACGACCCCAAGCTGAGATGAGGCATTATCTCAGTGGAGCTTCTCTGGTCACTCGGGAGCGGAATATACTGAGTGACGTCCCCTGGGTTGTCATCGGGCGACAACGGGATCGGACGAGTTACGTTCCGACTCCGTGGCCCTTCTGCTAGCTGGGGCTAGAGGATGCTTGGCCACGAACGTACTGGGTGCGGAACTGGGCATCGCTCGTTGCGCGAGCCAAGACGTGCGGATGGTCCTTAGGGGAGACCATGGTGCATATGAATTAATGGAAAATGAATAAATGACTATTTTCTAGGAAAATAGCTTGTGTTGGGTTTGGATAATTGTTTTGGGCCATTTTCTGGGAAAATGGTGGAAATGTTTTGATGGAAATATTTTTTGGCCAAATGGGATTTTTGGCGTGTGTTGGATTTCAGGCATATTGCATCATATGCATACATGGTTAGCTGCTTTGATATGTTTTTATCTCAGGATTGGTTGGGTTATAACTTACCTGTGGTGCTATTTATTGGTACTGCAGATTTTGTTGATGCAGATGCTGAGCCTGAGGATTTGGCTCCTCCGGAGGAGTGATCTGGGATCACTCATGTTATGTTTATTTTCAGTTTTGTATTATATTTTATGGGACTTTGGCTTTTGTTTTAAGAGGTTTGTATTTGGGATATTTGTATTAAACTATAATTCTGATACTAGTTGACTTAATTATTATCCGCTGTGTATTTATTTGTGCACTGTTTATTTGTTGCACACACTTGGCACTTGTCGTTGGGATGCGTGACCCATGTTGTCATCATCCCGACTTCTCGATTTTCGTGCGTGTCCATACATGGAAGTTGGGGGCGTCACACATTCAATCAAGGTCGTGCATGCCCAACTGAGGTCATGGGTTTGGGTGTGATGTGAAGAAAATGAGGAGGAGAGCAAGAGAACTGAAGGAGAAGGGAAGGGCAGTTGGCGGCTAGGGTTCATTTGGATACCAAACTAAACTCAACTCATCTCACCCATTATTACAAATTTTTCAAATTTCAACATAAAATATAATAAATAATTCAACTTTTTCAAATCTCAAAATAATAATAATATTAAAAAATAATATTCTAACAATATTTTATCATCTCAATTCACTTCAACATCCAAACGTAACCTAAGAGGCTTTAATTTATTAAGTATTCGCCTACACCTACACCCTGGGTGGGCGTGTTACATGCTTGTGCCCTAGTGGGGCGGATGAGTATGCTCATGTTTTAACTTAGAGTAATACTACATACAGTCGTGGAGTACGCAACCGCTGTGCAGTCGATTTAAAAAAGAATGAAGTCTACTATTAAAAAAAATTAATTTCTTTTCATGTGAGTCCCTTATTTATTCACTTTTTTCAAAGTGATTGTACAGCGATTGCGCACTCAGGACTGCAACTATCATTTCTTTTTAACTTATTATCTACCCACAACTGCATTTGGGGCGGCAACCCACCACCCACCCCTACTAATAAAATCATTAGCTCATATAAACTTCAATAATGTACAAATTAAAAGAATAATTAACAACATTTTTATAATCAATTATGCTACATACAGTTACTTTTGTGTATTCTTTGTGCACTCCATTGATGTGGTAAAATTTAGCTGTTATTTTATATTAAAAATAAAAGTAACGCAAACAATCACGTCGATTTGTGCACAAAAGAGTACACAAAAATAACTGTACATAGAGTTTTTGTTTTATAATACATGTATGTTATTGCTTTTCTTGTCTTGAATTATATGAATTAAGTCTCTCCAAATAAAAAAAATATGGACTACTGGCAAACCTTTTTGTCCGTGACATTTTTAACATCCAACATCTAGAAATTTATGAATATATTAGCAGCAAAGGCATCGGAGTTGGAGGCCCTAAGGAAAGAGCTTGAGCAGAAAAACTTTAAGATTCAAGAGCTAAAAAGACAAATTGAAGCAACTAAGCATCTCTGGAAGGAAAGAAAAAAGTTCCAGAGGAGCAAATGGAAGTGCTGAAGAGCTTGATCAAGAAATACAACAGCATAAGAGAGGAACATATATGAAGCATTGTTGGCCGACAAGTCTAGGAAGATATATTATAAGTAAACAAAGGCAGCAAGCATGCATCTTAATTAGTTTCAAATTAAAAGATCGATGCTGATCCAGTGATTTTCATAAACTTGGTTGCAAAAATTAATGGATGTTATTGGAGGAAATATCAATCTATGATGCTAATCCCCGCATGTGTCTATTTGGGTGCTAAAATCCTAAGAGAAATGCTTTAATCAAAAAAGGATTTCACAAAAGTATATTCACAAATTCATATGGGTTAAAGTGGTACGTTAGATAGTAAAGTAACTTTTATTATAAAATAGATCTAATATATTACATGAGGTCATGTCATTTTGTAAATTTAGTTTTGTGAAATCTCTTTACGACTGTAGCACTTATCAAATTCTAAATACATGATATCAGATGCCTGGTTTGATGTGAAATTTGGATAGATATTGCGAGGAGCAAATTAATTAACCCAACAAACAAGGTAGATTAATGGATCGATCCTTGGTATCACATATATGCAAGTCCATTTGAAAGGAAGAAACTATTTCATATAAATATGATATAAAAGGGGTTAATTAAGATCCTAGACGTGGGTATATAACACATGCACCTAGCATGCATATAACCACCATCAGCCACTTGATTTGTAAATAAGATGAATATTCATTTATATATATATATATATATATATCAGATGTATCATGTTCCAAGGTTAAATAATCCACTTTATATATTACTTTTATGAAAGGGATTTATAATAAGGTTTGGATAATCCTAAAGCTGTGTTCGAGAAGGAATAGGATCCCACCATATTAGTCATTTCACATCATATTGATAGGTAAATTGACTAAAACATTCTATGTTTTACGCTAAATAATACTATCCATTTCACGTGAATGGAGAGTGATTTATAGGGAAGCGGAGAGGGTCTAGGAAAAATCATTATTCAATCATGCCGGCCACTAGACCATGCCTCGACTTGGTGGTAAGATATCGGCCACTAGGCAAGCGTATAGGACATCTATTCATGCAACACGTTAAGAGTATAATATAAATAATTAAATCTACATCTTCCAATCCGTTTAAATTTTTAAGACAAATAGTGATTCTACACAAAAATAGTAGTTCATAATATCTTTTTGATCTATCTATTTTTTATTTTTATTTTTGTCAAGATACAGCACAAATATATGAACTCATGGGCATGTTTTTTTTTTTTTGAAAGAAACATTTCTCATTCATTCATATATCTGTAAATTGAATATAATTTTTGTCTCTTTATGTAAACTAGCTAATACAAAAATTGGTGCCTCTTCAATCCACACCATCTCCTCCTCTAACTGTAAAGCAGCCTTTGCTAAGTTATGTGCAACTACATTAGAACTCCTATGTGAATATTGCACCTTCCATCCATACTAGTCTTGAAGGACCACCTTCATCTCCTCGATTATAATACCAAAATAAGAGAAACCTTCATCTACTTCATTCACTACATTAATAATGACCTGTGCATCACCCTCGAATATTACTTTGTCAAAATTGAGGTCCCTACATAAGTCCATTGCTTTCCTCAAATCATAACACTCAGCTATAGCTAGTAGGTCAACATTTGGTCTCTGGTCATTACAAGCAGCCATAACCTCTCCCTTTTCATTTCTGATTATCACTACCATTCCCATCTTCCATGTTTTAACATCCAAAGCAACATCCCAATTGGCTTTAACAAAGCCCAACTCTGGTGGTTTCCAAAGTTTTTCACCTCCTACTGCTCTGGTAGCCCCCTTCTGATCCTCTGAAAAACGCTTGGCTAGTTGAAAATCACACAAGACTTCCTTTGCTAATCTGATAACACTGCTTGGGCTGAGAAATTTCTTTTCAAAAATGTACTTGTTTCTTCTGTACCACAAGCTTCTCATAATAGCTACCATCTCTTCCATCTTAGACTTTTAAAGCTTGTGTGACAACTTCTCCCACAAACTCAACAAATCTTCTTCTGCTATTTTCCATTTTTGCAAAGTTTTTAAATGCAAAGTCCAAACATCATTTGCAGCAGGGCAATGCCATAGAACATGCATTACAGACTCATCCTCTTGAAAACAAATAAGGTACTTTGGTTCTTCAATTACTCTCCTTACAAATAAATTCCTCCTTGTAGCTAACAACTCATTGCTTGCCTTCCACATGAACACTTGTAATTTTTCAGGTAAATTCAAGCTCCATATATGTTTCCAGCTGCTATCTGAATCTACTCCCCTTGAGGATTCCCCTTGTACAGCCTTTGATCCTTCTTGCTCCAAATAATAAGCACTTTTGACACTAAACAAGCCTTTATTTGAAGGGCCCCATATTATTTTGTTTTTCATATCCCATCTACTCAAAGGAATGCACCATATTTAATCAGCTTCCCTCTTCTGAAAAATAGTTCTAATCAGTACCTCATTCCTTTCCTTTTTATCCTCAACCATTAGCTCACTAACCTTAGCATCATCATTCAGTATAGCAACTGGACTCTATACACAGAAAGAAGATGGGGTGGACAACCATTTTTTACCCCAAATTTTGATCCTGTTACCCTTTCAAACTCTCCACCTTAGCCCTTCTTTAAGCAGCCCCAATGAACTCCACACACTTCTCCATATCAATGAGGGTGTAAAGCCCAATTTTGCCTCCAGTAGTGAGGTATTTCTGAAATATTTTTCCTTATAGATTTGTGCTGTTAAGGAAGAAGGATTTTGCAAAATTCTCCAGCCTTGTTTTGCCAACAAAGCTAAGTTGAAATTCTCCAGGTCTCTGAAACCCAGCCTTCCCTTGCCTTTTGATAACCCCAGTTTCTTCCACCTCCTCCATTAGATACAATTATCTCTTTGTTGATCACCCCACCAGAACTTGGCTAACAAACCATTAAGCTCTTAGCAAGGCTTATTTGGTAACCTGAAAACACTCATAGTGTATGATGGAATAGCTTGTAATATAGCCTTTATCATAATTTCTTTACCAACACTCGAAAGAAAAGAGTTCTTCCAATTATTAATCTTTTGCCAAACTCTTTCTTTTAAACACCTAAAGGTATTATACTTAGATTTACCTACCATAGGGGAAGTACCAAGTATCTCTCATAGTTCCCTTTCACCATATGCCCTCATTCCCTTAGGATTCTTCTTTTGATTTCTAGATCAGTGTTAGAACTGAAAAACATGGTTGTCTTCTCCTTATTTAAGAACTGACCAGAAGCTGTTACATACCTACTGAGAATCCCTTTCAGTTTTCTCCATTCCTCTACACTAGCCATTCCAAATAGAACACAATCATTTGCAAGTAAGAGATGATTGATTCTCAGCCCCCTTCTCACAACTGAAACCCCTCTTATTTTTCCTTGCTGATCTGACTTATTGAGCAATGCACTGAGACCTTCTGCACACATGATAAAGAGGTAGGGGATAAAGGATCCCCTTGCCTTAATCCCCTCAATGGATAAATTTTCTTCCTTGGTTCACCATTAACCAAAACTGAGTATGTGACAGAAGAGACACATCTTATAATCATCTCTATCCACTCACTGCAAAAACCCAGCTTCTTCATGATAGCTTCCAAGTAATCCCACTCAATTCTGTCATAAGCCTTTGACATGTCAAGCTTGATGGCCATGCTTCCCTTCTTGCCTTTCTTTCTCACCTTCATTGAATGTAGGACCTCATATTCAACCATAATATTGTTAGTGATTATCCTTCCTAGGATAAGGGCACTTTGATTGGGTGATATTATGTCAGGCAATACACCTTTCAGCCTATTTACAAGCACTTTTGCAGCAATTTTGTAAATGACATTACATAGGCTAATAGGCCTGTACTCAGTAACACTCAAAGGGTTTTTTGTTTTGGAGATTAAAACTATGTAAGTGCAATTAACTAGAGAAAGCAGAGACTTACCATTAAGGAAATCCAACACTGCATTGCATACCTCCTCACTTACTGTATCCCAATGATTTTGGTAGAAACAAGCACTAAAACCATCTAGACCAGGTGACTTTAAAGGCCCCATATATTTTTCATCTTCCTCAATTTCCATTCTGCCGAAAGGTCTGACCAGTCTCTCATTCGTATCACTTGTAACTTGAGTCTCCACCTGCTGCACACAGCCTTCAATATCTTCCAATCTTGGTCTTGTCGAGGTATACAACTTCTCAAAATAATTGTTGAAAGCCCCCTCAATTCCTTCTTGAGTTATAAACAGATTTTTTTTGCTCATCCATGACCTGTTTAACCAAATTCTTCCTCCTTCTTTGAGATACACAAGCATGAAAAAATTTGGTGTTTCTATCTCCCATTGCATTCCAGTTTCTTTTTGCTCTTTGTTTCCATTTTAGATCCTCACTCTCAAGCATTGACCCCAACTCCTTCTGCACTCTTTTGATGTCTTTAGAATTATATCTGCTCTCTTCATCTTGGAGCTTTTTTAGCAACTCAGTTTTCTCTTTTATACCTTTGAGTCTATCTGAACCAATATGCTTACTCCACCTCAAAAGGGCACTTTTGCATCTTTCTAGTTTAATCTAAATTTTTGGTACATGAGATTCCCTCTACATATTTTGCCAAGCCTCTTTAATAACATCCTCACAACCTTCCTCTTTGACCCAGCTTGCTTCATATCTAAAGATTTTCTTCCTTCTCCATACCTTTTCTCCTCTCTTCTTCATTGTCAACAGAATTGGTTTGTGATCTGAACTTCTCCCAATCAGCACTTCCACCCAATAATCATTGAATATTTGTGCCCAGTTTGGATTAGCCACTGCCCTATCTAACCTTTCTTTAGTAAATGTCTCATCTTCATGTTTGTTGGTCCATGTGAATTTGTTCCCTCTCCACCTGAGATCAAACAAATTACCCTCTTCTAATGCTAATTTGAAACTTTCCATCTGTTTCTTTAATCTTGGCTTTTCCCCATCTTTTCATCATTAGAAATAATCTCATTAAAGTCTCCTAATACGCACCACCCTTGATTACTACTTGGTTTCAAAGACTTTAACAAATTTCAAGCTTCCTCTCTTCTACTAGTCTTAGGTTGACCATAGAATCATGTTATCAACCACCTATCATCTCCATTCTCATCTGAAATCTAGGCACTAATATGCCTCTGAGTATAGTTTAGTAACTCAACCCTCACTCTACTATTCCCAAAGGCTCCACCACAAAGCATCCCTCACAGTTAAGCCTCTTCTTCATTCTCACACACTTCTCACTATTCAACTTGGTTTCCATTAAAAAAATTAAGTCTGGGTCTTTTTTCTTCACCATATGGCAAAGATCTTGAACTGTCCAAGAGTTCTCAAGCCCTCGGTAGTTCCAACTTTAGGTCTTCATTATAAAAGGTAGGGCTGTTGAATAGCCTCCACCATGCTTTCTTTTGGATTGTATTCCTCACCATCAAAGTTTTTGCTTGTCTTCTTTCCTTTCAGCCTCTTTGATTCTTTCCCTCCTCATTCTCATTCTTTCTTTTTTTAATGTAATTTTCACCAATGCTAACTATTTTCTTCCCTTTTTCTCTAGCCCTTCTCTTCCACTCACCCTTCATTGGAGCTCTCTTGGTAATTAACTCCTTGATGGTTTCAGAAAGGTCTTCCCTCTCTACCTCCACCTCAATAATGTTTTCTTCCTCATGCCCTATCCCTTCTTCTCTAATTCCTACTCTACTCCCTTCTCAACTACCTCCTCCTCCTTAGTTGTTTACCTTCCCTCCTCTGCTTGCTTAGTCATCACTTTATCATCCATTCTATCCTCCTTCTCATTGCCCCCTCCCTTTATTCCCTCAGACTCAGCCTCACTATCCATCATTTCCTTCTCAGAAACTGTTTTTCACTAAGTACATTTTTCCCATACTATTATTAATAATTTCTTCTACCTCATCTTGAATAAACCATCTCCTCCCTCCCTCATTGCTTTTTTTCGAATTACCTGACTCGCCCTCTTTCTTTATTTTTACTGCTATTTTCAATTCTGCTCTTAACCAAACCCCATATTGAGCAGCTCCTTCACTCTTACTTTCACAACCTTCCTTACCATGAGTTAAACATCCACAAGAAAAGCAAAGTCTAGGCAACTTTTCATACCTTATAGGAATCCAGAGCTTGTCCCCCTTCACATTAATGGTTCTACCTCTTGCTAGAAGTTTTGATAAGTCGATAGAGATCAGAACCCTTAAGAATCTTCCCCAGCCACTCCCACCCTCCTTCACATCCACCTCCTATACTTTGCCGATGGTGTTGCCTATATGTATCCCTCTATCCTCATTCATGCAAGACAGTGGCGTGTTATGCAACTGAACCCAGAAATGCTCCTGCTCGAACTTTAGCTTCTGTGGTGGAGTATCTTCATCAAAAGTTTTTAGAACAAACAGATGAAAGTCAAACAGCCCTGGTCTTCCACTCCACACCCTTTGTTTATCAGCTGGATTGGAAAAGGTTATTGTGAATACATTCGTATCCTCTTCCAGAAACTTTTCAGATTTGCTTATTCTCCAAACTTTCTTCATCGTGCTCTCCATCACCTCCTTGCTTATACTTCTATCCATGCACACTTTCCCCACCAAACTGCATTTTCCTTTGTTTGAAATCTCCTCTCCAACTTCTTTTTCGAAGTCTATTAGTGCTTCTTCATCCTCCATCAAATGCATTCTATCCCATTTCTCATGTATTTCCTCCATCATTCTATCTATGTTTCCTGATTTTTCCTTGATTTCCTCTCCTTTTCCTGGCGCCAGACACCCCCAGAAGATTTTCCTCCACCGTACCCCACTCCCTTTCTGTCACAGCCCTCACTCACACACCACCCAAATTCAGTTAGAATCTAGTGGACCGCACCACTCCACCTCTACCTCCATTCCGAAGGAGAGAGAAGAAAAACTCGTGGGCATTATGTTGTAGATAACTTATTTATTCATAAAAAGAGTAGTTGTGGAACGGAACATTTAGATTATTGAATACATCGCATCAAAACACTATTATTTAGAGCAATATATATGTAAATATATCTATTGGCGTCGCCAAAACTGATTTGGTACTTCGGTTGTTGGCTCGGCGAGAAGAGACCAAAATGTCTCTCAATTTCTGGAGGAACATTCTTCTGGTTTTCATCAAACATGGCAAACAAATAAGTTTCTATTGCTTGTCCAGGCCTCTTTGGAGTCCCACCCTTCACATGGTTAATCAAATTCTTGTAGAAAGTACCTGCATTTTCTACGCTTGCTGCATCACCCCCTTCTGATGGCCAACCGCTCTCTGATACAACGATTTGCAGATTAGGTGCACCAACTTTCTCAAGAGCAGAGTACTGAGCATCCAACAATGCATCAAAAAGATTCTGGTACCCACGATTACCATCTGGGTCTGTGACCACAACCCCTGGAGAAGCAAACAAGGCATATGGAAGGGAAATGCTTTGAGGGATCTTGGTATAGGCAAAGTAGGGATACACATTGACTAGAAGTGGTGCTCCATTGCTGACGAGGAAATTGATGATTGGGTTTATAAATGAAGTTGCAGAGCCAATGAAGGAGCCTTTTGATGGAGGGAATGAATTTTCCACCAAAGTTGTGTCAATGGATGTTGACACCTTGATTTGGTCCTGTAAGTCTGCAGCTGCAATTGCATTGCGTATGTTTTGCATGGCAGGTAAAACAAATTGGGCTTCAGCATCACTTGGATGTACTTCGTTCCCGACAGCAATGTATCGGAATTTGACATCAGGCCAGTAGTTTCTTACGTTGTTCTGGACCCAGTTTGTTGCTGCCGCAGCATCAGCGAGGGCTTGAAGGTTATTGTTGAGGATGCCGATGATTAGCTCAATGTTTGATCCTCTAAGGGCGTTCAAAGTTGGTTGGTTTGGTTCATAAATCCGCATCTTTCCAATGCCATTGCTTTTGTATAGATTTATAACATCTGCTTCAGATGGGAGATTGTTGCCATTTCTTCCATAGCATACACCGACAGATTGTGCGCCTGCATATCAAAATTGGGCCAAAATATGATGAGTTTTTAGCTTAATTAGGTATTGGCAAGTTAAAATGTTCCTAATTAAGCGTTGTGTGCCGACAATGATTTTAGGAACAAAGTATTAAAATGATAAGTAACCATTTTGGTCTAAAGTACTTGCAGAAGATAATTCTATGAACAATACTGATTCCATCACTCGAAAACAATTGCAGAAGAAGTAAAGCCAAATCCCATGCACAACTACATTTTCAAGAAAAGAGAAAAAATTACATTAAATTCTTAGTTCAAACAGGCCTTTTTGGATCAAAATAGTCATAAGAGGACTGATTAAAGGTGAAGTTTGAGACACAGAAGCTAGTGCTTCTTGGATTCTCACATCTCAAACCAATTTAGAGCTCAACATCAAAAGATTAGGCAATGCAATATGCAGAGACACAGAGAGAGAGTATTAGAGCACCTGTTAGTTCTAGGCCAGATAAGAAAAAACCAAGAAGTAGCAATATGGGAGCCATAAAAGCTTTGCAATCTTTCGCATCCAAGAAACCCATTTGGGTAATTAAAAGACGAGAAACTGAACCAACTCTTTGGTTTAACACTGATATCCTTGCACTACTGTCTCTCACATACGCCTTCATTGGCAATGTCCTATACCATTTGCCAATGACCTCTTCACCGTCAATCAATCCATTGATATCAATGCATAATTTGTGACAACTACCATCTCTTGCAGGAAAAAAAAAAGTCTTTATGTTACATTTATTTATCTATATCAGGTACAGAAAAGTCTTGGTCTTCAAGATGCATCCATTTTATGCGGCCTAACCCGTCCCAAATGGGGGACATGAATGGCTGTGGAAATCTGAAGTCCTCAAGAAAAGAACTCGAACCATTATTTTGAATGTTTAGAGACGGTCCAGAAGTATGTACATATTCAATCGACAAGACTGCGTGCTCAACCCGTTTCTCTCAGAAAAGTCAAGTTTCGACAAGTATTAACTTCTAGTTTCCACAAGGTCTTGTGGTAGGCCAGGTACGTTTTTCAGGCGTGGTGGATGATGATCGAGCGCGCTGTTTGATTGTGCGGTATATTCTACGAACCCAAAAATAAGATCCAACTGGGAATTAAATGATCTGTCTGACTTGTAAACCTAGTCATGTGTGTGTGTGTGGCTGTGTATAAGCCACACACACACACATGAATTACTTTTGAGTATGGAAAGTTGCCATTGTTCCTCAACATTAAGCTGGAAATTCCCTTCTACAGACTTTCCTTTTGAATTACTCAAATTCTTTCCAAACTTGTCATTTGAGGCTTCCACGTCATCATCCTCTTACTGCACCTCTGAGAATTGAGCATGATCCGCCCCCTTGTCCATATGCCCTGTTTGTTTAGACATTGCTTTACTTCGAGGTGTAGATGCACGCAGCCATGTACCGTATTGAGCATCTCTATTGCCATGCAATGAATTCAAAGAGGACATCTCCCGACAGCCACCAAGTCCATGCTTAAAAATTCCACTCTTAAAACAGAAATTTGGTAGCCTTTCATAAACAAAAGCAACCCAAACTTTAGAACCATTCAACTGCAAAGGCCCTTCATCAGAGGTCTTGTCATACTTATGGCACCTTTACACATCGGCGGACCTACATAGGATTAGGGAGTGGCTATGCCCTCCAAAGTTTGGAAAAAAAAATATATATTAATTTTTTATGATTTAATATGAATATATTAATTTCATATTGTGTTGACCTCCAATCTAAAAAATTATCTTGACCTCCCTCTATAAAATTATTTTGATTTTATAAATTATTTTAACCTATAAATAGAACAAAAAATATTTTATTTCAATTTTAGCTTATTCGGAGCCCTACAACACATTTCTAGTTCCGCCGCTGTTTAAGAGACCACCAACTTTTTCATGATCATATCGAATAACATTAAAGTCACCCCCCAGCCACCCACGGGATGTCCTGCCTTTGAACTGTTTCTAATTCTCTCCAAAGTTGCACTTGACCAGATTGAAAACAACTCGCATAGATAAACGATATTAACATCTCAGTCTCACCTTTTTTATACAATCCAGAAATTTGTTGCTTAGAACTGGAAACAATTTGCATAGAAACGTCCTTCTGCCAGAAGACCCAAATCTTGCCGAATTGTTAAAGTTAGTCATGAAGTTATCAAACTTCAATTTCCTCGCCCATTTCTTAATTCGACATTCAGCTGCGAACGGTTCCAAAATGGCCAAGACATCTAGTTTTGTCTCAACAATATGCTTTTGTAATTGTAAATATGAACTTCCCACCCCCCTCACATTCCAAACTAGGATGTTGTATAACATATCAAACCTGTTTGGAGGACCGAGCGAGCATACTTGGTGGTGCAACTATAACTTTTTTCTTCTTCTTTAACTTTATAATTGGCAGGTCTGTTTCATATTCTGTCTCCACTACTACATTCTCTGCATTTTCGAATCCGTCAATATTCTTTCCTTCCTGACATAAACTGGGCTCCATCCCCGGAATCACATCCGTTTCTACTACTAAGGTATCACAGTTGCATCTTGCCACATTTGGATTCACAGGCCTTTCCGCTTCAGTTTCCGTAGCCTGTAGATTAATTTCCTCAGCCTCCAAATTCTTCGCCATTCCCTCCTTTATTCGGCTCAACTCTGATGACTCTTCATCTATGTCCTCCCCCATGACCTCACTGCCATGCTGCAATTTCCCTGTTTGTATATGGTTTGTACCCACATTCAGCAGACTCGCTTGCTCCCCTGTCTGCACCTGGGGTTCCATACCGCCCCCCATTCCAAGATCACCATCTACCACAAGATCAGAAATCCTCTTTAATTCTGCATCCACAATTTCTTCCAATAACAACGATGCTTCCTTTGGAATATTTTCATCCCCTTGTGTAACCCTCGGATCATCAAACATATTAACCAGATCCTGATCCACTTCCACATTCATTTCCCTGGCATTCGGTTCAGCCGCTCCTCCTTCAATACATTGTGAACTTTTTCCTTCCTGATGTTTCACATTTTGATCATCCGCTGCTAAGGATGGCATCATCACCCCGTCCTGCATTGCATAAAAAACCAGTTGCTCTGTTTCCTTTTCCTCCGTTTCCTGCAATTTAATTTGATCTTTTTTATTCACCGATTTCCACACCTGCTTTTGTTTCTCATTTCTCTTCAGATCCTCGCGAGCCTGAGGCATACTCCTTTTTTGATTTCCTGCAAGTAATTTTTCCCTTCTACACGTACTATTCGAATGACCTTGTTGGCGGCACGTCGAACAATATGCTGGTAGGGTTTCAAATATCAATTCTTGAAAATGGCTTCCCGATTTATTCGGAGGACCAATCCAAAAATAATGCCTATGATCTTTAGAAATATCCATCTCCACACATTCTTGCTCCCTCTGGCCGTGAAATGCAAGCTGTTGCGTTGTCTCTTTTCAGATATCGACCATACGGACTTGCAAAATTTTCAATGTAGACTCATGGAAGAAATGAGGCTGCAGCCCTGGTAAAAAGATCCACACCGGGGCTAACAGCGATTCCTCGTACTCATTAAACGAGGGTGTCTAGTGAAATATTTTGTATGGCACATTTGCAATATCCATCACTTCCCTAGACATAGCAGTAAAACAATCCGCTTCATTCGTCAAGCGCACCAGAACATTTCGAGCCTTCCTCATATGTCACGGGTGCCTTGTGGCTGGCCTTGAAGAACTGAAGTGCAGTGTGCTTTCTATGAAGCCTGAAAGGGGTTGGTGTTGCAGAAGAAATTCACGAGGAAGCAGAATAACCAAAATAACAGAATGGGGCTTTTAATGAAACGACGAGTTTTGGAGTCGAAATGTGGGGTGTCGTCTCATGTGCAAGCAGCGGCGTTTTGTGGAATTAGTTTAAATGAAACGAAGCATTTTGTGTGGGGGTAGTTTTTGCAGTAGCGTTTTATTCATTGTTGTTGCATTTTGTTTCTTTCATCACAGCCTGCGAGTATATAAGCAGTGCTGTGATTGCTAATGAGGTTGAACATTCATCATACTAAGATTTGGCTTTTTGGAGGTTGAGAATCCCTCGAAAATTCTCTGCAAGTTTCATAATGGAATCTTGCTCATTCCTTTCCTGACTTGTGTGAATCTTCCTGTGTGTGTTGCTGAGATCTGTAGTAGTTTACTTGAATTGCAGCCGGATATTGGTGAGAACCTTACATCATAGCACCAAGAACCGGCATTGAGGACACTCCCCAACATTGATGGAATGTTAACACCACTGAGAAACGAAATGGAGCCTCCGTTCTTGTGATCTTTTCCTTGTTGAAAACGAAGCATAAGTCTCCCTCGATCAATTTTGCTTCACACAAGGGAACCACTACCTCTTGCATAGGTGATGGACGTGATGATCCGATATCCACAAGCGTCCTCGCTGTGTCAGGCGAGGACCCAGACGCCGCCATAGCAGCCAAGGTTGTAGCCACACGTGCACCAGCCTTAACAAAACGATAACATAATCTTGAAAGATAAACTAATCTTGAGGAAAATTTCGGATTCTTGAAAAATCTTTAGAATTCTTGACCTAAAACATCATTGATGTGGAAGTTTTCCACATAAACTATATATGCTAAAAAATCATTGGTGTTTTGATTTTTAAAAAAAATTATAATGGATCCCACTATAAGTGCACTATAAGTGGTGTGTTAACACACTGATTTATGTGTAGCAAAACCTTAAAAAAAAAAAAAAAAGAAGAAGCCTCTCCTTCTTTGCCATTTGAAGATCCTAAATCCTTAGTTCTACAGCATATAACATAGAGCAAGCTTGATTTTCAAGGCGATTTCTCAATCCTGCTTTGCTAATTGTTTTTTTAAATCTTTTTTATCCTTTTTCATATACTTTTTTAAAATTTTAAAGCAATGCTAATTGGCTAACTTTCTGTGCAAACAATTTTGAAACCTTCTTTATATTAAGGTTTTAAGGTTATCTTCCATTTTTTTTTTTTATCATTTTTATTATCTGACTCCTTGGCAACTAACATGCAGAAGAGATCATGGGTCTCTACTAATTACAAGTTTTGGCATCTTTCTCCAACAAAAATAGATTATCTTTTCAGTACATGTATATTTCTTGACAACATTTTATATGTAGATTTTATACATTCCCACTCTTTTGATGGAGACCATGTTTACTTTGATTTTATATAATTAGTGAATTCAGATGAATGAATAAATAGATACTTTAAGTGGGGTTTTTTTTTTTTTTCCTTTTGTTATGAGATAGGGAAAATCAAGCATGTCTAAGGCACGCGCATTAATTATAATTTAAGGGTCAAAGTTCAGCAATTTTTTTTCTCTTGACGTTGGGCCATTTTTGGGCGACAACTTTATTTTGCTAGGGTTCTTTTTACATAGAGGGGCTGCATGGCGGCCACTGCCGTAAAGGCAGGTCGATGTTCCTATGTTGATTTTGTCTCGATGGTTCTGCAACCTTTACTTGAGATGTCTGTGCCCCATCGTGGGCCAAAGTACGTGGATGGAGAACTTTGTTTTCAGTTTACTAAGGAGAAGATTGAGAGATCTACTGAACCTTTTCGTTATTCCATTTTTCTAAAGTTTCTAAGGCAGAGGCCCTCAATGGAGGCTATCTGATCTTTCATTCATATCGGTTGGGGCTTATCGTGCATGTCGGTTGTTTCAGCCATGAGGAGACCACGAAACGTCTTTGTTCGACTGTCAAATGAACTAGATTTCTTGAAAGCGCTCTCTCATGAAACCTGTGAGGTGAATGGTGTTCAATATCGGGTTTTTCACTGAAAACAAGATTTCAATGAAGATGATAAAACCATTGTTAGTACCTATTTGGATAGTGCTGCCAAGCCTTCCACCAAATTTTTATCATGAATCCTTTCTAAAGATCCTTACTGCTCAAATTCGCCGGTACATTAGAAGGGATAACCCAACAAAATGTGCAACTCCCATATATGGGGCACGTTTATGTTTAGAGATGGATGCAGCAAAAGAACTGAAGTGATTTACAAGACTCTCCCGAAATTTTTTTCAAGGAGTAAGGTGCGAGGGCACAACGTACGTACGTGCAAATTGAAGACATAGACTAATGGAGAAAAAGTTTGGGTACGTAAGAATGCAAAAGACACAGATACTACGAAAACATACCAAGATTCTGTCCCAAATGATGATATAGATAAAGGCAAAGGTTTGATGATGGTCTCAGGCACTGAACAAGGAAATACGAGTGAAAATTTGGTTCCACACATG
Organism: Cyclocarya paliurus; assembly: GCA_029856935.1. Taxonomy (NCBI): domain Eukaryota; kingdom Viridiplantae; phylum Streptophyta; class Magnoliopsida; order Fagales; family Juglandaceae; genus Cyclocarya; species Cyclocarya paliurus. Next base: position 22,451,484 of record CM056947.1, read on the forward strand.
GAAGAATCTGAGGATCATGTCTTAATGTAAGAGGAAGATAGGACAAAGGATGAATAGTTAATCATTTGTCAGGACACAGTGGAGAGAAACAAAACTGTTGATCAGTCAAGTGAAGAAAATATCTTAAAAGGAAGGGAATATCATGTGGAGGAGGTTGAAGATGAGGTGATAGAGGGACCTGGAAAAAATGGTGTTGTAGATCTAGAATTGGAGGCTATGCCTGATGAGAATGTTACTAAGAACGCTAATATGGTAGACTCTATTTCTGAACCGAAAATGGAATTAAATGTTGAAATTTTTTCGAAACATAGAGATTATACCACAAAAAATGGGGGAGCAGATATGAAGAAAAAAAGAGTTAGGAAAAATTTTGAAAAAGTTCATAGCTTGACCCAGGTGTTAGCCCGGCCAAACAAATTTTCCTTATGATTGGTTTGATTTTATTATGGAATATTAGAGGTCTTGGAACCTCTAGAGGTAGATTCAAAAGTTTGGTTAAGAAATTGAAACCAAAAATAGTTGCTTTAATGGAACCTTTTGCTTCACCTGATAAGGTGCATGATTTATTACATTTATTACATATGGATGAGTCTATTACTAATGAAGGGGAGGCTGGTAAAATTTGGGTGGTTTGGTAGGATGATATTTCAATTTAGCTTGTTTTAAGTAGAGAGTAATTCATTTTAATTCGAATCGGTGATGGAATTACAAATTTACTATGTTGTTTTGTATATGCCAAGTGCAATATGGTGGAGAGGAGAGATCTATGGGAGCATTTAAATGGCCAGGTTCTAGGAACTGAACCTTGTATTATTGCAGGGGATTTCAATATTATAAGGGAAGATTAGGAACGTCGGGTGGATGACCTCGTCCGAGAGTGGCAATGGAGGATTTTAATTCCTGGATTTATCATTGTGGACTAATTGAAAAGTCTTTGGGAAGGAGGTTCTCTTGGTGTATTGGGCAGAGTGATCTCTCGAGAAGTTAGGCAAAATTGGATAGGTGTTTCTTGAATGCTAGCTGCTTGAAAAGATTTCCTAGTGTGACAAACTGCTATTTACCAAGATCATCAGATCATTCGCCCATGTTCATGGAATTTCAATCAGATCCTTTCTCTTATGGACCTTCTCCTTTTTGGTTCCAGCAAATGTGGATAGAACACCCAGAATTTCAATCATTTGTGGGAAAAATCTAGGAGGAAGAAGTGGGGGGATCAGGTCTTTTACAATTGGCACTCAAACTGAAAAAATTAAGGGGGGCTTTGAGAGAATGGAACAAGAAAATTTTCAGAAGAACAGAGGCTCATTTACAGGAGTTAGAAACTCAAGTTGAAACTCTGGAGTCGGCTTTACAGCATGAATGGGATCCGGGGATTGAACAGGAACTTGTGCTGAAACTTATGGAATTAGTTGGTTGGAGGCACCGGGAAGAGACTAGATTAGTTCAAATGGCGTGCTGAAGGAGATCAAAATTCAAAATTCTTCCATGCTTATCTATCTTACAATAGGAAAAAGAGAGTCACGGACATGAGGCTTCAAGATGGCACTTATTTGAGATCACCCAAGGAAATCCATCTAGGAGCAGTAAATTATTTTACAAATTTCTACAAAAGGAGACTCATGGAAGTTTGCCAGATTTATCTCATCTTATCTCGCCCATTATAACATTGGAGGAGACTGAAGCAATCTATGCTATTCCATTGATTGAAGAAGTGAAAAGTACTTTGGATTCCATACCTTCTAATGGTGCTCCGGGTCCAAATAGTTTTGGATCGGGTTTCTTTAAAACTGTTTGGGACATCATCAAGTTGGATATCATGGCAGCAGTTGAAGAATTCTTTAGAGGAGGTAAATGGCCGAGATTCTATGCTTCTTATTATGTGGTGTTAGTTTCGAAGATGGATATGCCAACTGGGTTTGATAAATTTAGACCCATAAGTCTTTGTTCGGTGTTTTATAAAATTTGTTCAAAGGTGATTGTAAACGGTTGGCAACTCTCCTCCCAAAAATGATATCTCTTGAAAAATGTGTGTTTATTCTTGGTAGAAGCATATTTGAAAATATTAGTCTAACTCAGGAAATTGTTCATTCTATTAATAAGAAGATACATGGTGGGAATGTGGTGTTAAAGCTTGACATGGCCAAAGCATATGACCATGTTGATTGGGATTTTCTTCTAAAGGTGCTCCGATCCTTTGGTTTTTCTGACGCAGTTTGTGGCTTGATTAGAGAGTGTATCACTACGCCTTGGTACTCTATTATGATGAATGGTACTACGAAAGGTTTTCTCCAGAGTGGCCGAGGATTGAGACAAGGGTACCCTTTGTCCCCTTATTTGTTCATTATTTAACAGGAAATAGTATCACATCTTATAAAGCAAAGTGTGGAGGAGAAGAGTTTCGGCCAGTTTTCACAAGCCCGAGGTACTACTTTGATCTCTCATATAATGTATGCGGCTGATGTGGTCATCTTCACTAATGGAGGTTGTAATTCCATTCGGTGCATTTTAAAAATTTTGGCTAAATATGAGAAGTGGATTGGTTAGTTGATCAACAAAGAGAAAACTGCTATGTTTTTCTCAAATAAAATTCCTATAGCTAGAAGAAGAAATCTCAAAAGATTGACGGGTTTTTCGGAAGGTAAATTCCCTTTTAAATATTTGGGAGTTCCTATTGTTTCCGAAAAGCTAAAAATTACAAACTTGGAGGAGTTGGTGAGTAAGGTTCAGAAAAAAATAAGCGGGTGGAAAATGAGACTGTTATCGGTGGGGGGAGAGTGATTTTATTGAGGCATGTCCTTGCTAGCATGGCCTTACATCTACTGGCAATTTTGCAGGTTCCTAAACATATTATCTCTTCATTAAATCATTTAATGAGCTCATTTTTTGGGGGAGAAAGGGATGGAAGAGGAAAGAAAAAATGGGTTGCTTGGAGGCAAATATGTAGGCCAACTGCAGAAGGAGGTTTGGGTATTATACCTTTTGATGAGATGCAAAGAGCACTTCATTTAAAATTTGTCTAGAAACTGATCATGAGAACTCTGTTTGGGCTAATTTTTTTCGTAAGAAATATGTTTTGAACAAACCTTTCATGCTTCTTGGTCCTCAAAAGGGTTTGAGGTTTTGGCGTGTGCTTGTTAAAAGTACTCCTACTGTTTTGAGTAATTCTAAATGGAAACTCAAAGAAGGAAATGTACTATTCTGGTATGATAAGTGGCTGGATCAGGGGCCTTTTGCTAAAAATTTCCAAGTGATTGAGTGACCTCTATTGAAAGTTAAAGAATGCCAACTTGAAAGTGGATGGGATGTGGCTCGGTTAGAAAGGTTGGTGGATACTGAAATTGCAGAGAGGGCTCTCACTGTCCTTGCAAAATGTAAAGAGGGAGGAGATATGCTAATTTGGACCAAAGCTGAAAGTGGAAATTTTACCACCAAATCAGCTTGGGAATGTGTTCGGGTAAGAGGCATGACTGTGGAGGGGCATTAGTGGATGTGGAATAATATGCTTCCTAAAAAGTTCTATGTACTAATGTGGAAGGTATGCCATGGTTCACTAGTAGTGGATGACAAAAGTAGGCGTATTGGGATTCATCTGGTTTCAAAATGCAACTGTTGTAGCCAAGGAAAATATTGATTACGCCCAAAGAATAACGCGTTAGTTGTAGCACAGCTTTGAGGTGTCGATTTCTCAAGGAGACAGATTAAAGAAAACACAACTAATAATAAAAAGAACTAAAGGAAAATATTTAATGATCAATAAGAAAGAATTGGTTTTAATGTGATTTAGCAACTAAAATTACAAGGATAAAAATAGGGATCACTCAAATTACAAATAGTAAAGTACCAGGAATTCCTTGCACAAATCGGGTATTTATATTTATTCTTGATTCAGTGAATTACTCAATTGGGGATTCATCTCTAGAGTCCCCAATTGGAAGATGTGGAACTACAAACCACATTAATCGAAAGATAACTTTTTGATAAATCATTCACTACTTTTTAAAACTCTGTGAATTATTATCTTTATTGACAAAACCCAGCGACGACAATATACCAAGTAGGAAATACTGCAACAAAGAATTAAATCAATAAAGATAATAAATTAATCCAAACATAATCAAGGATCTTAACCATTCTATAGAAAAAACATGACTGAATCTATGAAATAAATCAATTCCAAGATTATTTGGAGATAAGAAAATACTATTGATAATTAGAGAATGATAAATAAGAGTTTGCATTAATAAAGAACAATCACATGAATCAAAAATAAACTAAAAACACTTTCAATTGTGCAAGTTCATCCCTAATTTTACTTAAGGACTTATTGACGAGTCTCTCTGAACTGTGAGTCTCTCCAAAAACTCTCCTCTGAATTAATTGTGTCCTTGAAACTCTCTTCCTCAGCCCTTTATATAGAACTCCATGCCTTCCTGCGTCTTTGCTGGCCACTTTGGCAATTTTCATCCTTCATTTTCTTTATTTCATCCGCTCAGCCTTTGTCTGCCAACATGCATTTAAAAACCAAATTCATTTATCTGCCGTGTTTTTCGTTCTTCCTTTCTACAATATTTTTATATTTCTTCCCTGTGTGTGCATGCCCAGCCTAGCCGAAAGTCTCATGTGCATGTGCATGTGTTTCTCTCCCAACTCATGTGGCTTGCACTTATTATTCCACCAAGCCGTGTCTTCCTCGTTGTTTCCCATGTGTTTCTTCTTTCGATGTCCCGCATGCATATTAGTTTTTATTTCTTTTCTATTCTTTTTCTTCACTTCCGTGCACTCCATCTTTTTCATCATACGGCTGCCAGCCGAAAGCATTATTTTTTATTCCCTTTGTTTCGTGTCTTGCTCCCAACCAAAACCAAAAGCTTCCCATTATTTTCCTATTCTTTTTCTATGTCTTTACCTTCTATCCAACATTGCTGTCTTCTGTGTCCGTCAACCAGCTGGCTTCGGATTGGAGTACTCTGAGAGAGAGAGAGATGGAGCCAAGAGGTAAAGATAGTGCTAAGCTAGAGGGAGACAGTTGGTGGCTGTTGCGCTGTGCATGGAGCTTCAGTCTGTGGAGGCAACGTGGGTGATGGCCATGGTACAGAGGAGTCTTCACGGCTGTGTGCGTGGAGTGGTGCTGCGAAGGTGCAGCGTGGAGGAAGGGGAATGGTGCTCTATTTCGGTGTAGCAAAAATAGAGGTTTACGGCAATGGCTCAGTTACAGCAAGTGGAGGGTGGTTCGCAGAGGAGAAGACATGCGATGGTGGTTTCGGATGTGGAGAGTTGCTCATGGTGGCTTGAGGTGGTTGGGCACAGTGCTATGTAGGCGCATGCAAGTGGATGCTATGTGTGATGTTGAAAATGATGAAAACGACTTGTCGTTTTTGTCTATGGACTAAACGACAAGTCATTTAGCAGAGGTCAATTTTCATTCGACAGAAAAACGATAAGTCGTTTTCTATTGACCAAACGACATGTCGTTTAGCCGATGTTGAAAAACAAAAATAAAAATAAAAATGAAATAAAAAGTTAAATAAATAAGATAGGCAGAATAAATAATAATAATTAAAGAAACAAAACTAAAATTAGAAAAAGAAAATAAATAATTAATTAAAGATAAAATAAAACTAGAATGAAATATTAAAAGTGTGTTGTGCATGTGAAGAAACAATATCAAATTAAATCACAAGTATTAAAATCAAGCATAAATTATGCTATTAATTAATTTAAATTACAACTTGGATTTATGCCTCTTAATCATTTTTCCATCTAAAATCAATAATAAAATAGTAAAACAATAAAAAAATGTATTGATTTTAACTGTATAAAATATTCAATAATGCAGCTCAATCACACCCCCCAACTAACCTTTTGCTAGTCTCTGAACAAAATAGTAAAAATTAATTGAGATGAATATTACATAAAACTCGAAATCCAAACAAAAGCAATCAAACATAATAATGATTTCTCACAAAAATGCAACACATGACTATTCAACCCCTGGGAGCTATATCCACCAAGACTGTCTCAACAATCTTTCACAAAGATTTGGAGAAAATATGTCAGAACTCAGATGTGTGTATGTAGCCAAACGACTATTTGCTCTTCATTACTAATCAGGATTTATCCCAGGATTTTTCAACTTTAAGATTAATCATTGCTGATTCTAACTACCTCAAAACCCAAGGGACTAGCAGTTTTCACTCCAACTCTGTTTAAAGGTTGAACACTCAACCCCCAAAGTTTGGGTAGCTATTTCTAGCCCTTTACTTAGGGAAGTTCCATACGCTTCATCGTTTATTACTCTTTTTTTTTTTACCGGATTCGAACAGTGGTGAATCGAACCTAGGACCGTGCGCCTAACCCACACATTTCCAAGTTCACCCTTACCACTGAGGCAGATCCATAAAGTTTTTTTTTTGAAAAGGCTCAGTAGTCCTACAGTTTACTTCTCCTGTGTTAAATCAATGAAGACTAATGAAGAACACTACAAGTGTAAGCATGTGCAAAATGTCCTTCAAGATTTTTCCTTCATTATATATAAGTCATGCCAAGTCTATCTCAATAAATATAGCATCCTAGTGTTTCAAGTCACACATCAAACAAAATATGATCATAAGAAATTATGCTCTATGCTCAGGCTTGAAAATAAATTTTCATAAAAGTAATCCCGCTCAACTATACCACCAAGATGCTCAAATTTCACAAAATGATAGAATAGATTATGTGTCAATCATGTGTATATCAGTGCATATCACATTAAGACAAAATATTATTTATCACATGCTCACACGCTAAACATTTTTTTTTCTTGGGTTAAAAATTAATGGAACAAAAATAGAAAAGAAATACTCATTCAAAAACGTGTTCTCTTAGACTCAATATCCCTAAAGAAATACCGCCAAACAAATGAGATAACAGGCAAGATAACTATTTTGCCAAAGTGAACACTTGCGATCATTGTGCAATCGCGTGTCGGTATCACTTCATCATGCCAAGAAATCCTGGATACTGACATGGTTTTTTTTTTATATATATAAATATGCCACAGAGTTCCAACAAGCATTTTAAAATCTGAATTTGCACCACCACCCCGTAACTTAAATGAAACATTGCCCACAATGTTTAAAAATTAAAATTAAATGGGGAGTAGCTAAAAAGGGTATAATACACCTGAAAAGTGATGTGGGTATCTCGCTAACTAACCTGCAAACAAAAAAAAAAAAAGCAATAGCAAACAAAAAGGAAAAGAAAAAAAAATAAAAGAAAAAAAAATTGTAGCAGCTAAAAGAGGGAACGAAGTTACTGCCTTTACAAACTACTGAACTAAATTATTTGTACTATTTCTTACACCGTCTCCCTGGCAATGATGCCAAAATTTGATTAAGCCCAAAGAATAACGCGGTAGTTGTAGCACAGCTTTGGGGTATCAATTCCTCAGGGAGACAGATTAAAGAAAACACAACAAATAATAAAAAGAACTAAAGGAAAATATTTAATGATCAATAAGAAAGAATTGGTTTTAAAGCAATTTAGCAACTAACATTACAAGGATAAAAATAGAGATCATTCAAATTACAAATAGTAAAGTATCAGGAATTCCTTGCACAAATCTGATATTTATGTTTATTCTTGATTCAGTGAATTACTTAATTGGGGATTCATCTCCAGAGTCCCTAATTGAAAGATGTAGAACTACAAACCACATTAATCGAAAGATAATTCTTTGATAAATCATTCACTACTTTTTAAAACTCTGTGAATTATTATCTTTATTGACAAAACACAGCGACAACAATATACCCAATGGACAATACTGCAGCAAAAAATTAAATCAATAAAGACAATGAATTAATCCAAACATAATCATTCAATTCCAAGATTATTTGGAGATAAGAAAATACTATTGATAATTAGAGAATGATAAATAAGAGTTTGTATTAATAAAGAACAATCACATGAATAAAAAATAAACTAAAAACACCATCAATTGTGCAAATTCATCCCTAGCTTTACTTAAGGACTTAGAGACGAGTCTCTCCGAACTGTGAGTCTCTCCAAAAACTCTCCTCTGAATTAATTGTGTCCTTGGAACTCTCTTTCTCAGCCCTTTATATAGAACTTCATGCCTTCCCGGGTCTTCGCTGGCCACTTCGGAAATTTTCTTCCTTTATTTTCTTTATTTCATCCGCTCAGCCTTTGTCTGCCATCATGCATTTAAAAACCAAATTCATTTATCTGTCGTGTTTTCCATCTTCCTTTCTGCAGTTTTTTTATATTTCTTCCCTGCATGTGCATGCCCAGCCTAGTCGAAAGTCTCATGTGCATGTGCATATGTTTCTCTCCCAACTCATGTGGCGTGCACTTATTATTCCACCAAGCCGTGTCTTCCTCGTTGTTGCCCATGTGTTTCTTCTTTCGGTGTCCCGCATGCATATTAGTTTTTATTTCTTTTCTTTCTTTATCTTCACTTCCGTGCACTCCATCTTTTTCATCATACGGCTGCCAGCTGAAAGCATTATTTTTTATTCCCTTTGTTTCGTGTCTTGCTCCTAGCCGAAACCAAAAGCTTCCCTTTTATTTTCCTATTCTTTTTCTATGTCTTTACCGTCTGTCCAGCGTTGCTGTCTTTTGTGTCCGTCAACCTGTTGGCTTCGAATTGGAGTACTCTGAGAGAGAGAGATGGAGCCGAGAGGTAAAGATTGTGCTGAGCTAGAGGGAGACGGTTGGTGGCTGCTGCACTGTGCATGGAGCTTCAGTCTGTGGAGGCAACGTGGGTGATGGCCATGGTACAGAGGAGTCTTCACGGCAATGTGCATGGAGTGGCCCTGCGGAGGTGCAGCGTGGAGGAAGGGGAATGGTGCTTTGTTTTGGTGTAGAAAAAATAGAAGTTTATGGCAATGGCTCAGTTGCAGTAGGTGGAGGGTGGTTCACGTTGGAGAAGATGTGCAACGGTGGTTTTGGATGTGGAGAATTACTCATGGGGGCTTAAGGTGGTTGGGCACGATGTTGTGTACGCGCATGCAGGTGGATGCTATGTGTGAGGTTGAAGATGATGAAAACGACTTGTCGTTTTTGTCTATGGACTAAATGACAAGTCGTTTAGCAGAGGGCAGTTTTCATTCAACAGAAAAACGACAAGTCGTTTTCATCTATCGACCAAACGACATGTCGTTTAGCCAGTGCTGAAAAATAAAAATAAAAATAAAATAAAATAAAATAAAAAGTTAAATAAAATAAGATAGGCAGAATAAATAATAATAATTAAAGAAACAAAAATAAAACTAAAAAAAGAAAATAATTAAATAAATAATTAAAGATAAAATAAAACTAGAGTAAAATATTAAAAGTGTGTTGTGCATGTGAAGAAACAATATCAAATTAAATCACAAGTATTAAAATCAAGCATAAATTATGCTATTAATCAATTTAAATTAAAACTTGGATTTATGCCTCTTAATAATTTTTTCATCTGAAATCAATAATAAAATAGTAAAACAATAATAAAATGTTTTGATTTTAACTGTATAAAATATGCAATAATGCAGCTCAATCAAATATGAAGATCTTAATCATGCTTTATTTGATGGGGAGATTGCAGCTTAGATTTGGAAAAAATGTGGTGCTATTCTTGGCTTGTCGATTGGAAGAACATGGTATGAAACTTGTCTTAGTTGGTTTTGGAGAGCTTCAAATGCCTCTCAAATAGGTGTCATCCTGGGATTACTGCCTACTATTATTTCGTGGAGGTTATGGAAGGTAAGGCTGAGTCAGTTCAGGTGGTATGACAATCTATCAAACAATGGATAGGCGTGATATATCAAGGAATTTCTAAGCCAAAAACGTTTACTCAAGCCGATTCTTACATTCTTAACAGTCTAAATATTACTCCAATTCCTATTCAACAACAACCAATCCAGCTAATATCATGGTCAAAGCCCTCAAAGGGTAGAGTGAAACTAAATACAGATGAGAGTAGTCTTGGGAATCCAGGAGCTTTAAGGGTTGGGGGAGTGATTCGGGATATGTAGGGATCTTTGTTGTTGGCATTTTCAATGAATCTAGAATATGGTGATAGTACCCAAGCTGAATTGAGGGCTTTGTATGAGGGTGTTAAACAATGTAAGAGATTGAATTTATCATCAATTGAGATCGAAATGGATTCAAAGGTTATACTGTCATGGTTGCAGAAAACTAGATGCAGTATCTAGTATTTGGAGGATTATTGGGAGGAACTTCAAGACTTGCTTTCAACAATGGACTACAAGATTTCTCACATTCATAGGTAAGGAAATGTTGTTGCGGATTGGTTAGCTACTAGATGGGGTGCAAGGGAAGGAGATGTGAAATGGAAAACCATGAGTGAGCTACCTCCTCTGCTACAAGGCTTGATCAGAGTCAACAAATGGGGCCTTCCTTCAATTCGATGCAAGAGGTATGGTGCTGGGTTTTAAAGTGGAGGTGGATTGTGGAATTTGAGCAAAGTATAGTAAGTTTACTTCGGCGCAAGAGATACATTTGGATGGTTTTAATGTTGAGGTATAGTTTTTATTCTTGTTATAGTTTGTTTTGGTTTATTAGTGGATTTTATAGGAAATTTTACTTTTTATTTGTTTGTGATACTTTGGTTAGGTTTTGTTAGGATTATTTGTTAACCCCAAGTGTCCTATTTGTTACCACGGTTTTCCTCCGCCATAAGTGAGGGTAATCAATAAAATTGTGGTACCATCCTCTACTATAAAAAATAAAAAATGTCTAAGGCATGTGCTCTCTAATGTGTGTCTATATGTATATGGGTAGTACTATTTAAAAGTCTTTACATTACAAACTATCCACATAACATAATTCAATTGGTAAGATTCGAATTTTAAAATCTATATTCCAAATCAAATTATGCCACGTGGATGGTGTGTGGTGTAAAGACCTTCAAATAGAATAATTCTATGTATATATGTATATTTATTGTTCATGACATGTTTTGCACACCGATTACTAGGCCCAACTACCTACAACATGAGTAAGGTGGTGGCTCGAGGTCATGGGTAACCTCTAATGCCTAGGTCAGTGTTCTTCTTTCTTTGGGACAATTTCAGTAAACAAGAGAGCATGAGAGCTAATTCTGACTTAAAGTTTGGCTTTTATACTGCGAGCTGAGGTGGTACCCCGTATCTCGTTTCAAAGGTACTTGTCTTTCGTATGGGACGTTACTTTACTACTTTTGACGGGGCGGCCACTTCCTACGTACTCTTGTCAGTGACAGGGGTTCGTGTTGTGCACACTATTGAGGACGGGGTGCCTTACTATGACCACTACCCATGTGGGCATCAATCTTTGGACAGCATGGCACTATCATTATATGCGTGTGTAGAGCGGTGTTAGGAATGTCGGCGCCCTGTCACCCTAGATTTGTCTCTTCTTTCCCCCAGGCTTTGGACTTTTTCTACCCTAGGCCTTAGCCCTTTATCCTTCATACTGCTCATGGGTTGAGCATAAGGGAGTTGATGCATGGGGCCCCTAGTATAGGCTCAGCCGAGCCTAAGCAGGACATAAGTATCCCTCCCTATCGGGCCCAGTCTGACAAGGGATTTCACATCCTCTTCAATTACCTCGCCAATTCCTACCATACGCGTACAGTGGGAATTTGTAATCATTTCATCCTTTTGCCAACTCGTGACATCTGGCGTAGGAGGATACTTGTCATGCGCAACTGTTCTCCTTCCCATGTTGGAGGTTGCGTCTGACGACATGGTCCTGCATTCTCTTATGTAGCGAAAATCACAAAACCTGTCACCCATCGTTTCACTTTCCCATGATGCCTATCATTTCCCCATCTGGGCAACTTAATCCACCTAATTAAACTGAAGCCCCGCTTCACTTTCCACTTTCTTGCTTTATAGTCTTCTTTCGCACACCTTGCTTCTTTGAGCCTGTTGTCTATTTTCTTTCTCAATGTTTCCCAGACTTCTTCTTCTTTCTCACTTGTCTTCAAACCCTACCAAAGGCACCCAAGAATACCTTGCATTTTCTTCTCATGGTGCTCGCTTTGCCCGTCCAGAGGGATCTTTAGGAGTCCTTAGGGGTTTGGATATCCTTGAGACTCGTGATGAGTTCTAGGACTTCAATGGGTATCATTGGGCCTCGACAGTCACTCTTGCGGACCTGAGGTCTTTTAAAATTCCTTTGGAATGCTTCGTACCACGAACTTCGAGGCCCCAACGAATCGCCAAAGAGCTATGGATTCGGAAGGTTTTGCCACGAAGGTGGCTTTATACCCTTTGATGTACACCAATGGGTTGCGGCTTCCTTTCTGTTGCCCAATCCAAGAACTTTTGGATGTCTTCCATCTAGCTCCAACACAGCTTCATCCTAATGCATGGAGAATCTAGCTATGTTGTTGCATTGTTTGGCGCATGGTTTTGGGGCCCCTTGGTGAAGGCTACCTGGACCTGACCGTTAGAGAGTTATTGTTCATGCACAGTGTGTTGCGCCTGGATGGCAACCTATGTAGTTTCTGTTCTCTAGCAAGGTGCAAGATTGCCCGCCTAGAATCCTGTTAGTCCTGCATCAAGGACTAGTTCAAACAATTCTTTTTCATGACGGGCGAAGGTTAGGAGTTTCCTACTGAGGAGGAAGTTCATCGAGAGTTCCCCATTCACATCATTTGGGGCATCGTGTCGGATGACAAAGAGATTTTTTTGGAGTTGACCGGGCACGAGCAGACTCGACTAGAGGCAGTCTACTCATGAGTGAGGGCGCATCCAGATGACATCAACTCCAAGGCTCTGCAAACCAGAGCCAACATAGACTAATTCTTGACAAGCATCTCGCTAGTTGGAAGAGGGCTACTAGAAAGTCAATCATCTTCTCGGGGATGAAGGAGACCTCCTGGACCCCTGTTGGAGGGAAGGGGGAGAAAACCTCTCAGCGAGGCTAAGGAGGAGTCGTCGGGCGATAGCGGCAGCAGCTCCAAGCCATGGTAACAGCCTCTCGTGGGCCAATCTTCCCAAGCCCCCTCCTCTTCAAAGGTCGTAGAGCCTATCCACGAACATCGACATCCCTCGGCAAGAGCCGATGCTTCTCAGGCTCTTCCTTCACCGCCAGTGGTGTCCCAGGATCCCACCTCGTCAGGCCACATGGGGCAGGCTAGGATCCTCAACCGGGGAGAGGAAGAATTGTAGATGGCTTTCTTCTTGGCCTTTCTCGACCCTCCCCCGAGGGACTTTCAGGTATTTGTTTTGTGCTCACTTTGCGTTTGTCGCATCCCCCAGCATGGGGAATTTTGAAGCGGTTGGGGATGTTAGGGAGCCAGTGTGCTCGAACAACACTGAGGAAGCCGTCTCCCCACACCCGAATCCGGATATGGGGTCCTCACTGAGCCATATTCAAGTAGTTGATCTTGACAAAGATAGGGTCTCCACCCTGGAGTTTCCTATTTGCATGTCCCCCGAGACCGGGGTTGTTTCCACCACAACCTTGGAATGATCAGTTGAGACAATTCCCCCTTGGTTGTTACGGGGGTGTTGGAAGACACCCATGTTGAAGGGGTTATACTAACCATCTACTCCAATCAAGAATTTGGCGATGTTGAGGCGTCGTATTAGCTCGGGGCAATGATCGGGGATGGTACCCCCATGGTTGCTACAGATAGCCATGAGGCTGGGGAAGTACTCCCCCAACACCGAGCGGGAAGGCAGGAAGGCTCCCCTGCCCCAAGTTGCCACAGCCTCTCAAGCTGGGGGAGCATCTGAGTAGGGAGGTTCCCCCATCCACAAGGCTGAGGGGGCACGCAGAGCTCACCATCGTCTGCGAGGCAGAAGGTATGATCGTGTTAGTATCAGCGGGCCACCATGGCGCCACTGGCACATCTATGCAAGTTCCCAAGGTAGATGGCGTTGGGATGTCACTCGCAAGGGGCAAAGGCACTTCCTCCCAAGTCCCTTCCTTGCCCCTATGGTAGTTGAGGCGTAGAGGCCTGGATTCCAAGGTTGGTGGACATTAGCGGTGATATATACGTCGTCGGAAATAAAAATATATTTTGGCGATTCTTCTGAACAACACAAAGAATTTACCATAATAGTAAAACTGGAAATTAGTGGCGATATATACGTTGCCGGAAATAAAAATAGCCGCAAATTCTACATTTTCTTATAGTGAGTGAAGCCCTTCATTCCAACTCAGGCTTCGATCAGGCCCGAGCCGAGACCATTAGTCGAGAGTCCAAAAAGCTAAAAGGCCTATTCTTTTCGGTAAGGATTTTCTTTTATTGCCTTTCTATCATTTTTTGTCTTTTTTCTTTACTTGTCCTTTGCTTTGTTGATATTCTTTTGCTTTGCCAGGGTGTCGATCAACTGGCCGCCATGATAGTGGAGGAGAGAAGGGGTTTAGAGGAGGAAGTTCGAGCATTACGGTCTCTTGCCAGGCTGGCCCATATAAAGGGCTGGCCAACAAGGAACTTGATAAGGCCAATGAGGCCTTTTCCCAAACATACGCCAACAAGAACAAGAAAAAGAAGAAGGTTGCTAAGTTGCGTCAAGAAGTCACCATCCTCCTAGATGATCTGGCCAAGTCTTGTGAAGAGTCTAGCCAATGCCTCCTCGAGGCCAGGCTCTTAGGGGAGGAGCAGGATAACCTTTGTGGGGTGATCAACCTCCGAGTGGTGGAGCTAGAAGAAACCCAGGTCTCTTGTCGCCGGCTTGAGGGTGAGAAGGATTGATTGACTAGGACACACAAGTCCAATGTAATGTCGTATAAGTGGCTAGAGAATAACTACATGGACCTCTCAAAAAGGTTGAAGCGCAAGTCCTTCTAGCTCGAGGCTCGGGTCAAGGAGGTGGGGAACTTGGAGGCCAAGTTAGCTGTGGTTGGTGTGGGTCTGCAGGCAGGAGACCAGAGGGCTGCAACTTTGGAGTTCGAGCAAGCTTCTTCACGAGAAGAGCTATATGCTTGGGACATAGAGATTGAGACCCTATGGACCACGTTAACCAACGCCCAGGGGGCCGTCGCTTGCCTCTTCGCTCGATTGCCCGAGGTGAAGAAGATCTGTGACTGGGCCTGGGCTTGTCAAGCTGAGGGATCACCTGTTGGAGAACCCCCAAACCAACCTGAGGACCTTCAACCTGCAATCCCTTCACCCGGACGGAACAGCCCTCCGCTACGCCAACATTATTGGCAGGAAACAGATGCCTGAGGCCTTCCCAGAGCCCAGAGCTGCCCAACTCCTCTTTTTGTACTTTGCTTTGTATTCATTCACCATTTTTTTATGTAAAGAAAAATAAATGTAAACACATTCTTTCATTATATATATAGAATCATTCTTACCCTGCTTTTTTCCTTGTCTCATTTTGCCATTATTTCCTTGTTTATTTTGCGGGTAGTCTATCTTGGTTTTGGGCGTGTGTACAGAAGAGGTTGGTCAATCTAAGGACTTGTCCCATCTGTTGACTCGTCATGAGAGAGGTCAGGCAGTCAAGTGACTTGTCTTGCCTGTTGACTCTCGGCGAGGAATAAGTGAGGTTTGGCACTCTGAGGACTTGTCTTGCCTACTGACTCGTCCCTAGGGAGGTCGGGCAATCAAGTGACCTATCCCGCCTGTTAACTCTCGGCGAGGACTAAGTGAGGTCAGGCAATCTGAGGACTTGTCTCACCTACTAACTCCTCACGAGGGAGGTCGGGCAATCAAATTACTTCGCCTGTTGACTCTCGACGAGGAATAAATAAGGTCGAGCAATCTGAAGACTTGTCCCACTTGCTGACTTGTCACGAGGGGACTTCTCCCGCCTATTGACTTTTGGCAAGGAATAATTGAGGTTGGGCAGTTTGAAGACTTATCCCGCCTGCTAACTCGTCACGAGGGATGTTTGGCAGTCAAGTGACTTGTCCCGCCTGTTGACTCTCGGTGAGGAATAAGTAAGGTCGGGCAATCTGAAGACTTGTGCCACCTATTGATTTGATCTTATGAAATACCCTGCAAGGCTAAACACACACTTTTGGACAGAAGACAATTTTATTCATAATCTTTCAAAAGTTTGTACATACATTTTCCCAACACATTTATCTAAAACATTTTTTCAAGTGCTCTGCATTCTAGAGGTGGGGCAACTCATTTCCTTGAGAGTCTCGAAGCTGATAAAAGCCCGGTCTATTGCTAGTTGTGACAACGTATAAGCCTTTCCATTGCAGTCCTAGCTTTCCTTCCTTAGTGTTCGTTCTGGTTTGCTTTAGCACCAAGTCGCCCACTTTGAAGGACCTCAATTGGACTCTCCTATTGAAGTAGTGCTCAGCCTTCCTCTTGTTGATTGCTATCCTCGTCTTGGCTTCCTGTCTCTTTTCTTCTAGTAGGTCTAGTTGTTCTTCCAATTTTTCATTGTTGGAGCTATGGTCGAAATGCTGGACCCAATAGGTTGGCACTCCTACTTCCATGGGTACAACTATCTTGCTTCCATAATTGAGGACAAAAGGGATCCCCCTAGTCAGTGTTATGACTATGGTTCGGTACTCCCACAGAATCCTGAGTAGTTCCTCTGCCCAGTTTCCCTTCTTGTATGTTAGCTTCTTCTTTAGTATCTCAAACAGCATCTTGTTGGTTGCTTCAACTTGTCTATTAGCCTATGGGTGACTTGGGGAGAAGTATTTGTACTTGATCCCCAACTCTCTACAGCAGTTTCGGTAATGGTTTGAGTCAAACCACCACCCGTTGTTCGAGATTATGCTGTGGGGGATCCCAAACCTACAAACTACAGTCTTCCACAAGAACTAAGTAATGTTGTTTGTCGTAATCATTGCCAATGCTTCTGCCTCCACTCACTTGGTGCAGAAATGTATGGCAACTACTACAAAGCTGGCATAACGACCAGGTCAAGCCCCCATTGAGCTAACGACCTAGGAGACATGGTCAACATCAGCTCTTCTGGCGGGCAATGCTATATTGGGGCATAAAGCTGGCATTTTGGGACAAATTCTTCCCTTGCAGGTGTGTGGCCAATGATGTACCACCTTTTCGGCTAGTGCTCTCTCGCCATATGTACTACGCTTCTTTCAATGAGACACATCTTAGGAGGAGTGTCGAATAGCCTCGCTTGTACAGGTTCTCATCCACCATTGTGAATCGGGCAACTCGATTCTTAACCTTTCGTGCTTCCCAATGTTCATTGGGGAGTTCATTCACATCTAGGTATTTTATCACCTCAAATGTCCATCGGCCTCACTTCTGAGACTTCAGCTCCGACGGCGGGCATGTCCATTGTTCTAATGATTATTTGTTCTGGTAGGGAGGAGTCTTCCTGCCCTAAGGTTGCCCGTGCCTGTTTGTCGGCCCTTTGGTTTTCTCCTCTCGGTATCTACTGAATACGAAAGTACCATAAATGGTTGCACTTTTCCCACACCGACTGCAGGTATTTTTTTAGTTTCTCACTCTTCGTCGTGATCTCTCCGAGGACTTGGTTCACCACCACTTGGGGGTTTGCCCTTATGTAATACCCGAGTCCTATTACGTAGGTCCTTACGTCATTTTATTAATTCTTTAAATTCAATATTTTGATATAAAGATTTTTATTATTTTATTATTTTATTTTAAGATGGGTGTGCTTTTATTTTTATGCCAGTTATTAAAATAATTTAAGGGCATGATTTTTAGACCTTACAATATTTTTTCTCTTAAGCCCTCTAATTTTCATTTATTCACGAAATGGCCCAAGCTCCCTCCACCATTGGATGGGTAGGTAAGGAAAATATCTTTCCACACTTGATCCCCACCATCCATCCTCCCTAACTTATGAAACAAGGTTTGACTAAAAGCAATTAAATCTTTATTCTCTTAAACTCGTCGGCTTCTAAGGCAAGAAAAGTAGAAAAACTTCTCAAGCCCTCAACTGTGTGACACTACCACCCATTCTCTATCATTTCCATTCTCCTTCCAATCTTAAGCCAAGCACCCATTATTTCTTCTTCTCAAAAGGAAAATAGCAAGGTAAGAGTACCCTTAACCTTTCTCTTTTGTGTATTTCGAACCTAGCCATGGTTTAATCAAGTGGGTTTTCTTTTTTATTGTTTTTTATGTTTCGGTTTTGGATTTCTAGCCAAGAGTTCGTGTGCTCTCCAGTTCCCTAAGCCAAACCCACCTCTCCTTTTATCCATTTTCGTGTTTTGTGAAGGATTCACCAAAGGTAAAAATCCTAATTTGACTCATTTGATTTTAATGTGATTTTGGAAGCCAACTAAGTTGTTTTAGCTTGTGTTTTGCTGTGTTTAATTTCCTATGTTGCAAATAAATGTGGATGCTCTGTTTTTAGCCCAAACCAAAAGTGTTGAAGTTGTTTTGCTATGTATTTTTCTATATTTTGAAAATGGTGTGTTGCTATTAAACTTGGTTTAATCATAGGTGATGATTAGTATATTTTTAGTGTATATATATTGGTACCATGTGTATTGTGTTGAGGTTCAGTTTAGAGGTTTTGTTTGGTTCCTTGTAATTTTTGTAACTTGCTTTTAAAAGGTGTCAAGCGGGTAAAGCATAATCTTAGGTGTTTAAAGGTTTTAAAGTTTATTAAATGGGTAACCTTGTTATATTTTATGCTATGTTAAATTTTAATGGGATATGCTAGTTAAACTATTTAATATTGCTTGTGTGATTAGATTATAGCATAGTTGGTTTAGGCATAGCAGATTAATTGTGCATGATATATTACGATATGTAAAGCTGTCCAAGTACCCCTAAAAGCATTAGCATTGGTCTATGCATATGCATATGCAAAATCACTTCTTTTGCATATCCATTTTGCTATTCAAGCAAAACTTCCACATTGACTTATGCATATTTGAAACAAAATAATAATAAAATATTATTTTTATTATTATTATTAATTTTTTTCTAAAATCAATTTTTTTATATATATTTTGCAATTAGCATCCACTACATACATTTGACATTAATAATACAAATGCAATAATAAAAAATATAATTTTTTTATATATTATATTAAAAATATAATAAAATGAATGTGCATGTGAAGGTTTGTTGTGTTGTTGAGGGAGGGAGAAGAGGAAAAGATTGTGAGAGAAAGAGTGAGAGGAGAGAGAAATAATTAGTAAAATAACATTTGAAGAGCTAATAGTAGCTCTCCAAATTTAGATAAATATTGTTCATAACTAGCTAAATATTTAGATATACATAAGCCAATGTAGAGGAATTTAGGCTCATATTATGCAAATATGACTTTGCATATACATATGCATAAGCCCATGTCATGCCACATCTTGATGTAAAAATAGCCCATGTATGTTGTCCCTCGTTTGGTTAAATTCTACCTAACCCAAGAGTCCAAAATATTGATAATCTAACCTTTTATAATGAGGGACTACAAGTTGATTTAAAGGGCATGTTTCCTAAGCTTGTTTAGCCTACTTGAAATGCCTAAATCTATTTTAAAGCCCATTGTGGAGAATTTTCAGATTTCATCTCCTAATGTCCATAACCCAAAGTGAGCTGGAACCAAAGAGACCTTGCTTGAAGCCTATGAATTATTAATTACTTTTCATGTAAGCTTTTTAAATAGCCTTCCATAGACAGCTAGCATGTCTTAATATTTAATTTATTGCTTTTGTAAGTTGAGGTGAGGAGTAGTCATCGAGTTTATGCTAAGCATAGAAGGGACATTAGATTGTAGTATCGTGGCTTTCTCTTTCAAAGGGAGGGCTAAAGAATATGGTAAGAGTATTAACACGCTTATGCTATTTATTGGAATAGGACCTATATTGACGTTGGAAGTATCGAGAAGCATAAAGGTAAGTAGCTATGACCATGCTTCTTACACCAAGTTCTCTTTATGAAAGAATGTCTCTCTCTCTCTCTCTTATTGCAAATGTTCTTCTAAAGAAAAGAGTAAATAAATATAGTATGTACAAGCCCTTTCTTGATAGCCCCCATTAAACATCCTGTAAGTTATGATTGGTTGTAAAGTATGAAATAGTGCATTCGCATTCACATTAACTCTTATCATGCATGCTCTCTCAAGAAACTTATTGATTATTCCTATATGTAGTATAGCATGAGAATGTATCTTGTTCATTAAAATGCATATGCGTCAGACTAAGAAAGGTGATGAAAATGTTTTGATTGCAAAGGAAAGGACTGAAAAGAAATAAATGTTTTAATGTGAAACTAAGTAATGGCCATGACTAATAAATGAATAATGGTACTAAAGGATTGGGCAGATTGCAATGACAGGTAAGCAGTACTGGCGGTGCACTCAGTGCTTCCCCCTGACTGAGGGATTCCCAACCCTCGGCAATCGGCGGAATTAGGTCCAAAGGAAGACCACTAACCCTAACACACAAGGCGTAATAGTTATTTCTCAAAGATGTTTTTGCATGAAAGTATTGTTTATTCCTTAAAATTTTTATGCATGAAAGCATTATCAAATTCTCAAAATGTTTATGTATGCAAGTTTTCAAAAGAAAAATAATAGATGATAAGTACATTAACGGCATGATGTACTACTTACTGAGTATTTGACTCACTTTGTGTTTATGTTTTAAACATCCAGGTAATGACGAAGAGGCTAGGGAGTAAGGCACTACTGCAGAGAGAGAGGTAGATGCTTAGTGTCTTCCTTGTTGGTTTGACCTTGCGTGGATGATGGGTTATGTTTATGAATGTTGTTTTATGTTGGGATGGGTCCCTTGTCGGGACGTTTTGTCGGGTTAGACTTAAAACCATGTATCTTTTGGTATTGTGTAACCATTATGGTGGGGTGATGGTAACCCCTTATACATTGACTTAGTGCCTTTTTGTATGTATGGTAGGGATGGAGTCTCTTCCTAACTAGAATAGTTATGTTTTTATGAACATATGATGGACTCAGAGAGTCTCTTATGGATGAATGTTTGAATAGAATATCTATTAGGTGTTCCCTTTATTAAATTAGAAATTTAGAGTACATGTGTGTCATGTTTATGCTGATGACATATTAGTAGCAAAAAAAAAAAAAAAAAAGAGGGACAGGTATGTAGGTAGCAATTCCACCCTTTCCAAGGCAGGGCTGTTACACCTTACCTCCTCTTCAGTGGCCCCCTGTGTCTTAACGACATCAACTCGGCCAGCAGTGCTTCATATTCTGCTTCGTTATTGGTGATTTTGAACGCTAGCTCGATCGCGTAGTGGTGTTGTTCACCAGTATCCATAAAAAAATGCACCTTTACTCCCCCACCTGCTCAACAGAACGAGCCATAGACGAAGACCTACCAGGATTTTTCTAAAGGTGCATCTCAGGTTTCTTTAGGGAAGCTGGTGAATTTTATGACAAATTTGGCTAGTACCTATCCTTTTATTACTTTTAGAGAGGGGTATTCAATTTCAAACTCGCTTAGCTCGATTACCCAGTTCATCAAGTGGCCTGAGATATCTGGCCGATGCAGGACTTTCTCCACAAGGGCCTCTATCAAAACTCTGATCGAGTAGGCCATGAAGTACGGCCTCTGTCGACGGGCTGTCATCACGAGTGCGAAGGGCTTGGGTGGTGTAGTAGACCGGTCTCTGGGATCCCTTCATGTTCCTTACCAATGTTGAGGAGACAGTGTGTGGGGAGACAGATAGATACACGTTCAGGGCATCTCCCAGTTCAGCTTAATTGAGGAGCGGCAAGCTGGCCAGATACTCTTTGAGTTTCTCAAATGTATGGTAGCACTCGTCATCTTAGGTTTGTGCCTTCCGCAACACTTTTAAGAATGATGGGCATTTGACAGTTGACCGAGATACAAACCCGTAGAGGATCGCGACTTACCCGTACAGTCTTTGTACTTCGTTCACATTCCTTGGTGGAGACATGTCTGTGATGGTCTTCACCTTCTCCAGGTTGGCTTCTATCCCTCTTTATGACACCTTGACGCCTAGGAACTTCCCTGACTCAACGTCATAAGCACACTTAGCTGGATTGAGCTTCATCTGGTACTGTCGCAACACTACATAGGCTTCATGCAAGTTTGCCAAATGTTACTCGGGCAATTTGCTACGAGCAAGTCATCCACATAGACCTCCATGTTTCGCCCTATCTAGTTCTTGAACATGTAGTTAATCAATCACTGGTAGGTGGCCCCGGCATTCTTAAACTTGAATGGCATGGCCCGATAACAGTACAACCCGCATTCTGTGATGAACGACATTTTTCCTCATCATCTGGGTTCATGCAAATCTGGTTGTGCCCTGAGAAAGCATCCATGAAGCTTAGCATTTTGTGCTTGGTCATCAAATCCACAGTCAGGCCAATCCACGGTAGGGGAAGCTGTCATCAGGGCATGCTTTGCTCAAGTCGGTGAAGTTGACACACATCCTCCACTTCCCGCTTGACTTCTTTACTAACACCACATTGTATAGCCATTCTAGGTAGTGTCCCTCCCGGATAAACCCCGCAGCTAGCAGGCAGTTGACTTCATAGGCTATGGCAACACATTTCTTTGCGCTGAAATTTTGGCATTTCTGCCTCACATTCTTCGCCCCAGGATCCACGCAGAAATGGTGCTAAATTATTGCATTGTCTATCCTGAGCATGTCCCCTTGGCTCCAGGTGAATAAATCCCTATGTTATGCCAAGAGCTGGCTCGGCTCCCACCTCACCCTGGGCTCCATCTTGGTCCCCATCCTAACCATGTTGTCTAGATGGCTTAGGTCCAAGGCAACCATTTACAGTAGCTCATTCGGCTACGCTTGTCTAAGAGTTTGCTCGTCTCTCACTTCTTCAACATCGCTAGTGAATTATGGGTGGTGGTGGTTCTGCCCTACAGGCTTGGTGTAACACCTCACTTAAAGACAACTTAGGATTTGACAATAGTAACATGTGACCTTAGTTAAGTGGAAGTTAAGATCCCTAAAGAAAGATAGCTTTTGGATCATTTTTTGGCAAAATAACTTCCACCATTGGTTTAGTAAGTATTTTCTTTAGAATTCTAGAGTATTGTAGATTTTTTAGGAAATAAGTGCCAAGAAGCCAATAGCAGGATGACAAGTGGCATAAAGGAAATTTGTTACCTTAATGGACTTGGAATTTGGTCCAAAGCAAGCCAAGGAAATTAGATAGATTTGAAGAAGGCCCAATGGTTGGTTATAATAAAGGTCCAAGCTTAATAAGATGGAGGGCCAAGGATAGGTCCAACTTAGTGAGACCCAAGTGGCTCAACTTAGTGAGCTAATAAGGCCCAAGGAAAGGCCCAATAAGATCTAAACATGAGGCCCAAGGAAAGACCCATTTCAAGGCCCACATAAATGTTTAAAACCTTAGAAATATGTGGCCCAATAAGGTTTCAACATTTGAAGACAAAACCTAGGATTCTCATTTCACTATTGCAAATAGGTCATGCAAACATCAAACTATTGGTTTTCTCTCTCTTGAAACCATCCCACACGCCCCTAGGTTTTGTTTTCTAACCATGGTCAGATCTCTAACTTCAGTTTAGGTTTATATTTCCAAAACCCCTCATCATTGCCATGAATAGTAACTTGAACATCATGACTTGCCAAAGCTTTCTTCTAGTTCTCTTCTTCATTATTTTTTTATTTGTAATTTCATCTTTTCCTCTTGTTTTGTATCACTATTAGGCAACCCTAGAATAGTAAAACAAATCCAGATCATGTCATTGGGAGAAAAGGCACGTCAATGCCATTGAAGCTCACCAATCGGTGCACCAAGTGCAACCTATGCACCCTTAGAACAAGCCATTGAAACCTTAGCTTTTCAACAACCTTCTCAAGAGATTTTTCTGTGAGTTATTCAGCCCTTATCATGTAACCTAAACCTAAAAACCCAGACCTAATGTGTTGCCAAGAAAAACTCCCATAATCACTCCAAGTAGGAAACTATTCCACCTAGGGAGTGAGCATGCTAGCTGAAACCTCCAATGATTTTTCAAATATCTTCTGCAGCAAACTCAGCCCTCTTCACACATCATTAGCATCATCTCTAGTCCTGAAAACACCTCATAAAATCACCCTCATGACACCTGATGATTCTGCTAAAACAATGATCAAAACCGATGGACACTTTGGTAGTAAACCATGTGCTCATTTTGGCTGAACCTATGCCCATTCAAGCCTCTCTTCATTTTCTGCTCAAACTAAACCAAATGGAAACCATTCATACCTCAATACACACCTAGAAAAGCTACTCAAATAGTGTTTGCCATTTGATCAAAACAAACCACAAAGATAGGTCAAAGGATGATTAAAATTGCACAGCTTTGGAAAGCCAAAACCGGCAACCATTCACTCGGTTTCTCATGAAGAATTATGTGATTCTTGTTCCAACTCCTGAAATCATTCAAATTTTGCACCAATAGACTTCATCTAGTCATTTCCCATGGGAAAATAAAGTGAGTTTTTCAACTATTCATGCTGGAAACACAAGCATGCACTCCACCGAAAGCTTCACCAATCACACTAGCTCACCTCACTTCAACGAAACTATGAAGCCTTCCATCCAATTGCACTTCCACCTTCTTCGATTGAACTCTATAAATACCAATTTCCATCCCTCAATTCTTTCCACACCTTCCTCAAGCATTTCTTTAGTCTTCTTGAGAGTAAAACACTCTCAGTGTGAGAGAGAAGTGAGGTCGTGAGGTTTGAGTGAGTACCTTAGAGGGAATTGATTCTTGAGTGTCTCAAAGGCTATAGTTTGGTTAGTAACAGTGGCGCCCCCGACTTCCATGTACAGACAAGCACGAAAATCGAGACACCCGGGATGATGACAGCACGGTCACGCACCCCAACAACACGTGCCGAGTGTGTGAAATGCAACACGTTTACAAAATAAAATGCAGCGGAAAGGTTAAGTCAGATAACTAAGTACCAGAATTTAATACAATACAAAAATAATACAGAAATCCACAAGTCAACATAATACAATTTTGTTGTTCATAAGACGACATCAAATAAAATACAAATACCAAATAAAAATATAGCCAAATGTCCCTACTCCTCAGGCGGAGCCGCATCCTCGGGCTCAACCTCCTCAAAACCTGTATCAAAAATCTGCAGTACCAAATAAATGGTACCACAGTAAGTAAAACCCAAAAGTACTCCAAGATAAAAAATATATAATTACAGCGACCAATGCATGCACATGATGACCCAAGTTCAAAACCCGAGAAAAATACCATTTCTCGAAAATCACAAGTTTTTCCCACGCACGCCAAAAATCACCATTTGGCAAAATTAATAACCAGGAACAGTTACATTAGTTCCAATTTTAACCCGTATGCACCATGGCCTCCCCTAGTGACCATCCACATACCCTGGCTCCCTACGTCACCCCACAGGTAGCGACCATGCGAGTGATACAACACGAGTGATGCCCAGTTCCGCGCCCATCGCGTACATAGCCAAGCATCCTCTGATCTCCGCCAGCACGAGAGATCACGGAGTCGGATCCGAGAGCACTACCATCCCGGTCCAAATCCCGAGCAACAGCTCCAGGGGACGACACTCAGTATATTCCGCTCCCGAGTGCCCAGAGGAGCTCCACCGAGATAATAACTCATCTCGGCTTGGGGGTGATACACACACACACCCGAAAAGCCTTTTCCATTTACACACCCACGCATGCGTGCTCAATGCCATGAAAATGACCAAAAACCAATAACCAACAGATATCCATAATTTCCAAATAACCAACAGATATCCAATTCACAGTTATAAAACAGATCATTGCAAAAATATATTTAAATCTTAAAAGTCTTTTGGAGAAATACTTACAGTGCTTTAAAATAATTTATGGAGGATCACGGGAGAGCTGGAAGCGCCAAAACAGCAACACCAAAGTGTAAAAATACACTGTGGCCGAAATACACAGTGAATCTCAAATATCACCCGGGGCCAAACGAAGACTTGAGAATGGTAGGGTAGGGCCTATAGGAGGTGGGGAATCTAATGGTGGTGATGGTTGGCCGTGGGTGGCGGCCGAAACGACGGTGGAAGGTCAAGAAAGTTGAATCGGAGATGGGCTTCGATGGGGCGGCTCCGGCGACGGATCGGAGCCGGGGTTGGGTCCAAATGGTTGCTTGAGGGCCGGTGGTGATGTGGTAGGGAGATGGTGGCCGGAGGTGGCCGGACGGCGGCGAAACGAGGAAGAGAAGCCCGCGGCTTGGGCGGCGCGTGTGGGCTATTTCCGGCGATGGACGGGCTAAAAATGGAGCTGTGCGGTCGCCGGCGATAGGGGGAGATGATGGGCTGGGCGGTGACGGAAAAGGGGTGGCGCACGGCGGCGCTGGGAGGGGGAACCGATACGCACGGGGAGAGGAGGGAGAGAAGAGAGAGAGAGGGTCGGGGCTTGCACGGGGGAAACCGGGGGAAAAAGGAAAAGAAAAAAGAAAGAAAAGAAAAAGAAGAGGAGAAAAAGGAAGATCCAGTCTTTCAAGCTGGGTCCCGAAAAATCCAACGGAGACGAAATTAAAACCGAAAGCTAAATAAAATATTCCAAACACAGTGAAATAATTTAAATACAACAATAAAATTTTAAAATTCATAAATAAATCAATTAAAATTAAAATCCATTTTAAATGTCAAAACAGTAAATAAAATCTAAAAAGCACATAAAATAATTTCCATCACATAAATTATTAAAAAATAATATTTTAAAACTCCCAAAATTTAAAAACAAGATAAATAACCACAAAATAAATTAAATAAAACCTCCATTAAAAATACACTAAAATCCGGGATGTTACAATCTCCCCCCCTTAAAATAAATTTCGTCCTCGAAATTGATAAGGTCAATCATTAAAAACTAAGACAAACATAAGGTTCAACTAGGAGTAGACTTAAGAAGCATACCAGGAGGGTCAACCAAACAAATACGGATACTGCTCCCTCATAACGGCCTCTCGCTCCTAAGAGGAATCTTGAGCCCATAGATCACTCCAAGCTACCTTCTCCAAAGGCATCGACTTAGATCTTAACCTTAACTTGCCAGCACTTGACACATTTCTCAAAAATTCCAAGTCAGCACTAATTCCTCAAAATCAGCACAAAATTTTAAACTCCTGCTTACAACCAAAGTATCATACTCCTGCTACGCACTCTGATAATCACCACATACCGAAAATTCATGTCCTCATAAAATAACTCAATATTAAACAACCTCAGCATCCCAAAAACACCCGCTCATCTTAGATAAGACCTTATCTTAAAAGGCTCAAATCTCATCCAACCAACCAGAAAGAGCATCTATAAATTCTACCAGACAACTAAACCCGAAAGTTTAACAACTAAATTCCAAATAACAACTATTCTAGCGGTGACTAATTCTCTACGAACCACCAAAGACTTCTCTAAAACATTACAGAAACCTAGGTAACTTGCCCACCTACTTCTATTCCTATAAGCTAGTTTTTGCATGACTAGATCTTTCAATAGCACAACACTAACAAACCTCAAGGAAAACCCTACTGTTCAAATCTTCAATCCATCAAAACTATTCTACAACATCCAAAGATCCTAATGTTTTAATAACTCTCATACTTGATTATACTATCCACCGTCGATGCCTAGGTTCAACTTCTAAGATTCATCAATCTTTCTTTAAGTCCAATAACAATGTCCTTGATTCTCCCAACTGGACACTCAATTTCCAAAGGAAAGTATAGCCTCAAAAATTTAAATTCCTATGTGACCTCAAGTCACAATTAATTCCTTTAAGTAATCACAATAATTATTGCCAATCATCGATCCATCGAGTAACCTGTTTCTACTGTACTCTTCGAAATTCCTACAACTCACAACTGTTACACGTCGATCTCGTGCATCCTTAGCTAGAATCAATATTCCTCCAACGTGCAAGTGATCTACCACTACCATTTCCATCAACTGGACCTATATCCTTGAAATCAACAAAAATCATTTCTTAAATCAACACTATCTTAATCCTTAAAAATTGATATGGATCAAATCTTAAATATGCTATTGTAACCTCAAACTAAAAACAATCATTTTCTCGAATTCGATCCAAATCTACAATCCTCAGAAAATACACGAGCTAAATCATTACCGTCCATCACCCAAGAAATATTCTCATAAAAAGAACAAAAAATTCTTATATTAATCACTGAACTCTGATCAACCTCTTTATAATGGTCACAGACTAAACAGTCTCCAAAATAAATCAAGCTAGCACACCAAGCTCGAGAAATTAAAAGCTTAAATCTTATTACAATTCAACCCTTCAAATCTATAATTCTAAAACCTTAAACCAAAAGGAATCACTTCCTGAAATCCTCAAATTCGATGACCTTAAAGCTAAAACACTCACCTTACAAACCTTGCAAAATTCTAAACCCGAAATGATACCAAGGTGCTTAACTGAGCCGACAAAATCTAAAATTTCTAATTTATTTAATCCCTCAAGTGCTTGTTGAACCTACCACCTTAGATCCTATAAACTTATTTCCTAAAACTATAGGGCCTCAAACCTTAGATAACTTCTCAAAAATCTAACCTCGAAGTTTGTTGAACTTATGACCTCTTATTCCCTAAACCCAAAAATTAATCCTATGGAATTTAAGACCTCAAGTATCCTAAGCGAACTAGACATAATCTCACCTTAGCTGCAACTTGAGTTCCTACTCCATAGAGTCCATTTAGACCATGTCGTTTCCTTCGAGTCTCGATATTAAAACATATCAATCACTAAGAATTCAGGCCTACTACACTAAATGCTCAAGCCTAACAATGACATTCACAGTCGTACCATCTTCCTGTCATAGCGTAGACCTTAACCCACTTTTTAACTCAAACCGATTAAAATCTAATTATGGAAAAATAATAATAATTTAAAACACAACAAAATGCCATTAAATAAAATAAAATAAAACCAACCAAATATAACAACATACAATAAGTTAAACATTTAAAGTAACACACCTCAAACAACAAAAATCAAAACAAAACAAAATCTCACAAATAAAATAAAATTTCATAAATAAAATGACATACGATAAATGAATAAAACAATAAAGAAGTACACAATAAATAATTAAAACAAGTAAAATAACTGACCACAGAATAAAACAATTAAAACAAATTAACATTCAACAAAAATAGATGAAACCAATAAAATAACAACAACAAATAATAAATTAAAACCATTAAAAACAACATACTTCAAATCAAATAATTTTAAATCACAACTTTAAAACTTTCTGGTACTGCACCTAAGGGACATGTGGCTTTACCCAGAGCCAAACCGCTCTGATACCACCTGTGGCGCCCCCGACTTCCATGTACGGACAAGCACGGAAATCGAGACACCCGGGATGATGACAGCACGGTCACGCACCCCAACAACACGTGTCGAGTGTGTGAAATGCAACACGTGTACAAAATAAAATGCAGCGGAAAGGTTAAATCAGATAACTAAGTACCAGAATTTAATACAATACAAAAATAATACAGAAATCCACAAGTCAACATAATACAATTTTGTTGTTCATAAGACGAAATCAAATAAAATACAAATACCAAATAAAAATATAGCCAAATGTCCCTACTCCTCAGGCGGAGCCGCATCCTCGGGCTCAACCTCCTCAAAACCTGTATAAAAAATCTGCAGTACCAAATAAATGGTACCACAGTAAGTAAAACCCAAAAGTACTCCAAGATAACAAATATATAATTACAGCGACCAATGCATGCACATGATGACCCAAGTTCAAAACCCGAGAAAAATATCATTTCTCGAAAATCACAAGTTTTTCCCACGCATGCCAAAAATCACCATTTGGCAAAATTAATAACCAGGAACAGTTACATTAGTTCCAATTTTAACCCGTATGCACCATGGCCTCCCCTAGGGACCATCCACATACCCTGGCTCCCTACGTCACCCCACAGGTAGCGACCATACGAGTGATACAACACGAGTGATGCCCAGTTCCGCGCCCATCGCGTACATAGCCAAGCATCCTCTGATCTCCGCCAGCACGAGAGATCACGGAGTCAGATCCGAGAGCGCTACCATCCCGGTCCAAGTCCCGAGCAACAGCTCCAGGGGACGACACTCAGTATATTCCGCTCCCGAGTGCCCAGAGGAGCTTCACCGAGATAATAACCCATCTCGGCTTGGGGGTGATACACACACACACCCGAAAAGCCTTTTCCATTTACACACCCACGCATGCGTGCTCAATGCCATGAAAATGACCAAAAACCAATAACCAACAGATATCCATAATTTCCAAATAACCAACAGATATCCAATTCACAGTTATAAAATAGATCATTGCAAAAATATATTTAAATCTTAAAAGTCTTTTGGAGAAATACTTACAGTGCTTTAAAATAATTTATGGAGGATCACGGGAGAGCTGGAAGCGCCAAAACAGCAACACCACAGTGTAAAAATACACTGTGGCCGAAATACACAGTGAATCTCAAATATCACCCGGGGCCAAACGAAGACTTGGGAATGGTAGGGTAGGGCCTATAGGAGGTGGGGAATCTAATGGTGGTGATGGTTGGCCGTGGGTGGCGGCCGAAACGGCGGTGGAAGGTCAAGAAAGTCGAATCGGAGATGGGCTTCGATGGGGCGGCTCCGGCGACGGATCGGAGCCGGGGTTGGGTCCAAATGGTTGCTTGAGGGCCGATGGTGATGTGGTAGGGAGATGGTGGCCGGAGGTGGCCGGACGGCGGCGAAACGAGGAAGAGAAGCCCGCGGCTTGGGCGACGCGTGTGGGCTATTTCCGGCGATGGACGGGCTGAAAATGGAGCTGTGCGGTCGCCGGCGATAGGGGGAGATGATGGGCTGGGCGGTGACGGAAAAGGGGTGGCGCACGGCGACGCTGGGAGGGGGAACCGATACGCACGGGGAGAGGAGGGAGAGAAGAGAGAGAGAGGGTCGGGGCTTGCACGGGGGAAACCGGGGGAAAAATGAGAAAAAAAAAAAAGAAAGAAAAGAAAAAGAAGAGGAGAAAAAGGAAGATCCAGTCTTTCAAGCTGGGTCCCGAAAAATCCAACGGAGACGAAATTAAAACCGAAAGCTAAATAAAATATTCCAAACACAGTGAAATAATTTAAATACAACAATAAAATTTTAAAATTCATAAATAAATCAATTAAAATTAAAATCCATTTTAAATGTCAAAACAGTAAATAAAATCTAAAAAGCACATAAAATAATTTTCATCACATAAATTATTAAAAAATAATATTTTAAAACTCCCAAAATTTAGAAACAAGATAAATAACCACAAAATAAATTAAATAAAACCTCCATTAAAAATACACTAAAATCCGGGATGTTACAGTAACCCTACCTTATCTTTTTTTGGATGATAGATTAACATGTTAGGTTTTTGTTTATGGTATGAGAATGAATATTTGATTGAGTTATAAGAGGTTGAACTTGAGAATGTACATTTTAGTTCATATTTGGGGTCTTGCTTATATAAATTGTTTTGAGATGAAACTTTAGCCATGACATATCTTGATATGATATCATAAGTTTAGATAATGTCTTGTTTAATTGATTTAAGGTTCATATTTGAAGAAAACAGCATGCATTGATAGGTTTATAAATTAATATATTGGGTTGATCATCTAAGCATACTTCAGCTTCCACTTGTGTAAGGTTATCTTGTGATTTCTTAATTAAGTTTTCCAAAGCATGAGTGATAAACATCTGGAAGCCTATTTTTATCAAGATAAGAGTTAGATTACATGATTTATTTAGACCCGGTTTGGATACACGGATTAAACACAGATGCGATGAAACCATATGTACGGTGAAATCATCTCGAGAATCCAAACGCACACTCCCTTGTATTTCATCTTACCCCACCTCCCTTTAACTTCATCTCGATACTATTTATTGACAGTACTTTCACGGACTATACAGTGAAATCTATCCCAAAACCAACCCCCCCAGGCGACAGTATAGATTTTTTGTATTAAATAAATAGAACAATGTAAATTTTATAGGACCAACTGGTTTTCAATAAGCACTGGGAAAATATAACGTCCAAAGTTTTCTAATGTAAAATTTTATATATTTCTTAGTTAAGTTTTATACTAATATATAATTACAATAAAGTAATTTGAATTTTCTATATATAGAATAATATCTAATTAATAATTAGAATAATATACTTCAACAAACAAATTTATATTTTTGGAAATATTGAATAATATTAATTTTGGCAAAGTAGAAAAAATAATTTTTGGGATTTAAAGATGTTTATGGGTATTTAAATTAATAATAGATATTACTTACTTTTTAATATATTCATAACTATTACCTAATAATTAAAAATACTTTTCAATCATTGGTGGGATCCAACTCTTTATCAAATCCCGAAAAGTAAAAACTATATCATCTCATCTCACTATCCAAACACATTTTTTTACAAACCATATCATCTAATCTCAACTCAAAAATCTCACTACTATTTAAAATAGTTCATCTGATTTCATCTGAACTGTGTAACCAACTAGGCCTTAGGCAATAAGAGTTTATATGTCAAAGAGAAGTTAGATACATCGTGCATATACTCGGTTGGGGGGTTTTGTGATGTTTTAATGTTAATCAATGCATAAATGTTGATAGGATCTGATGTGACCTGAATCCAAGTTGTTAACATGTCCTTAGGATCAGATCCATTATTTTTTACATGATAAATCTCAATCACACATTCATTCATGGAGATTATAGGTTTGAAATCACATATGGCGTAAATCAAGTTATAATGCATGCCACAGGTTGGATGAAATTAGCATAGTAGATGTTAGATTCTTATAATTCTAAGATCATATGTGGATTTAGAACATGAAAAATATAAATATTTTGCAATTTGGTGAAATTTAGGATCAATTTATAAGTAGTGAAAGTTTTGGACCAAAATGTCAATTTTGGGAAATTAGAGGGCAGATTTGTAAATACTAATTTTTTATCCTAGAATTGTAACTCTACTACATATTATATTTCAACAAGCAACAATCCATAGACCTTAGGAAGTTTATAAGTTAGCTTCTAACTTACTCTTGGATAATTTATTTATAATTCTTGTATAAACACTACATTCATATTATAAATGTTATTTTGATCATGAATTGTCATATTATATATCATTGAGCATTGGCTACTTGCATCATGACACGTGTTATGTTAGTCTTTCATAAGCATGAAAGGATATTGTTTTTAGCATGTTACATAAAATGTTTGCATAAAGCTTGTTACATGTTACAAAATGAACACATGTCATGAAATATTGTTTCTTAAAGCATAGCATGAAAATATTTTATGATGACCCAATGATAGGATGAGAAAATATCTTAGTGAAACTCTTTTGTCCACTCTGTAGTGAATAAAAACGGAGTGGTAACCCTTGGGTAAACAAAGAATTGTCAATAGGTTTCGAATGGATTCTTTTTAAAAAATACCGGAGAGAATTTGTATATGACACTTAATGCTAGTGGGTGCATATGTTATGATGATGATTATATGTTATGATGATAAAATATTTAATGTCAATGCTTTGAGAAATGCATCTACAGACAATGTAGTTTCAACATGTGTTGTACAACGATCACCGACAGGTACTCAGTGCAAATGGGGAATTGTGATGATACCATATGTTATGTTATAATGGCTCTAATGATAAGAAGTAGGTTCTTAAGAGAATTATCTCGGTAAGAAAATGTGCATCAAATCTCTTTTTTGGAAAGATGTTGAGAAACCTAGATGAATGAAAAATACAGTTTTACTGCAAATCATGCATACATCTCATGTTTATCATTAATCACGCATATCTTATCTCTGTGCAAGTTAGTTATTTAACATACTGAAAGTTCAAGGAATCTCATTGTGGTAGTCTAACTATCATTCCCGCTATCATTTTCTGGAATGATAGAAGTTGTGTCAGGACCATCCTTTGACAAACAGGATGGTGATCAAATCCACTTGGTTTCAGATGATTGAGAATGTTCCTAATCCCAACTGAAAGATGGAGTTAATATTATTGTTCATAGAGATGGTCCTATTCACCTTGTAGCGTATCGGAGAGATGTTTTGAGCCACCTTTTCATGAACCTTATTTATAATAAGGAGATGTTATCTCCTAGATTTACATTTGACTTATTCCTTACTAAGGCACTATCTACGGTTAATTTTATAAGTTGGGATATTTTACTCTATTCTGGCACAAAATTGTTAGTAGTCACCCTTTTTTTACCACAATTATTGCATACTTCTAGTTGCATTGAATAATATCTGTCATTAATGGGGGTATGTAACTATGTGTTGAATGTTCTAGCACTTCAAGTCTCTTTTCCATCCCAAGCGGAGGTTGGCAGCGCCACACTGGGCCTTCAACCATACGAACCTCCCCCACCCCAATCTTAAACTCCTGTACATTACATTCCCACATGAGCACTTACTCACCATGGACTTCCCCGATGCTAGTTGTCGTTGGGAACTTCATTTTCAGATGGTAAGTTGATGTTACCGCCTTTAGGTTGTTTAGGGTTAGTCACCCTAATATGGCGTTATAAGATGACGACACTTTCACCACTAAGAAATCGGCCATCATTGCAGCCAGGTTAGGTGTCTTCCTAATCAAGACTAACAAGGTAATGGTTCCTACTAGCTGAAACATGTCTCTCGAAAACCCTTTGAGTGGCATGGGTAACAGTCGGAGTTGTTTGGAATCCTTCTCAGTGAAGGCATCCCAGAAGAGGATGTCTACTGAGTTGTCGTTGTTGATTAGGATTCTTTGGGTTATGAAGTTAGTGACGAGCATGGTCACCACAAATGTGTTGTCATGGACTCATGAGGGTATTGGGACCCTTATTTGTCATCATCACCAAAGGAGACCACTGTTTTCGTCGAGCTCTTCCTCTGCTTGGTGGCGGGCCACTTCTTTGAATAGACTTCTTTGTAATGTGCCCTCCAGGCGTGCGCCTTTCTGCTGGACTTGGTGGCACCTTTCTTCTTCACCTAGGGGGCTATTTTGGTGAGTTGGGGTTCACTAAGGGGGATTCTGCAGGGGTTCTTGCTCTACCCACCATCTTCTGGGGCTCTCACTTCTTCCCAGCCTCTAGGACCTCCCCCGATCTTGCCCCATCTCCCTCCTCGAATCCGTCGAGTATTGGTTGGTGAGGTGCCCCAACTCCTTTCTCTTCCTTTTGAGGGTGAAACAATCCTTGGTGTTATGGGTCTCATTCCATGGTAGGTGCAAAAGTGGCGGTTGGCCTAGTCACGGTTTCCAACTCCCCAGTTGTCTGTCCTACCTTCTTCCTGCATGCTCAAACTAGATTGTGCATGTATCATCGACATTGATGAAACTATCCACTTTGTCCATGAACACCTGTAACGTCGTGGGAGTCCTTCTCGTCAGCTCCGTCATGAATGGATTTCGAGGCCACATGCCCCCAAGAAGTGCTACCAGAGTGATCTTCTCATCCTGGTTGTCTGTCATCATACGTTCTTTGTTGAACCTGGTCAAGTAGGTCTTCAGGCTCTCATCCTCTCACTTCTTGACGGTCAAGAGGTAGGCTGTTGGGCGTCTCCTCCTTCTACTTCCCATGAACTACATTAGGAACAGTTTGGCCAACTCACCAAAACTGTGGATCGAGTTAGGTTGCAGTAACCCAAACCAACTTCTCACAGCTCCCATCAAGGTCAGCGGGAAAGCTCTGCAAGCTTTCTCCCTAGGAAACCTGTGTAGGGTCATATGGGCCTTGGAGGTCTCCAAGTGCTCGAGGGGGTCTTTAGACCCATCATACATCTCCATCTATGGAATTTGAAACTTTGGAGGCAGTGCTGTGACCATCACTTCCGCACTATAGGGCAAGTCCGTGCTAGTGAGTTGTTGGTCTACCACGAAGAAGCTCTCATCCTCTTTGCTTTTTTCTCATACTAATCTATTAGGCCGCCTAACTCATGGTTCATCTTCTTCCATTCTTCTTCATTAGCGTCTACCCCACCAAGGTTCCGAGACTCTTCGTGTTCATTTTGACTCAACCCCGCATCATCTTATACCTCAGTGTTCTTCCTCCTTAAGGCTTCATTTTCCCAGTGAAGATTCTCCACTTCTTCCATCATCTTTCTCATGCGCTCCTCTATTTCTGCAAACCTTCCTTTCATGTTTGTCGATGAAGCTTCATGTTGACATGTTGTTTGTGAAAGCGTTGTAGCAGGCATACGAAAGACTTGCTATTTTAATGAAGTTCCCACAGACGGTGCCATTGTTGATGACGTGTTTCACACACCAGTTACTAGGCCCAACTACCTGCAACACAAGTGAGATGGTGGCTCAGGATTATGGGTAACCTCTGATGCCTAAGTCAGTGTTCTTCTTTCTTTGAAATACTTTCAATAAACAAGAGAGCATGAGATCTAATTCTGACCTGAAGTTTGGCTTTTATACTGCCAGTCGAGGTGGTCCCCTGTATCCCGTGTCAGAGGTACCTGTCTTTTGTACAAGATGTTACTCTACTGCTTTTGATAAGGTGTTGCACTCTCAGGTCATGCCCTTGCGGAAGGCTGGTGGGCGCGACCACTTCTCGCGTACTCCTTTAGTGACAGGGGGTTGTGTCACGCACACAATACAGGATAGGTTGCCTTAATGTGACCCCTGCTCATGTGTGCGTTAGTCCTTCAACAACATGGCTCTATCATTACACACGTGTAAAGGGCAGTGTCAGGAATGTCGGCATCCCGTCACCCTAGATTTGTCTCTTCTATCGCCTAGGCTTTGGACTTCATCTTCCCCGAGTCCTAGGCCCTTTATCCTTTATGCAGCCCATGCGTCGAGAGTAAGGGAGTTGATGCGTGGGGGCTCCTAGTATAGGCTCGGACTATCCTGAGAGGGACATCAGTATCCCTCCCAATCGGGCGCAGCCCGACAAGGGATTTCACATCCTCTCCATCTACATATACATATATGTATATGTATACATATACCTCTTCCTTGGAAATGTTACAAATGTTGTTTAATTAAGATTGTCTTTGCTGGTAGTGGATACCCCATGTTGTGTCCACATGGGTGGAGAAGTTATTAATTAAGTGCTTGGACATAGGGGGCTTGTGTGGTGGCTTCGGTGTCCATTTTTTGTCACATGTGGCACGTGTAATATTGTATTGGTGTCTAAAGTTAATTCATATATTATTTTTTTAGGTCGAGAGCCAAAAAAATATTTTTTAAATTATTTTTAATAAAATGCTTAAAATAATAATAAAAAAATAATCATAAAATATATTTTTAGAACATTAATCATACTTCCTCAAGTCTAATTTTTCTGTGTTATATGAATATTTATATAGATTAGTTATGGATGCATATATTGAATTATTGTTCAATGCATGTCCATATTGAATATGTGTCCCTAGATTTAATGACATATTAAACCCTTCTGATTAGTTAAGAACGTGGGTTCTCTATCCTTGAGCCATCATGTAATATTGAGAATGTAATCTTATTATTGAGGCCATGTAAAGATATGTGTTTCACGTCTATCGATATAATTTAAGGTCACCTTAACATGATGCACTAAATTACCAATGAGATTTCGGGTGAAGCGCGCAATGTGTTTAGTGAAATGATTATGGATTTTTCATATTTGATGAATGTATTATATGTGCATGAGTTTTGAGTATTTTTTAAAAACTCCTCTATAAATTTTATTCAAAATTAAAAAGATATGGTATTTTGACTTATATAGTGGGACATGATTACTAGCTTTCCGTGAAATTTTCAATCTCACTATGTAGGAAGGAATTCTATGGTGTAGTTAGATTTTGAAATAAAATTAAATGTATGCTAATGTCAATCTCGCGCAATGAATGTAGTGTTAATGACCACTAAGAATGTAGTTGTTAACCTTACTAAAGGAAAGAAACAAAATGGGACCAACTATGATATGTGGCATAGGAAAATCTAATATCTGCTTAAGGAACAAGAGGTCCTAGAAAATCTATCACACCTTAGAATACAACCTGAGGAAGGGAATATTTCCCAACATTATCATGATATGGAAGCCTATCAAGCTTGGGCAAAGAAAGATCGATGCGCACAATGATCTTATTGTGGAGTTTGAGAACAGCCCAACTGCCCAAGATATGTGAAACCAGCTGAAAATTGCCTAATGGAGGGACATCAGCTACTAGGCTCCGTGCTTTCATTTTGAGTTTTGAGCAGTATGTTATGGACCCTAAACATACCATGACTGAGCATTTGAGGTTACTGTCTGTCTTGATTCGTGATCTAAAGGTTGCTGGCAATAATCTCACTGATGAATAGCAAGTTACCGCTGTGATACGGTCTTTGCCCGAGTCAACATAGGGGCAGATGAAGCTTGTTTTGAACACATTAAGAATATTAAGACTTTTGCTTATATATCTCGCCATTTGGAGCTAGAGGCGAAGTGCATAAAGGTGCACCGTAATACTTTTCTTGTTGTCCAAGCTAGGAAGCACAAGACATTCAGGCCTAAGTGCAAGCAACATGGGAGATCTACTAGAGCGGCCAATAGTCTTGGGCCAAGCGATGGAAAAGTAGCAAAGCACCACAGAGGCAAGCGGGCTGGCAAGGACAAGTCCAAATTGAAGTGCTATAATTGTGGAAAAGTAGGACACTTTGCTCGTGAGTGCACTAAGGCAAATAAGGTATTCACTAAACACAATTCTCTCATTACTTATGTTTGTTCACATATTTTTGTTGCTCACACAATTCCTGAATGGATTGTAGACACAGCGTCTGAGGCGCTTGTTACTTCTTCATGATGTGCAATATGCACCTAGTGTTCAATATAATCTATTTTCAGCTATTTCTATACTGGAACTTGGTTTTACTTTTCACTTTGATGACCCTCAGCTGGACTTTTATTTGGATAGGATTTTATATGAACATGGTTTTCTTTCGAATGGTTTATTTATGTTGGATTTAGATAATTCTTCATTTTCTTTTGTGGCTACAAGTGATGATATGCTGTTTCTAATTCATTGAAATGACATGATAGACTAGGTCAACTAGGAAAAGATAGATTGGCTAGACTAGTTAGAGAAGGCCTATTGAGGTATCTCGCTAATGTAAGCCTACTTGTTTGTTAGCCTTGTTTAGCTGGTAAAGGCTGTAGAAAGTCTTTTGGAAATGCTCCTAGGGCATCTTATCCTTTAGAACTAGTCCATTCTAATATTTGTAGACCTATGAATGTGAAGGTATGCCATAACGCCTCTTATTTTCTCATTTATAAACGACTATTCACGTTTCAATTTTGTCTATCTGATCTCCCATTGCTTTGAAGCATTAAACTACTTCAAGCACTTTGTGGCTGAGGTTGAGAATAAAAAAGAAAGGAATTTAAAAATTCTACAAATTGATCAAGGTTGAGAGTACTTGTTTAAAGAGTTTCAGGTACTATGTGAGCAAAATGAGTATACACAGACAACGAACGATTCCTGGCACACCACAACAAAATGATGTTGTGGAAAGGAGGAATTGTACCTTATTAGAAATGGTTCGATCAATGATGGCACAAGCTAACCTACCAATATCATTTTAGGGGGATTCTCTTCTAGCTGCTGCCTACATTTTGAATTGTGTGTCTTCTAAGTCCGTTCCTTTCAACCCCATATGAATTATGGAATGATGCAAAATCAAATTTGGAACATTTGCGGCCTTGGGGTTCTGCGGGTTATGCTCACACCACTTCCCATAAATATGGAAAACTTGGCCCTAAACCAAATAAGCATATCTTTATAAGATATTCAGAGAGCTCAAAGGGCTATGTAATGTTTGGTGAACATCTTAATGGAGGGATGCAGAAATAGAGTCGTGTGATGTCATATTTATCAAGAATGATTTTTTCAATATTGGTGAAACAAAGAAAGATCTTGAACTTTTTGAGTTGCAAAAACTTGAGGGAGTTACACCATCTTTTGTAAAGGATGAAGAATTATCACATCCTAAAATCACAAAAGATGGTGAGACTGACTTGCCTCCTAGTGGAAGTATACCACTAGAAAGTAACTCACTAGAGTCTCAGTTACGTAAAAGTGAACGTCGTCATTTTGAGATTGAAGGGGAATATTTCATGTGTGCTTTGTGTGACTTTAATAAGCCTTCTTCTTATGAGGAAACACTAAATTCACTTACTTTAAATAAATGGTTGGCTGCTATGAGATATTAGATGAGTTCTATAGCAAAGACCAAAATTTGGGAGTTAGTTGATCTTCCACCTGGGCGTAAATCTAATGGAAATAAATGGATTTTAAAAATTAAGCGTCGGGCAGATGGATCAATTGACAAGTATAAGGGTCGACTCGTGGTGAAGGGCTATACCCAAAGAAAGGGTATAGATTATGAAAAAATATTCTCCCCTATGGTGAGATTTGCCCTCATTCGCCTCATTTTAGCTATAGTTGCACATCTAGATTTACAACTTTTTCAAATGGATGTGAAAGCTACATTTCTCAATGGAGAACTAAATGAGGAGATCCATATGAATCAATTTGTTGGTTTTGAGGGACAAGAGCGTAAAGTATGACAATTGAAACGTTCCATTTATGGCCTTAAACAATCGTCTAGACAATGTTACTTCAGATTTCATGAGGCAATGACTTCAATTGTCTTTGAGATGCTAGAAGATTACCATTATGTGTATGTCAAACGTACAAGGAAGAGTTTTCTAATTTTTCTTTATACGTTGATGAAATTTTATTAGCTAGAAATGATATGGAGATAATTGTCACCACAAAAGAGTGGTTGTCCTCTATTTTTTAGATGAAAGACATGGGTAAAGCAAATTATGTGCTGGGAGTTAAAATTTCAAGATATCAATCTAGGAAGCTTCTTGTTTTGTCTTAAGATACTTGCATTAAGAAAATTCTAGAATGATTTTGTATGCAAAACACCAAACCCATTGACAGTCCAATTGAGAAAGGTTATACATTGAGGCTAGAGCATTGCCCTAAGAAGGATGAGGAAAAGAAAGAGATGACCAAAGTTCCTTATGCAAGTGCAATTGGAAGTCTGATGTACGCTATGTTGTGTACACAACCTAACAATTGCTTTGCAGTTGGATTGGTTAGTCATTACCAGAGTAACCCAGGACCTATTCATTAGCAAGTAGTTAAGAGTTTTTTCAATACATTCATGGGAAATCAAACCTCATTCGTTGCTATCAAGTTGGAGACATGAGACTGAAGGGTTATAGCGATGCTAATTGGGCTAGTGATAAAGATGAGCAAAAATTCACAACGAGTTACGCATTTATGCTTAGTGATGGAGCTATTTCTTGATGTAGTAAGAAACAATCATGCATTACTTTGTCCATGAGTTAGAGTACGTTGCTTGTTCAGCAACTATATAAGAGACTGTTTGGTTGAGGAGATTTTTTCAATGTCTAGAGGTTACGACTCTTGCAGATGAAGCCGTTAAGATATACAACGATAGTCTAACAACTTTGGCATGTGCCAAGGATCCCAAATATCATGGTAGAACCAAACACATATATATTCATTTTCAATACATTCAAGATGTTGTTGTGCGAGATAAGGTGATCCAACAACATATCTCTACTAATAAAATGATAGCTGATCCTCTTACTAAGGTTATGTTTTCCAAACTCACGTTAGGAGTTTGGGACTTCATCGGATTTGATATATGTTGTATTAAGGATGCCTTAGACTTTATTGTACATTTGACACTGTTAGTATCTATTGCAGTGAGATTATTATGTTTATCTCATATTATTAACTAATTGATACTAAGTGAAACACACACATTATAAAAATGTCACAATGCAAATATCAGTCCACTCACATGGATGATCACCTTGGCCCTTGAATAGCGAGAAAGATGAGACAAATTGATTACTTTGGAGCCTAGAAAGAGAGCTACTAAATATCTTAATGCTTTTGGAGCATTTAAGATAAATTTAAAGAATGTCGCCTTACTTTGGCTAATATGAGACTTTCAAGAGTCGTATATGAAATATTTGTACAAGTTCATGAACCCTGATTAAAGTGGAATGTGAGATCTTAGGCAAACGCTAGATGAGTGATTGTGCTAAGAAACTCAAGTTAGAGCGCCTTTGTGATGACTAGACTAAGATTCCTACGACGTTTGAATGTGACAAGTCTAATTACGTGGGAGGTCTGCCGTAAAATACATTTTATATTGTATGTGCTATAGACGATCATATGAGGGAGTGATTAGATGAGTCCCTACTTCATCACTATTTGAGCCCTAATTGATCAATAAATGATCTATTCATATGCTCTTGAACTTATAACTATGTCAGAAAATGAAAACTTGATGTTGCTGCTTTAACATATTTTCTTAGGGCCACGAATGGTACGGCCTCACGGAGCATGTCTAGGAAAGCAGTCAAGTCTAATTGAATTGACATGAGTGTCTAGGGAAGAGTGTTTGATTCTTACGTGTTATTTATGTCTCATAGCCCAGGCGATTATGTTATTTTGACTCGATATATATAATGTGAGGTCAAGAATTGCTTTGAGTTATAAACTCATGAAGGACCCTTGACCTAGTTAGATCAAATAGTCTGATGCATAGACAAGATATTATGAGTGGTATACAATATTAATATCATGGTGACTTAATATAGTACTCCTACTCTTTGCATTCTCTTCAGGTCGCACGCTTCATTTTCTGTATGAGAGATAATTGATTGAGAGATAAGGAGGAGATTGTTAATGTGTATAGCACCTATTGTGGACAAGTAGGAAATTTTGATAGTGGGTATCCCATGACCCATGTTGTGTCCACATGGGTGGGGAAGTTATTAATTAACTCCCTATCACTACCACTTAACCTTAATTAACCTTCTAAGAGAAAACTTTTTAAATAAGAGTTTTACTTATATTAAATAAAGAAGAGTGAAAAAGTAAACATACAAAAGAAAACCTCTCCTCTCTTTACAATTTTCTATATGGCTCAAATTTCTTGGATGAGCTGAAAGCTCTGTTCAAACTTCAAATTGTTGATATCACCAACAAAATGGTGCCCCTCCAATTTTCGCTTCTCTCTCGGATTGATCTAATTGCAAGATGGTGCGTACACTTTCATTAGAATATGTTACAATTAAAAAATATCCAAATAAAAATAAATGTTTTATACTAACTGACGTGGCATCAATAATGTGTTTGATGACATTTGATGTGTCAAACATAAGTTCCGATCTGTGTATTAAAGCAAACTAGAAGGGTATAGACTATACTTCTCTCATAGAACATGGTAGTTTTAGTTTGATTATACAGATTAGATGAGATGAGATGAAAGTTAAAAGTTGAATAAAATATTGTTAGAATATAATTTTTTAATATTATTTTTATTTGAAGATTTGAAAAAGTTGAATTATTTATTGTATTTTATGTAAGAGTTTTAAAAAGTTGTAATGATGAGATAAGATAATTTCTGTAACCAAACGAGGCCTTAGAGGCAAAGTTGTTCCCCATTTTTTTATTTTAAAAAGAAAAAAAATATATATTTACAAACTTTTTCTTGACACAAAATTTATCTGTTGACTTTTTTTAAGAAGTATTAAAGAAGATTCACAAAAATAATTTTACAAATTGATGCGACTTCACGTAATTCGTTAGATTTACTTTACAATAAAAGTAATTTTACAATATCTAACGTATCACATCAAGTTACGTCAGTTTATAAGTTTACTTTTATGAAATGTTTTTGTGGCTAAATTTTTTTTTTTAATTACAATAGCAATAAATTATGTGTTTCCGTACCAATTTGTAAATAATTGAATTAGTTGAAAAATGGTTAACATCTCTATGACCTTTCCCTCCCTCACTGCCATGCAAGTTGAACCAAAGGTGATTATACAAGTATTAATAGTCATACTTGTATTTTTTATAATAAGACGCATCATATTCAGTTATGTTAATTTATGAATTTATTTTAATAAAATTATTTTATAATTAAGTGATGCGTTTACATGCCAATTTATAAGGAACAGAATTATTTGACAAACAAAGAAAAATTATTTGACAATTATAAGTTCTTCCTATCAGTTACTATCCACTATCCTACATCCCATACCCTATAAAATATATCCCTACACTCTATGAAAAAATTATAAATGTAGAGTGTGTGACGTGAATAATTGCTAATTTTTCGCAAAACTCTTTGACAAATGGGTAACATCTTTCTGACCATTCCCTCCCTCACCGCCATGCAAGTTGAAATGCCAAGGTGATGATTCGCAAGCATTTACCTGTGTTTACTCAGAATTTATAAATACATGCATCTTTATTTGACTTCCAATCTATAAATATATATATATATATATATATATATATATATATATATTTATATTTATATATAATGTAATTTTTTTATTCAGATCGTGTTTAGGTGTATTCCACTCCTCCGCCCGTTGAAAATTAATGGAGAATTAACATTTAAACGCGGATTCGCCGACATTCTTATTGAGTATCTGTTACTCCACGCCAAGAGGCACAGTAGTTTTTAATTTATAGGAAATCTCCTCGATCTTGTTTGGATGCTTTCACATATTAAACTTGGGTTAAGTGCCCAAGCAAGCAATTCCCAATATGGACAATTAGACAGAATTTCCATTTCCAAGAAATTGCAATGCCATTTCTTGTTTAATTCGGTACGTACGTAGTAGATCATGGGACAATGATCAACAAGTCTGCCTTTGAAGATATTATATGCAACTATTTGAGTACATTTCGAAGAGTGATACTATTATTTGTTATGAATTTTAGTTATCATTTTCACAGTCTCACAAGTTGATGTCGAGCATTTTAATTAAGTGAATAATATTATTGTTTATTATGAGTATGTAACTACAAGAAAACTGTTTATTTATTACCAGTTATTTCTAGCGAAAATATTATTTCTTGTCAAAATGAGTCTATTTTGTCGCAAATAGTCGTTATCATCGCAAATAACCATTATCGCATCTATTGTTCTAGCATCTTTCATGAGTTAATCAATTTAAATTATTCGTGAGTAAAAATGTA
Organism: Cyclocarya paliurus; assembly: GCA_029856935.1. Taxonomy (NCBI): domain Eukaryota; kingdom Viridiplantae; phylum Streptophyta; class Magnoliopsida; order Fagales; family Juglandaceae; genus Cyclocarya; species Cyclocarya paliurus. The sequence continues at coordinate 22,496,477 of CM056947.1, forward strand.
TTTATGTGATTATACGTGCATGACAAAATCTAAATCTTGAAATATATTTTGGAATCTAATTTTTTTTTTTATATATATTTTGTCTTTGTGCAATGCATCTGCAAAATGTTTTTGGATCAACCCAAAATTTTATAATTAGCCCCAAAAACAAATAAAGAAGATTGTAGTTTCCACCTCATCTTTTACATGATATGGTTGAATAAGATGTAAAAAATAAGTCATTTTCTTGAAAGGCAAAGTAAAGTATTAATGGGGACGATCTAATTGAAGAGGTCAATTATCCAATTAATGTGTGGTAAGCCAAAAAGCTTTAAATCTATATATATATATATATATATATATATATATATATATAGATATATGTGTTCTATTATTCATGATGCAGAACCAATTAAACACATAAACTTAGCTGTTTCCAAATGATCTCTAGCTAGATAGCTATTTTGAATAAGTAATGTCTATGAACTCTCACTCTCTCTTGCAAGTTGATCCGGACGTTGACTCCACAAAATAATATATATATATTAATTTCTTGTCCACAAAATAAATAAATAAAATACTCTCGATGTTAACTTTTAAAAGATAAGCATTTTTTTTAAAAAAAAGATAAGCATTTGAATCAAGGAATAATTGATCATTAGAAAATCTATTTATAAGTCTTATTTTTTACACACCTGACATATCGCTAATGTAGAAGCTTTCTAAATCATCTATGTTAAAAAATTATTAGTATTTTATTATTATATTTTTTTTTAAGTTGTAATGGGTTTCACTATAAATGGTGTGTTATTATTGTGATTTGCTATGTACCCATTTGAAGTCTATTTCCTATTAGTTTCCACGAAAATTAAAGATGCTATGATTTGGTAGTTTCTTCAATGAGGTGAATGCATTCAAGGAATGAACTTTTTTACTACTTTCATTCATTTCTTGCTACTACTTGGGTACCTAGCACATGGGGAGAGGATGATTTGAAATAAAGCTCTCAAGATTGAACGCGTTGGAGCTGTTCACATATCCAAGTATTGTATAGAATTGTTCAAAATGTTGGTAGGTTTTTAAGTTGGATGGAAGTTTCCAAGATCCGATTTGGGTCCCGCATGATCCTTTACAAGTAAAGCCATTTATTTTAAACACGCGCTTCCATCGGGTGAATCGAGAACGAGTCGTGGTTCCACTTCCACCCTTGCAACGTGGACAGCTGTTATTCCGAAGTCTACAATATATTTGGAAATTTATTTGTTAATATTTTTTAGGGTTCTTTTTTTAAACAAAAAAAAAGAAAAAGAAAAAAGAAAAAAAGAGAGAGAGGTGCTACAGAATAGATACAGAAAAATAAACTTATAAATTGACATAATTTTATATAATATATTATATTTACTTTATAATAAAAATAGTTTTACAAACTAATATACTCTATTAGCGGGTTTATGATAGTACTAGTTTACTGCTCAGCTTTGATTGCTAGGTATGTTCACTAGTATAAATTTTACTTTTTATTTTTTTTATATTTTTTTAACATATTTAAAAAAAATATATCAATATACTAATAATTATTTTCTTAATAAGTAAGTAAAAAAAATTTAAAAAAATACATAAAGGTTCAAAATGAAAAATAAAATCAAACGGCATAATAATATTATTTCAGAACTAAATTGTGCTTTGGAACTGTCGGCGGTCTTTGAGAATTTGCTCGATCTCCCGCGTCTTCCGAGAAGGGAGAATACAAAAGTGTTTCAGGGTAAAGAAGCAAGAGAAGCTCTTAGTGAAAAGGAACGTCGGCTTCTACAGCAGCGGGTGGGTGCTAACTACTAGTCAAAATGTGAAGGTGTTGTTCAATGGGACATTAGTTGAATCAGACACGATGAGACTTTCGACAGAGAAAGGTGTGGCTGCAAGCAACAATTGAGCAAATATTTGAGGAGCGCTGTCACCAGAAGCATTTGGGGAGCACTTGGCGGCCGCGCGTTGGAAGGTGGAGATTAAAGATCGATGTGGAGAGTGGACAAAGATGGGGTGGCAGTTGTAATGGTTGGGAGGCATTTAGTGATTTGGTTGGGGAGAAACAGAGGTGGTGGACGGCAGGTTTGGGGTGAAGAATTTTCAAAAATTCTCATATCATCTCATCTCAACTCATCATTACATATTTTTTAAATTTTTATATAAAATATAATAAACAATTTAATTTTTTAAAATTTCAATACAATTTTGTCAAATCTCAATTCAACTTTTTCAAATTTCAAAACTAAAAAATAATATTTTAAATTTTAAAACAAAACATAAAATTTTCATTTCACCTCCCAAACTTACAATAAGATCTCGTTTGTTTTGGAGATAAGATGTAATAAGATGAAATGAATTGAAATTAAAGTTAAAAAGTTAAATAAAATATTATTAGAATATTTTTTTTAATATTTTTTTGTTTTGAGATTTGAAAAAATTGAATTATTTATTTTATTTTGTATTAAAATTTAGAAAGTGTAATAATGAAATTAAGATGAGATAAGATATTTTTTGAAAACAAATGAGGCCTTAAATCTAATTCTTCTACCTGATTTGATTTAGATAGTGAGTTGAAATAAGATGAAAGTTGAATAAATATTATTAGAATATAATTTTTATTTAGAGATTTGAAAAAATTATAATAATTAGATGAAATGATATGGTTTCACTAAACAAACCAAGTCTTAATAACTTGAAGAACTAGGAGAAAGATGAAACCAAAAAAAAAAACAAAGGTGAAGGTGAGAAAGATATTTGTCAAGAAGGAGAGTACGGGAAGGGAAAAGTCAAATTTTGTCCCGTTTGAATTCAGAGATAAATTGAGATAATTTAAAATAAATTGAATAAAATATTATTAAAATATTATTTTTTAATATTATTATTGTTTTGAGATTTAAAAAAGTTGAATTGTTTATTATATTTTATATAAAAATTTTAAAAAATTATAATAATAAAATAAGATGAGTTGAGTTGAGTTGAAATGAATTTCTAATCAAAATCTAGATTATTCATAGGGGTTAGAGGTGTTTAGTGGAGACGGGGTGTAGGAGAAGAGGGAGGCGACGCGTGTAAGTTGGACTTCTCGACGTACAGCAACGCTAACATCTAAGATATCAAACATTCCTGAAAGAATGCGCGTCTAGCACAGCATTTCCATAGAGAAAAAAAGGGTCAGATCAGTTGAAAAATATCCCAATGTACTCATAAGCTAGAGATTTTAGTCACATTATATACAGTTAATTATTCTCTCATAAAAAATAGTCAACGCGGGCTGCATCAAATCATGATCAAAGCACTCTAGAATATCCTTGCAGTGACGTACTTGACAAGTTCATGATGCACCGTTGATGGCAAGGGGAGGTCAGGCTCCGTCTTGTGACTAGCTGCGCTTCTCGTATTGGAGCAGAGGTCTATTTCATTTGTTCATCTCTCTTTCACTCCAAGAATTCTAAGGGATCCAAATTCTGAGAAGAAATAAAATAAATAAATAAAACAATAATATTTTTCATTATTGTGAGACCCCTTCAATGCTGTATATTTTTGGATGAAAATAGGTTTGTAGATACATTTTTTCCGAGAGAAGTGGGTGCACCCTAACCCTAAGGGGTTGATTCAAATGGTGAAGGCCTTAGTCTTAGAGTATCACTCCCTTCAAAGTTCAATATTTAACACCTCATGATTGAAAATAATCTTTTGAGACTATACTTCTTGGTGAAAAGTCAACGATTTAACTGATTTCATATAGAAAAACTTTCGAATGTGCAATGCATAGAATTAGAGTTTACTTTGTAGAGATAAGTCTGCCTTAGAAAGGTTCTCGACATTAGAAATAAATAAATAAATAACAATAAATCTTTCCAACCTCCCAACACTCCACACTCCATCTTTTTTTTTAATTTTTTTTTAATTTTTTTTATTAAATAATTTTTATAAGAATAGTAAATAAAAAATTTGAAATATTTTAAAAAAAATAAATTTAAAATTTTTTTTTTAAAAAATATTAAAAAATGTGAAGTGTGGAATGTGGATAAATAATAGGAGGTTGTGTAGCAAAACCCAATAAATAATCGGGTGCACCCTCAATGTGCTGACTGCTAAGGATGGTGGTGCTGGGTCCAACAGTACTGATTATAGATCTGAAGCCTTTGCCTTTGAAGGGAAAGCAAGTCATACAGGAAGTGCTTGTGGGCATACAAAGTCACTATATTATTTAAAAAGAAAAAATAAAGCAACCAAGGGATAATAATAATAAATTTTTTTACAAATTAATAATAGTTCACATCACACACTTTATATTTATAGTATTTTTATAAGTGTGGAATATTTTTTATAAGATATAAAGATATTTTTTATAAGATGTAAAATATAAGATAGTTAATAGAAAAGACACCTTTTTTTTTTTATATAATAGGACAAAAAAGAGTAGACAACAAACATGGAATCAGAAGGCACAGGGTGAACAGTGCACACCAGCACGAAATATAGCTCCAAATCCAACATAAAGGCGCCACCCTTTCTAGCTCTCTCTATATCTTTTATTTATCTTTTGTTGTAAGGTCCCCCCCTCCCCCCTTCACAATTCCTTTCCCAAAATTTACAACCCCCTAAAATATAAAACGTTCCCAACTGCAAAAAAACCAAACCAAATTGCTGTTCCCAAGCCTCAATTCCCATTATTATTGTTATCTTCTTCTGTTGCTAATTCTAGCTGCTGCTGCTGTTCCTCCATAAATTCAGAGCTTATGATGAAGTGGAGAACGATTTCTCTCCTCTTCATGATCTTCTTGCTTTCCATTTGTCTTAGTTTTTTTCATGGTTTGGTTTTGGCTCACGACTTTCCCCATGAGGAACCCGACATGATGAGATTGGAGTTAATACATCGGCACAGTCCTCAACTTATTGGGACAGTGCATGGGGGGCCATGGCCTTTTAAAACTCGGCTGGAACGCATTAAAGAGCTTGTCGAGCGTGACATCGTGCGACACCGCGTCACCATCTCCCACAAACGCGGCGGCCAAGGCCGGTTGAGCACGAGGAGAAAGGACCGGGAAACCTCTGCCGAAATGCCAATGCGCTCGGGTGCAGATTATGGGACGGGTCAGTACTTTGTGCACGTCAAAGTTGGGAAGCCGGCGCGGTCATTTCTTCTGATTGCGGATGCTGGGAGCGAGTTGACATGGGTGAACTGTAGATATGGTTGTGGGCCGAAGAACTGCAACACCCACAAAGGAAGACTAAGAGACCACCGGCGGGTCTATCTCACGGATCGCTCTTCTTCCTTCGAGACTATCCCATGCTCATCCAAAATGTGTAAGATTGAGCTCATGAATCTCTTCTCCCTCGCGCGCTGCCCCACCCCATCCACCCCCTGCGCCTATGATTACAGGTTTGTAACTTCGTTTTTCTTGTTCTTTTCCATTTGAGCAAGATCACATTCACATTATGGGCGATAAAAACTGTCCAGTTTAGCATTTCTAATGGTTAATCACAATTGTTTGGTCAAACAATATGGTACGGAAGTAAATATTGTAAGATCTAATGCTGCAACAATGGCTTAATTATGGGAAACAGTTGATCGAGTATCGAGTGATTCGGGTTCCAATGGAGAAGGAAAAAAAATCAACCAGAAGTAGCTGGAATACTTTTTTGAGGTCGAGTTCAGTCTTGAAAGCAAGCCTAAAATAGCTGGAACGTGTCTTTATTGAAGTGAGTTGAGTTTGGTTGGGTTTATTTAATAGACTACTGATACTAGCTATTGTGGGTTGGGAATTCATTATAAGCATCTCAACATCTTGTCACGGATTGTTCTGTTATAATTAAATCAATAGACTGCAGCCACAAAAATAGTTAGCACACCCAATTCTCACAATCACATACACTGGTGAAGCAGGGCAATTTGACCTGCTGTTAAAGCAAGCACTTGATCTCTTACCTAAATCCAAGACAAGATTTAAATGGAAGTTATTGTTAGTAGGTAAGCTTCACGCGACCCACATTTTTGTACCCTTCTTCTGCATATGTCAGTTGCTGCAATACCAATGCCAGTCGTTAATAATTAGCTGCATTTCATATAGTTCAAGGCATTTTTTTTTTTTTTTTTTGCATCCCCTCAATTTACCGGCACTATTTTGATTTGCTTACCGACTTTGTGTATCCTGATTAGTTACCTTGACGGATCAGCTGCGTTGGGGTTCTTCGCCAACGACACTATAACAGTTGGCCTAACAAATGGTAGGAAGATGATGCTAGAGAATGTGCTAATTGGGTGTACCGAGTCTACTCGGGGTGCGGGGTTCAAGGGAGCTGATGGTGTATTAGGGTTGGGCTACGGCAAGCACAGTTTTGCCACAAAAGCAGCTGGAAGATTTGGCGACAAGTTTTCATATTGCCTAGTTGATCACTTAAGCCCCAAGAACATCTCAAATCAGCTCATTTTTGGTACCAATAGAAATAAGCATTCATTGTCAAGGAATATCCAACATACCAAGCTCCTCCTCGATGTCCTACCACCATTCTATGCTGTAAACATATTGGGCATCTCCATTGGTGGGGTGATGTTGAGAATACCAACAGAAGTTTGGGATGCAAGTCTTGGTGGTGGAACAATTCTAGATTCAGGCTCAAGCCTAACACTTTTAGCAAAGCCAGCTTACAATCCTGTCATGACTGCATTGCAAATGTCTGTATCAACATATGAAAGATTGGACTTAAAACCATTTGAGTATTGCTTCAAATCGACAGGATTCAATGATTCATTGGTGCCAAGATTAGTATTTCATTTCACAGATGGAGCTCGATTTGAGCCGCCGGTTAAGAGCTATATCATTGATGTTGCTCCTCAATCGAAGTGTCTCGGATTTGTGTCAGTAATTTGGCCTTCCACCTCTATAATTGGCAATATTATGCAGCAAAACAATTTGTGGGAATTTGATTTGGTGCAAGGTACAGTGGGTTTTGCGCCCTCTAGTTGCACCTAATCCTCTTTAAGTTGATTTTCTTTTTGTTTTCTCTTCACATACTTGTCTATTTTTCTGTACCTTAAATTCTTTGCAATTCTCGTTGTAATTTCTTGAGCTTCAGCAAGTATAATCACTTGGTTCATTGTTGGGATGTTTTTCTTCTAAATGAATGTGTTTTAAAGGAACAAGCGAAACCCGTGTGCATGCATTAAGAGCATTGCATAAAGAACAAAACTCTGTTCCTTGTGATTGATGTCTAAAGATTATTCTCCAGACAACATTATCCATTAGAATTTGGCATCTGTCTACATGTCAGAAACAGGAAATTGTTTGGAAATTCAAGCCAATCGCATATTGTCACTGATTGAGATTGAAAAAGTTATCTATTTTCTGGATTCACTTGATCCAAGTGTCACAGAGAGTAACTTCAGCGCAACCACGATCAAAAGCATATTTCATTTTCTTGTTGAAAACAATGCATGTGGAACTTCCGAACTATCATTCTAGACAAGACATGAAGCATATGCGGCTTCCCACTGCTTGCATGTGACATGGGTTGAATTGATAGTCAGAAGTTGTGGATGGAATACCCAAATGTCCTAGTGTGATTGGAGAGAGTGAAAACTTAAAAAACATGCATGCCATATCAAATGCAGTAGAGCTGGCATTGGATGGCATCTAGTTTTTTTCTCTCTATTTTTTTTTTTTTTCAAATGATAAAAAAGTTTGTAAAGAATAACTAATAACAATCATATTTATTCCATAATTTCACAACCCATTTTACAACCGATCAACATAATAGTGTCACATCATAAAATATAATAATATTTTATTATTTGAGTTTTAACTTTTAAGTCCTCCAATCAAAAAATAATTATAAAAAAAATTGTATATGTATCACTATTCAACTATATCACATCATGTTGACGCAGATATTATCTAGATGTCAATTTAATTTAAAAATATTTTTTTATTAGCTATTATTTACTATCCCATGCTTCACATTTTATAAAAAATAAAAATAAAAATAAAACTAAAACTATCAGATATAAAGTGTGAGAGTAAATAGTAGCTGATGTATAGCAAAATTCTTAATTTAAACATCCAAACCTCAAATAAGGACTCAAAATAAATATACCCACAGACCCAAAAAATAAAAGAGTAGGGAAATAGCTTGACAAATATATAGGTAACTCTATGATAATGATTTATCATATACATTGAATTTTGCACAACATGCATGCTTGACTAGAAGAAGATCATGGCGTAGAATGCACAATTATTATAACTACGCAACACAATTAAATGCTACTCACGCGAATCAACGTGAGTGACACCATTTCTGACGTGCACGCCTAAAACAAGGAAAAAAAAAAGAAAAAAGAAAAAGAAAACCAATAATGCAGGGGCAGAGATGCTTGTTTGCTGCTCAATTGTCCTATTAATTTCTTCACTCAAAACCAACCACATTTGATTTGCCTCTTCGTGCACATTTTGATTTGAGGAGGGAAAAGCTTTACAACTGAATCCAATGACATTTCAATAATCATAATATTTGATGAATGTTATCTTAAAGTGGGACCCCACAATCAATCCATTTGTCAGATTTGACTATACTTTGTGCTAAGCAGCTCAATGATTATTATTTAATTATAAAGGTTGAATAATTCGCACTTGGTAGTGCAAAACAATCATTTGTGAGGGGCCGGCGGCATTGAGTGCAACTTGTAGAACGTGACATCCATCATCCATAAAAGTTTAGTATAAAGTATATTGGTATTGCTTATCTTAAATTTTGTGATATATTTTAAATAATCATTATTAAAGTGATTAATAAAAGCAATGGCTAAAAATGTATCATAACGATATGTGTGACAGAAGATAATAAAATATAAGATAAAACGTAGCACTACTAAAAAATATATGATTAATTAATAAAATTGGATAAGGTTAAAAGGCTCTATAGATGCTTAGAAGTTAGAAGATATCAATCGAATGAAGATTTATTCAGGTTATTGGTGAAATATAGATATAGAGTATTGTTATTGGGTTATCTGAAACTTATCGCTCAAATGTCCATCTTGACACGACACCACCATGTAGTGCCACATATTTTATTAAAACAATACAAAATATATATATATATATATATATATTGAAATCAAAATGGCGTCCAAAGATAAATAAATGACCAAGTAGCATTATTTTTTTTAAAAAACTCATGTGGCATTGCATGGTAGTATCAAGTCAAGAGGATTATATGAGCAGTAAGTTTCATATGGAGAAGTAACATTATTCATAAATGTAAAATATGGATCTTATCGTATTAAATATTTAATAATACTGCAAGAAAATTTTAGATGAATAATATTAAAGGAAAATATTTTACACATAAAGGAATTAGATAAAAATAAACCTACAAACCGATGTAACTTAATGTGGTACGTCAGATTGTAAATTTACTTTTATTGTAAAGTAGATTTAATAGATTTAATAAAACTACATCAGTTTATAAATTTATTTTTGTATAATCTATTTGTATTCGTAGCAGTTCTCAATATTAAATATGCTTCATGTATCTATCTTTGAACTTGAATTCCTCAAATTGGAGCTAGCAAGATTGAGGGAATCTTTATACTCATCAATCATGTGGTTTTACATTAATCAAGGCATTTTCCCCGCTACCTAAGCTACCAACTATGGGCTTTGATATTTACATGCATCTGGTTTTGTATGTACAAGTCCATCTATCTATTTAAATAAATAAATAAATAAAAGTAAAAAATCTCATTTGAGACAAGAAAGTCGTGGATCCCATGTGAACTCTGGCCAATATAAGGCTAATTCTTTTAGGGATGAGATTACATGACTCAAGACATAGAGCTCTCGGTTGTCTTCTTCTGTGCCTGGACTTTGGCCTAGTCATGGACTCCTCTGCGTTTGGAGGGGAGCAGGTATACATACAAACAAGGCTCAAATCGTCAACTCCAGGATCCGATCAATAACCACTCTGATTTTAAATGGTTGACTGAAGTTTTTATTTTTATTTTTTATTTTTTTTAGGCTTAAGATTTTTTTAGACAGGAAAATGCGAGGATGCAGCACGAGAAAAGTTATCGATTTATATTTTATTTTATTTCATTATAATTTTTTTTACTTAATTGTTATTAAAAAAGTATTTTTAAATGAATTGTGATTTATTTTAAAAAAAATATTGAAAGAGATTTAAAAAATACTTGAAAAAAAAACACAATAAAAAAATAGATTTTACGCTTATCGGTAGGAATTCTCAGGATGACTCTCGGTGCCCTGGCAGGAACCTTTTAGATAAGTAATATGATATCAAAATAGAATTTAGACTTTACCGCTCATTTATTTAGATAAAAAGATATGCATTTTAGAAACGCACCAAATACAATACTTATATGGATGCCACGTCAATTAGTATAAGATAGCATTTCTTGTTTTTAATTTTTTTTTTTTTTTTGTAGAAAACTGTATTGAATGTAGTAAAAGTGATGTGTTTGAGTACCAACTTGTAATTAAATATTTTATATATTAGGCCTCAATATCAAGGAGAAGTCTATCGTAGCCATTTAGGCTTTGTTTGGTTGCACAAATGAGATAAGTTAAGAGTTAAAATTAAATTAAATATTATTAGAATATAATTTTTTAATATTATTTTTAGTTTGATATTGGAAAAAGTTAAATTATTTATTATATTTTATATAAAAATTTGATAAAATTATATTAATTATATGATATGAAACATCTCATATTTGTAACCAAACCAAGTCTTAAAAGTCCACTGACTCAAGAAATTTATAAAAGTACATTCTATTTAAAACAGAATTTACAAAAAGATTATTTAAAAAAATTTATTTATCGTTTTCTTTTATAATTACCTTTAAGTAATGAAAAAATAATGATAAAATATTTAATAATAATGAATAGTAATAAAAAGTAATGAAAAGTAGATAAAAATAATAATAAAATATTAAATAGTAAATGAGTGATCTGAAAAATCTCAAAAAAATCAGAAAAACACAACCAAAACTCACAAAAACCTTGTTCTTCTTAAAAATAGGCCCAAATATAATTTATTTTACAATTTTTATAACGTAGTTTTCAAGGATGAAAGGAGGTTGATACCCAAATATTACAGATTAAGGCTAGGGCCCAATGGCTTTGACCCAAATAAATCTTCCTACTATGCATTCATCCTCTTGGGCTGTGAACTTCTGCTTTATTTCTGTCTGACACACGACTGCTTTTGGTTTATTTGCAAACCTTAGGCTCTGTATGTTTGTTTGTTTTTTTTGTTTTTTAGGTTATGCTTGAATGTTTTATCTTCTTCAAAATTTTCATCTCATCTCATCTCATCATTACAACCTTTTTAAATTTCTATATAAAATATAATAAACAATTCAACTTTTTCAAATCTCAATACAACTTTTTCAAATTCTAATTTAACTTTTTCAAATCTTAAAACTAAAAAATAATATTTTAAACTTTAAAACAAAATACAAAATTCTCATCTCACCTCCCAAACATATCCTTAATTTCCAGTCATATTGTTTATTATATATAATATTTTAAATGATTTTCTAGTAAAATAGAGTTTGAACATAGCAAATGATTTTCGGGTAAAATTGCATTTGAACATCGGAGGAGAAAGGAAGTTTGGCAAATTGAACTATGAGAGCGGTTCAATCAACAGAGGAGGCTAGTTCTGTAACACCCTGTTTCTCTAGATTACTGTTAGGGTGAACACAAAAAATACAGCAGGATATTTTCTACCTTTCCTTGTGCAAATTAAATTGGTAATCTAATAAAAATAAACTGAAAAATGGAACTTAAAAAATAAGCAATCTACAAGCAAGATACCAACATTTTTACGGGGAAAACCTTCCAATACAAAGGAAAAACCACGGAATTTTGTCCAAGTAAAACTTCTACTATGATCAATAATGAGTTTACAGATTGTCTTCTCTAGAGCAATCTCTATAGACTACCAATACATTGAGAATCAGGCTGAACAAAATACCCGGTACTCAACCCAACTATTCTGAACCATTTCGAACTGAATTAATAGAACCGAAAAAAACTAGGGTCGAAATTTACACTACCTACCAGTGTCGGCCATCTCCTTCTCGGCACCTAGCTACACCTCCATTAGATAATAACCCTAGATCCTAATACACATTCACAAATATTAACATGAGAGAAAGAGAGCGCACTAGTTTGGTTCTATTTATGAATGTGGGTAAGGGATTTGGAGCAATGTTTTAAATACTGTACCGGTGACCGTTTCGGTCAAGGTATTGAAACTAGATATTTTGGTACTAGTACAGTTTAGGATATCGTTTCGAAATAGTCTATATATGAATAAATTATATATATAAATATATATAAATTATATTCCAAAATAATGGTTTATATATAAATAAATTATACATAAATATAGATATAAATTATAAATAGTTTGCTCTAAATTGGGGGTAAAAAAATGAGCTTGCAATTTGAAGAAATTAAAAAAAAAAAAAAGTAAAAGCCGAAATATCGATCGGTATGAGCCGAAATATAGACCGGTACATGTCAAAATATTGCCCAAAACGGTCGAAATTCTGACCAGTACAAAACTCTATCCTTCTCTGTACCGACTACACCACAAAAATGAAATATTTCGACCGTACCGATCAATACGGTATAAAATTCAAAACATTGATTTGGAGGGCATTTATACGGTACAAAAGTGTTTTGATTATCAATAATGGTAAAGGACAAAGCATTCAAATCTGGCTAACTCAATTTTCATAATTTTTTTATATCAAGGTTTAGCTACCCATTATTCTGAAATTTCATATATCATAATTTTTCTAGGATCTAGGTTCAGAAAAAAAAAAAAAAATCTTGTCGAATCGAAAAAATCAAATTTTGTGAAATTAGATTCGAGTCATAAATTCGATTAATTGGATTCAATTTAGAAACATTTAATCAAAAATCTGCCTTTTTAGGTCAGGTTGGAAAATCACATTTTCAAATCGGGTCAAATGAACAATCTTAACCATACAAGTGGATATCAACTAGAGCAACAAGAACAATCTCATCAAGTGGGCATATGTAGTTAAAAATCGGGAAGGAATTTCGACGATCAGCATTAGTCAAAACGAAGCTCTCACCATTAGGAACAACAAACTGAAATTTCATCAAAATCGAGCTATAAATAATAATCTCTCAAAAGTCTGATTGAAGTATGAGAAAAGATAAATTCTCTCTCTTTGTACGTACGACGCCTCACACCTGACTCTCTTTCTTTTTTGTCTCACTAACACACACGATACGTCACTTTTTAAAACACAAATCTATTATATAGAATTACTAAAATGCCACTCAGATGGCTCACATGGGCTTCCCTCAAATGGAGGGACCAACTCAACAAATCTCCCATTCCCAACTATGTGAGGGGCTCCACCAAGCTTGTTCTTCTTCTACATACTTCAAGTTTTTGCATAGGCAATGGTTTTGTCATCATATTTGACTAATTTTCATCAGTATGAATTTTTTCAATTTGTAATAACTTCATCTCTAATGCATCAAAAATCCAGTGATATATTATATCAATATGCTTGGATCTTGAATGAAAAGTTTAGTTCTTATTGAAATGGATAGAACGCTGACTGTCATAGTGGAGAATATATTTCTCTTATTTATGACCTACTTATTTTAAGAACTTCTTCATCCATAACTCCTTTCTAGCTTTAGTGGTGGCAAAATACACAACCTATGTGGTAGACAAAGCAATACATTTCTACAATCTGGATTGCCATGATAAAGTGCTCCCTAAATAAGTAATCAAGTACCCTGAAGTAGACTTCTTGAAATCCATGTCACTAGCCATATATGCATTTGTAAATCCATCAAACATATACTTATTTCAAAGCACAAACACACCCTGAAAGTATCTTTAAGATACTGGAGAATCCATTTCACAGTTGCCCAATGTATTTTGCGAGGATTAGAAATGAATTAACTAACAACTCCAACAGAATGAGCGATATTAGGTCTTATGCACACTATGACATACATTAAGTTACCCACAATTAGTAATGAAAAGTTTAGTTCTTATTGAAATGGATATCACTCTGACTGTCACAGTAGAGTAAGTATGACCTAATTTTTTTAAGAACTTCTTCATCCATAACTCATTTCTAGCTTTAGTGGAGGCAAAATATGCAACTTATGTAGTAGACAAAGCAACACAATTCTACAATTTGGATTTCCATGATAAAGTTCTCCCTAAATAAGTAATCAAGTACTTTGAAGTAGACTTCTTGAAATCAATGTCACCAGCCGTATATATATTTGTAAACCCATCAAACATACACTTATTCCAAAACACAAACACACCCTGAAAGTATCTTTAAGATACTTGAGAATCCATTTCACAGCTGCCCAATGTATTTTGCAAGGATTAGAGATGAATTAACTAACAACTCCAACAGAATGAGCGATATTAGGTCTTGTGCACACTATAACATACATTAAGCTACCCACAGTTAATGCATAAGGCACATTTTGTATCTCTTCATTTTCTTTCTCACTTGTAGGACTCTGCTTTGAATTTAGCTTCAAGTGACCTATAAGTTGAAAGCTTTTGCCCTGCCCATGTTGTAAATGTCTAGTACCTTCTTAATATAACTCTCTTGAGATAGCCACAACTTGACATTCTTTCTGTCACAAGAGATTTTTATACCAAGGCTCTGTTTTCCAGGTCCCAAATCTTTTGTATCAAAAGACTTAGGAGATATTTGTAAATAATTATCATCATATTTCATCTAATTTCATTTTCTTCTCAAATATCACTCAAACACAAACATTTTCAAACTAATCATCACAACTTTTTCAAGTAATCATTATAACTTTTCCAAACTTTCAAACAAAAAATAATTCAACTTTTTCAAATTTTAAAAAAAATTAAAAAATTATATTCTAACAATATTTTAACTTTGTAATATCTTTTATTCAATTTTTTTTCTCTTCTTTCCCAAAATCTAAAAAATACTTAACTCAATCTATCTCACTACTATTCACAAATCATATCACTACTATTCACAAAATTCTTATCTCATATCATTCCCCAAGCATCCCCTTATTCAACTATATTCTTAATTTGTCAATTTTTCCAAAATCACGACCAACTATCAACATGCCTTCCGTATATAGCAAGAGAATAATAAGTTTACCATCATAGAACTTTTCAACAAATACATCATGATCAAAAGTAGTTCTATCATACTCGTGCTAAACCATAAAGAAATCAAATTTCTTGTACTACTGTCTAGGTGTATGCTTGAGTCCATGTAAACTCTTCTTCTGTCGACACACAAGATACTCTTTTTTCTTTGTTGTGAACCTTTATGGTTGCTCCATATAAATATTTCCTCCTTCAAGTCACTATGGAGGAAAGCAATCATCACATTATGTTGTTCAATCTCTAAATTCATACTAGCAGCCAAATCTAAGACAACTCTGATAGAAGACATTTTTAACATGGGTGAAGAAATTTATTCTAGATCAATGCTTTTCTTCTAACTAAACTCCTTCATAACCAATTATGCCTTGTAACTTAGTTGTGAGCTACTTGGCTCAAGCTTCAATCTGAAAACTTATTTATTTCTCAATGCTCTTTTATCCTTTGGTAGTTCTATCAACTTATAGGTATGGTTCTCATGTAGGGATTACATCACTTCTTGCTTGGCTCTCAACCACTCATTTTTCTGATCATGCAGGATAGCCTCTTGATAACATTTTGACTCTCCCCAATCTGAAAGCAAAACACACTCAATAGCAAAAAACATAGTGGAAGGCTGCTGCTCTGTAGTAGATCTTCTTAACTGATTTTTTCTTTTATATAGTTGGTTATAAAATAGGTTCCTCTACTTTTGTTCTAGTATTAGATCATTAATTTCAAGTTCACCACTTTCAATAGTATTAAACTATTCTTCCAATACATCTCTCTCATGTTCATCATGCATCATAGAAGAAGAATAAACCGAATCCATAACTATAAGTTCTTCATTGAAAGACTCAAGGCTTTTACTCTAATTCACATTTTTAATGATTTGATCTTCAAATAAAACATCTTTGATCCTTTGAATTTTCTTCTTAACTAGATCCCACAATCTGTAACCAAATTCTTCTTGTGCATAACCCTGGAAGATGCACTGCTTGGATGTGCTATCAAGTTTGAACCTCTTCTCTTTAGCAACATGAACAAAAGTCCTATAGCCAAATAGCGTCCAATGCTTGAGAAATATCTTTCCTTATCCAAGCCCTTTTATGAATGCCAACATCCAAAGGAACTGAAGGAGAAATGTTGACCAAGTCAACTGCTGTTCTTATTGCCTCATCTGAAAAGAAATTAGGAGAAAGGTTAACCAAATCAATTGTTGTCCTCATTGTCTCACCTAAAAAGGAATTAAGAAATTTTACATGAAAGAGCATACACTTGATTCTTTCACAAATTGTTCTATTTATTTTTTATACTACACCATTAAATTGTGATGTCTTGGGATTTGTTTATCAAGCCTGATGCCATGACTTATGCCATAACACTCCAATGAAGGTCCAAGCCGCATGGTCTATACAAAAGGACTAGTCGATGATATAATTAGGGCCCTATTGAAATTTTATAAAGAGCAAGAATTTCTCATTCTCAAGCAATGAGAGATCTCATACACCGTCTACCCTTATCATTTTTCATAATTGGATATCACAAGATCCCCCTTATATTCCTGACTTTCTCGTCAGGCTAGTCTATTGTAGGTGACATGTCTCAAGTCTCACATTTTTTGTTGGGATAGGCTCTAATACAATTTGTAACACTCCAATGGAAAACCCAAGTCACATGACTAATATTCCAAAAAAAAAAAAACTAGTTAATGATACAAATGGTGCCCCATTGGAACATTATAAAAAAGCAAGAACTTCTCATTTCTAAGCAATATGGGACCTCATACTTCACCTACTCTTATAACTTATCAGAATAAGGTATCACATCTGTAATACTTTTCAAATGTTCATTTGTATTCACCGCCATTATCTGCCCGAACACATCTTAATTATCTTCCAGTTTCTATTTCAACTTTCATTTGTAAGACTTTGAACACATCTAGCACTTGGTTTTTAGTTTTCAGTTGAAAAGACCACACTTTTCTATAGAGATCATTTATAAAAGTAACATAATAAAGTGCACCACCGAGACTCTTGGCATTTATAGTGCAAACTTCAGTGTGAATAAGTCAAGAAATCAACATTTTTAAATGAAGACAATTTATGAAAATAAATTTTTCGTTGCTTTCCCATAAGAGAATGAGCACAAGAGATTAGTTATGTACTTTTTATATTAGATATGATCTGTTTCTTTGCAAGAATATGAAATTTCTTCTCACTAATGTGACTAGCCTCTTATGACATAGCTTAGTGAAGATTTCATTCTCAATAGTAATAGCATCTACATCGATCAATCTTGCACTTGTCTTCTAAAGAGCGTTGATCTTCAATTCCCCTGGCTAGTATAAGAGATTAAGCCCAATTTGGTTAGTTAGTTCAAATACTCTGTATCTCATCTCAACTGTGCAGATGAGATTATCTGACTAACCAAACGGTCAGAACACGAAACTCATCTTATCTATGAGTTTTTAACCTTTCAACCAATGCCTCTGACAATCAACAGTAAATACTAAAAAGCATGAAAAGTATTGTCTTTTGGTGTGACCCATCGACCTCCTTTTTATTTTCAATCCCATTTCAAATTTATCTCATTATTGTAGTCTGCCCCTTGAAACATCTGCCGATCTCATCTATTGAAACCAAACCCATCCCCACTGAAATAAAAAATTCTGAATTTTCTATATATAGAATTAGAATAATAAATCCTGAATTTCCTATATATAGAAAAATAAATAGGTCATAATTAGAATAATATTCTAATTTATAATTAGAATAAAAAATTTCAAATTTCCTATACATAGAAAAATAAATAGGTCATAATTAGAATACTATATTTTAAAAGAGAAATTTTATTTTTTGGGATTATAGAGTAAATTCAGCCAATAGCATCAAAATTTATTTTGGGATTAAAATTTATTTATTCATGATTTTTTAATTACTCATAAATATTACTTTTTATTAATATATTCATAACTATTACTTAATAATTATAAATGATTTCTAATCATTGGTAGACTCACCCCTTTATCAAATCCCAAAAATTTAAAACTATCTCATCTCATCTCACTATCTAAACATACATTTTTTTACAAATTATCTCATCTCATCTTAACTAAAAAATCTCATTACTATTCAAAATATTTAATCTCATCTCATCTGAACTGCGTAACCAAACGAGGCAGTTTCCACCGTCCACCTCCACGGTGATTATGGTAGGCTTCATCATGATAGACAAGTCATTCAACAATTCTTGAAAATTATTCAGTTGCTCTGCAACACTTTGTTCATTGTTGTGCTTCAAGTTCACAAGCTTTCTTATCATAAACGCTTTGTTTTATGTAGTATTTCGCTCATAGTGACTTTCTAATTTCATCTAAAGACTATAAGCATCTACTTCTTTGGCTACATGATGGAAGACACTTTGATCAATCCATTGTCTGTTATGACTAGCAACTTTCCTATTCAATTTTTTATATTCATCATAAGTTTTCTTCTCTAGTTTAACACCATCTAAGTCAATAGGCTCAAATAATTCTTTGCAATACAAAACATCCTCCATCCTTGTGTTCCAAATTAAGTAATTGGAAGAAGTGAATTCAATCATACTACTAGATGAATCCTTCCTTCATTTAATCCACACAAAAAATGATCAACCAAGCTCTGATTCCAAATTTGTTAAGGTGAACACAAAAAATACAACAAAGTATTTTCTATCTTTTTTTGTGCAAATTAAATTGGCAATCTAATAAAATTAAACTCACAAATGAAAAAAAAAAATGAAATAACCCACAACCAAGCCACCAAGAGTTTTACGTTGAAAACCCTCTAATGCAAAAGAAAAAACTACTGGATCTCGTCCAATTAAGACTTTCACTATCAACTATAATGGCTTTACATATTGTCTTCTCTAGAGCAATCTCTAGAGACTACCAATACATCAAGAATATCTATATTTTTGGTTCAACACATAATCATTACCATGCAAGTGGATATCAACCATAGCAACAAGAAAGATCTAACCAAATGGGTATTTGCAGTAAATAACTGGAGAGGAATTTCGACAATCAACACTAGTTTAGACGAATCTCTTACCATCAGGAATAATATACTGCAATTTCATTAGAATCATGCCACATATGATCCCTCAAAACTAGGGGTGAGCATCGGTCGGTTCGGACCGAGAAAACCGGACTGGTCATTTTGGACCGAACCGGTTGGTCCGGTCCAATTTTTTTTTTGACTGAATTCATTCGGTCCAGTCCACGGTCCGGCTGTTTTTTGGACCGAACCGAATGTATTTCTATATATTTTTTATATAGAATTAATTATATATATAATTATAGTATATTATAATTAAGTATAGACTATTAATACTATTATATATTTATATAGTTATACTAATAGTTATATTAGTTGTTATATTAGTTTAGTTATACTATATTATAGTGATTTATTATAAGTTATAAGTTTATAAGAAATTATAACTATATAATATATTAGTATAAGTTATAATGATTTAGTATAGTTATAAGTATAGACTATAGACTATAGTTATACTTATATATTTATATAGTTATACTAATGGTTATATTAGTTGTTATATTAATTTAGTTATACTATATTATAGCGATTTATTATAAGTTAAAAGTTTATAAGAAATTATAACTATATTATATATTAGTATAAGTTATAATGATTTAGTATAGTTATAAGTATAGATTATAGAGTATAGTTATACTTTACAATTATACTTATACTAAATTACTAATATTACTAATATATAGCTATAGCCTATAGCCTATACTATATTTCTAATAGTCTAATACTTTATACTAATACTATTATATAGTTATACTAATAGTTATATTAGTTTAGTTATACTATAATATAGTGATTTATTATAACTATATTATATATTAGTATAAGTTATAACGATTTAGTATAGTTATAACTATTAACTATAGACTATAGTTATACTTATACAATTATACTTATACTAATATTACTAATATATAGCTATAGCCTATACTATATTACTAATAGTCTAATACTTTATACTAATACTATTATATAGTTATACTATAATTGTCATTATAGTATTAGAATAATAAATTATAATATTTATAATACATTGAATTTGAGTCATTTACATACTCTAAGTTAGTAACAAATTATATAATTTTCATCTAACCTAATCCTATCACTAACTAATATATAATTATACTATATTATAATTAAGTATAGACTATAGTTATATAGTTATACTTATACTAATATTACTAATATATAGCTACACTATATTACTAATAGTCTAATACTTTATACTAATACTATTATATAATTATACTAATCATGATTCATAATAACTAATCACTATAAGTCTATCACTATATATATTTAGTATCAATGTATTAATATATTCTTTAATGTATTACTAATACTATTAAGTATTAAGAGTTATAGTATAAATTATAATATATGTATAATTTATAAATTTATAATAGTATGTATAATTAAGTATTTTATTCTTATTTATAATAATATGTTAAGTATGTATCTTGCTCAATTATGGATATAATATGTATGGATAATTAAATTATTCATGCTTATTGCTTCATATAAAAAATGTTAAAAGTTGTATATGGCTCATTTTGCATTAACATACTTTAAGTTAGTAATAAAGTAATAATTAACATCATCAATAATGTAATTTTTATCTAATTTATTATTATTGACCATATAAAATATTTTTTTATTATTGAGTTTGTTACATAATCCACATTAATAAGTCACTTAGTTTAATTTAATATTGTAAATCATTTTTTTTATTAATTGATTTAAAAAAAGAAAAAAAAGGCCGGACCGGACCGGACCGGACTGATAGCTACCAGTCCGTTTCTGTCCCCTTAGGTGTTCGGTCCGATCCAATTGATGGACCGAAAACCTTCGGTCCATTGCTGGACTGGACCAGACCAGACCGGACCGGACCGTGTGCAGCCCTACTCAAAACTCTGATTGAAGAATGCGATAAAGACAAAATTTTCTCACTTTGTACCTACGGTGTCTTACACCGCCCTCTCTTTTCTGCCTTTATTTTTCTCTCTTACTAACACACACGACACATTATTTTGTGAAACACAAACCTACCTTTTAGAATTACCAAAATCCACTCAAGTGGCTCACATTGTTTCCTTAACATGGAGGGACCCACCCAACAATTACAAATGTTACATTTGTTCGTACTTGTGCTCGATAAAGGGATCCAACTTAATAAAAAAATACCTCATTTGTTGAAAAATAAAATGAAAGTATACATAAAATTGTGAAAAAGTATTTAAATAAATATAGTCTCTTAGCAAAAAAATTTAAAACCCATCCTATTATGTAGAAACACTTATTAAGCCAGCCTAAAAATCCCTTCAATTAATGGCCTATACTTGGTTGTCTGCTTGTCAACACTATGTTATTTACCTGATCATTTTAAAAACATATAAGTAAACAAACAATTTGTATATCATGCACTAAAGATAATCATATAGTAAACAAACAAACAAAGAAGTCAAGTACTCAATAAATAGTATATCATACAATAAAGATAATTAAATAGGATTTTCTTAAAAACACGTATACTTAATACTCATATATATAAAATATAAAATTTGTTTTGTTCATACTCATAAACATAAAATTCTACATGCGTTATGCAGGACTTATAGAACCTTTCATTCATTTTTCTTATTGGTTGGTACTCACTGTTAATCCCTATAAGTTAGTGTTAGCAATTCTTGTGATCTCGATCCTATCCGGGGCTTCGGATTTTAGAAATCCATTCATGATGATGACATCAGTAGATGCACTACTAATGTGCCTTAATATGCCCTTATTTCTATGGTATCTTCATACTTATTATAGCATAGGCCATCATGTATCTTAATTGTCATGTATTGAATTATGATCATGCTTGCATGTCTTCTTATCATATTTTTTCTTATCCATGTCTTATCATGATGTATGTAAAATGCCTTAAATTATGATACATCCTAACATATCATGACACATGTAGGGTTGAATTCAAGCTGAGCTCAAGCGAGCATGTGTCGTTCGAGCTCGGCTCGTTCACAATACTAGCGAGCTTGGGCTAGCTCATTTATAAGCCGAGCCTAAAATTTCATTCGAGGTCGACTCGAAACTTGGTCTATTAACAATGAAACTCGAGCTCTACTTGAGATTGGTATTTTTTTTTTATTTGCAAAATAAATAATAAAAAAATAAAATAAATACAAACATGAAAATATAAGGAATTAATAATAAAACACAAGTTACATCATCAAGCCTTAAGAGTTCAGGACCTCAATATATTATGGCTATGGTACATTAAATGACATTGACATCCTCGTGGAACAAGTGAATCAAAAAATATTTTAAAACAAAAAATTACACAACTTGGTACATTAAACTTCAAAACAAAAAATGTGGAGTAAAGTCCTCAATTTTCATGAATAGAACCAGAAATGGTTAGCAAATTGCAAGTCTCTCGATTCAGCCATCTTGAAACTAACCTGCTGCCCTTACATACACTAATATAGTAAAAACATTTAAGCTTATTTTAATCATTTGCATGATTATTCAAGTACTTTAACTTAGTAATACTGTTTAGTGATATTTGACAGGAATGGAAAATTTAATTTGCCTCAACAATCAATGTCATATCACTAATAGAATACAAGAAATCTGAGAAATAAAATAAACCATCAAATATAGCATTAGCATCATAGTCTAGACATCTTACTGAGATTAAGAGAGACTATCATAATTCATACAGTTCTGATACAGTGTTACAGAATCCTTGCCTATATGTCTTATTCACTGAGATATCATCAAAGTTTTTTTTTTATATAAGTATCACTAAGATAGTATTAGAGTACAAAAATAGCAAATTCACAATATAACATCATACAATCTGTCAAGTGTATGAACCAGTAGGCAGTAGAACTAGAAAAGTTGCATACAAACTTCAGTATGACAGCAAGTATTTATAGTATGATGATAGATACTAAACTTGAACAAAATCACCATGAAAGTAAGTTACCAAACTTCAACAAAATCAACATGACACAACAAGTTATCAAACTTGCCCAAAATCACCATGACAACAAGTTCCCAAAGTTGGACTAAATCACCATGACTGCAAGTTATCAAACTTTTTGTCAAGTATATGAAACCAATAAATAGTAGGACCAGATAAGATGGACTTCTTACCCAAAATGTCCTTCATTCTCAATACTTCAAAAAGAAATATATTTGTTGTTGGATAATCATTTCCGGATATAATATTGCTTATTTCATTGAAAATAGTAAGTAGTTGACAAACATTTTCAACTTGCCCCCAATCTTCAACACTTGGAAGCCTATTCAAAATTGTTATCCCTATCACCATATTCGGGAAACATTTCTTTGAATTGAATTGCAATATCTGACATTAAGTTGCATTTGGACAGTGATATATTATTAGGTATTCTGTGAATAGTAGTGAAAAAGTAATGATAGAATATTGAATAATAGTAAAAAATATGTGAAAAGTAATAATAAAATAATGCATAGTAGTGAGATATTATGAGAATACTTGAGGTATTTTCAGTACCCAAACTAGGCTTAAATATGTGTTGTTCCATTTTGTAGATACATCTAAAATCAGTTTCTTTGAGGACAATTGCAACTGTTTTGCAATTTCTCTAAACTGTTTTAGCCTACAATTTCCCTCCAACAAACAATATTTTCTTCAATATAAAATCATCTTTCAAGAACTTTTATTGTCAATAGTAATTGAACTAATTTTATTCTCAATTCCCCAATCTTGAAAACACTTTTGTAAAGCATCAACAATAAAATTGCCAGTATGTGGAAGAGGCACATTAAAAAAGTTCAACACACGCATCTGAAAATGCAAATCAGTATCTATAAAATGACATGTCACTACCATATTTCAAAATTTTTTACAAGAAATCCACATGTAAATTGTGATATAAACTTTGTTAACAGGTTTAAGCAAAGCCTTTAACTTCATCTTTTCAGTCTCTTAAGTTCTCATGCATTCAATCTTTGTAACAACTCGAGACATTTTTTTTCCAAAATAGAGTGTTTGCACTCATAAACTTATTAAATACCACATATTTCATAAAAGAGAATGGATATTCATGGTAAAGTATCATATGAGAGGCAAAATCTTGGACTCTATTACGATCATAGGTAAAGTTTGACACATTGAAGCCACCATCTCCTTAGGCTCAACTACTAAAACTTTTTGGTTTTTCTTAGACCTTACATATGGCAAATAAGTTAGCAAGTGCTTGCATAGAGTAATTGCAGAACTAGACCGAAATGCTTTGAACGAAGTTTTACACCGCTGCATTGAGGTTGTTTAGCATCATCTCTTTGAATTGCGACAAAATGTTCCATACAACTCTCTTTCTCATCTTTCTTTTATAGGCTATCATTTGCACTTCTGTTGTGCCCTCATTGAAGATTGTATTAGGGGCATCAGTATTTGCAGTCTCTCCATCATCATCAGATATAGGCTCTACTAAGCTAATTCCAATGAAGTTTTCATTTTCATACTCTTCCACCAAATCAAGTTCATTCATACGATCATCCATTTGCTAAAATAAAAAAATGCTAGTATAGAATCAGACAAATTATATTAATAAAATAAATTACAAATTAAGCCAAACAAGTTTGACCCAATACTTGTCAAAATAGCCTTGCCTCGATGGACTGATACAATTGATACTATTCAAGAAAAACATGTTAAAGTCAAATAGATTTGACTTGAGCAGTTTCGTATACAAATCATACCTTGATGGCTTGATGTGCCTCCAGAAGCAAGGCTGATCTAGTTGACACTAATCAAGTCAAACATGTTAAAGTCAAATAGATTTGCCTCTAGAAGCAAGGCACCTCTAGGGTCCAAGATTATAATTTATAAACATAAAAGATTATAATTTATAATAAACCAAAACATGTTAAAGAAAACATCATTCCATTCTTGAAGCAAGAACATCAAACAAGAACTAGATAGGATCAGATTAATCAACCACAACATCTTAAAGAAAGCATTACTCCATACTTAGCAAGAACCATATAGGATCATATTAATCAAATTAAACATGTTAAACAAAGCATCATTCCATACTTGAAGCTAGAAACAGGTTACCTCTATGGCTTTATGTGTAGACATTATAAACAAATACAGGTTACACAAACTGATTTGATATGCTACTCATCATGTTAAACTCAAATTGATTTTATATGCTATCCATCAAAATAGAGCAACACTTATTAAACATATAACTAGATAGGATCAGATTAATCAACCCAAACATGTTCAACAAAGCATCATTCCATACTTGAAGCAAGAAACAAGTTACCTTTATAGCTCCATGTCTAGACATTATAAACAAATATAGGATACACAAACTAATTTGATATGCTATTCATCATGTTAAACTCAAACTGATTTTATATGCTACTCACCAAAATAGAGCAAAACTTATTAAACATAAAACCGGAAAGGATTAGATTAATCAATTCAAACATGTTCAACTCAAACTAACTTGATATGCTACTAATCAAAGTAGAGCAAGGACATATGTTAAAATCAAACTGATTTTATATTTTATTCATTAAAACAGAGAGTTGACTCTATGTGCCTCGACAAACAATATACTTTATATTGTACAAACCAAAATTAGTTAGGGCTCAAACTTATTTTAGATAGTGTCATCAAAACAGAGCACCCCTAGGCTCTATGTGCAGACATTATTAGCAAACACAACACCTCCAAAAACTTCAAGCAAGAACATTAATTGGAACCATATAATTTATATTAATTAGCTAAAAATCTACAGTCAACAATATACACAAACAAACTGAATCAAGGAGGAGGAATAAGTAAAACTCACAGCTCTGTGGACCAAAAATTTTGCTTCAAGCACAGATCTACAAATGATTTGTTCATAAGGTTTTTCTCCCAAAATTTTTAGTATAAATAATATAAGCTCATGCAAGTAAAATATAATGCAAATCATAGAGAGGTCAAGGGTTGATAAGACCATTTTCTGGCATTCCAAAAAAAAAAAAAGTAATTTTCATATTAATCAAACTCATAGTGATAGATAGTCATAATCTCACAAAAGCATGCTAGGACTCATGACTGTTGATGTACGGTAGCACAGGGGCTATGTACTCATCTAAGTCATATTAGATGATTAGATCTAAAAGAAAATAATTTAGAAAGAGCTAGGAGAGAACCAAAGGCGATAGCAAGTTCCAATCACAAAAAGTTCCCAACAAAATGCTTAGAAACCAGAATTAAAGGAGATAGATGGACGATTCGACGAACGAGAGCACCAGAAACCAAAGAATCAGGGATTCAGTTGGTTGGGACTCATAAATGCCAGTATTTAATGACCCATCTGCCAAGGCTTGGCTGTCATCTCTGAGACTGAGATTGTAGTCACGGCTTTCCGAAAATATGGATGCTAGCTGCATTTGCTAGGGTTTCTCGTAGCCGCTGCGATGGTATCGATCTATCAATACTCACTCTCAATCTCTCGAGTTTTGACAGGTCGACGACTACACGCCTTAAAGAATTAAGGCTTCAAGAACTACAAATCATGTAAGGCTAGCGTTTAGAAATGCACTGAGACTTCGAGTCTCTAAGAGTGAAACAACTGCAAGGATGAGAGAGAGAAATGAGGATAGTATCATGTAAAACCTAAGGTTTCCTTCAAATTCAATAATAAAAATAGACAACTGAGACAATATTTTACAGATCCAAGGGCTACCATTAGTCCATTACACTCCCAAGCACGAAATTCCCAACGTGTTACACTACAAGTCGTTACATGTAACACATTACTACACAACACACTTACACGGTATTATAAGTACCAAAAACATTAAATTGACACTTACACGTTATATTAACATGTTACATAAATTATAATAACACACACATATATATATATATATATATTTATATATGAACCATATGGTGTAATTTGTAAATTTGTTATGTTACATATTTATGTTAGACTATAAATTATAATACTATATATTTATTAATACACCACTATATATTAGTATAAAGTAATAAGTACATTAATTATATAAAGTTATAAAATTAATAACTAGTAGTACAGTACTAGTACTTACATAGAATGATAGAAATAGAATCATAAATGATAAGTTATAATTATAGTCTATAGGTAATACTATTATACTACTACTCAATTACAGTCTGCTGACAACTACAAATAAGTTACTGTGATACCCCACATGATAAGGATAAAGATAGGTGGTGAACGAGATCCCACATTACTTGGGAAGGAAAAGTTCTTGCTCTTTATAAGATTTCAATGGGGCTCCAATTGTATAATTGACTAGTTCTTTTGAAGTATAGGTTGTGACTCCCCCAACCTGCATTTGGAATGGAACCAAGACTTAGAGTGTCGGGACATATAACATAAGGTTACATACCCTCGTTCATGACAGTTAATATGCAATGCATCTTAGTAAGCAACTAGCAATATGCAATAACCGCAGTGGAAATAAGAGTGAAAATATAATTTATGCTAGAATAACTAAAAACATCCTAATGCATTACTAACCATCGCAAGCTCAAAGTCAAATCGTAGAATAAACTTAATACAGCTAAGCATTGAAGTCTCCAAAATTAAATCAAATGTTTCATGCGTCCTAGAGTATGAATGACTAGGCTTATAAACATAAGAATCAAATCTAACTCCTCTCGAAGTCAAGCTCCTCCTCAATTAGTTGGATTCAGTACTCTATCTAATCCGTCCTCTTCGAATCCTAACACAACTTCTATCATTCCAAGTGGAATGATAGTGGATTCATAAGGGGTGAGATTTACATAAAATTTCAGTAAGTTAACAACTAACTTGCACAAAAATAAATTATATATGAAAAATGATAAATATGAAATGCATAAAAATGTGCGTGTGTCTCCCATCCAGATTCCTTAATATTTTTAAAAAAATGAAAACACATATTTTTACTCAGAGAATATTTTTACTTCAATCGTCAAAAGATATGATAAAACATCATAAAATTTCATCATTATTAGCAATTCATAATTACTCGTAATATCAGGACGTGTGGTATCATCACAGTTCCCCATATACATTGTTAGTACCTGTGACACCCCGTATTTTAGTATATTTTTATTAAATGATTATTTTAATTAATTCAAATATTGGTCCTCTTGTTTTAAAATTATGGGAGTTTTGATATATCATTTTATAATATTTTTAAGTTGTGAAAATTATTTTTGATATGCTTTCTTAATATTAATTATTGTTTTATATTTAAATTGATCTTTAATTTAAATTAGTTTGTTTATGGGTTTTAAAATTATTATTGTTGATGGATTTTATTATTATTTTATTTAAGCTATTCATTGCGTTTGAATTATTTTATTAAACTTATTATTTTAAAATTATTTTCGTTGGATCAATTTCGTGACCCAAGTTATGAGGATTGTATCTCATTTTTTTCCCTTCATTTTTCTTTCTCCTCTTTTCTTTTTCCTTTTTTTTTTCTTCTTTTTCTTCTCCCTCCCCTGCTTTCTTCTCACGCGAGCCCCTATCTCTTTCTCTCCTTCAGCCGATCCTTCCTCCCCCAATCGGCACCGCCGCCCACTGCCGTGTCTGACACCTCCCACCCCACAATCTTCCCCTCCGGCCGGCGACCTCACCCATCCAATTTCATCTCCTCTCTCGCCGGCATTTATCCCCACACGCCACTCTATGTCGTAGCCTTCTTTGCGTTCCAGCGCCGCCGTTGTATCACCTCCAGCCACCATTTCTTCACCACATCATCCTTGACCTCCTAACAATCTAAAGTGCCCATCCCAAGCCTCGATCTGTCACCGGTGAAACTCCACCATCTATATTTTTTATTTGCCCATTTTGGCCTCCAAACGCCTCCCTCGCTGCCACCCACGGCCAACCACCACCACCATTAGTTTCATCGACATCTCTAAGTCCTACCCTAATAATCTCAAGTCTTCGTTTGAACCCGTTCAAAAGTAAGTTTTTGAGACCCACGGCCTAGTGCATTTTGCACGGTTTGGTTACTATGTTGCCGCTTCTAGCACCTCCGTGATCATTCGAAAATTATTTTAAAATCCTGTAAGTATTTTTTCAAATAACTTTTGAGATTTAAATGTATTTTTGTACTAACTCATATTTTTTGTGTTTTGGTTGGTTGTGTCGGACTAAATCCGAGAAGTAAGGAGGTCGGTTATATTGGAGGATGGAGTTATTTGTGTGATTGGTTATATTGGGATTTGTTGGTTGTTGAATATTAATGTTGTGTCATGTACAATGCATATTTGTATGCATGTTCATGTTTGTAAATGA
The DNA here is from genome assembly GCA_029856935.1 of Cyclocarya paliurus. Taxonomy (NCBI): domain Eukaryota; kingdom Viridiplantae; phylum Streptophyta; class Magnoliopsida; order Fagales; family Juglandaceae; genus Cyclocarya; species Cyclocarya paliurus. Next base: position 22,526,118 of record CM056947.1, read on the forward strand.
AAATTGGGTTTTCGCATAATTGCATATATGTTCATTTGTATATTTGAAAACTGGGTTTTCATGTAAGAAAAAGAAAAAGAGACTATATGGATGGTGGTAAGCAGGGACGGTGGTATAGTCCCGCCTGTGATTCCCACTTACGGTGCACGTGATAGGGATGGTAGTGAGTATGGATGGTGGTGTTGTCCCGCCTGTGATTCCCGCCTACGGTGCACGCAGTAGGGATGGTGGTAGAGTCCCGCCTGTAATTTTCACCTGCAGTGCTCTAATAGGTACCCCTTGTGTGGAAAGGAACTGTAGGGATGGTGGTAAGCAAAGATAGCGGTATAGTCCCACCTATAATTCTTGCCTCTAATGCACGCGATAGGGATGTTGATAAGCAGGGATGGTGGTGTAGTCCCGCCTGTGATTCCCACCTACGGTGCATTCGACAGGGATGGTGGTAGAGTCCCGCTTGTGATTCCCGCTTACAGTGTTCGATAAATATTTTTATGTGAATAACTTTTCTGGAAAAAGAATAGATTATTGTTTTGGGCCAAAAATTGGATTTTGGCGTGTGTTGGAAAATATTCATTTTCGAAAAAAATGATATTTTGAGGCTAAGACATATTTCATCATATGCATGCATGTTGGTTGCATTAATGCACTTTTATCACGAATGTTGTTTAAATTATTACTTACCTGCAGTACCATTTTATGGTATAGTAAATTTTGATGCAGATGAGGATGTGGAGCTTGAGGGATCGACTCCATCGGAGGAGTGACTTGTAGTCATTTGGGATTTATGGGATTTGTTCCCAACTCTTGTATATGTATTTAGTTTGTATTATATATGTTTATATTTTTAATAGATAACTATATAACTTTTTAACGGATATTTATTTTAGATATTTGTTTTAAACAATTCTAGTACTTAGTTGATTTACTTAAATTATCTACTGTATTTTGTTATGCACTTTTTGCATGTTACATACACTTGAGCACTTATCGTTAGGATGCGTGACCCGTGTTGTCATCATCCCGACGCCACGATTCTTGCATTTTCGTACATGGGAGTCTGGGCATCACAATACCTGTCGGTAATTGTAATACAACTCACATTGAAACTACATTGTCTGTAAACTCGTTCTCAATACATTGATAATATAATATAACATCATAATGTCATAACGCTTACACCCACCAGGCTTAGGTGTCATAAAAATTTGACTTCGCTCTTATATGTTTTAAAAAGAACCCATTCAAAACCCATTGACTGTTTTTTGTCAACTCAGGGGTTACCACTCCATTCTTAAACACTCCAGAGTGGACAGAGGAGTTCCACTAGGATAATTTCTCATCCTACCTTTTGGGGTTGTGAAAAAAATTATTTTCATGCTAAGTTGAAAAATGTGTTTCATAACATGTGCATATGTAACAAGTTTTTCATGTGAAAATGATATTTTATAGATGCAATATACTAAAATGGTGAAATGTACCTCATGTCATGTAAGTATACACTCAATTATCATATAACATGATATTTTATACTCAAAATGATAATTAAAACATGAATGAAGCATTTATCAATAAATCATAAATAATCTATTAATGTATAAATTAGAGGCCAACTTACAAACTTCCTAATTTTTTCGAAAAAGGTTGTAGTGGATGAAATCAAATTGTAGTAAGTTATGATTAATACTACTATGGATGAGGTTCATAGCTTGTTCATAGACAAAGGCTTCATAAATGGGTATTTACAAAAATACCCTTAAACTTTCCAAAATTGCCATTAAGGTCCTAAATTTTTAGTATTTGCAAATAAACTTCGAATTCAACCAAATTTTACGGACCTCATATTTTTTATATTCTAAAGTCATCTTAACTCTTATAATTGTAAAATTTAAAGTGGGACTAGCTCAAATACTCCAACTCGTGGCATGTACTTTAATTGATGTTTCAAGTGTTTTCAACTATTGATCCCTATGGATACATGCTTAAGCAACTATCTTTAATCACAAACAATCACTATAGTCCTTAATGATATGATAAATGCTAATTCTTGGCTAAGCAAGTTCATCCCAACACTTAATCATAGATAAGAACCTTAATCTTCAATAATCCTCCATTAAACAAGTTTGATATTCTTAGTGCAAATCATCAAGGTATGCTTTCAAAATTTATCCAAATCATGCAAATTCCAAATCAAGCCTAGGTGGAACAGATCAAGCTTCATGCCTTAATCACAAACTTACTAAAACCTATGCATGCTTTGATGATCAAAACAAGATAGAATTAACACTTATCATGGCATGCTTTAATCAAAAATAAAACTTTTCATAATCATTCTAAGACATTAATAAATCATATCAAAACATACTTAAGACATGTCATAGCTAAATTTCCACTTAAAACAATTTAAACACTTAAATTATCCATAATAAACTCGATTTTGTATTAAGCATTGTAACATTTTTAAAACTCAACCAAAATTCACTCCAACACTTGAAAACAAGGTTTGACATGTAAACTAAGATCAAGAGCAAGAAAAGTTACAAATTTTGTAGCCCACTCAAGCTTCTAGCTTAAGAACTCCTAAGAACACTCAAACTCACTCTATTTTGGTTTCTCTCAAAACTAAGGGGGAAGATTGCTCTCTATGGTCAAGGGGGAGCTGGAGATGAGGTGTGGAGGAAATGAGAGGGCAAAGGGCCTTTTATAGGTAGACAAAGGGAGGGGATGTTGACCTTGGTCCAAGGGAATTGGTGAAGGGCTGAAATTTTCAGATTTGCCTTCATCAGCTTGTGTCACCTTGTGTAGGGGGAATAATGGCCTGAAACTACCATGATTTCTTCCTTACAATGGCTACATTACTTCTGCATATGGTGGTTAAGTCTTGGAGCAGAGGAGAGATGATGAAAGCCATCAAAACCACTCAAGGGGGCTGACGGGTTCAAGTGGTTTCCTTGGGCAGATTTGATCATCACTTTGTCTCTCCTCCTTGACTCTTCTTCATGGTTGAATTGTGCAGAGGTAAGGTCATTTCTTGAAGTCTTTTTCAGGTGGTAGAAGATGGATGGTTGGTTGCCAAGTGAATCATGGAGGTGCAGCTCAAGAAGGTAATGCAAGGGAGGTGGTTGCCAAGTGAAGGGTTCTTGGATGCTTTCAGTTTTTGGTGCCTCGCTCATGATGGCCATTGGGCCTCTTGGGGATTGAGTGGTGCTAGAGATGGCATGGGGTGGTGGCTCAACCATGGCAGGTGGTTGTTGAAACTCAACCCAACCGGTTCTCATTCAACTAGTCCATTGGTGCAAATTCGGTTTTTGTTAAAGACTTGGTTTTTTAAACCAATTTAGCCAAAGTTTGGTTTGGGTTTAAAAGGATTATAAGAGATGTATAAGGACCATATTACCCCTGAGAAAAAGACACAAAAATATTAGACTTAAGGGCAAAATAGTGCATGCACTCGAAGGGCCTACATATGTGCCAATTGGCATAATTCTTAGGGTTTGATATGTCATTTCCTCTAACGACATGTGTGAAGGTTTATCTAGGATTTTAGTATGATCTAAGAGTGATATAATTGAGTAATATAATAAAATAATTTCAAATCAAAAGGTTAAAAAAAGATTAGAAAGATATGAAGCTTCAAAACATGGTTTAAAGATCACTAATATTGGATAAGTTGATTAATGGTCTTAACCAAATTTTAAAACTTTATTTGGGTACTTAGGGTATGACATACTGTTAAGGAAACCCATGGTATAGTGCATTGGGCCTTCAATTAGAAGTGTAAACATGGAAGACAAGGCTTTTGGGCCTTGATGGGCTTAAAAGGGCCATGAGTGTGGGTCAAGGGCACATGGGCTTTTGGGCTTGAGTGAAAGGGGCGCTTGCTTTCCAGATTTTGCGGATTAAAAAGAGGCCTTAAGTGCACAAAGGTGGCTTGAAAGGGCTTATCTTGACCTATTTGGGCCATGGGTCAATTCTACACCAAGTTTGGCTCAAAGGCTTTAAACATTTCTTATACTTGGGCCGAGGCTATCTATTAAGCCTTGAATTCCTAAAAGGCTTGGTTTAAGGCTTGACCCATAAATGTTCTAAGGTCCTAAAGGCCTTGCTAGAATCACTAATAAGCTTGCTTCTCTAACCCTTTGCTTAATAATACTAAGTGCCAAGGTCTAAACTAATTTCACTATCAACATTGAAGTAACTAAATAAAATAATCAAACAAAATAATAAAATAAATAAATAAAATATTTAAAGCCCAAAATCATAAGTTTAATCTAGAGTGTTTAAAGGTTAATCTTAATGGTTAATTAGGTGGGGTGTTATATAGGCCATGTGATTTAGGTTTTCCATTGGGGCATTACAAATGTTAGAGTCTATCACAACCAGAAATGTAGAACTTGGATTGTGCCACCTATAACGGACAAACCCGACGAGAATGATGGAAATTTAAGGGGGAAGATTGTGATACCCCACATGATAATGATAAGGGTAGGTGGTGAATGAGATCCTACATTGCTTGGAAATGAAAATTTCTTGCTCTTTATAAGATTCCAATGGGGCTCTAGTTGTATCATTGACCAGTCTTTTTGAAATATAAGCCATGTGGTTTGGGCCTTCTATTGGGGCATTACAGTTGCATTGTCTATATGTAAGCTATAAGCATAAATTTTTATGACATTTGAATCGTTGATAAGATAAGTTATAGCTAATATTGTATTCATCATATATTCATAACATAATTATATATGTAGTCATCATAACTTCTAGTTCTATATATCTATGATATATTATATATATATAGTATTCTATATATTAATATTATATATAGTATTAACATAAGACTATAAGTAATAAGTTTATATACATAAAAATATAATACAATATATAATATATATTGTATTATATATGTATAAATATATACAAGTCGAGTCAAGTTTCATATGAGTTTGTTTATGAACATTACTCAAGTCGGTCAAGCTTTATATGATTTTCTATAATTTAATAATTGAGTCTAATCTATTTGTGCAAACAACCCATTTAATAATCGATTCAAGTCGAATTCGAGCTTAATCGAGTCGAGTTTGAATTGCCGGTCGAATAGTCTGTTTATTTTACAACCCTAAACACATGTACAATACATAATAACATAAAACATAATGTTGAGTTTCGCTTGATTTCTTACTGAAAATGCCATTCCAGAGGCTTGACTTGACTGTTGCTTGACTCTGGCTTGACTTTGACTCGACACTTTGTTCGACAATCTGCTTGAGCGAAGCTTCAGACAGAGAATTCCTTCGACACTCGCTCAACAGTCAACTCGAGTGGGAGGCCAACCTATGATTTTACTCGACACTCACTCGACAATTAGCTCGAGTGAGTGTCTACCCTAAACGTCGCTCGAGCGAATATTAAGTTTTAGGGCTTCTTGCGCCATGGATATATACATGCTTTTCTTTATGTATTTGATATCTATCAGCAGCCGAACATTGTAGAGAGAGAGAGAGTCATTTTGTGAAGAATCCTGAGAGTTTATTGGGTGTATTAGGGCTTTGAGATTGAGGATTTTGTAATTGATCTCTTATACTCCATCTTTGTTGATAGTGAATTCATTGAGACCAACCCTGCCAGTGGACGTAAGCTCACATTGAGCCGAACCACTTAAATCTTGGTGTTCTTTGTGTAATTGTTGTTATTTCTTTTGTTTGCTTCCATTGTTATACTTCAAATTAGCCTTTGATAACCAGTTTATCCCAACAAACTAGTATCAGAACGCCAAGCTCTATGTGAGATCTTGAGGGATGGCTATAACAAATTTTGAAGTGGAGAAATTTGACAATCAGAACAATTTCAGTTTATGGGGCATCAAGATGACGGCTTTGCTGTGACAACAAGGGTTTTCCAAGGTATTGGATGGGAAGGTTTCTAATGATTCTCCTGCATCATCATGAGAAGAAGAAGAGAAGGCACACAGTGCTATTCTGTTGTCACTATCAGATGGAATTTTGAGGGAGGTTACTGATGTGGAGACTGCTGCTGACCTTTGGACTAAACTTGAGCGCCTGGATATAAAAATCTCTCACCAACTGTTTGTATCTGAAGTAACGGTTATACACGCTCAAAATGAAAGAATGTACTCCTATCTCTAAACAGTTAGATGAATTTAGTAAAATTATTATAGATTTGAGACATATTGACATTAAGGTTGAAGAACAGAATCAAGCCTTAGTTGTTTTGTTTTCATTGCAAGTCTCATTTGATGATTTTGTGAACTCAATGTTGTATGGTAGGGATACTATCTTCTGGTAGTAGATCCGGAGAAAGAAGTTCAGAAAAAAATAGGGGTAATTCCAGTGGTAGTTCTAAATTTAACATTAAAAATATTAAATGTTACTACTATCATATGTTTGGTCATTACAAGAATGAGTGTCCCAGATTAAAAAAAAAAATGAGGAAGGTAAAAGTTCCTCCAATAATGTTAGCGTTGAAGAACAGTTTAACAACTTTGATATTATCCTAGCAGTTAGCGGCTCTAGCGGTCGTTTTGGTAACAAGTGGGTCATGGATTCAGCTTGTATGTTCCATATGTGTTTCAAGACAGATTGGTTCACTACCTATGAATCAGTCAACGATGATTCCGTTTTGGTTGGGAATGATATGGCTAATGATATTGTTGGGATCGGTTCAGTTATGATTAAGATGTATGATGAAACAGTTAGAATTGTGTCTAACGTTCAGCATTCCATTTTTGAAGAAAAATCTTATATCTTTGGGCATTCTTGATTCCTTCTGTTATTTGTATTAAGCTGTAGGTGGAGTCATTCGAGTCTACAAAGGCTCTTCGGTGGTAATGACATGGAAGAAGACATATGGTCTTTATTTTTTTCAAGGCAATATAGTGATTGGTGGAGCTGCATCTTTAGACGTTCCAAATTCAGGTATTACTCGTTTATGGCACATGTGATTGGGTCCTATGGGTGAATGAGTGTAGTCATTTGTGAGTAAACAGTTTTTTGCTTTGTGTGATCAGAAGACAGGAAAGCATGATTTTTGTTGGCATTGTACTCTTGTAAAGTAGTGCAGAATCAGATTTACTATAGTTTATTTCTTTCTGATTTTTGGGGTACATCTTGTCTGATGTGGTGCCCTGTTTGTACTCATATTTGTTGATGACTATTTGAGAAAAAGTTTGGATTTATTTATTTTTAAACTCTTTGTTTAGTGATGTGTTTGATGTGTTCAAGCACTTGAGAAGGCTTGTGATCTATAGACAAGAAGGTAGAGCATTTTTTTTCAGACTGTATAGTTGGGTCCACTCCACAAAAATGGAGTAATTGAACAGATGAATCGGACTCTTGAGAAGAACTTGTAGTATGGTTTTGTGTTTGCTAGGCTTGTCTACAAATTTGGGTGATGCAGTCAACATGACTTGCTATCAAGTAAATCTTTCTCCTTTCACAGCTTTGCAGTTGTTGTTTTCATAGAAAAGGAGAGCAGGGTTATAGCAAGAAAGTGGAGTTGCTGGGAGAACTTCACGGTAGAGTGCAGGTGGTACTCTAAATCATGCTATTGAAATTAAGCATGATTTTGATTTTGGCATCGGTGCACAGTGAGAGCAATCTACAATTTCATCTTGTAGATAGAAGAGGCGGCTTGGCCACCTTTAGGATATGCTTATGCAGACTTTGTGATATTCTTACTTTGGTAGAGAATATTTTTTATTAGCCTTTGTGTGTATTTAGAAGCCGTTTTTCAAGTAAGCAGCCTATATAGTGGTGTGTTGTCTTTTGTGTGAAGAGGTTGAATCTTTTCATTAGGACTAATCTTGTGATTTGGTCAAGTTGTCTATGGAGTTGAAGACTTTTGGATGGAAATTGAGTTTTTCAATGATACACGTTATGTTCGTAATTTGTGATTCCCTTAGAAAATTTGTTGGATGGGGTCATTTTCTGGTTAATGGATTTTTTCTTTAAACTTGACAGAATTCAAGTCAAGGTGGAGATTTGTTAAGTTTGGCTTAATTTCTTGTTGAAAATGCCATTCCAGTAGCTTGGCTTGACTGTCGCTCGACCCTGGCTTGAGTGATCTTGGCTCAACTCTTCACTCGACAAGTCGCTTGATCTAAGTTTCAGACAGAGAGTTCGCTCGATAGTCAGCTCGAGCGAGTATTTGCCCTAAACATTCGATCAATGCCACTCGACATGTAGCTCAAACGAATATTCAATTTTAGGACTTCTCGCACCATGGACTATATATATATGCTTTTCTTCATTTTTTTTTATAGCTATCAGCAGTCGAGCATTGTAGAGAGAGAGAATCATTTTGTGAAGAATCCTGAGAGTTCATTGGGTGTATTGGGGTTTTGATATTGAGGATTTTGTGATTGATCTCTTATACTCCACCTTTGTTGATAGTGAATTCGTTGAGATCGATCCCGCCAGTAGACATAGGCTCACATTTAGCCGAACCACTTAAATCTTGGTGTTTTTTGTGTAATTGTTGTTATTTCTTTTGTTTGTTTTCACTGTTATACTTCAAATTAGCTTTTGATAACCAATTTATCCCAACACATAAGGATAAAGCCATAGCATGTACAATTAATTCATCACGACATTCAAAGTCACTTCGGTCATAACTTGGGTATGTAAAAGGGGATTTCTGATTAATACATAACATAATACTTAAAAAACAATATTGTTTATCATATATTAATATAGGTAAGTATATGATTATGCTACTTATATTTTTGCTTGTAGCGATAAAAAAACGCATCAACCGCCTATTTGAAACCACTGCAAAAGGGTTGGACTTTAAAAGGTGAGGCTGGTTTTTCAATCTCATAAAATGGCAGCAACTTTGCTCGAGTTTTCTTTAAAAAGATTAAGCAAGAACCAAAAAAAAACAAGCGTGAGACATGTCTTGTTCACTTTTATAAAAATTTTCATCTTATCTCATTTAATTATTATAATTTTATTAAATTTTCATATAAAATAAAATAAATAATTTAACTTTTTTAAATTCTAAAATAAAAATAATATTAAAAAATATATATGTTAATAATATTATATTCAACTATCTCAACTCATCTCATTTCATCTCATCTCATCCAAATGATGATGGATTGCAAGAAAATCTTCATAGACCTACTGCAGTCTTGGCTTTACAGGATTTCAAGCCATGCAATCCCTTTTATAAATCTGGAAAGACCTAGTAATAGGACTATACGAATTTAACTTACAATTTACTTCAGAAAAAGGTTACAAGAATGCTAATAGCTATGAATTATTGGGAAAAATCCTAATTACTTGGCGAGTATTATAGTTTATTTACATCGCGAAGTAGAGACCCACCCTCATGTGTCTCCACAGTTGTGGGTTCTAGGTGGAGACCACTTGGAGATCTTCTCTAAATTTTTATTTATTTAATTTATTTATTGTTTAAGGAAACATATTTTTGTTTATTCTATTTTACCATATTTGAGAATCACAATCAATAGTTAACAATTTTTTTAAATAATAATAGTTTATTACATAATTATAGACTCATTGTATACTAGTTGTATTCCTACCATTTTTTGTTTCCGAATGGATAGTGTGAGTGAGGATTCATAACCATTTATGATGTGTTAGCGATGGCAAAATGAGTTTTGCTACATATAAGTTGGTTTATGAATACACAACTTATAATGAGATTCATTATAATTTTTAAAAAAATCAAAGCATCAATATTTTATAGCATAGTTGATGTAAAAAGTTTTCACATTTACAGTATGTCGAGTGTGTAAGAAATAAAACTTATAAATAAATTTTTTTCAAAATAAAAACTACGAAACTAATAAATCATGTATCACAAATAAATGTCAATTCCTCCATAATTGTTGCTTACACTCTAAAATATAGAAAAATCAAAAGGATTATAATAAGAAAAATTATTCTTATCAGTTCCTATTCATTATTCCACATTTTAGATTTTATAAAAAATATTCACATACTCTATAAAAAAAATTATAAATATAAAATATAAAAATAAATAGTAACTGTTACATAAATTATTTTATAATAATATAATTTATGCATCAGCTACTTGATGGCCATCACTTTGTCTAGAACAGAGTGTTTAAATTGGTATGTAATACTTTTCTTTATTTTTATCATTCCCAACAATATTTATTATGTGGAACATTTTAAGTGGCAGTCGTTCAATTGATAGATAGAATGCTTTACATAAATATCTGTGATTGAATATAATAAAATTTAAGATAAAAATAATGTAAGGAAAGAAAAAAAAAAAAAAAAAAAGAGATAAGAATGATACTTCTAATTTACTTGATAATTATTTATAAACATCGCTTAATTATTTAAAAATAAATAAATTCAAGATATATATAAAATGATAATAATATTTTTTTTAAAAAAATAATTACATGATACTTACGCATGCTATAACTAAATGTAGTATTATTATTTATTTAAATCCCAAATTCAGATTTAGATTATCTTGACAAAAACGCAAACCCTGATGTCGATAAAATCGTGTAGAAAATTAATAATAGAAAGGTTTGGAGACGTATACAATCATCCAAACTCACTAACTGGTTCAGTGGCAATAGAGCATTACACGTGGACAACAAATGTCAAATGTCAAATGTCAACGTGGCGTGGCTGTTCAGGCTGTCTATATATAAAAAACGAATTAAAAATAAAATAAAGATATGGTCTTTAATTGGGCATGCATGACTACTAATTTGGATCGATTGATGGCTAGAAATACTTGTCTCCTAAGCAAACCTTGACACTATCTCTCCTCTTTCTAGTTGCTTCTAATTCTCTCCCTCAACTTCTGGATTCATTGAAAAGTCCAAATCTAATGCCCATTTTTTCAAAAATAAAAAATAAAAATAATTAAGCAAATAAAAAAGCTAAATGTAAAGTGTGTTCTTGAAAATCTGAATAATGTAAATTAAATGCAAAGTATGGGGGTCCATAAAATCATATGAAATTCCACGTTCCTTATGGACCATTAATTGATTTTATGAACCCAAACTGTCAAATGATTAATGGCCTTCTCTCCCATTTTACTGACCGTTCCAAATCTTCAAACTCTTCGATTTTAAGCATCCTTTTTATATCATAGTTTGGGTAAGTTTGCACTTCTTTTAAAAAATAGTATAATAAAGTATTAAAGAATTTTTTTTTTTTAAGGGAGTATTTGATTTGTTATTTCTTAAAAAAAAGGAGTGCACGATCTTCTTAAGACTATACAAATCATTTTCATTTTTATATTTTACATTTTAAAGTTCACACATAATATTTTCAAATTATCAAAACTAATCCGCAACTTTTTTTGTTCAACTCCAATAAATATATAGATTAAAAACAAAATCTTAAAAATAATACACAATATAATTTTCAAAGAGAAATAACTATATTTTGCTATCTCCATTCTTCAATATACATTGTGTTAATTTTGATATTTACGAGTAGGGTTGTAGAGAAATCGACAGGACCGACTGTTGTTGATGTGGACTTGTAGTCGGAGTTTGGAATCGTTTGAAACCGACGGAGAACCGGTTGATTGATAGTATAAAATTAAGGAAACTAATGCCGGTTGGTTCGATTTCGATCTGAATCAAATCTAAATTTTCAGACCATAATTTTATATTATATTAATATAAAATGATGTCGCTTCACTTAAATAAACGAAACAACAACATTTTAGTTATGACTTTTATAAAAAGAGAAATTAGGTGAAACGACGCCGTTGTTTGGACTTGGGATTAATAAATTTTCCCTTCTTTCTTATTCTGTCGTCTTCTTCTTTCCTTTGCTTCTTCCCACCAACGACACAACTTGCTCCCCTCCTCCTTCACAGCGACACCGAAAGCAGACCGACGATCTACACCAACTCACGCTGACACCATCACTGCCAATTTTTTCTCACCTAATCAGCCGATTCTTAACCTTTCCAAAAGCACCGACGAAGATTCGTCGGTTCTTTTTTCAGCCCTATTTACGAGATAAAACTTTGTATAAAGTAAAAGACAGAGAATCATCTTGGGGGTAATCGGACGGGTGGGGCAGCATCATGGAATAAAACAGAGAGGAACAAATTGGATGACGTGGGAGCCCTACCACCGTCGGTTAGTCCTACCATTCCACCACATAAATTATTCTGATTTAATCATTTTTTTTTAAAAAGAAAATGAAATGAAAGAGCGTTCACGTTGTTGTCTTCTTTGATAATCACGGAATCAGCCTCCTTATCAACCATTTCCCTCTAAACTCTCTCTCTCTCTCTCTCTCTCTTCACCCAAACGGAGAGGGAAGATACTCCGATTACGCTGCCACTCAACCTCTGTGTTAACTGTCATTTTTCTTTTTTACTTTTCCTCTCTGGATCTAGATCCTCGCCATTACAAAGTTTTTCCTTCTTCCCTCAAAATTTTCCCGCGAGTGTTGTTTTGAGTCTTTTGGTTTTCTTTCGGAGATCTTTCTTTGTGAGTCAACTGTAGCTGGTGAAAAGAGATTCGAAAAGGAACTCTTCTGTTTGCTGAATTTGATTAAAATTACTTTTACTGCTGTCGTCTCACGCCTCCTCAAGTCGCTGCTTCTCCCACAACTACACCGTATGCTCTCTCTCCATCTCCCTCTCTCTCTCTCTCTCTGCGCGCGCACACACATACACGCAAATCCTTATATTCATATACATTTATATGTATGTAAGTACGCGTAGCAGCGAGATTTAGTCTTATTCCGAGTGGTTCTTTCGGTAATTTCAACGGATTTCGAGATATTTATACTGCTTATTGGATCCTTCAACCGAAGACGTGCGTACATATATTTATGTACATGTATGTGTATGTTTATGGATGTTGCTTTTGGCTTCTTTTTCCTTTGTGAATTTTCGAAAATTAATATTACGACCTTCACGCAATTTTTCTTTTTTAAAAACCTTCACTCAATTTTTTCATTAACCTCGACTCACGACCTTGTATCGCCTCCTTATTTGTATTATATAGGAATACAAAATATTTTAAAAAATATTTATTTATATCCTGGCTCTTGTTTTAATGTAGTTAATCCGAAGTTTTATTTTTAATTACACTGCAGTTGATTTATGGTAATAATTATGATGGATATCAATGCATTGATTCATGCCTTAATTTTTTCAAATTGATGATCGACTTATTTCTTAGTTTGTTTATTTTCTGCCATCAGATTCAGACATATTAATCCTTGAAGAGATGGTGAAAAATCTGAAAAGAGTTTCTGATCCTTCTATGGAGGGCGCTGATTCCAATCTGGTAATCTCAAGATTACGCCGAAACTTTTGAAGTACCTCTCCCTTTGATGTTTAAATTCAAATAGTATGAGTAATATAATTCTATCAAATTTTTTATATGTCGTGGGGAAATTAGCGCTTTTAAGGGATGCTTCGTGTCACACGTAGCAGAAAAAAGCGCAGAAACATGTTCTTACAACAAGTTTCCTGAATTTTTATTTTCCCTTCAGATCCATTTTTATTTTATTTTTTAATTTCTTTGTTCCCCTCTTTTGTTCCTCGGAAAGATGATACCACCTGGAACATGTTCTAAAAGTTTTTTCTTTAATTGTTTTCCTCTGTGTCTTGTAAAAAGAATAATTCTCCATATTCGTATTTTGGGGTGGAAACCAAAATCAATAGTGAATGAAGATGCATGGTAAATTTTTACAAGTTTCATAGTAGGATATGATAAGGGATGCCTGTGTTCAACATTGTAGCACTGCTCAATTTTTTCTTTTCCTATCATTATATTTTTCAAAATTGGAGTTTTGCTATGGCTATTTTTTCTTAAATTTAAGGAATGAAGTCTTACCGTTCACTACAATTGATTTGTGAACCTGGTTACATAATTTTAGGCTCCTTTGAAAGACACAGCTCCACAATCTGATGCAACATCGTGTATATCATCTGTGGGAGACGCAACAGGTAGTATCAAAGGAAGTGAAGTTGACCATGATTCCCTCGCTATGGATCAAGGCATGTCTTATTCAAGCAGTGGCTATTACGGATACTATTATCCAGGTTAGCTGTGGCTAAGATACAGTTCATTGTCTTAGATTGTTGTATATATACGTCTTCACATCTTACAGTAGCATGTTGACAGGTTATGATTGTTCCTATGGAGAGTTGGACAACCAAGGGTACCATGTTGGTGGTGATGGAATGGAACTTCAATATCCTGTAAGTATCTCAATCTTTTCTGGATTCTTGTGATGAATGGCATGAAGTCTGCAATTTTCTTTAATCTTTTTTCGACACTCCAGAAAAGCCTGTTCCTATGTAGCCTTGGTTGTTTACTTTATTTAGCTGGTTCTCTTTTTGCAAATCTATTGATGGATGATTGGGATATTTGATTTGTTTGGACTCCACAGCGCCTGAAATTTATGCTGTGTGTAGTTCTCAAGAAGATGAGAAAGAATGTAAATTGCAATTTAAATGCAAGTTGTTTTAAGCTTATTCATTTTGTGCTCCTTTTTCAAGAGTCATGAAGAGTCATCTCGTTTGTTTTCAAAACACATCTCATCTTATCTCATCTAATCATTATTAACTTTTCCAAATTTTCACACAAAATAAAATAAACAATTCAACTTTTTCAAATCCCAAAATAATAATAATATTAAAAAAATATATTCTAATAATATTTTATTCAATTTTCAACTTTGATCTCAACTCATCTCATCTGCAAAAATAAACGAGGATCTGTACTAATTTCATTAACTTTCTTGTGATCCTCTCAAGTTGATGGGAAAAGAACTTGAAATGATTGTTTAAACGCAAGTTGTTTAGAGCTCATTCTTTTGTGCTTCCTCTCCAAGAGTCACTGAGAGTCTTTAAGTTCTGTATTGATTTCAGTCACTTTCTCTTGATAAAGATCATGCGATGCAAATTTAGCTTTATAGAAGAGGAACCACAAAATGTCCCTTTGCATATATTGGTTCTTACAAGTTCTAGCTGTGATTAGCAGCCAGATACCTTTTAATTTTTAGTTGGTCTGTAAATTTTGAGTTGGAAATCCAAGATTTGTTTTGGAATTTAATGAAGTAATTTTACTCAACTACAATAAATATTTTGGTGCAACCGTAGCAAATGAATTCAATGTCTGCCTTTCCTTTGTAAGTTTTCCCTGTATGATGATAGTATGCTACTAGTATTTTGCGTATGTGGTTAGGCATTTCATTTCATGTTAAACTTACGTTCACTTTTGCTTCATTTAGGTTATGCAAGCAGATAACGGGTCTTTTGTCTACGTCATGCCAGGATTTCAGCCTGGTTACACTCCTTATTTTCCCATATCGACAATTGGCGTTGATGGACAATATGTCGATCAACAGGCATATCTGCCAACCCCCATGTTTCAACCACCAATCACCTCGCCTGGACATTATCCCACTACTATTCCTTATGGGAAGTTGCTTCCATCACCCTATGTGTGGGATCCATCCCTTGTTGGAGATGGATATTTTGGAAATATCTATGCAGGAGCTCCAGAATTTACAGAGCCAAAACACAATTTGCCTTCCCCAAGTAATACTTTTCCTCCTCTTTCAAAATCCTTTTCTGAGTTTAGCAATCCATTGGGTATCAATAATTCCTTGCCTTCATTGGATCTCTCATCAGGTCACGGCATCCACAAACAACTAAAACCAGTGAACAAGGTATTCTAGTTCTTTGTGCTTTGTTGTATTATGCACTCCCCTCCTCTGGATATGTCACTGGATTTTGTAGTTATTTTAGGCCTTGCCTCATGCCTCATCTTTTCAGTCAGATGTAGTTGCCAAAGGTTACTTTCCCGTTTCAAAACCTTCAGCCCATAATCAAGGGAAGGGTGGAATGCCATATTCAAACAGTCCAGTTAATTTAAAAGCAAATGCAAGGGGTTGGGGCAGCAGTGAAAAGCTGAAATCAAGAAGCAAAATTAATGGTGTTAGCGATATTGGTTTGCTAAATGAGCGGAACCAGGGTCCTAGAACGGCCAATGCAAAAGGTGTTTTGATTTCTGGAGGTAATGCTGCTGGATCCCTGGAAACTGATGGGAATGGAAATAGTAACAGCACATCCTCTTTTATCAGGATGGATCAATATAACCTTCCTGACTTTCCGATCAAATATGATCATGCATTTTTCTTTGTTATCAAATCTTACAGTGAAGATGATATTCATAAGAGCATCAAGTACAATGTGTGGGCTAGTACTCCTAATGGGAATAAGAGGCTAGATAGTGCATATCAAGATGCTCAAGAGAGGATGGTTGATAAAGGCAGCAAGTGCCCGGTGCTTCTTTTCTTTTCGGTATGCTCTAGAGATCAATACTGAGCTTGAGTTTCCACTCTGCACACCAGGTGTTCGAAAAACAATAACTAAACTCATCTTTTGTTTGTTTGTTTGTTTGTCTGGTTCAGGTTAATGCAAGTGGTCAGTTCTGTGGAATAGCCGAGATGATTGGCCGAGTTGATTATAATAAGAACATGGATTTCTGGCAGCAAGATAAGTGGAATGGCTATTTTCCTGTTAAGTGGCACATTATAAAAGACGTTCCAAATCCGCTTTTACGACATATAATACTTGAGAATAATGAAAACAAGCCCGTTACCAACAGTCGAGATACCCAGGAGGTGTGCATAATTAACTAGTATCTCATTGTTATTTATTTATTTTTTCTTTTGCTTTTTCCTAATTGATTAGTATCTCATAATTAATCTTGCTATATTCCATTTCCAGGTGAGAGTTCCTCAGGGTATTGAAATGTTGATTATTTTTAAAAACTACGTGTCAAAGACATCCATATTGGATGATTTCAACTTTTATGAAAACCGCCAGAAGGTGATGCAAGAGAAGAGGACGGGGGAATTTACACCCCATTATAATATGCAGGTTCTCCCTTCTTTCCTTCTCCCACTTGTTATTTCCAGCTACTAATCTATTTTTCACTACTCTGAACTTATTCAAATATGTCGAAGAGTGCATATAATGTGGGGTCATGTTGAAATAATTGGAGGTGGAGGGTTAGGAATCATATGCCAAGACCAATGGCTAATGGGTGGGATTACAAAAATGATTCTCTTGGATTTCGAAATGATTGAAGAATAAAAAGGATCCTTACACAAGTAGCATAGTGCAAGGTTTTGTGCCAATGAGATTTTGCATATGGGGGAGTGACTTTATTCTGTTCAACAGAATACGCCCTTTGCAGCATTTCTTTTATTTCGGCTTTACTTGAGCTGTTGTGTCGGTGTGTGCGTACCTCTTTCAATACTGGTTTATTTATTTTGGTTTTTGTTTCTTTACATGTTATTCATATGTCTGGAAGCAGAAGATAGATGAATTAACCACCAGTTTTAAGACGGTAGATCTGTCTGCTGCGAAGAGCATTGGGAAACCTGAGGACGTCGATGACAAGGCGAAGAAATGAAGAGGATATGAAAACCTTTGCAGAAAGGGTCCAATTGCTGCTGAGACCAATCCCAACCTGGATGGAAATAAGAGCAGTCTCAGAAGAAAAGGAAAGAAAAGAATTGACTTGTTTAGAAGATTTTCAGTGATCCTGCACGAGGAAAAAAGGAGCCGATGATCTTTTCTTGAATTGAGATGGTTGGTGGGTTTGGCTGCCAAGAAAGATGTTTGTGTACCATTACAGAAACTTGGATGACCCCATTCATAATTCATATGCTTATGGGGGTTTCATGAAATCCAAGTTTTTTTTTTTTTTTTTTTTTTTTTCTGTAAGTTGTATTTGGTTTTTCTTTTTCTTTTTAAAAAAAAAAAAAAAAAAATCCTTAAATTCAAATGTCCCCTTGCAAGTTAGATGGCATTTGCCTGCATTTCTGTTGCGAATTAGAACCTAATAAACGGTTTTTAGTAAGTGAAATCTTGTTTTCTTACCAAAACCTTTGAGGAGTAGCTGATTAGAGCATTGGCATTCGGCTAAATGCAATCAGACCATTAAATGGCTAATATGGGATCAAACAGGCCTGCATTGGATTATGCAGATAAATTCATCCAAGCTTTTGGTTAATTGAAAATATAATTGTTTAAACAATAATTTAATTATAATATGATTATTAATTAATATATGATTGTGATTGGTAGATCTGCAAAATATGACAGAAATAAATTAGATAAAAAAGTTAATAAAAAAGTTAATAATATTTAATTATTATATAGAGGAGATGTTTAATATAATATGAGAATATGTTTTGAATGGAACAGGCAAAAAGAAAAACATGTGATATTAGCTAAAATTTGACTTTGCCTTTGCCTAATCCAATAGGATCCTCTCGATGATTTTCTTTTCAATTTTGGTTATGAATACAAAATTATGAACACGACTTGACTCATATAAATTTGGATAACTTTGCATTTATTATTTTTTAATAATATTATTTTAATTCTAAGATAAAGATATTTTAAATATATTTACAAATATATTCATTGGTGTGTGTATATATATATATATATATTACATTAAGGATGCTCATGCCGGCAAGGCCAATGGCCAACAGTACAGTTGAATGTTACAACAATGATGCTTGGATGGAAGTACGGTGCTGCTCATCCGTAGATACGATAACACATAAAATATAAATAAAGATAATTGATAAAGATACCGAGATTTACGTGGTTTGACATAAAGACTTATATCTGAATCTTTTGAGGCGAAATCTATTATGTTTAATAATTTTACAGTCTCTCATGACCTTACTTTACTTTCAATACAAAAAAAAAAAATATGGTTAAGAATAGGTTAAACAAAGTGTTGTTTCTTAAAAATTTGGAGAGAGAGAGAGAGAGAGTCAGAAGAGAGTGTCTCCGTCTATATAAGTCTTTTCCTTTTATAGAGGTCTTCTTTCTTCCCTTTGGTTATCTATTTTGCTTTATGTTTTATCCCACATCTTTAGTTGTATCCTACTTGTTTATGTCACTTTCATTTATTCACATGGCAGTCAAATTACTTTTGACTTTATCTATTTACAAGTTGGTTTGTCTTCAATTTCCTTCCTCGGCTTGGGCCCTTCTTACTAATGGCCTGGGCCATTGTACATTTTATACTCAATAGGTACCCCATGATTCTTAAGGTCGGCTTGTCTAACAAGAAGATATTAAAAATCTTCACATAAAAGTCAATCATGACCAAAGAAAAAATGTGAATTTGCACTTGATTTTCTGTTGTTTGGCAATGCAATAAAGGACTTTGTGGGTGGGCCAATCCTATGAACAAACTTGTAGCTTATTTATTCATTTATTTGTTATTATATTACGGATCTGACTAACCTTGTTGATTTTATTTTGGATTCATAACTAATTGTTGAAATAATATTTGTTTATATGATGTTTAATTGTTTATTACTTTTCATTGCAGCACTTGTCTGCTACTATTTTAAATAACTGAAAATGATCAGAATTGACAAACTTGTGTCTTTTTTCCCTCACTCATTAAATTTCACATGCTCATAGAAATGACATTGCTTTTATAAGCATGTCCCTATAACAAACTATATGCTCGCACAAATGAAATTGCTTTAAGCATGTTCCTATAACAAGCTGATGGAATTATGAAGACAATGTTGGTCAATTCTTATAATTAAAAGACTCAACTAGAGATGTTCCAGTCATGATATTGGTATCAAGTTTGATTATGGGACAGTTCAACACATCCAATCGTGGTGGATGTAGTCCTAGGAGGGAGGCATACCCCATGGTAGGAGACCACCAAGTCCCGTGACAGGATAACCCAAGGTGATGAAGGAGAGTAAAGGGTACACATCCTACTTGGTGGAAAAACCATGCATGTAGGTTACATGATACCATGGATAGTGAACAGTAAACAATGACAAATTTGGAAATTTGGGTTAAGGCAAAATAAAGATAAAGAAATGAGCATGTTGATAAATGATGCATTATTAATATTTTCTCATATGATCATGGTTCAATTATATTCAATTTATGGTTAATAAATTGTTGCAATCAATGGTATTATTTTACTTAGATCGAGACTCATTTCTATATAGTAAATGTCTGTCTATCTATTATTATTGCACGTCCATCATATCATTTAACACTAATATCTACTCATTGTAATCTGGTCATTATGATCTACTCATTTGTTCACACTACCGGTGATCCAATACTTTACCTCCACATACTGAGTTGTTGAACTCATATTTTCCCCTTTATATTTTCTTAGATGACATTGTACAGCAGGACTAGAATTAAAAACTTTACAGTGCAACAGTTGTGATCATTAGAGATAATCATATCCAAATGCTTGACGGAAATATGCAAATCTTCTTCTAGATAGACACCGGTTTGAGGATAATAAATGACCAATGATAGGATGTATGGGGAAACACTTGGTTTCCCTCTAATCTCCCGATAGTGGAGATATACTAGCCCCCAATGGCTCCCCCCATAGTGATTCTCGCCCCTCCACCAAGAAATGAGTATCCAAACTTTCCTATGAAGGACCTGTCCCATGAGGAGGGGGATCTAAGTGGAATTTTTCCCTAGGAAGGGTCGAATTAGTACCATGACTGTCCAGAAGAGGAAATTTTGTTATGTAACCTTTTATGCTCAAGAATGTTTCGTAACTTTTGCTAGTCATCTTGTTGTGTAAAGAACAACCCACTTTTGTTGTTTTATACCTCTTTTTGATTTGTTACGATTTTCTTGACATATCTGCTTCCATTAGCCACTCGTTCAAAGTGCTCACCACCAAGCAAGCATTACAAAATCTAATTGCTCGCCACTCGGCAAGAAACATAGAAAGGGATAGTTCTTGCTACCTTGGCGAGGAACATAAAGAATGATAAAAGTTAAGCGGTAGGCAAGCAATAGGTAACGATCTTACCACCAGGTGAGCATTACCCGGCCGCCCGGGGGGGGGGGGGGGGGGTTACTCGCCACTTGGCAAGCAATGTAGGGAGTAATAGTTCTCTCCATCTTGGCAAGGAACATACATAGCTTGTGCAATAGGCGAGCAATAAAGTGGGTAAAGTGGCTGCACAAGGCGACCGTTATGGGGCTCAATTGCTTGCCACTTGATGAGCAATGTTGGGAGTACTAGTGTTTGCCATCTCGGCAAGGAAAATACAAAGATAAAGCTCATACAGTAGGCGAGAAATGTTGAAAGCAGAGTGCTCGCCATTAGGAGAGCATCATGGATACAATTGGAGCAAAGTGCTTGTAGCCTGGTGAGCACCTTGAGGACAAAATGAAAACAAATTCAAATAAGATGGAAAATGAAAGAAAAAGGATAAGTGATGTTATAAAATATCTTAAGACTATACTATCTATATGAAATATTATTTATTTATTTTCCATAGTTATTAAGAAAAGAATATCTTGGTTGTGGCAGAACTCTAGGGTTACCCCGCTCGCTCCTTTTCTATACGAGGGACTAGTGTCCACGAAAAAACCACAAAAAACCAAAGTTGTTAGTGTAAATAATCCAAACTAGGAGTATGTAGGATGTGCAAAACCTAAACCAAGTGGCCTAATCTTCAAGGTTGTGTTTTGTGAAACTTCAATTTTATTGGTGGAGATCAGTGGGCAAAATGAGTTGTTCATTCATCCATGTGTTCCTACTCATTTGCCTTGACACTTTTCGAGGAGATCCCTGAGTGCTCGAGTGGGGCTCGAGGGTGACCTCGCTGCTAGTGGTGTTTTGCTAGAGTGTGGTGAAAGTCCGCTATGCCTGAGCAAAGCATGAAGGCAATGTTGTTGTGATAAAAGAGAAGGTCTAAGGTGCCCAAGCGAGGTTCAAAGGCTACCCTACCTTGGCGATGGTGAAGGTTTGGTAAGAAATCCAATAGGTGAATTTTTTTAGACCTAAGAAACATCATGAAACCACCAAAGATTTCATGAATCCAGCGACCGATTAGGATTTAGTCCGTCAATGTATCAAATCCTGATCCACTATGATGACGAAATTTCATTTTTATTCAATTAAGGCAGTTAAGAGTATAAGTTTACAAAACAAAAAAAATTGTTCCATTATACTCGGATGAATATTTAGGATTTTATGATATAATAAAAAGTTTAAAGTTTTTCAGGTGAATAGTGGATGAGAGTGCCTTTCTATTTATTTAAAACATTTAGAAGTAGAATTTCATGAAACGAATTGTACCATTAGACTTGTAGAAATATTTATGATTTTATGGTGCAATAAAATATTTCAAGATTTTTTGGGTGAATAGTAACATCCGAGAGAGCGCCACATGGCAATTGGTTCAAATTGCTATCAAATCACAATGTAGGAAGCCCAAATTCACTAAGGATCACTAGACTTACTTTTTGGTTAGACACATGGTACGACCCCAGCCATCAGCCATTCAATTGGAAACCCTACGACACATGCCAAGTGAAGGACAAATGTGAAGGAAATGGAGTGTGATTCAAGCCATGTGATCATGTCTCTTACACGAAACACTATTCCACCCAACGAAATAATATTTGGTTAGCCAAAAAAGGTTTCAATCCTAATCAAAGCCTAAACCATTGGAATCTAACCAAAACCCTAAATCCCATGTGATGGTCGAAACTCTAAATTTGGTTTCCAAAGCCTAAATCACTCAGTTTTGATTAACTATTTTATCACTTGTTTAAATCACTTCCTCATGTAATTAACCACTTTATTACACACTCATACACCTTTAACAACTCCCTTACATCTTTGTAATTTCATTTAACCAAGAAAAGTTTGATTTGAACCAAGCATGGACCGAAACCCTAACTAAACCCCAAACGAGACCCCATTCAGTTAGCCCCACTTAGTCCCACCGAAACCACCCATTTTGATAAAGCTTCTTGGACAAGATTCCACACTCTTACAAGGCCATACTTAGGGTGTTAGGAAACATCATGATTAACCACAGATAGTGGCTTGATGGCAAGTCAAAATCACCATCATCAGCCCCCCATCACTCAGCCAGAACAACAGCAAAAAATCAGCTACTGTGCAACCCCTTTTCCTCCCCCTTTACAGCTTCCACCAAGCATTCCCCAAGTCAGCCTCCATCTATACCCCATGTCCATTGCTTTTCATTTCACACACTTTGCATTTTCACTTGTTTTCCAAGAGAGAAACCGAGAGAGAGCTTGAGAGGAAAAAATTGGGTACTTTGTGTTCTCGCATTCTAGCCTATGTAATTGATTTTTCTTTGGCTCAATATTCTTTCATTTTGTTCTATTTTTAGTCTAGTTTACATGGGTCTGTATTGGTGAATTGCTCATGAAGTTTTTATGAGTGAAAGTTAAGTGTGATGATGCAAAGGTCTCGGTGGTGGCAATTTTGGTATTTGTGTGGAAATTTGAAAGTTTTTTGAAGTTTTTGGTGAAATGATGAGTAGGTTTTGCTATGATAAAGTGTTAACATATTGATATACAAGTTAGGATTGGATTCAAAGCACGTTATTATTTTTATAAAAGAGTTTTGCATGAGTTCAAAGTGTTAGAAACCGATTGGCTCAAAATAGTTTCTGTTTTGGCTTTAGGTTATGATTTTGGTTCTAGAAACTTGATCCTATAACTCTTCATATATTATGTTGTTGAGGCTTTGATCTATGTGTTAAGAGTTTATTTTTGAAGAGTTTTGATTTAGATCTTTGATGGAGTGTTGATGAACATGCAAGAGTTTGGTTTAAACTCAATCTAGAGGCTCTCGGGTTTGATCATGTTTGTTGATAACATTTTTTCCATGACATGCTAGTTTTAATGTTTAGATCTAGTTAGAACTTGAATATGAAGTGGTTTTGTTATTTGAAAATTTATTGCATAAAAATCAAGGATCTAAGTACTTTGTTTCAAGTCCAAAGCATGCTATACACGGTTTTATAGTTTTTATGCAAAGTGATTGTGTTAGTTTGTATTTTGTGATATTTGGTTGTTTAGTCAATTATGCTATTGCTTAGGTTTGGATGATGTACATGTTTGGAGAGTGTTTATGGATATTTGGAGTCCTTGAATTTTATTTGAAAGTGTTGAACCAAGAATATCAAGAGTTGGTTCTTTTTGACCTAATCTTGATGTTTTTGCATTTTCCTTGATGTGATGAGTTTAAGCTTTTATGAAATGTATGTTTTGATGTTTGAGCTTGATTTTAGAACCAAGAATGTGATTTTTAAGAGCTCATAAAATCAGTTTAAACATATTAGTATATTGGAAGGTCAAGTAGCAACAAAAGTTTAGTTTTTGGCCTAAAGTTGAATCGGCCAAGTGATGTTTGGCATAGTTGTGATTTGTTTTAAAATTTTTTTTATTTGATATGTGAATTTAAGATAAAATTTACATTCCTCATGTAAACTTTGATAAGCTTTAGAATTCATATGCAAAATTCTTATTTTAGAGGCAAAATTATAGTTTTCCACAAGTAGAGGGGTAACTTTGTAATTTTAGCCCTAAGTTAGTAAGTTTTAGTTTTCTAAACATTTAGTGAGATATTCTAACCTTAGAAAATATCTCATTTCAGTTCACACTCATTTACACTTGACGTTATGTTATGCAACATAACTGTAAGTTAGCCTCTTAACTCACTCTCGATGTATTTATGTATGTACGGTGGTAAGACTGCTACTGTTATATTCATGTCATTTATGCTTATTATAGCTATTATAATATTTCATGCCATGTCATTAGTTATCTATCACACGTTTATATGTCACATGAATGCCATGTCATCAGTTATCTATTATATGTTCATCTATCACATGAATGCCATGTCATCTATCACTCAATTATTTGTTACATGTCACGAATGACATGTCATCTGTTACACATTATTCTATTACATGTCACAAATATCATGTCATCTACTACACATGCATCTATTACATGTCAAGAATGCTATTTTATCTGTTACATGAGTATGTCATGAGTTACGTCTAAATCACGCATGAATCCTTTACTTTATCACAGTCCCAAGTACTAGGATATGGAATTATCCTAATGGAGCTCCCTTGTCCACGCTGAAGTATTTAAATTTGATGTGGAATTTCTTAGGTTGACAAAGTACAATCAACAAAAATTGAATGGACCTAAGTAACTGGTTATCGGAGTGAAGTCGGGCACCCAACACTAGTGGTGCCAACTACACGTATAACAGTTTTATCAGTTTAATTATCATGACGTACTTACAGTTGGCACATATGTTTGTGATGTGATGCGGTATCAACAGGAGCACACGGCCATTGGGGAAACGTAAAGCATTCACAATTTCACGTTAATCAAACATGTTGTGTAACAAGGTCATGTTCATGTCAAGTCAAGTCATGTAATGTTCATTCATGTTAGTTACAAGTCACGTCACGCATGTTCAAGTTCATGTCATGATGCATACATATTATTTTACTGTCATGCATGCCTATGTATACTATTGGTAGCTTAGTAGCTTATTTGCTAAGATTTGTAAAAATCGCACTTGGTAGTTCCAACTATTTCCCTCGAAATGGTAGACGATGTGTCAAGATCTTGAGAATCCGCACCCAACCAACTGGACAAGGTCGAATAGGCCATAGAGTGATGACGAGGAATAAATAACATTGATACTTCATTTTTTGGATATGACTTTGGACATTAAAGTCGAGCTACGTGAGCAGTTCAGTGATTTAGTTTAGTAGTTTATATTTCACATCTGTATTATGGAGTGTTGTCTTTAGTACCTACTTTGATTCAGATTGATGTTATAACTTTTGGAGATATGAACATTATGATATCATGATTATATTTTGGGATATAGTATTTTTGGTACATTGTGTATTAGTAAAAAAAACTATTCACTCCAAATATTGCATATTATTAGATTCATGCTAGATGCACTTATGTGACATTGTGTTGCATGTCCCAACGCTTCAAGTTCTATCAAATTCTAAATGGAGTTTAGGGGTGTCACGTGGCTCAATCTTCTTCTTTTTGTATGGTAAGAGATTAAATACCATTAAATGGGATTAAAGGGTGAAATGTACTGTTCATGTGTCTTCCTTGTCTGTTCTTCTTGCTGCTTTGTTTAGGCTATTGTGGGCGATGAATAATTTTTTCCTTTGTGGTGCTTCAACTTGCTAGCTCTGGACGATTACTAGTCCTAAAATGCTTTGCAAAACAAACTTAGAAAGTGATTAATGTCACATATAAAGTCTTTGAAAGTGGTCATGATATGTGTGCTAGTTGATTTCTCCTGGTGGCGGTCAAGGCAAGCTTAGCATGGTGCCGAGCAACGTGATGAATTTATGGGACTGCAGGCAATCTTGTAATGGTCTCGCTTGTGTAGGGCGAGCAACCTTTGCATCGAGCTAGCCACCTACTAAGTTTGATTGTGCATGGCGGGATGGGCAAGCATTCCTTGTCGTGCACATTCTGCTTGGAGTTATATGTTTTCCACATCGTGTGTGGGCGAGTAATGGACTCTGAGGGTTGCAGATTCATAAACCCACCTACAAGGGTGAGCACTTGGTCCCGCCTATGCACTCTTCACACTTGTTGTCGTTCATGAAATCACTATGAGCATGCCGTGATAATGAAGTGGAGTGGCGGGCTTCTAGTGTTGGGTGTTGTGATTTGACACTTCAGGTGCGAGATGTAGTGTGTGGGTCGAGGTA
Organism: Cyclocarya paliurus; assembly: GCA_029856935.1. NCBI lineage: Eukaryota > Viridiplantae > Streptophyta > Magnoliopsida > Fagales > Juglandaceae > Cyclocarya > Cyclocarya paliurus. The sequence goes on from CM056947.1 coordinate 22,552,736, forward strand.
AGGTGAGGTGAGCCCGAGCTTGTTCTCCACTGTTTTTGACCATGGTCATGGAGCTAGCAGGCTTGTGCCCACATTGAGTTGGACAAGATGGGCCACTACACACATAAATAGCCATGGTTGAACTTGGTTTGCTGTGACGAAGTTGGTGAGGATGAGATGGGCACTGCCAACTTGCCCATCGCCATTAGGGGTGGTGGGAACTACGAGGGAGCGTTGAACTTGCCTGTTGTATCTCTTTGTTGGCAAGCCGATTGCCCAATTGTCGAATGGTTAGGTGCACAACATCCCCATCACCTTGAATCAGAGTGATAGTGAGTACAAGCCCAACAAGTAGACCTACTATCAGCTCATGTAGGTGAGATGTGCTCATTGGCACCCTGGTACCGAAAGCATGGGTATGTGACCCTCACTCCACCCGCAGTAGGCTTCTGTTGGGCAGGGATGCACTGGCCAAGGACCAGCACAGTCCTTGTGCCTGTGGTGCTGGGTAATGGTCAAATGACCATGCACATCCCATATTGCATGCATGGCAATGATGTGCGCCTCAGCTGAGGTGAGTGCTCATTTGGGTGAGATATTTGAGTTCATTTCTCAAGTTGTACTAAATTGGTTGCTTGGAAAATGATGCTGCCATGGATTGTATGAGAACAGTGGGATCTGACCGTCAGGAAACCAATAGAAGATATTCTGGTTTGCTTGGAAAGAAAGGTTGAATGATTTTTCTCAGCTAAGGATATAATTCTTTTGAGTGAAAATGCTGAATGCTAAAAGCTTAGAGCTGAAGCTGGGACTTTGCGTTATGGCTGGTGTTTAGAATAATGCAAGTACTTTGGTCTCCCATAGTGAAGGTTAGCAGGTTGGATATGGTAGTGTAATGGTTCTGTTAGTTGGTCTTCTTTTGTAATAGCTCTGATTTGGTAGTGTAATAGTTCCCTTATCACAACGACCTCTAGCTCCTAAAGTGCTTTGGGAAAAACAAAGCAATAAGCCACGGAATATGCCTTGGGAATTCTGTGTTATTCTCAACAAATCATTGGAAAGAACAATAGTTGCTTTCTCAGTGCATGGAATTGCATGAATGAGTCTTAACAAAAGGACCAAAATTGATTTTACATATGTTACTATCACCCAAAGCAGAAACTCTACGTACAGGAAGTTCTATAGACAGAACACACAGGCAAATCTTACCACATAGAATAAAACATGCGTGCGAGCCCACCTTGGTTCCAGTACAATGAACAAAGTAAGGTATAAGTAGAAAACAGTAAGGCAAAGGCGCCAAACTTAACCTTGTTCACCAGATGATTGTCCACGTCCAACGCGTCCGCCACGCCCACCACGTGGACCTCGAGCACGTTGTACAGCTCTTCCACGGCCTCTAACCACCGGAGAAGAAACCACACCTAATCTTTTCGCAGCATTCTGCCTAGCTCGCTCTAAAAGATTTATTGTAGTTGAAGTATTACCTGCAGGTGACACCTGTCTTATCACTTCCACTTCTGGGGTGACAGTTGAACTGCTGCCTTGTTTAGAGACAGGACTACCCTGCTTTGAGTTATCAACTTGTTTCGAGATATCAACTTCTGCAGCAGCACTTGCTGAAGTACTCTCGATTGAACCAACTTGTTTTGAGAGGGGACTACCTTGTTTTGAGATATCAATTTCTGTACCCAGACTAGCTGATGTACTCTCGACTGGAACGTAGAGAGCTTCAGTGACCTGATCAGTCTCCACCACAATTTGGTCCTTTCCATCATTTGACCTATCAGAACCCTCAGCAGTCTCTTCAGCAACATCACCTTCTAGGAAAACATCATTTAAAGCCTCGGGAGAATTTATCTCACCAACCTCGACTGCTGCAGCAACTAGAGTTTCATCATCAGCCCTAGCTGGTGAAGCCACTGGGGTTGCAACATGCTCAGGTTGACCTTCCCCTATTTCTGGGCTCTCCATTATGTTGGAAATATCACCAACCTCAGGGTCTGTAAAATCAGGCAAGAGCTCTCCCTCTTCTCTCTCACTTCCAGATTCCATAATTGGCTGCTGGTAATCTGGCTCAGCTTGATCCTTCGGCCTGTCATCAGACACCATCTCTGATCCACCCTGTCTATCCACATTCTCATCTAGAACACTGTTCTTGTCACTCTGCAATTCACATGGCCTCACACTTTCTAATTGTTGTTCTTTGGCCACCTCTGCTATCTCTCCAGTAGTCTCAACCTCTTCCTTCTCAGCATCCATTGCTTCCTCATTTGAACCTTGTGGCAATTCACCAGCCTCAAATGGTTCTTCAGCGGCCAGTAGAGTTCCAAGACCTTCCACAGGAGCAGCAAATTGACCTTCATCACTCTCTTGTGCCGGCTCTGAACCTTTCAACTTCTTCAGTGCAGGTACTGGCACATCAGAGCTGGTGTCTCCTTGGATTACTGTCTCCTCATGCAACTCGGAAGTGGAGGAAGATGCCATACGTTTGTGGGCCAATGGTTGCATTGATAAAGTTGGATTTCCCTGAGTTTCCGTGTCACTAATAGAAGGTGCACGTTTGCCAGCATTGACAGCTCCTTCCACCTCTGACATCTCCACATCACCCTGTGGCTCTTCAGGTTTTACAATACGAGGTCGGACTAACCTCCTCCCCATTTTTCGAGTCTCAACATTGGTTTTGGGCAAAGTTAGTCTCTTCACACTTTCTTCAGTTGCTTTAGCAGGCAAGCCACTTGTTGCAGGTCCCACTGGGAGCACAAGACTAGGGGCTTGAACAGAAACTATCGGACCTGCAAAAGGGGGAGATCACAGCTTTAAGAAAGATGAAACTCAAATCTAGAACGGATACAATTGTATATAGAGAAAAGGTGAGGGAAAAAGGAATAGAAAAGGACCTGTAGCAGCCGTCAATGAAGTGTCTGCAACTGAAGAGGTGTCCACGGGAACACCACGAGCTCCATGTTCACCGAAAACTAAATGTGCTGCCTTTTCAAAATTTTCCACGGCCAACACATAGGCTGCGCCAAGATCATCCAGAACAGTGCCAGAAAGAATTTGAACTACTGACGTACCCTGAGTAATTTTTTTATTAGTAAAATAACCTACCTTGAGTAAAACAGAGTTTCAAGTTTGGGTATAAGAAACCAAAATCATTTCCAAAAGTTGGGAAAAGCAACAATAATAATGCATTAAATTGAGCACATGGAATCTGAAGAAAAAAAGTTGAGGAGATCAGCTATGCAAGCATTACTTGTACAATTGCAAGTTCCCAACTAACACGAGGAGAATGGGACAAAAGTTGCTTTTTCCTATTTCAGAGAAAATGAAATTTGAAGCGTATAGAACTACAACATGGTAATGGAGAATGGGACAAAAGTTGATTTTTCTTATTTCAGAGAAAATGATATTTGAAGCTTATAGAACTAAAAAATGGTAAAATAAAAAATGAAATCCACTATGCTTAGCTTTCTTTGGTATATATTGCCAGGCTAAGGTGTGTGAGAAGACAGATAGAGAACAATTAAAATTAATACTTTTGTACGATAGTGTATTGATGTAGAATTTAATTCGGAAATCCCTTCCTGCTTCCCACCTCTCCCCCCACAGTGTATGGAAAAATATCTAAAAATACAAATTAATAACTAACATAGTTACCTCGGGCAAATTGTCTTTCGCATGCTTAAGCTTCTGTAGTTCATCTGAAAGCTGCTTCAGTGCCTGCTTATGCATCTCAAGTTCATTTACGAACTTTGTTTTATCCTAAGGTTGGAAATGGGAGATATCATAAATTCATAATGGTGACTGGAATCGGAAATGGAATAGCAGAGAAGCAATTAACCATGACACTAAAAGTGCAGCAATTTAAATCTTAATTATCATGCTTTTGTTTTTAAGAGCAAAGATTTTCTCATTTTTAAAAGTGCCCTTATATGCTAGGTGTCAATAGAAGATGATATAGCTGCATTAAAATCTCAGATTCCTTGAGCTTATTTTTCTTTTCAGGTTCAGATGAGGTAGCAATTAAATCTAGCACAAGGGAAACACTGGGAAAAAGGAAAAAACCTAACGCCTAAAATTAAGATGTAAAAGTGCAGTTCTCTTAATTTTAGACGTTATTTTTTCTTTTTCTTTGTTTCTCTTACATATTTCTCTTGTACAAAAGTTTTAAGTTCAAGGGTGGAAATACCAACACCATAAAACATATTTCACTTGTACTATATTTCCACCATCAGACATCATCCAATCATACAAAGAGCTTGAAAAAAGAATTTTCAGTTCGAGAATGGAAATATTGACACTGTTAAAAGTTCAATAATTCCTCTGTACAAATATTTCTTGGAAGGCAAAGAGGAGTCAGGATTCATGCTAAGCTACTCTTATCTCGCCCAAGTAGTCTATCAAAGAATTCTTGACTGAAAAGCCATCTTAAAAAGCAGCTTCAAACCTGCCAAACAATTTTCTCAATCCAAAAAAAATTCAAAAATTCCTCTCCCTACATAAACTCCAAATAAGAACGTGACACAACTTTACAAGTCATACTATCTCCATGTTTACAAAATCTCCAATTCCAACAAGCTGACAGTGTAACCTATTGACATAATAATCTATTGTGCTCTATGCCGCTCTATCGTTCAAGGTAACCCAAGCCTAACTGGTCACGACATGTTGTTAGTTGATATTTATTGAGGAGTTTTATGGAGTTGAGCTGACTGAATCCATAAACCTAAAAGTCACTGTCCCTGGTACTTCAATGCAGCCTTAACTACAACTAAATTACACAAGGCGAACAGGGCCCCTCCCAGGCCGGGACGTCTGGCAGAATGCTTGGCCTCCTGCGCTGGAAGCGACACCCGAAGGGTGAACTTCTGGGGCTTAGCTTTTAGAACTAGATAATATAATAGGCATTGCCGCATTAGGCATTCTGAACTGGAAGTAGGCATGTAAATGAAGGGAGGCATTACGGGCCGACTACAAAAAGCAAAGCTTTGTACACTCGACAAGTTGCTTATAGAATGCTGACTGCTAAGTGAAGACTTTCCACTTCATTTAATAAGGGTAGCGGGGAGGGAAGCTTGCATGGTCATGGGTGCTAAGTCCTACAATGGCTACTTACCAGGTGAGATTGGACTCTATAAGTGATTATAAGGAAGTATAAATTGAATAGTCTTTTTGGGACAATAGCGCAAATACGGTTAGTTTTCCATGAGTTGTTAGGTGAGGTACACTACAGGAACACGTACCTCACTATGCACCACTTATGAAAAATAGTTGGAACTCTTTAATGTTCTCTATTTTGGACATTTTTATGCACCTTAATCCCTTAAATCTGCTTCTCTCCTCTATGCTGAACCGTGTCAACATGTTGGATATACGGGCCTCCATTAACATGTTTAGAAATATTCATTTTTAGAATAGTCATAAATTTTAACAATTTATTTTTCCATGTTTAGCAATTTCAGCTAGACTTTTAACAAGCATTTTTTTGTCTGCAAAGAGGCCAAAGTGTCTCCATCTTATGCTCAATTTTAATCCCGAAGGAGCGGAAACGTCAATCTACTGTCCAAATGCAAAACTCAATGATATTAAAGACAAACATCAGGAAAAAATGCAATGAGTGACAAACATGAGGAAAACCTGCTCAATGTTATTATAAGAATCCCTTATTGCCTTCTCATTCTTCAGACGCCTTTCCTTCTCCTTTCTCAACTCCTCTCTCTGCCTCTCCAAATGTTTCTCAAGTGTCTGGGAAAATGTAGAACAAATTAATGATATGATAATGAAAACAACCAAAACACTGGAAAAATATTGATTGTTGGACGAACCTGTATCTTGGTATCTTTCTCCTCCATGGCCTGTTCACCAGCAGTATCAACAATTGACCTTTTCCCTGTAATATACGGTTGGAAAGCAAATTAAGACTTTGATGGCCGACTAAAAGAGCAGATTAGTTAATTACCTTGTTTAAGCTCCTCCAACTGCTTAGAAAGAGTTTGATTCTCTTTGCTCAGTTCCTCTCTTTCCTTTGACAGAGTATCAGATCTCCTCTGCAGGATGAAACAGAAGAGAATGGCAATGAATAAAACACGAGTCTGACCCCATAGACTGAAATCCGTAATTACTTATGTTCAGAGATAAATTGGATTTTTATGTGTGCAATACAAATTTACAACCTTCAACTGAATCAACATCTTCTTTTGCTTCTCTACATCTAGCTTTGAACTAGCCTGCACATGTCAACCAGAATAAGGAGCTATATGATGGACAACAGAAATCTCTTGGCTCTATCTTTTTATAAACAACAAATATGATCTGTCTCAGTTCCAATTTTGCAAGTACCTCAACTTGCAAAATTGCATTTATCCTCTTCTCCTTTTCACTCAGTTCCAATTTGCATTTTGAAAGGTCTTTCTCCAATTTTGATATTGTATCCTCCCTTTCATAAAGAATGCTTCTCATCTCTTCTATCTGAGCATCCTTATCTTTCAGTTTGTCCTGATGGAAACAAAGCAAAAGGCAAAAATAGATTCTAAGTATAACATACTACAACATCCAAGTATTAAAGAGCAAGAAATGATTCATTGTGATAGAACTGAAAATGGAGAAGGACAGATATGACTCTTACACATCTGAATAATCAAACAAAATCCACTATTAATAAAATAAGCCTGGATGTCAAAGTTAAAAAGAAAAAAAAGGAAAGCCAGACATAAACTTGATATTTAGTGCATTCCCCCATTGCGTTTAAATTTGCAGTTTTCTTTAAGATCATACCCATGTATGAACTTGACCCACCTGCAATATCAACTTAATCCAGAAAGGGCAATTTGGGGCATCGAATAAAACAGGCATGAAACTAGGGCCTATGAAGACTGTTTCCAGGGGCGAGCACCGATTTAGTCGGAGTTGGATTCCACTAAATCCAACTCCGACTCTGACTTGGGTAGGCTCTGATCCGACTCCAACTTCGACTTGTCGGAGCGGAATCAAATTTGACTTTTTTGGGCTTTTTTTTTTTCAAAAAAAAAATTCATATTTAGCCCATTTTTTAAAAAAGATTTTTTTGTGGGTTTTTAAATTTCAATTTTTCCACAAATTAAAAACTAAAACTAAATCATTTATTGTTGATTTATTTCTATACTCACATCTAACTTATTTTTATACTAGATTTATGCTATAGTGTCTAATTGCATTTATCATGCTATAGTATTACATATTATTTTTAGTGTCGAATTGCATGTTATTCTACTATAATATTATGCGTTATTAACTTATTATATGAGACTTATTTCTAGACCAATGTCTTAACTTTTTTTTTTTTTTTATATATGTATAAGGTAAATTTTATTGATACAAATGAAATAGGCATAGCCTATGTACACAGAAGTGTCTAACTTTTATTTCTTTACCAAGACTTACACTATAGTATCAAATTACATGTTATTATAACTAGTGTTTAACTTATTTATAACTTATTTCTACACTAAACTTATTTCTAGCATCTAATTTATTTCTATACAAGACTTATTTGTAGTGTCTAATTACATGTTATTATACATTAGTAACCCCAAGGGGTTGACCCAACTAGTGAAGGCCTTGGTCTTGGGGTATCACTCCCTTCAAGGTCCAAGGTTCAACACCTCGTAGGTGCAAACAATCCTTTGGGGACCCACCCCTTGGTGAAAATCCAGCGATTTAACTAGTTCCATGTAGGAAAACTTCTGAGGGTGCGGTACACAAAACCGGGGTTTACTCTGCAGGGGTGGGTCCGAAGGGCCCTGCCTTGGAGAGGTTCCCCGACATTAAAAAAAAAAAAAGAACATGTTGTTATACATTAGTATTATACTAATGTCTAACTTATTTCTAACTTAATTATATACTAAACTTTCTAGTATCTAATTACATATTATTATATTTTAGTAAATTGTTATTATGTGTTACTAACTTATTATACTATACTTATTTCAATACTAGTGTCTAACTTATTTCTATATTTGATTATGTATCGTAGTAATACTATGATGTTTATATTTACTTAACTGTTATTAGTCTATTTATATTATAGTATAATTATATTATTTTATAATAATTAGCTTATACTAGTATATTATTGAATTTAACTATATAAGTCCTCGTTATATTAACTATTCTAACATATATGATGAATATATAGATATATACAAGTTTTTATAACACATGTAAAATATCGATTCAAAGTCGGAGGACAAAGTTGGAGTCGGAGCATAAAGTCAGAGTCAGATCAGATCGGAGTCGGTCTAGAAACACCTCCGACTGAAAAAATAAAAAAGAAATCCAACTCCAACTCCGTTTTGTCGGAGTTGGATTTTCGGATTTTTGCTCAGCCCTAACTGTTTCTAAGGAAATTACCGGATTATGATGAAACTGAAAGATTCAAGGAACAGATCATTGTTCGTTTCTAACATGATACTGGGCAGATATGCTCCTCAGGCACTTGAAACAATAAGAAGAGACACAATCATGGAACAGTTTTGATATATTGGTGATTGCATTATAATTCTTCTTGACAGAACCCAGTGTTCTGGGTTAGATTTATGAATTAAATAATATACGTAATTTCTTCAGAATATATTATTGGATAAAAGTAAATGTTTAAGTTCAGAACAGTTGGCCTAACTTACTTTAGAAATTAGAATGATATGACAAGTTGATTGTATCCTGTTTCCATGGTCAGTCAAAGCTGAAGAATAATTACCTATTTCTGACAGGTTTCAACACATTGCCAAGCATCTTGAATTCAACCTCAAGTTAAATAACATTTAGATTAAAAAATTCAACCCTAGTGTGCATAGTAACTTGATTTCTAATAATTTATCGTTCCTTAAATAGCCTGCACTCTGCACAGATGAATTCCTTCGACTTATTTCTGAAACTACTTTTTCCTTGATCCTATATTTTCCCAATCCATTTCCTAAAGTATGGCCAGGACCTATCCTTAACAGGTCTAATCCTGTTCAAGTAACTGCAGGATAGTTAACAAAAGCATGTCCAAGCCTAAATATTTTAAATGAGTTTATGGCATCTAAAATAGTGTCAACTAAAACTTAACTAACTACGAGCATTGAAAAGAACAAAATAAGAGAGAACAATGGACAAGATGCTAGATGAAATGTAATTGCGAACCAAGTACACAATATACAACCAGCTTTGAATGAACTGTTGACATGTGAAAAGCTTTCTCATGTGCTACTAAGATAGAAATTTTAACCTACCTGCATGAGTTGAACGTCATTCTTCATTCGATCATAATCTTCTACATCTATATTTTTACACCTTACAAGTAACTTCAAACAAGAGGAAATGTTAGAATACAGATATAATGTGCTTGAATGCATTAAAATACATTTCGCGCATGTAATACCTCAGAGACCCTCTTTTCCAGATTATCTTTCTCAAGCCTGTGCATTTCAATTTCTTTCTTACAAGCTTCCACCTCAATTTCTCGCTCCCTAAGTAGAGACTCTAAATTCTCTGTCTTGGCCCTACCGTTTTGAACAACTTCACGAAGTTTCTAAATCAAATCAAAATAATCAACTTTTAGTTGGTTAAAGCCATCAATGAAGTACATAACAAAAAGTCTTGATGACACTGAAATACAGGAGTTACTTCAATTGCCCTTACCAGGCATTCCTCAAAATTGTGCTTGTTCTCTTCTCTGAGTTGCATGTTGCTTTCCCGAAGTAAGTTCATTTCTCTAACCTGCAAAAAAAAAAAATCCTACTGTCATAAGCAAAATAAATTTCATAGAGGAATATTTCAAGCACAGGGGGACTAAGTGCCTGTTTGGGATTGTTGTAAGTAATAGTGCTTTTCAGTGTAAAACGTTTAGTTGTAGAGCTTTGTTAAAAAGCTCTACTATTGAAAAGTTACTTATTGTTTGGTAAACATACACCTAAAGCGCTTTTACAGTTAGTTATGGTGGTTTTTATGTTATCTGCAGGAGTTTTTCAACAAATGCTTCACTTTGGTGCTTTGTAAAAAAAGTGGGTTTTTAGCCTTTTTTACATCACTTTTTATAAATTTACGAAACATACTAATTTTCTATAAAAGAGTTTTAGACCATTAAAAGTTTTAAGCTTCCAAACTCAAAACCAAACAGGCACTAAGCATTGTACAGAAGAAAAAAGCAGCCAGTTGAGTTCCTACGAAATATGAAAAGTAAAGCATGCTGATAAGAGAATTAGTACAAACCAATAACTGTAAAAATTCACCACAAGATTCTACAGGTTAAAAGTTCCAGGACAAACCTGCAGTTGTAAAGATTTGATTTCTTCCTCAGTGAACAACACTACTCTTGAATTTGCACGCTCTGCTTGCAGTGATGCTTGGGCAGTCTCTCCTGCCTTGAGAGCACTCTCAAGCTATACAAGAACCAAAAAGCACATTGAATTATTCAATGACAGCCAAACAATAAATTGGACCTCCATTAAAAACATATTATATACCTGCATACTGCATGCTAACAATCACACTGAAACACAGGCATAAATACATCACTTCATACATCGATTCATAACATAAATACATATAGAAGCCTTAAGGTATGCAGTGCAAGTAACTATTAACATGCTGCCATCTCCTACTACTAGAGTTGAGGATTAACCATTTAGAGAAATAACTAATTAGATGCCTGAAGAGTTGAGAAAGAAACCTCCTCACCATTTCTTTAGAATAAAGGGGATAATCAGAGTTCTGTGAATGAAATGTTCACCCGACAAAAGGATCTCTCTCTAACGGCTCTCCCTAGTGGCTTTTGCTGCCGAAACCCATCTTTATATTTGTCATTAGTATTACGGTTTATGGGTTTCTTCAGCCATTTACTCATCAAATCCAAAGCTTATGACTTGTCAGAAACGGAGACCATACTATAGTTGGTATTATAGAGAGTAGGCAAATTGTTCAATTGATTTCACTCGGCCGATAGTGCCAAGTGGTTGTTGAAGTCTATTCAGGAATTATAAAAAGATGTAGGAAGGATAGATTTCAATGCTTATACAGGCTCGGATGCTTATGGATGTTAATTTGCCCTTGTCGATCATGGTGGAGGTGATCCTCAGGGAAATCTTGCATAAACATTCATTGGTAGCCCATTTTACATGAACCTTCTTATTATAAATGTGATGATTAGTTATATATATATATATATATATATAGTCTCATTATATATATCAAATGAATGAAAAATAAGGAAAAAAACAAAAGAAACATACAGATTATGAATGAATGATTGACTGACTGACTGTATGAGGTAAATGATTAAAAAGGGCCAGGGCATGAAGACAATACCACCACGTCAAGGGATGGATTGGCTCACTAGCGGTGCACCTATTTATGACCATCCTAGGGACGCTAGATTCTTATCCACTAGCCATGGAAAGAACCATGACCACAATGGTCGCTAACCATAACATGAGAGTAAATAGTTTGTATTGGCTTAGAGAATTATAATCATATGTTTATGATGCAGTTACGTATGCTATGTTGAATGATATGTCTGCTACATTATGTTACGGAATGCTTATGTTATGTTATGCCATGTAATGCTCATGTCATGTTATGTAGTTTCTGTTATGATTATGTAATGCTCATGTTAATATGCCATGATAATGACCCAAGTTATACAGAAAAAATGCTGCGTAATTTACACGAGGCGATTTTTTGCAAATAGGGTTTTGCATAGTGCTGGCTGCCGGGCCTTTGTCGTTGACAGTAGGTCAAGGCATCGCTAGGGCAGATTCGAATCAGTTTGGTGCGCGGAATACGACTATCATGTTGAGAGGGGACGTGGGGGCGCCAGAGGGGTTAGTGTTTGCAAATGTCGTTGTTTCTAGGCCCCAAAGGCTTCTAGAGGTTGATATCCCTTTTCGGGATCCAAGATTCAATGATGGGGAGATGTTTTTCTTGTTCTCTAAGGCGGAGATCAAGCAGTCAATGGAACCGTTTTGTTTCTCGGTGGTTTTGAAATTTTTACGTCGAAGGCTGTTTCTTGATCATGTTTGTGGTTTTATCAAAACTAGATCGGGACTGCATTCGGTGCCAATAGTGGGTCAATTGAAAAATCCTTGGAATGTTCTCGTGCAGATTTTGAATGAGGAAGATTTCATTAGTGTGATGGTGAGAGGGGATTCTGATGTGGAAGGGGTGTCGTATAAGGTTTCTCATTGGACACCAGATTTCATTGAGGAAGAAGATTCTCCTTGGGTTCCGGTTTGGATTACATTACCAGGGTTGCCTCCAAATTATTTTCATGAGTCGATTTTGCATGGTATTGGAGGGGGTTTTGAGTGCTTCTTGAAGAGGGATAATGCCACAGAATGTGTGACTCGTTCAGAGGCAGTGTGTATTTGTGTTGAAATGGATGTCTCTAAGCCTCTGAGGCATTCATTCTGATTGGGCACGACGGGCCTAGAGAATAGTCACTTTCAGGAAGTGATTTTAGAAACGCTTCCAACATTTTGCATGCATCGTAGAAAGCAAGGTCATTAGGAGAGCAAGTGTGTACATAGAGAACGACTTCAGAAAAAGGATGGCTTGGGACACCAATCCAAGGGACAAACTGAACGAAATAAAAAAGTTTGGAAAGCAGTGGGAGTTCGGGAGAAGGAAAATGCCGACAATGTGCAAGGGGTAATGGCTGGATCTTCATCTAACAGGGAAGGGCTGTGATTTTGGAAGCCATACGTAACCGCAAGGAGGTAGGAGGGTTGACGGGGGTGTTGTTTGTATCGGTGCATGGGATGGTTCATGATAAACACTAGTTTGATCATGCGATTGTGATGATGGATGGTGGATCTACGAAGTATGATGAGGCTAATAGAGGGGATCCAGTGTAGTCGGAAGATCTTTCGGGAAGGCGAGGGAATTGGGTTGATTTAACTGAAGAAGAATCTGAAGATAATCCAGACTTAGGGACTGCTGGTCAAAAATCTCCTAGGAGCTCAATGAAGTTGGTAGACGAGGCCTTAGAATTTGAAGTTGAATGCATGGCGGCTGATAGGGGAATGCCAGGGGAGGATGGGTTCGGTGATGATGGTGTGTTTTCTCATTGTCAGGCAATTTCAGATGTGGAGCCCGACAAGGAATTGAATGAATTGGCTGTAAAATGTTTTGATTCGAATCTGGATATGAATGTGCCGTTGAGGAAATTAGGGTAAGGAAGGAAAAATCAATTGTTGTTCTGGAATGACGAACTCGTTCCAAAAAATTTCTTTAAGTTATGATGAACATTCTTACATGGACTATTAGGGGGATTCTTTCGTCGAAAGGTAGGCTTCGACGTATTTTAAATAAAAGTCATCCATTCGTGGTGGCTCTTTTAGAACCTTTTCTTGGGGTGAATAAATGTGGTAGGTGGGCAATATGGATAAAATTGCCTAATTTTGTAATAATGCTGAGGTTGAGGGAAAATTTTGGATTATTTGGTATGGGGATTTTGAATTTGAATTGGTTTCAATGTCGGATCAGGCTGTGAGTGGATGGTTTGGTCATGGCAATTGGGGCGTTCTTGTGACGTTTATTTATGCAAGTTGCTTCCAAAGGCAGCGTGTGGACCTTTGGGAGTTTTTAAGTGGGCAAAATCCAGGGAGATGGTTGTGGTTCATCAGTGGGGATTTTAATGTTATTTCGAGCGATAATGAGAAGGTGGGTGGTATTTTGCAGGCGGCCCATGTGAAGACTGAATTTAATCATTGTATTCAAGATTGTGGTTTGATTGATCTTCCTCATGAGGAACAACGTTTGTCATGGTGTAATGGTAGGTTATGGGGGAGACGGATTTGGGCGAGGTTGGATCGTGTGTTGGTGAATCTAGAATTTTTGAATTTATTCGGTGATGTTCAGGTGGTATATACGCCGAGAACTCTTTGTATCATTCTCCGATGATGGTTTCTTTAGTTCGCGAGAGGAGGGTTGTGGCTAGGCCTTTCCGTTTTCAGCGCATGTGGGGCTCTCATGACAATTTTCTTCAATTGGTAAAGGAGGTATGGAGTGGAAGAGTGGAAGGATGCCCAATGGTGCGTGTGAGTAAAAAATTGAAAATGATGAAAGGTGCTTGAGGAAGTGGAATTTAGAAGTATTCGGGAGAGTGGATGTGGAAATTCGAAAACTTGAAGATAAAATTTCTGGGTTGGAGCAATCGGTCAATACAGAATATAGTCAGCATATTGAAAATGAATTGCTGGAGTGTAAACAAAAGCATTTGAAGTGGTTGAATCGTGAGGAACTTTTGAGTTGCCAAAAATCTAGAGCAAGATGGTTTACGGAGGGAGATTCCAACAACATTTTTTCATGCGATGTTGAGAGTGAAAAAAAAAAATAAGCTGGTGGATCACGAGGTTGGAAAACGGCCAGGTATTACGATCTGCGGAGGAGGTTCATCAGGGTGCTGTGGATTTCTTTCAGGAGCTTTTAACAGTGACCAACTACAATTTGATGAGGATTCGTTGTCTTCACTAATGCCGTCAATTTCTGTACAGGAGAATGAGGACTTGTGTGCAGCACCATTGATGGAGGAGGTCAAAGCCGCTCTTGCACATACCGTTGGATAGTAGCCCGAGACTGGATGGATTCTACGCAAGTTTCTTTATACTTTCTTGGGATATTGTTAAGTAGGATATTCTGGAGATGGTTCAAGAATTTTTCGAAGGAAAGCCTCTTACGACTTTTTTTGGTGCGACAAATTTAGTGCTTATCCCAAAGGTAGATGAACCTGTGGGGTTTGGACAATTTCGGCTGATTAGTTTATGTTCGGTGGTTTATAAAACCATAGCGAAGGTTATTGTATTTCGATTGGCACCTCTTCTTCATCAGTTTATTTCTCCCGGACAATCCGCATTCATTTGAGGTAGCAGTATTTTTGATAATATGGCTCTTGCACAGGAGCTGTTTCAGGGTATTAATCGGAGAAGGGGGATTAATGTTATGCTGAAAATTGATATGGCCAAGGCTTATGATTGGGTGAATTGGCGATTTTTAATATAAGTTTTGAAAAGATTGGATTTTCGGAAAAATGGAGAAATCTAATTTTTAATTGTATTTCTTCTCCATTTATTCGGTGATGTTGAATCGTTGTGTCAGGGGTTTTTTCAAGTCTTCTCAAGGATTTCGGCAAGGTGATCTTTTATCACCTTATTTGTTTATTTTATTAAAGGAAGTGCTGTCACAGATGTTGCATAAGAAGTTTCAGTTCGGACGGATAAAGCCACTTAATCCCAGTGGAGGAATCATGATTAGTCACTTGTTGTATGCGGATGATCTCTTGATTTTTGTTAATGGTGGAAAGGCATCTCTTCGGAAGTTGATGGACGTGCTGCGCGAATATGAACACGTCTGGCCAGTCGGTTAGCCCTCATAAATCTTCTTTGTTTTTCTCTAAGCATATCTCAGTTGAACGCAAACAGGTTTTAAAACAATTATTTGGCTTTGAGGAAGGTACTTGGCCGTGTACATACTTGGGGATTCCATTGCATGTGGGGCGAATGAGATTACGGATGTTTGATCCTTTGCTGGAAAAAATTCAAAAGATATTGGTGGGTTGGAAAAGCAAATTGCTTTCTTTTGGAGGTAAAATTATTTTGATTAAGCATGTTTTAAACAGTATGCCCATTCATATGCTTTCAGTGTTGAATTTGCCTTAAGTGGGTTACGTCAGCGATTAAAAGAGTATTTTTAGATTTTTTATGGGGTTCTTCTATGGAAAATAAAAAGAGGAAGTGGATTTCTCGAAGGAATATTTGATTACCGGTAGAGGAAGGTGGACTTGGCATAAGGGATCTTGTGGAGGTTCAAAATTCTTTGCTTATGAAGTTTGGCTGGAAATTAATTATGGGAGGTTTGTTGGGGTCGGATTTTTTCTCTGCCAAATATGTGGGTAATTCACACATTTCATGGGTTATGTCCTTGGGGTGGGGAACTTGGTTTTGGAAAGGGGTCATGCAGTTAATGCCCCAACCATGTCATATAATTCGAGATGGAAGATCCAGAATGGGAAAGTAAACTTTTGGTATGACAACTGGTTGGGAGATGGGTCATTGGCGGCAGAGCACTCGGAGGTTGAGGATGGGCAATTGAAGTAGCGGGATGCGCTGGATGAGAACAGGTGGAAGTTGGTGTTTTTGAGAACTCTTGTTGAAGAGTATGTGGTGGAAAAGATACTGCAGGTGGGGGTTAAATTAAGGGATGGGGAATTTACAAGAAAGTTGGCATGGAATTTAATTCATAAACAGGGAATTGTTTGTCCATCGAGGAGGTGGCTGTGGCAGGAGTATGTGCTGGTAAAGATGTCATTCATGTGTTTGAGAGCTAGAAGGAAAGCACTATCTGTGGATGCTGTGATCCAACAACTTGGTATTCCAATGGTATCAAAATGATGTTGTGTTGAACCCGAAGTGGAGACATTAAATCATGTTCTTTGGGAAAGAGAGGGGGCAACAAAGACCTAGAGTTATTTTGCTACTATTTGTGGGGTACGGGTGCCAAGTTTTCGGAACTAGGAAGGAGGGATGAATTTCTGGTGGGGTCGTGCGACTAGTTCCTCTCAGGTTGGTTGGATTCGAGGGGTCATTCCAATTATTATTTCTTGGGCTCTTTATTTCGATGTACATCTCGGATGGGAGAAGATCATGTGCAAGGAAAACTTCAGGGTTTAGATCGCTTAGATAAATTGGGGTTTCCTTATATTTGAGCTTGATGTAAAGTTTAATTTTTATTCACATTGTATTCATGGTTGTTCCTCCGCCTCAGTGAGAGTTTTTATAATAAGAGGCTTAGACCTTGTCTTTTGTTAAAAAAAAAAAAATGCCATGATCAATGCTATGCCATGCATCTAAGTAAGACGCCATGAAAGTCACAAAGTCAAAATGTTCATATGCATCATGATAAGATAAATAAGAATTCATGCAAAGGATAAGTTAAGATTGGCCGTATGTTACGGGTGGATGTGCAAGCCACAGACCTAAGCGTGGTCCACCACAAGTATGCTATGATGTATTTGGTGATAGGGACCTAAGCATATGCTTCACCATATGCCATGCTACTATGTATTTGGTGACACACACCTAAGCGTGCTTCACCATATGCTATGTAATGATTTTATGCGGTTGCATGAACCTAAGCGTGGTGCACCATATGTTAAGCTACGATTTATGCGGTCAACAACAATTGGACCGATGCACGTATGCTATGATGACCACTAAGTGAAAGACAAGATGAATAAGTTATGCACGAATAATAGGAAACGTATGGAGTCAGTCATTCATGCCGCCATGTTACATGTATTGCCATGATTATGTTTGATTCCGCCTATTTTACTAGTGAATGATCTATATGCTATGTGTATGTATGACGATGTATGTAAGTTTTCAAAATTGAGCCTAATGTTAAGCTAAGTTTACAATATGATGCGCTATTATATAGTCTTCGACTCATTTGTTTCTCTGTTTTGTTTTATGTTTTAATGTCCCATATGATGATTGCGTGGATACAGAGTAAGAGTGCTAGGAGTAGATTATTCTTCCAGAGACTTATGACCCAACAAGTCCCAAATTTAAGAATACAGTAGTTCCCATAGTAACACCCTACTCCAGTTTCACAGTGCTAGGAGTAGATTATTCTTCCAGAGACTTAGACCTTGAATAAGTGTTAAGTACCACATGGGTCTATTTATGATTAGACAGTTGAATAAGTGATTTTGGTACATAGGACTAGTTTATGTTATTTGTATATTTTAGCTTTTATATTACAAACTCTATTATGCTAAGTTAATGAGAGGAAGAAGTCGACACAGCCTGTTGTTCTGACGATTCAATAAATGAGATATTTTTTATGGTGTCAAATCTCTTTACCAGGCATGACACTACGAATGTACGTAACATTCCATACCTATAGGAATGAGTGTTACAATGATTCACCTCATCAAAACTCAAATGATCTCAAACAAATATTTCAGATCAACCACTGCCTCCACGAGCTCACTTTCATTGACTAAAGAATGATCATATTAATGCAGGAGAAGAAAAAGGCAAAAGAAACAAAAAGCAATATCAGTAGAAGGTATAAGGAAAGATATAAACCTCCTAGGGTTTGTGGGGTGAAGGAACCCATTTAATCAATCCTAACTAGTAGGGATAGAGACTTAATTGTGTTTAGATGAGAGAGTTGACTGATCCTACCAGATCCTAAAGTAGGCAGCGGTAGAAGTTAATCCAATGCAAAGTCGATATACTTGTGTACCGCCAGTAAATATTACTTATGAATGCATTTGAACATTCTACATAGGGATCCAATGAAATGACTAAAAAACCAATTCTACACATTACAATGAAGCGACATCAATGGACCATTTGCATGGCATCTAAAATGCAGAAAAGAAATTTTTTCATATGGCTTTCTTCAGGAGGGGTATTTTAATATTAAACCAAAATAAAAAAGATACAAAATTTGTAAGATAATCCAAAAAAGTGACGCGACCTAAGATAAACTTACTTGTGATTGCAGTCGTAGTTTTTCCTGTTTTAACAAAGAAATCTCTGTTTCTGCCTGTTAAAGGTTGAAGCAAAAGTTGTTCAGTTTACACTATGAACACTTATGTGTCTGTGGGAGAGTGAGAGAAAGCAGTAACATTGCAAAAGAAACTTACAATCTCTTTCGAGCGTCGGAGATAATTAATAACATTCTGTAAACCAGCATCTCCAAGGGTATTAGTGGTGGCAGTTCCAGAAGAAACTCCAACAGAATAACGATCTTTCTCAGCCAACTGAATGTGCAAAGCCTCAAGTCGACTGTGCACTATTTTGTTCTGAAGATGGTTGACAAAGCAGATAAAGAGACTACCAAAATGCATGACAACGAAACAAAAGACCCATAAAAAACTTCCATACTCAACATGCAAAATAAATTAGATGTGATAAAGATTATCTGGCACGAATAGTTAAATTCTATCTTTATGACATCATAAGCAAACAAGCCTCACAAATCTTGTTGAGCGATGCGTGGTATTCCATGCACCTCTCACATAGACTGAAGCCACACATGTCAGAGAGCACCGACCTGCTCATTGATTTCATTGTACTTCTTCACAGCTTCATTCTTTGACTCCTCAAGAATTGTCTTCTCTACTTCCCACTTAGATTTCAATTCCTTCTGTGGATGACAAAAAGGAATAGTCATATCAATTTCAAAGTCGCAAAAAAAGCAAAAATGAACAGATAGCCAGACAACTTTTCAGCACAGGTAACATTAAAGGAGACTACTTGCACATTTAGTAGCAAAGCAAAGCATACGAAGTACTTGTTTATCACAAAACCCACAATACATTCAGCAAAACTTTTTTTTTTATAAGTATATGCATTCAGCAATACTTAAGACCACATATTAGTTCAGCAGCAGCTCTTATCAGATATATGCACTACATTAATGCAGCAACTATCCACCTAACATTGAAATCTCTCACCATCACAAATTTAACAAGCCCAAAGCTATGGGCCAAAGGCAAATCAATTTATACAGTACTTGCATAATGACTTTAGAAGAAGGCATGAGTTGATGCGGTTGATATTACAATTTGAACTCATGCATTGATCTAGGATATTATGATTTATTATATTTCACTGTGTTATAAACCTTGCAACAGTATTAAGATGACCAAAACAATTGACAACAATAGTTTTTCTTCGTAATCGAATAAAGAAGCTGCACCGTGACTTTTTATAGCGTGGGCTATTGGGAGGAGTTAACATTTCACCTAGTAGATTAGGCAAAGTGTGCTTTCCAATTTTTGAGGGAGGCCTGGAACTTCGAAACTTGCTTTTGAATGTGCTTAGGAAAGGTGGTGTTCTAATGAGGTACATGGACCACATGGAGAGGGCCTCTGGAAAAATACGAGGATAGGATGTTATCCCCCATCATACCAGAGTAAAAGTGGGTTATGGCTCTAGAATGATATTTCTGCCATGACCTATGTTGTGGTGACAGTCCTCAAAAAGGCTTTCTAAAAGGTGTCTAGCATTGCACATGTGCAGGAGGCTTTGGTCACCAATGTAATTGATTCCCTTGTTCGATCTTTCTATAAGGTCCTTGTACCTCAGGATAGGAACTCCTTCCCTACATCTGCTAATGAGCTTTTTTGGTTGTATTGTATCGCCCCAAGAGAAGGCCAAAGCCGCATCTAGACCCTACTCCAAAATGACTAGTCAATAGTACAATTGGAGCCATATTTCAATCGTTATAAAGACCAAAAACTTCTCCCTCCCAAGCAATGTGGAATCTCATTCATCACCTACACTCATCATCAATAAGGGATATCACATGTAAACTTCCCATATACCTAATGAGATTTTTTTTTTAAATAAAATTTTGGTATCTTAAAACAATTTTTTTTCCTCATCTGCATCAAGGGAGTCAGAGACCAACATTAGGATCCAAAATATATGGCCACATCCAATTTTAACAAGACTAAGGGAATGTTTGGAAACAAATCTCATCCCATCTCATCTCATTTCATGCATCTCATCCCATCTCATTTCCTTCTCAAACATCATTCAAATTCAAACACTTTCAAACTAATTATTACAACTTTCCCAAATTTCCAAACAAAAAATAATTCAATTTTTTCAAATCCCAAAACAAAAATAATATTAAAAAATCTATATTCTAACAATATTTTAACTTTTATAATATTTTTTATTCAACTCTCTCTCTCCTTTTCCAAAAACCCAATAAATACTTAACTCAAACATCTTACTACTATTTACAAACTATCTTACTACCATTCACAAAATTCTCATCTCATCTCATCTCATCTCATCTCATTCCCCAAGTATCCCCCAACTAATTCCAGTCAATAATCATTTGCATAAAAATGAAAGAACCACAAAATCCACAAAAGGGAAGTAAAATGACCATATTATAAATATAGAATACAGAAAACAAAAGTAGTACGGGAAAGGGAAGATACATTTTCACTTTTGTGTACATCTGCTGATTTACGCAATTCTGAAGCTTCCTCTTGGAGAGAAGCCAAGGCTTTTGATGTTTTTGTCAACTCCTGAATAGTCTCTGACTGAAGGATGACCTGTGCAAATAAGAATGGTTCCCAACAGCTCAGAAATGACATTAAACTTATGAATAATAAAGAGCACATATGCAATATGACCTTTGACAGCTAGGAAAATCATCGATGATAGGGTGACCCACTGAAGTACATATTCTTAAACCACTTAGCAAACTAGAAATTACTGTGGGGATTAAATACCGAGCTAACAAATTGCATTGGGTAGGTGACGAAAAAGTTCCAGGTGATGTATAGCAATGATAAAAAGCTCGACTAAGAAAATTTAAGGTAGATGAAATGAAGATACATTTTAGTACAACCCTTGGTCAATATTGCAAAAATATTCCGAAGCTAGGTTTTAAAGAGCATCTAGAAAAGCTTTAACACAGAAATAGAGCTTCACTTTTTATCCACACAGTATACGAAACATAAATCCCTGCACGAAATATATCAACTTACAGTATAACCTAATGCGTTGCAAACATAAAAGACTAACCTGTCTTTCATAATTGGCCTGAGCGGCATGCCATCGCTGATGCTCCTTCTCCAAGTCTTCTTTCAATGCAGATATCTGAACTTCCATTGCTAAAATTTGGGAACTACATGTGAAGACAGAATGTGAGACACCAAATCAGATATTCAATTACGGAGCAAATGAAGAAGAAAGACTCACGTTTTTACTGACGATTGTTCTTTTAGATTTGTGATTTCTGCTAAAGCAGAAGAAAGGGTCTCCTCTTTCCCCGCAGTTGCAGAAGCTACTTCTTCTGATTTCAAACTAGATTCATATTCAAGTTCTGAAATCTTCTCTCTAAGGGAAAGAACTTCAGCTTCTAGTGATTTCTTTAGTTTGTCTGCCTGTACAATATTGGAAAGGGCATAACAAAAAGAAGCAAATTAGAATGAAAACTATTAACTCATTGACCATAATTCACACCACCACAATACACCAAAATTCATGTAACATCATATACCTCAATCTTGAAGGTGTCATGGGCACATTCCATCTGTTTTAATGCATCTTCATTCACCTGCGCAATGCTCTTAAACTGCAAAGTGGAATGTACATAACCTATTAATTCACTAGGCATTAAAGCAATCAGCACTTCAATGAGTAAAATAAGAACCTGTTGCATGTGATCCTTGTTAGCCTGTGCTTCCACTTTCAATTTTTCAATCTCTTCCTTCGCCATTTGTAGTTCAGCAATAATCTAGATCGAATTCAACCAAAAAGTCAAATAAAGATCACAGGTATTGAGGTACATATGTAGTTCAGCAATAATCTAGAAAGGGCAGGGCTTTCATTCAGTAACTACAATGTTAGCTTTAGAATAACAGCAAGACATTCATTAATAGTCGGATTCCCAAGAGATGAAGTAAAGATAAAAAAGGAAACAGATGCCTCAAATGAGATGAACTGGAGAACAGATGATAGGGAGAGAAACCTTTTTAAGTTATAAGATGAAACATCCAACAAATTGAACTTCTTAGAGGACCAACACTCAAACTTAACCAAATCAAACAGCTGACATTCCTAAAAGTACCAGTCAAAGATGAATTAGATAGATAATGAGCAACACTAACCCCATTGCTTGACAGAGACGAAGGTTCACCTCCACCATCTATGTCAACATCCTGCACCCATAGAAAGAAAACAAAATTAAAAAAAAAAACAAAAACAAATTACTGACGTATGTGGGAAACACCTATACTCTTATCTTTTCTTCAAGATAAGAGGATGGTTCCTTTGTGTTTATTGTGGTGTATATGGTGGGAAAGAAACGAGAGATGCTTCAACAAGAAGGAGAGAACAACGGGGGAAATCTGGAACTTTTTCGTATTTTCTTTGGTTCAATGGTTTTCTGCTATTGTATTAAAGGGAGGGAATGTTCATAAGTTTTTACTTTCTTTTCAGGTTGCTAGAGTGTAATTAGGTCTCTTCCGTATACTACCTGTGTACATGGGCTTTGCCTAGTTGCATTCAATCAATAAAAGTTTATTACTTATCAAAAAAATATCTTTTCTTCAAGCTCCAACTATGTTAGTTTTGAATCTGCGAATATTTCACTCATCTAGTGTGTTGCCCCTCACTTGAGACTGCACAAATGACAATGAACAATCTTGCAAAAATCTGACAGCAAGGACCAGAATTGGATAACCTTTGCCTAAATAAAACCAACAATAGTTAAGCCCACTATACCCTTCCCCTCCCCCTCCCCCCCCCCCCCCCCCCCCCAAAAAAAAAAAAAGATATTTTTTTGCTTCTCAATACTACAGTAGAATCACCTTAGATCCTGCAGTTGAACAATTCACCCCAAAAGTGAAAAATAGTAATGAATTCTATGCAATCAAAGAATGCTGTACATCTGAAGAGCTCAAACATGACTTTTTCAAAGGCATATAAATCTACTATCACAGCCTTTCAACACTGATAGCCACAGTGCACTAGAAAATAAAATAACAAGCATATAGGAAAGAATGCTTAAAGATGACTTTTAAAACATCCGATGATTAATCAATATTTCAAAACATATAGGAAAAGAAAGAGAAAACTCTGAGATAATAAACTAAAACTTCAAATAACAAGCACAGTGCATTCACAATGGTGCAAATATTTACCTTAGCATCTGCAGATTTGTTTTTTCTCTCTAGATCAGACAATTTCACCTGAGTGAGCAAATGAAAGGAGCAAATGGTAATAAATGGTATGCACGAAAGCATGAGCCAACTATAAGTTCCAATTACTGCTGATAATAAGAAAATATAGCAATAACGCATTGCCATGATTCAGTGAAGTTTCAAAATGGTGAAAAGAAAAAGAAGAAAGACCTCAGCCACCGCGGCTCTGGATTCAGCAGCTGCAACAGCTCGCAAAGCATGAGCCAACTCTTTTCCCATTTCTTCAACTTGTCTCATGGAATTTTTTATAGTCTGCTCACGGTCTATCGTGAGGTTCCGAACACTGTCCCGCTCTTGTTGCAGCTCTTTCTTAGCCTCCGCCCATTCCCTCTAATAGAATAAAAATAAGAAGAAGAAAATCATGATGACATTTCCAAGAAAAAACCATGCAGTATCTATAAACGGAAATCCAAAGTTCAGCAGCCATATAAAAGAAGGAGCTGAACACCCCAAGTCAATAAAGATCCATCCACAACATAACAATTGAGAACTTGTGGGAACAAACCTCAACTTGCTTTATATACTCCTCTTGTTTTCTCCTCTCAGTAGCTCTTGCCTCCTGTAATTCCCAACAAGAAATCAAACCATATAACCAAATGATGCATCTGAAGCTGTACCAATTATGGAAAAAGAACAAATTTAACAAAATGAGCTACCTCACGAACTTCCTCAGCACTCTGAATGGTGTCCAAACTAGCCTGCATAGAACTATATGAGACAAGAACCACATAAGATGCTAAACTAAAAATTCCATAATCCCAACCTGTAGACGATAGACCCTCTCTGACAAACTACGAACTTCATTGCAAGCTCTCTTCTCAGCACTAACTAACATTTCCTTTTCATTCTTTAGAACAGATACCTGTTTCGTTACAAGATGAAAAGTGAGCATTATCATAGGAGAATCTCAACAGATAAGCTGATGAAATCTTCACCTCCATAGTCAGCTTCCGAGAAAGATCCTCAGCAACATGCAGAGATTCAGAACTTTCGCGCAGCTTTCGTTGGTAGTCAATTATTAATTGTGAAAACTCCACATTTCTAGCCAAAATGCCATTGGTTTCAATTCTCTGGTATGTAATACATCATAAAACTTGACACATCAGGACATGCTGCACCATTTCTAGAAGATAATCAATGGGATATAATGATTGGGAAAGGGGGTTGGTTGGATGAGGGGAGAGAGAGATAGAGAAAGAATGCAAAATATTAAGACAGACAAAAAAGTCAAACAACATGATCACCTGATGGTCAAATTCCTTCATAAAGCTATCAAGTCTGTCTCTAGCAAAATTTGCTTCCAGAGCCAACTTGTCACGCTCTGTTCGTAACGATATAATCTCGCTCCTACCATAAAACATCAAATATTTGGAATGAGCAACAAATCACATAGGATGAAGTGTTCTATAATACGGATATGACCTGCATTATGTACAACCCCAATGCTGACTATGTATATTTTTTTTATAAGGAACACTGACTAGGTACATTGGTGGTCCCTCAGCCACTAAGGCCGCGTTTGGACACTCAAGATACCTCAACTACTTTGAAGTATCCTTGTACGGCTGGGAGTATCTCTCCATCCAAACAACATTTTGAGTTTTATCAAACATATCTCGCCATTCACTGTCACATACCCATGTGCAATATTTGTTTGCGGAAAAGACTTTACGCAAGAAACCGGACTTTACGCATGAACAGATTGATTATAATATTTATAATTATATATATATATATAAAAAATCACTATAATATTTATTATTATTATATATATATAAATAAAAAATAAAATTAATATAATATTTATCACTATTATATATAAAAAAATCATCATTAAAAAAAAAAATCAATCATTGATGGGACCCACACATTTTTCAACTATCTATCCAAAAGTCAACAACTCAACATACTTCATACATCCAAACAACTCAAAATACTCTCAATGGACCCACAAACTCACTCCAATCTCTACTCACAACTATTCACAACACTTCTCGCTATCCAAACTAGGCCTAAATCACAACCAGGTCCACCTCATTCATCCACAGGTCATATTGAGCTAATGGATTGCACAAAAGCAACACTAGGAAGTAATTGTAGGCATCCCACTCCATCCACAATCATTATTGCGATAGTTGATGACCTAAACACAGCCAGTCTTCAACCAAATTCTGTAAACAGTCCCCTCCACTTTCAAGTTTTGTTATTAGTCTGCACTCCACACACACTCTCTGCCACATTCTCCACCACCACCCTTCCTCTCCTCCTAATCACATCGTATTCAAGCCCCATCATCAGGTAATGGCAATGGATACAGAAGAGTTACAGATAGGGAGGCACAACAGCAAGCTCATGAAAGCAGGGAACTGAATTCGCCTAGTAGTGACGACTGTCCCATATACATTTAAAAAAAGATAAAAGAACAGCAATTGTTCAAACCCATAGCCAAGTTTGGTGGTAATTTTGCTAACACTATTTTTGATAACTTGGAGGTAACTTTGCCAATACTACTTTTCCAAGAAGTTAATAGTTTTCATTTGTGCAAAATGGCTAGTAGTAGTAAAAAGACAATTAGTATTTACACGCTGAAAACCAATGGTAAAAGATAACATGAAAAAAAATCTAATGACCATGGCTCCAAACACAAGAAATAAGTTGGATCTCTCCCGTTATATCAAAAAATCAAAATAATTAAGAGTTTAAAGCAGGCAATAAAAATTACTGCACCAAACATATGCATCAAGATTCAGAAGTTAACAAATTTACCGAGACTTCACCAGTTCGTCTTCAAGACATCTCACTCGCTCCCCAGCCTGCTTCTGGGCCTTCTTAGAAGCTTCCTATATTATTTGTGTATATTGAAAATTTGAGAAAATATAAAGTAAAAATTAAGGTCCAGTAATTTGTTAACATCCTCTGTAGCCATACCTGGGATCTTTCAAGGAGAAGCTTCAGATTAGTCCTCCCATCATCTGCATTGACCAAATTATTATATAAGAATCCAAAGCAAAAAAGAAAATAACAGAACATAATAGTCGCAAGACACCATGAACTTGCAACACAAATCAGGTCAACTGATGATACATTCAATTTCTACAAGACTTTCCTATGTGGTAGAAAGCAGCTTCTGACTAGGTGCTGACTTTTCAAAGACAGGCTCAGATTTGCTATACGTTTATAGAACAAAAAACAAAATGTCCACAAAAGAAACCAAAATGGGGGGAAAAGAGAAGTGTACCAAAACATGAATTTGGTATGACTAAAAAGGCTTTAATTATCTTTTATCACAAGACATTGGGATGGAGCCGAATTTCATGCTTATCGAACTGCAGAGAAATCCTAATGTTGCAATATTTTCCAAGGACAAATTATCTTGCAAATAGGATAAAAACTTTGATTTCAACAGGGGTGAGAGAGAGAGAGAGAGAGAGAGAGAGAGAGAGCAAATGCAGGGACCTGGAGCAGCTTCAGCAGAATGGGGCAGAGATGATTGATGTATATGTTCCTCTTCATATAACCTTTTGTACATTGTAACCTATGAAGAAAATGTAAACAAGAGATATAAAGCCAAGAAATCTATATCACCAAAAGCACACCACAATTAGGTAATTGTTAAATCACTACTTGTTCCAAAAGTTAAAGCTGTTGGGAAGAGATGAATTTAATAATTAAATCCTAATGGTAATAGTAACAACAACAATAACAATAAGAGTAATAATAACGACGACAATAAAAAGAGTGATCATAAAAATAATACAAGTACCAACAGCATGTCAAGTTGCTGAAATTATAGTTTCAATCTCCCCCCATCCATCCAAATCAAGCATTGATTTGCATGGAAATTGTGTCACACATTACAGATTCTCTCTAAGTAAAATAATTAAAAACACTTGAATAGGCACCAATAACCCCTATGAATAAATTGGGTCTTCTGTTTGTTAAATTTCTTCAACAAAAGCCTTCTATTTTGGATATTTAAAGTAATGGGGACCGCAAGCTTTTATTTCCTGACATGGTGGTTCTAGTAGTTGTCATGGAGGACATGGAAGTGGTAGTAGTGGCCCATGTGGTTGCTGTGATTATAGAAGGGGTGGTCGTACAGTAAGTAGTGTTCGTGAAAGAGCCAAGTAGACTTAAGCGCAAATGCTGCCTAGAGCCTAGGCACAAAGTACAAGTGTGCCTAGTTGAAGTAAAGCGCATAATTTAAAAATTATGCATAATAATAAAAAGAGAGTAATATAGTTCCATTTAAACCCGTAGGGGTTAGCTCAAGTGGTAAAGGCCTTGGTGGTATGCTCCCTTCAGGTTTAACGTTCAAACCCATGGGTGCAAACAATTTCAAGGGGCAGCATCCCATTGGTGAAAAGCCAATGATTTACCTTATCTGGGGTTTAACTGCATTAAAGATGTTGCGTTTGCACAATCTCCAAGATTCCACATAATAAAAAAACAATATTCCTTTTAATTTACATTGTCATGGTATTTTGCAACCATACTCATCTAAAGAGAAAATTAGGAGAATATTGAACTTGGCTATTTAAAACATCGTTTTCCCTAACTTCTTTTAAATGTAGTTCACAAGGATCTCCAGAATTTAGTATACAATTGTAAAAATAAAGAAATATTATGCAAAAAATACATAACTAAATTTGGAATGTATCAATTGCATACTGTTCGGTATTGGATTTGAAAAAAGCAAACAACTCAATGTTAAAAATTTTTCCAACAACCACCACCTCATACCCATATTTTTAAGGTATGATTTTGCCCATTGAACTGAAATTTTAAATTAAGGGTCAATTGTATAGACTTAAAGGTTGGTGGAAACATAGACAAAGTGGTGGTAATTTGGAGGAACAAAGTGTAATTTACTCTATCAATTATAATAATAACTACAGGCTAGCAGCAAAACAAAGGTAGGTCTTGATAAAAGCATACAGAGGCATGAAGAGATTCAATCATGCGCCCTTGCTCCTCAGCTCTTTGTAACACAGCAGCTACTCTAGAGGCAGATTCATCAGTATGCCTTTTGAGCTCCATTTCAAACTTTTCCTGCAATCAATATACATAAAAGTATGAAGCAGGCTTTTTCAACTGAAAAAGTTCTATTTGCCAAAAAGCAATCGCAAAGTAGTCAGATACTATTTTCCTGACCAACCTTGAACTCCATCTCTCTACTTTCAACCTTATCAGAAAGACTGCGCACAAGGCTCCTGAGTTGGACATTCTGCTCCACCAATCCATTTATGTCCTTAAAGGTCAACTGTATACATATTTCACCCAAAAGTAACATCAGCTACACATCAATCACTTCAACAACAGAAAAGCAGACATGTAAGGAGTCATGTAGAAGAAAAACAAGCAAGAAACTTACGAGGCGTTCTGAAATTACTTTTTCAGTATCAGATTCTACATTTGTCGCAACAACAAGTGTACCATCATCAAGACCATCAAGCCCAAAAGATCCACAACGAAGTTGTATATCTCGGCATTCCTTAAGAAGAACTGTCACCTAAGAAATTTTTTCCAAACAAAACTAGAATGGTAAGCTTGCACTGAACACAACTATTGAAGCACTACAAACATACCTTCGATAGAAATTTTTTTTCATGTACAATGTAACACTTCAGCAAAATGAATTTGGTATCATACGGAAATGTAGTGCACATTACAACAGTCAGTTAAACCATTTGCATTCCGTTGTCACATGCAATTATACACAGTCACAGGCCTACAGAAGCCTTGATGTGTCCAGATGCATGTTTGATAAACACAACACAAAATAAATTTTTAGATTATATTCTTTAAGTACAATAAAATTGCCAATAGCCAAGGGCCAACACATTAAGACATAAGTCACTCAATTTTAAAGCAACAACCAAAAAAAGAGTAGAAAAAAGTCGAAACTAAAAATACATCAATGATGGTTGTCATACTTATCAAAAAAATAATGATTCCGATCATAAAACAAATTAAAACCATGGCTAATCTATTGAAGCACAAATGAAAGGAGGGTATGGAAGAAGGCAAACAGAGGAATAGAAAGAAAATGAAGAAGTGATTGAGGACAATACAGCTGTCCATTTTCAGTAACTCAATACAAACATTCATGGATAGCGTTTAGATGATGTTCATGGCATCTATCATTATGCTTTGATGTTGATAATAAAAATCTCTTCCCGAAACAACAAACAAAATGCATAAGTGGTATAATCAACAACAATTATAATACAGAACAATGGAACTTTTTGCATCAACTAATTAATCATTAGAACTGACAATGCTCATTACTTTTACCTGCTTCTGAAGGTCAACTATCTCTTTTTGAGCAAGAACATAGTCACGTTCATGTATCCTCAATTCAGCCTGGAAGATATAACTGTCAGCACAACATGAGAAACGTCATTGAGACTTATAACTTGATAATATGTCAGACCTTTAATTCCTGAATGGTTTTCTCCAAGCTAGCCTGTTCAGAAAGCAAGTTCTGCATTTTTTGGTCGATCACAGAGTATGCCTCTGCAAGTCTCTCATGTTCCGCTGCACAAATATCAATTACTTTATTAATGTAACAATATACAAGCTAAGCAGCAAGTTTAAACACACCAAACTTCTGCTTTAAAAGGAAAACAGTGTATCCAGATAAATGAAAGGTATTTTCATATAAATATGAAAACACCAATATTTACTCATTAAGTTTACACGGTAATACATAGCAGATAATCAATCTCAAGTAATAATCAGAACAGACAAGATTATAAGAAATATTTTATAAATTGTTATTAATAATATTCAAAACTAGACGTCACTAGATCAATAGCTAGGCCAGATTTATCAGCATTTCCCCATAATATACTCCCACATGAACATCAAAGAGCTGTCTGGAGCACTTTTGCATTAAGAAATGCTATGGCCACAAAGGAATTTCACAAAAGTAAACCCACAAACTGACACGGCTTGATGTGATACATCATATTGTAAAGTTACTTTTAGTGTAACATAGATCTAACGTATCACATGAAACCATATCAGTTTGTGAGTTTACTTTTGTGAAATTTCTTTGTGGCATAGCACTTCTTTTTTGAATTACAAAGGACATGAGACTTCAAAATTTGTGAAAAAGATGCCTATCTGAGGTCTATTCTTGATACGACCCCTTACACACTTAACATATTGACCTGTAAGCAGAGATTGGCTGCATATCTAAATTAATTTGACTCAAACTAACAATACCCACATATTGTGGAAATCACATTTTCCCCATACCATGAAGGAAACAGCTGAAGCATTTCAAACATAACATTAGAAGATGATAGGCCCTCAACAACTATGTCAATGTTAGCAAATACCTCTTTCATCCAAAATGACTTCAGCTTTCTCCTCTAATTCATATAAGACCTGCAAAACCAGATTAAATCTAAACTAAGCCCTCTCCCACAAATTAAGGTAATAACATCCAATGCATGTAAATATTTTGTGTCATAACAATAAATTCAAACATCAAATGAGGAAAACGGTTAACATAAGGTAGTAAGAGGCATATGAAAAGCTGGGTTAAGATTTAATTTTGAAAGGGCAGAAAGCATCAAGCAAACTTTAGCAAGCATACTACAAAGAAACTATACTATAATCTATTTCCAAAAGCAAGAACAGATAGTCAGCCCAACATTACACTATCAAGCAGAGATTGGGAGAAGCAATTCAGAACCTATGGTAAAGGCAGTAAACTTAAAACCATAGGGCACATTTGGTATACAAAATAAGACCCTGAAATGGAGTACCATTCCCCCAGAATAGGAACTCTGTACTTTTATTGTGCTTGAAATGGACCAGAAACTGTTTTACACTATCAATCATCCTCCCGTGAAGATTATACATACATTAATGCACAGAACAGAAAATACCCGTTGCAAAATGGCCTCAGACTGCTTCCTTCCCAACTGCTCATGTCTTAGGGCATCAACAGCCTCTTGATATTGTGAATACATTTTAGCCAGCTAAACAGAAAGAAACGCAAGTAAAAAAACACAATT
This sequence comes from Cyclocarya paliurus, assembly GCA_029856935.1. Taxonomy (NCBI): domain Eukaryota; kingdom Viridiplantae; phylum Streptophyta; class Magnoliopsida; order Fagales; family Juglandaceae; genus Cyclocarya; species Cyclocarya paliurus. The sequence goes on from CM056947.1 coordinate 22,584,515, forward strand.
TGAAAAGTAATTAAAATGCAAGAACAAGAAAATAGTAAATTTAAAATAACTCACACTCCAACCATCGCGCAGGAGTGAAGCTGCCAAGGCTGTTCCAGAAACACCTGCTGGAATCTTGGGGACAATCATGTGAGCATCCTCAACCACGTCATTTGTTTCAAAAGAATTCATCAATCTGCCAAAAAAAAAAAAAACTTATGTAAGATTTTATCAAAGTAACTTTGTAAAATAAACCATCTGCATCCAACCATAGCCTTAAAAATTAGCATCAAGAAGATATTGCATTGTGCCTCGTTAATACTACATTATATTTAAGAAAGACTAAAACCATGACATAATGTAATTAAAATAACAGAATAAAGAATTCAACTAGAATTTAGTTACAACAACACTTAAAAAATGTATAATATAAACATTAAACACCGCATATGGATAGTAACCTGAGAAATATCTCCACCAATAATTACTGTCCAACCACATACAACATGAGTGCAGAAAAAGTGGAATCACGTCTCAATTTCTTTATAAATTTCCGGCAGCAGGCTAATCTCCTTGGATGTAAGGTTTCCTCTCTTCCCATGAATTACCTTGGTCTTCCTTTGGGGGAAGCTGCAAGATCTATATCGATTTAGCCATTTGGCATACAGTGGTGAAGAAGATTGAACACAGATTGGTAAGTTGGAAGAGATTATATTTCTCGAAAGGTTGTAGGATCACTCTTATCAAAAGTACTCTTTCTAATCTACCAACGTATTTTTTATCTGTATTCCCAATTCCAACAAGTGTGGCGAGCCGCATTGAGAAGTTGTATCGTGATTTTCTTTGGAGTGGGATAGGAGAAGAATTCAAATATCATCTAGTCAAGTGAGATAAAGTATGCTCTCCAACCTCTTTGGGTGGGTTGGGTATTAGAAATTTGAGGATTTTCAATCAAGCCTTGCTTGGGAAATGGTTGTAGAGATATAATACGGAACCAGAAACCAGAAGTCCTATGAAAGTCAGTGATTGATAGCAAATATGGAGGTTTTTTTTTTTTTTTGGGGGGGAGGGGGGGGTGTTGCAATAAGGAGGTTCATAGGCTTTATGGAGGGGACTTCGGAAACACATTAGAAGAGGTGGGGGATTTTTACTCGGCATACTCGATTGATGTTGGGTGATGGATCTAGAATAAAATTCTGGACTAACCTATGGTGTGGAGATCAAGCCCTAAAGAATTCATTTCCATCATTTTTTAGGATTGCATGTGAGATAGATGCATTGGTGGCTAATTGTAAGGAGTTCTCTAGGGATCTAGTCTAATGGAATGTGAATTTCACTAGAGCAGCCCAAGATTGGGAAGTTGTAAGCATTGAAGAGTTCTTTGGTCGTCTATACACCATGATGCCGAGAACACAAGGAGCTGACAAGATGTGGTGGATACCCACCGGTAAAGGTACATTCTCGGTCCATTCTTTTTACAAGTCTCTTACACAACCACTTTATACACAATTCCCATGGAGAAGGATATGAAGAAACAAGGCGCCTCCCAAAGCGGCATTTTTTGTATGGACAGCAGCATTAGGTAAGATCTTGACAATGGATAATCTATGGAAACGTAAGGTGATCATAGTAGATTGGTGTTGTATGTGTAGGAAAAGTGGTGAAACTGTGGATCATTTACTGTTGCATTGTGAGGTTGCTGGAATTTTATGGAATGAAGTGTTTAATAGATTGGAGTAAGCCTAGGTTATGCCTGCCACAGTGACAAAGCTCATGGCCAGTTGGACAAATCTACGAGGTCTCCCAGAAATCTCAACAGTGTGGAAAATGGTCCCGATTTGTATCATGTAGTGTCAATGGAAGTAGCAAAACGACCGGACGTTTGAAGACAAGAGGCGTTCATTAGAAGAACTTCGATTATTTTTTGTCAGCACTCTTTTTCTTTGGGCCATAGTTGTAGATTTCCGTGGCCTCGAATTTCATGAATTTCTTTTCTATTTCCTCTCCCTAAATAGGTGTGACCTTTTGTATATCATCTTGTGTACTTGGGCTATACCCATTCATATCAATATAATCGTTTACTTATCAAAACAAAAATTCAGAATCTACTTTCTATATAATCATGTACAAGACCATAGCCACAGAATTGTCGACAGTGGCTCAGACAACAGACATAATAGAGAGGGAGGTGATGGCAAAAGAACCCGAAATGGATCTTGTTGATGCTACACTGTCAAACAAGGCCGACAAACAGCAAGGGCGAGTCTCCACTCGAGTCCCAGGTGCTTTCCCCGCTGGTGAAGGTGTCCCAACATCTAGAAGTGGTTCATACGTTGTTTATTGAAGCTAAGAACACATATGAAGTTTCAGAGGGTCTTTCTCAGATGTTAGTGCCTATAACCGACCCCTATGAGTGGGGGTGGCAGGTCATCCTGTGTTGAGGAAGAGGTGGGGGGTGCCGTTGCAATCACAATGGACATCCATGGACAAGATAGACATGGCTGGGGAGCCAGTACACCTGAATTGCTTTCTACCAGGTCACTATAGTGTCTCTGATTGGATTTTACACAAGATAAAGGAAATACAACATTGTGTGGGAATTGAATGCGAGGGTTTTGAAGAACAATTCATGATTTTGCTCACAGCCATTGAAGATGGATATGTTTAGCAAAAGAAATCAGGTTCTAAAAAACAGAGGGAGCTCAATAGATTAAGGGCTTGTTTGGAAAAAGTTTCCATCCCAAAATTCTCATATCATCAATTACCATCTTCTTCCCAAACATCACTCGAACACAACTACCTTCAAACTAATCATTACAACTCTTTCAAACTTATCATTCCCAAACTTTCAAACAAAACATATAAAACAATTCAATTTTTTAAAATCTCCAAACAAAAATAATATTAAAAACTATTGGATTGTGAGTGGAAGGCAGACATTGTGTGTTTACAAGAGACTAAGCTAAAACTTAGTACAAGAAAAATTGTTTGAAGTTTATGGAGTTGTACCTATGTGGATTGGGCTTACTTAGGATTTCATGGGGCTTCGGGAGGTATATTGGTTATGTGGGATAGAAGAGGGGTAAAGAAAATGAAGGAATTCATTAGGCAGTACACAGTGGCTTGTTACTTCAAGAATGTTGAAGTTAATATTTTGTCGGCGTTCGCTGGCATCTATGGGCCGAACACAAATAGCAATAAAAGACTTCTATGGGAGGAAATCGCGGGAGTTCATAGTTGGTGGGACACACCATGGTGCATAGGCGGTGATTTTAATGTTATAAGGTTCCCAAGCACACGATCAGGAAACAGTCGGATGCGACCTGCAATGATGGAATTTTCGGAGTGTATTTTTGACTTGGGATTGATGGATCTTCCTCTCATTGGTGGAGCATTTACATGGTCTAGACTGGACAGATTTTTAGTCTTGTCGAAGAGGGAAAGCCACTATCCGAATCTATGCCAAAAGAGGCTTCCTCGCATTTGTTCGGATCACTTTCCTATCTTGTTGGATTGTGGCGATAGTCAAGGAGGGTATCAATATTTTAAATTCAAAAATGTGTAGTTGAAAGCTGAAGGCTTTGTGGACAAGATTAGGCAATGGTGGTCCTCATATCAAATTCATGGCACTCCTAGTTTCATTTTGGCAAGCAAACTAAAAGCCCTGAAACAAGATTTAAAGTTTTGGAATACTCAGTCCTTTGGTGATATAGGTGACCAGAAGAATTCTATTTTGGGAGAGATACAAGAATTAGAAAGGATACAAGAGGGCCGAGTCCTTTCCTTGGAAGAGTTATCTTAGAAGGCAAAATTCATGTCAAAATTAGAGAGGGTTATATTATTGGAGGAGAGCTCTTGGCGCCAAAAATCCAGAGCATTGTGGTTGAAAGAAGGTGATCGAAGTACGAAGTTCTTCCATAGAATGGCCAACTCTCATAGGAGAACTAATACAATTGAAATGCTGAATATAGAGTCTAGACAGCATGGCTTGTACAAAGACTCATGTGATTCAAGAGCATGTTACTGATTTTTTCGAACACTTACTGAATAGGTGGGATGGCGGCCAAAGCTTGATGGACTAGCCTTTGAGTCCACTGAGCCACAGAGTGTTTCGTGGTTGGACCCTTTGAGGAGGTGGAGGAAAAAGGTGTGGTAAGGAAAATGGTTAAAGATAAAACACATGCTCCTGATGGTTTATCTATGGGATTCTTCCAAACATGTTGGGATGTGGTAAAGGAGGATTTAATGAAGGTGTTTCAGGAATTTTTTTCAGTTGGAAAATTTGCAAAAAGCCTAAATGCCACTTTTATTGAACTTATTCCTAAGAAGCTTGGGGCAACGAAAGTGAAAGATTATCGACCCATTAGCCTTGTAAATGTGGTGTATAAGATCATATCTAAGGTGCTTGCAAATCGTCTAGGGGAGGTGTTGGGGTGTATAAGATCATATCCAAGGTGCTTGTAAACGCTTTTGTAAGGGATAGGCAAATTCTAGACTCAGTTCTCATTGCCAATGAATGTCTTAATAGCAGAATAAAATCCAACAATAAAGGGATCTTTATGTAAATTGGATATGGAGAAAGCTTATGATCATGTGAATTGAGATTTCTTAATTTACTTGCTTGGGAGATATGGTTTTGGGGAGAGATGGTGTTCATGGATCAGACGGTGCATCTCAGTGGTGAAGTTTTAGTGTTAGTAAATGGCAGTCCAGTTGGCTTCTTCAATAGCTTGAGAGGCCTAAGACAACGGAATCCTTTGTCTCAACTTTCATTTGTCATAGTTATTATGGAGGCGCTTAACAAAATGATCTTGGCCTTGGCTAACAGTGATTTTGTGACTAGTTTCTTGGTTGGTGACCCCAATAGGGGTACTCTTAACATTTCTCACCTATTGTTTGCAGATGATACACTAATTTTTGTGAGGCTGAATAAAACCAGATGCAGGCATTGAAGGATCTCTTACTTTGTTTTGAAGCGACATCTAGTCTGAAAGTGAACTTCAACAAATTAGAGTTGGTCCTAGTTGGTAATGTTCGCAACATCCGACAATTGGCTAACATTCTTGGATGTAAGGTTTCCTCTCTTCCCATAAATTACCTTGGTCTTCCATTGGGGGCAACATCACCAGCTAAATAGATTTAGGATACAGTGATTGAGAAGATTGCAAGTAGATTAACTGGTTGGAAGAGATTGTACTTGTCAAAAGGTGGTCGGATCACCTTAATCAAAAGCACTTCGTCTAATTTACCAACGTATTTTCTATCTCTATTCCACATTCCAGTAAGTGTGGCGACTCAAATTGAAAATTAGCGTAGTGATCTCCACAACCATAGGAAACTCTATGGTTGGGTCATGCCCACCACAATGGTTGAGTTCTTGGCCAGCTGGAAAAATATAAGGGGAGCTCCACAAATCACAGCTGTGTGGAAAATGGTGCCTATTTGCATCTTGTAATGCCTATGGCAGGAGCGAAATGACCGAACATTCGAAGACAAAGAACACTTGATAGAGGAACTTAGATCACTTTTTGTTAGAACATTATTTTTATGGGCCATAGCTGTAGATTTTAATGGCCTTGGCATTCATGACTTTCCTGTTTCTTTTTCTTCTTCCTATATAACCGTTAAAAAGAGTGAAAATTCGGTTGACCATCTACTACTTCATTGTAAGATTGCCAGGACATTGTGGAATGAAGTTTTTGCCCGGGTGGGATTAACTTGGGTGATGCCGAGACGGGTAGTGGACCTCCTAGCTTCTTGGAAAGCCATCCAGGGTAACTCTCAGATTGCCTCTATTTGGAAGATGGTTCCAATATGTTTATGGTGGTGTATTTGGAGAGAGGGGAACAAAAGAAGTTTTGAAGATCAAGCACGGTCAACGGAGGAGCTTAGAAGTCTATTTTTCAGTACTTTACTCCATTGGTCGATTGTAATTGATTTTTATGGCTTGTCATTTTATGAATTCCTTGTATCTCTAAATTAAGCACGCATAGGCGTTGCTCTTGTATATGTCTCGTATACTTGGGCTTTTGCCTATTCTTTTAATCAATAAAATCTTGGTTACCGATCAAAAAAAAAAAAAAAAGATAGGTGTTAACTCGTGTATACCAACTTGTGTACTTGGGCTAAGCCTATTATTATTCACACAATCGTTTACTTATAAAAAATAAAATTAAAAAAAAAATCTCTTTATTTGCTGCATGATATCTGATAAAGAGAGGAGACCAGACATTTAAAGAACCACAAATGTATCTGCATCCAACAGTTCCAAAAGCACCAAAATAAAGAAAACTTGAAATATCAGCTAGTCAAACCTAAAATAGAAACCAAGGCATAAAGCTCAGCCGCACTTAGATGTGCAAGTTAACATGAAGGGTTTGAATGGTTAAAGCGGATATTTCAAAATGACAGATTGAAGATACACACACACAGAGTCACGGTTGTCCCGACTACATTCCGGAAAAAAAGGTCTACTTGAAAGAAAGGGCTTCATCGGACGTTTAACCTTTGCCTATCGGTGGCGGCTTGGCTTCACTATCACTCATGACTTGGTATAGATTCTGTGTAGTCATCAGCCCTCCCACCAAAAGAGAAGGCCTCCTTTTATTTACACATTCTAATCCATTAAAATTTTTGTGTTTTATCTAATCCAGACCAAATTTCTAGAATCCTAAAGAATCATGTCACCAAATGTTTGTGTTTTATTTAATAAGTGCTAAAACTTCATTAAAAAGAGCGAAAGGTGCACCTAGGTATATGGGATGCATGCAAGAGTCACCTATCTAGATTGAAAAGATAATCATGAAAAGTTAACGCATTGAAGTCTATGGAGGTTGTCCAAATGAAGAGTATTTAAAATTAAAGTTTTCAGATCCCCTAACATCCATTCATGGTCCTCAAAATGATGTCATCGCTTTCCTTCCAAATACACCATACAAGTAGGAAACATCTTCCACACTCCTACAATTTTTGAGATTCCTCCTAACCCCCTCCAAGAATGAAAAAGGTCCACTACTCTTTTGAGCATGACCAAATACACTTGCAGAATTGAATGTATAGGGAATTTTTCTGGAAGTGTTCTTTTGATATGGGACACAAGGGTGGTGAATTCTTTGGAGGAATGTATGGGGAATTTTTCTATAGCTTGTTCTTTTAAAAATGTGGAGGATGGGTGGGAGTGGGCTTTCATGGGTGTTTATGGCCCAAATTCAGATAGGGAAAGGAGTTCTTTTGTGGGGGGAATTAATGGGTTTGTATTCTCTTTGGAATTGGTGTGTATGAGCAGGGACTTCAACATTACTTGGTTCCCGAGTGAGAGTTCAAGTGAATCTAGGATTTCTTCGGCTATGGAAGAGTTTTCAGAGTTTATCTTTGATCTAGATCTCTTGGATCTACCCCTTGCGGGGGGTGTATCCACTTGGTCTAGTGGTCAAGGTTGGTCGAGATTGAATCGATTTCTGGTTTCTCCTTCTTCAAAAGTACATTACTAGGAGTTGTGTCAGAAGAGAATGTCTTGTGTGTGTTTGGACCATTTCCCTACTTTGCTGGATAGTGGTGGTATTCACAGGGGCCGGAAGTATTTCAAGTTTGAAAAGATGTGGTTAGGAGTTGATGGTTTTGTTGACAAGGTTAGGATATGGTGGTCTTCTTATCATTTCACGGGTACTCCTAGGTTCATCCTTGCTAGTAAGCTCAGAGCATTAAAGTTCAATTTAAGGAATTGGAATCCATAAGTTTTTGGGAATATTAACAATCAAAAAAATTCTCTCAAGGAGGAGTTACTTGATTTGGAGATTGGGGAGGAGAATGAGGTTCCTTCTGAAGAGGTCTTTTTGACAAAAAAATTGGTTATGGCTGACCTTGAGAGGGTGCTGTTGATGGAGGAAATTTCATGACGGCAAAAATTAAGGGCTCCTTGGTTGAAAGAGGGGGATAAATGTACTAAGTTTTTTCATAGAATGGCCAACTCACGCCAGAGGAACAATGCTATTGAGATGCCTCATTCTAATGATTGTGCGATTTCATCTCCACCTAAGATTCAGGATCTTATTGTGCATTATTATGAAGGTCTTATCACCGAACAAGCTTCTTGGAGGCCTAAACTTGATGGTTTGGCTTTGAACTCTATTGATCCCTTTAGTGCAAATTAATTGGAGAGACCATTTGATGAAGATGAGGTTTTCCAAGTGGTTAGTGGGATGGTTAAAGATAAAGCTCCTAATCCGGATGGGTTTTCAATGGCCTTTTTCCAAGTTTGTTGAGAGATTTTGAAAGAATATGTGGTGCAAGTTTTTTAGGAGTTCTTTCCTTTTAAAAAGTTTGAAAAATCACAACGCTACTTTTTTTGCTCTCATTCTTAAGAAACCTGGGGCTAATGAATGTCTAGATAGTCGTATAAGGGAAGGTGTTCCTAGATTGATTTGTAAGCTTGATCTGGAAAAGCCATATGATCATGTGAATTGCGAGTTCCCTTTCTACATGCTTGGGAGATGTTGTTTCAGGGGAAAGATGGTGTTCGTGGATTAGGCATTGTGTTTCCACTGCACGATTCTCAATGTTGGTTAACGGTAATCCTGCTGGTTTTTTCTATAGTTCTCGTGGTTTGAGATAGGGGGACCCTTTGTCCCCTTTCCTTTTGTCATAATTATGGAGGCGTTGGGTCAAATGGTGGAGGCCATTGTTGGGGGGAAGGGTGTTTCCTTTCAGGCTTCTTAGTTGGTAATGCTAATAATGGGTTTCTTACACTTTCTCATCTTCTTTTTGCAAACGGCACTCTCATTTTCTGTGATGTGGATCGTGGTCAAATTCAAACATTAGGGGCATGTGTTAGTATGCTTTGAAGATGTATCGGGCCTTAAGGTGAACCTTGGGAAGTCGAAGTTGATTCTGATGGAGGTGATGTGTAACATCAAGTTCGTTGAGATGTAAAGTTGCTTCTTTACCTCTAAAATATTTAGGCCTTCCGTTGGGGGCATCTTTTAAAGCTAGTGTTATATGGGATGGGGATGTTGAGAAAGTTGAGAAAAGGTTGGCTGGTTGGAAGCAGTTATATTTATCTAAAGGGGGCAAACTTACTCTCGTTAAGCATATCCTTTCCAATCTTCCCACTTATTTTCTATCATTGTGTTCACTGCTTGCAAGGGTAGCCAACTGAATCGAGAAGTTGTTTCGTGCTTTCTTGTGGGGTGGTATGGGAGAGGAAACTAAATTTCATCTTGTTAGTTGGAATAAAGTTTGTTCTCCTGTTTCGGTTGGAGGGTTGGGGCATTGCAATTTGAGGATCTTTAATAAAGCTTTATTGGGAAAGTGGTTATGGAGATATCAATCGGAAAGAGTCACTTTGGAGCGAGTTTATTGATCGGAAGTATGGAAATGCCTGGGGGGTTGGTGTTCTGATGATGTACAGGGGGATTATGGTGTGGGTCTTTGGAAGTTTATTAGAAAGAGTTGGGAGAGTTTTATTAGCCATGTTAGTTATGATGTTGGAGAGGGATCTAGGATCCATTTCTGGTTTGACATTTGGTGTGGTGATCGAGCCCTCAATTGGGTGTTTCCGGTTATTTTTCGGTTGGCTTCAGATCGGTACGCTGTTGTATCTGATCTGCTTGTTCGTTCTAATGGCTTGCTTCAGTTGGATGTTTGCTTCACTAGAGCTTTTCAAAATTGGGAGATTGACAAAGTTTAAGCTTTCTTCAGTTTTTTATACTCTTTGAGGCTTGGGCATAATGATGAGGATAGGATGTTGTGGAAGTCCAAGAGGCTTGATGAATAGTAAAAAAATATTTTGTTTCTAATATAACAATTTTTAAGTTACTTAATAAAAGAAAAAATATATATATTTGGGAATCTCACTAGGAGCACCATACCACCCTGTGGTGGTTGGGTGGCTACTAGATTTTCTTCTAATATTTGTTTAAAATATTATGTTTAAAATTCATTTTTAAAATATTGATATTTGTGAAAATTTGAGTTAGATAGTTTTTATGTTTGTATGTTTGGGAGTAAGATGATCTTTGACTGAGAAATATTGACTTAAGATGAGATTGTCTCACAGCCAAATATGGCCTAAATTGCATGATATGAATAAGGGATGCATGTTGGATGACTTTATGAGAGACTAAGGTGCTGTTTGGATAGTGAGTTGAGATGAGATGAGATGAGTTGAGATGAAAGCTGAAAGTTGAATAAAATATTATTTTTTAATATTATTATTGTTTTGAAATTTGAAAAAGTTGAACTATTTATTATATTTTGTGTGAGAATTTGAGAAAATTGTAATGATGAGATAAGATAAAATACTTCTTGTATCCAAACCGGGCCTAAAGCATCTTAGAGGCCCCATGATTCACGGCTAAGGTATTCTAGGTGCATGGACAGATTTTGTGCTAGTGAATGAAGTTTGGACAGCATCTAGTATAGGCTTGAATCATTATGTTACGGGCTTCATGAGAACTAGATGAATAGCCTTATGATGATCATGATTTTTGAGTTTTATTAGGTCTCAATATAGATCTATGCATTGAATATTAGGACAAGATGAACTCAATGTTTAAGGATTACTTGCATGCATAGTCGGTTACCTTGTATAAAGTTAGGCTTTATATTCTTAGTGTGTATAGACATGAATTATGCCTGGAATTTGATGGGCTAAATCAATTAAGAGTGACATGATAAGGTTTAGTGGCGAATTAGATGCTGGAGGGCCCAATGTACATTTGGGTAGGATGCATGTAGGCCAGGTTTGCATTAAAGTGTTTTAAGTGAGGACATGATTAGGTTAAGTGCATAATTAGAAAGTCATGCTAGCCTCATTAGGCAAAGTTCTACATTTAAATTGATTAAGCGCTTGAGTAGATTTTAATGTAATAACATGTTTATATGTATAGGTGCCTATTGACGTGCTTGTGATTAAATTGCATAAAGTGTTTATTTGCATAAAGGCTCATGGTAATTAATATGATCGTGCCCTTCAATATCACGTTTATTTTCTTAGTGTAAGTAGCATGATCATACCCTTACATGTATACACAGTAAATAATGTTGTTTTCAAAAGCATGTTTAGCGTTGCTCTTGTATATGTCCCACATACTTAGGCTCTTGCCTATCCTTATGATCAATAAAATCTTGTTTACAGATAAAAAAAAAATAATGTTGTTTTAAAAGAATATGTTATGTATAACGCTTTGTTAGAAGCCCCTTTCACGACCCAAGTTATTATGGAAGTGATTTTGAGTCGCAAGATGAATTGTATATGCTATGACTTTATGCATATGCTTATTCTATGCAATATATGCATAACGATGTGTCACGATTTTAAGTGTTCTACATGGATCATGGTAAGATTTTTTTTTTTTTTTTATAAGTAAAAATATTATATATCAAAGGAGAAACCAAGTATACTAAATGTATACAAGAAAACTGATCATGGTAAGATATGATAAGATACAGCAAGAAAGCATGCAAGCATGATCATGATTGAATGTATGATATTTAAAATATTTTAGGATAAGTATGATGCTACCATAAGATAACCGCATATTGTATTGCCAAGATAGGCACACAGGTAGTGCACCCGGTGATAACATCCTCATGTGGATTCTTATGTTCACGGGAGGAATCGAGATCACAAGGATTGCTAGCCCCAACTCCAGGGGGTCAACATTGGGGTACCAGCCAAGAAGGAAGTGAAACTAAGTGCATATGCATGTATGTATGAATGAAAAGGTTTTACTAAGCATGTGTTATTTTCAAAAAGAAGGCCCTAAATGAATTAGATCAATATTATTGTGTGATTATTGCTTATTGAGTATTGGACTCATTTTTATTTTCAAATATTTTTACCATCCCATGGTCGATGTGAGAAGAATGTAGTAGGATGAGACTACCTCAGGGAGAAGAGGCAAAGACCTAGAAAATTTATGGACATTTTTAATTTATGTGTCATTTATTAATAAGTTATTTTATAATTACATCATTTTTAAGTGTTTCCATTGACCCTTTTAATTTTAGGGAAATATATTTCATTTTAAAATTATGGAATCTTTTATACTTGGCTCCTAAGTGATTCATAAGGAAGTTAGTAGCATCTCATTCCCTCTTATTTTCAAAAACTAGTATTGTTTTGAATCCTAGAGGGATGGGGTGTCACACAAGGATCTCGTTTTGTTATACTCGTATCTTGACAACAATATTGAAAACTAACAAGATTAAGCTAGCAAGGATCTTGATTGGAAGAGACAGGGATATACTTCTACATGAATCAGCATATGTGATAAAGTTAAAAGCAGATTCATATATGCCACATCATTGAACTAAACATCATAAACATTTAGTGCATTATATCTTTCAAGAAAAATGACAAAAGCGACTGGCCAAACACTATAAAATGCACGATAGTGTAACATACATTTCAGTACTGAAATTGCTGAGTGGAAGAAGATTTAGTTCATTTGATTTTCTACTATTCTCAATCTCAGCTTCATATTTTTCAAGCTTTGCTTTCAGATCTGCAGCCTCCTATAAGAAACAAATATATATATATATATATATATATATATCTATGATTAGGGAAAAACAATCACAATTGACTTGGGTACAAAAGAAATTGGGAATGGACTCCACAAATAAATAACATAACCAGCTTTTACCGATGTGACAGCATACTAAAATAAACACGTCATCATGAGGAATTCAAAGAAAGCACATAATGGGAACAACATGATATAGATTTGGAAGACTGTACACGGGTGAGAACAATTATAAAATTGTCTCAGCAAAATAAAGGGAAGGAGGTGACAAAATAATTGCTGCCTGATCCATTGAAATATTTGATGTCCATCACATACAAGTCAGGAAGCAAACCTTTTCAAATTGGCATCTTGCAGATACTTCCTTTTCAAGTCTCTCTTTGTAATCATTTTCAACTTGACTCAAATGTGTCTGCTTAGGATGGCAACAAAAAGCCAAAATCAAAACAAGAGGACAAATAGGCCCCACTTCCAAGTTTTAAAAGGTACCAGATTGGCAGAGCAATTCACCTCTAGAGCTTTAATGACACCCTCAAGCTCTCCCGCCTTCTTGGACCATTCCTCAGAACTTTCTTTATATAGTTCAACAAGCCTATTTACCTGTGAAGTTGTGAACATTTAAATTAAAAATACGTGACCAGTAAAAATTAGGTAAAAATCAAATGGCTGCCCTTGTGTTTTGTAGTCAGAATCAGAAACAACGGCCACAAAACCAAAAGAGCTGACATAGCATTATTAAATAAAGATAACAGTGCAACTAGCAAAAGTACATGTCTTGCAGACCACTAGACAATAACAGAAATAGACAATTACAGAAAGTAGTAACCTAATATATGATTACGCTATCTTTATTTTTATAAGTGATAAAATTCATGAAAAAGCGAAAGTGTGCAATTTAAGAATACCGGAAGTATACAAGATAAAGACCTACTAAAAAGAGAAAAAGACACAAGAAAATAATGTCAATTGAGCCCATTAAATTCAAAAGACGCTATCCAAAGGAGTACTGCAAAAAGAAACTGAGCCCCTCCATTGTTAGTTCTCAATTCTAAAAAATTCTATTATTTCTTTCCCTCCAAATACACCATATGAAACAAGTAGGAACTACTTTCAACACTACCGCATTTTGTGAGCTACCAGCTAGCCTGCTCTGAGAATCAAAAAGGCCCACCATTTTGCAAGCCATGACACATGCCAAACCAACCAAACTAAAAAAATACACAACAAGGCGGTAGCCATCTCGCAATAGAGTAAGAGATTATATGTTGATTCCCTGTTCCTCTTACACATGCAACACCACTCAACCACACCAGTGTTTCTTTTTTCCAAATTATCCATTGTGAGAATACTTTTTTTTTTTTTGATAAGTTAAAAATTTTATTAAAACACAATGTAATAGGCGAAGCCCAAGTACACAGGAAGTATACAAAGAAACACCTAGTTACATTCTAATAGTTAGATAAGCGAAGACATGAAGTTGTTTACAGCCCCTCCCTTGAGTACAATAGCAGAAAACCAGCTAAGCATAGTGCTTGTAAAAAACTTCCAAAATTCGTCTATATTGCTTTCTCTATCATTAAAACTAACCAAATACACCACATAATATACAGAGGCAGCATTTTCCAAGCGGTTGCCACTTCGTGACAAGTATGCATTTGAAAGTTGGACCAGCTTGCTAGAAATTCGACCACTGTTCTTGGCATAACCCAGCTCAGCCCCATCCTTCCAAACACTCCATCCCACAGCACTTTAGCCATTTTACAATGAAGAAGTAGGTGGTTCACTGATTCTGCATCTTTCTTGCACATAAAGCACCAATCCAAGACAATCATTCCACGCTTCCTCAAATTGTCTATAGTCTGAATGTTCCCTAATGCTGCTGTCCATACAAAAAAAGCCACCCTAGTCGGAACATGAGCCTTCCAAATCCTCTTCCAAGGAAAGCCAATATGGGGCTGGTTTAAAATCACCTTATAATATGACCGAGCTGTAAACTTTTTAGTGGCTGTTTGTCTCCAGCATAGTTGGTCCCTGCCTGTCTTCTTATCTCCACTGAATACAACAATCTGAAAAAATCAGTAACCTCCTCTATTTCCCAATCCTGGGCAGATCTGGAGAAGCTAACGTCCCAAAGTACCCCTCCATTGGAAGATCCCATCAACTCTGAAACTAAAGCTAACTTGTTAGTCGCCAATCTGAAAGCAACCGGAAAGGCTCTAGCCAATTCAGTATCCTCGCACCAATTATCCGACCAGAACCTGATTTTAGAACCATCCCCAACCAAAAATTTAACTTGTTTCAAGAAACAGCCCCATCCTTTCCTAATAAACTTCCATAGACTCACTCCATACGAACCCCTACACTCCTTAGTGCACCAGCCTCCCCAATCACTACCATACTTACGATCAATCACCCCTCTCCACAATGCTTCCTCTTCCCCATGATATCTCCATAACCACTTCCCCAACAATGCCTTGTTAAAACTACGTAAGCTATGAATACCCAAGCCCCCATCAGCCATCGGACAGCACACTTTTTTCCAACTCACTAGGGGAGTTGTAGTCTCCTCTCCCATACCTCCCCATAAAAAGTTTCTATACAATTTTTCAATTCGGTTGGCCACACCGACCGGTAAAGGGAATAAAGAAAGGAAGTAAGTAGGGATATTAGAGAGGGTACTCTTTATAAGAGTAATCTTACCCCCTTTAGATAAATAAGTCCTTTTCCAAGCTGCCAACTTCCTCTCTATCTTCTCTACCACCCCATCCCAAATGTGTTTGGCCTTAAAAGATGCCCCTAAAGGTAGTCCCAAATATTTTAAGGGTAGAAGAGCAACTTTGCACCCCATAAGTGCTGCCAAATGATGAATGTTGTGTACATCTCCTACCGGTACCAAATCCGATTTACTTAAGTTCACTTTTAATCCAGAAATAGCTTGAAAACACAGCAGGACAGCTCTCAATGCTTGAATTTGTTCCCCCACAGCTTCACAAAAAACAAGGGTATCATCAGCGAAAAGCAAATGGGATATTGTGGTAAAGCCATTAGAACTAGATCCCACTGAAAAACCCGAGATAAAACCTGCTCCTACCACTGCCTCCACCATACGACTCAATGCCTCCATCACAATATCGAATAGGAAGGGAGATAGAGGATCCCCCTACCTCAAACCTCTTGAACTCGGAAAATATCCACAAGGCTGACCGTTAACAAGCACCGAAAAGCGGATAGTTGAAATGCAATGGCTTATCCAGCCACACCACTTGTCTCCAAAACCACATCTTCTAAGCATATACAAAAGAAAATTCCAGTTTACATGATCGTAAGCTTTTTCCATATCCAACTTACAAAGAACCCCTGGTAATCCTTCCCGAATGCGACTATCAACCATTCATTTGCAACCAGCACTGAGTCTATGATTTGTCGTCCTCTAACAAAGGCATTTTGAGATTTAGAAATGATCTTCTCCATCACTTTGCTCATTCTATTTGCTAACACCTTTGAAATGATCTTATAAACGCTGCTCACTAAACTGATTGGGCGAAATTCCTTCAACTCCGAAACACCCACTCGCTTTGGAATCAAGGCAATAAAGGTGGCATTCAAAGATTTTTCAAACTTTTGAAGCTCAAAAAATTTGTGGAACACCTTCATCATATCTTCCCTCACAAACTCCCAGCAATCTTGGAAAAATGCCATAGTAAACCCATCCGGTCCGGGAGCTTTGTCTCTCCTCATTCCACAAACCACCCAGTGCACCTCCAGCTCTTCGAAGGGCCTCTCAAGCCATCTTGTTGAATATTCATCCACCGCTGCAAAGTTCAAACCATCAATCTTAGGTCTCCAATCTTCCGTCTCACTTAAAATAGAGCTGAAAAACTGTACTGCTTGCTCTTGGATCTCGGCAGGGGAGGAAACCAGAATATTTCCAGTTCTTAACATCTCAATAGCATTATTACGACGATAGGAATTCGCCATTTTATGAAAGAAGCTAGTGCACTTATCTCCCTCTTTAAGCCAAAGAACTCTCGACTTTTGCCTCCATGATATCTCCTCCCTCAAAAGAACCCTCTCAAGTTCAATTTTTACTTCATTCTTCCTAGACAAATTCTCCTCACTAACCCCATCAGCTTCCAAGGATTGAAGCTCATCCCAAAGGCCTTTTTTCTGCTGCTCAACCAACCCATACACCTCCTTATTCCATATCTTCAAATCAGTTTTTAGAGCTTTGAGTTTACTAGCCAAAACAAAGCTAGGAGTCCCCTCAAACTGGTAGGACAGCCACCAACTTTTTACCTTATCAACAAAGCCCTCCACTTCCAACCACATATTCTCAAACTTAAAGTACCGTTTGCCCTCATGAATACCCCCACACTCAAGAATGATGGGAAAGTGGTCCGATCCTACCCTTGGAAATCGTTTTTGGCACAATTTCGGATAGTGAGCTTCCCATGACGATGATACCAAAAATCTGTCCAATCTTGAACCACCTCTAGAATTGGACCACGTATACTCACCCCCCACCAACGGCAGATCCAAGAGTTCCAAATCAAAGATCAGTTGTGAGAAAGCCTCCATAGCTGTAGTTGTCGAAGATAGGCCCTCCCTCTCACTTGGAAAGCGAACGATATTGAAATCCCCACATAAACACCAAGGTAAATCCCACAAAGACAGCAACCCTGATACTTCATCCCATAGTAGTTTCCTATCCCGATCCCTATTAGGACCATATACACTCGCTAATGCCCATGACCACCCATCTTCCATATTCCTTAATACACATGCCACCAAGTAGTCCCCAATGCACTCTTCTACCATTTCAACTACTCTACTATCCCACATGACTAGCACTCCACCTGAGGCACCTGAAGAGGGTAAATAAGTCCAGCCAACAAACGAACCTCTCCACAAACTCCTGATTACCCTCCTGTCAATAATTTCCAGTTTTGTTTCTTGGAGGCATATGACATCTATCTTCCAGCTATGTACCATGGATCTAATACGGAGGCGTTTATTGGCATTATTGAGCCCCCTTACATTCCAAGACAAGATTTTAGGCTTCATTAACAGAACTAGCTTCCCTCCCCTTAGATCTGTCCCTCCCTAAAGTACCTTCCTTATTGTCGTAATTAATGGAACAATACAAACGTCTCAGCTCCCGCTCCTTTCTCGCAGTTGACTTCTCAGCCGTGGATCGACCAGCTTCAATGGCTACTAGAAGTGCCATCAATTGTTCTTCATAACCATCATAAAAGAGACCCACACAACTTTGAATCTCTTCCACTTTTTTAAAAACCCAGTCTGAAGCTTCCTTAGACACAATCTGAAGAGGAGTCATCTGTAATGGTGATGAACTCCCCTCCTCCTCCTCATAAATAGCTACTTCTAGCTGTGGGTCCAAAGGCCTATCTTGTTCTTCCATATCTGGCAGTTCAAATTCAACCTGCCTACTTCCATTTAAATTCAAAAAATGTCTTAAAAGGCTATTACCCCCTTCCACCATCAATGTATGCATGACCCCAGAGGACAAGGCCTCATTATGTCCCTCAGCAGACTTTACAATTTCCCCTACCTCCCAAGCTAACTCACCCGAGCCTTCCTCTGGGACTATCGGAACCATTTCTAACCCACCCACACCTTCCTCTGAGACTATCGGCACCTTCTGTACCCCGGGGGAGCACCCCTGTGCTAATATCAGCTCAGCCGCAACATCACGATCTTCACTAACTGAGTCGTATTTGTCTTTACTCTCAGGAAGCCCCCCTTCACTCATCACTGCTACCTCCGTCGGCCTAGTCTATGAAGGAACCACGTCGATGGCAGCACATCTAACAGCAGAATCACGTAAGATCACCTCTCCCAACTCCATTGACCCTACTACTACTTCCGTTGAGGTATTGAGGGCCTTCGACACTGCCATCTGAGTCTTCGCCGCCGTCAGGGTCTTCGCCGGTGATGGTGGCTCTAACCCACCCACTGCTGGGCCGGCACTGGGCTGTGTCTTCTTCCTCCACACGAAGCCCTTCTGATGGTTGGACTCGGGCACGGCTTGTCGTTGGGGTTGGGCCTCCCTCATAGAATTCCCTTCGTTGGAATAGAGGGCTCCAGCCCACTACCCAGGCCCAAGCTCGTCCCCAAGGCTTCTTTACCCAATACGCAACGTATTAAGCCTTTGACTTTGACAGCCATCTCTTCCAACGCCACCTGCATATCCCGCAAATCCCTCAAAATTCTTACTTCATTTTGCCCAGACACTCCTCTGCCATCACCCACTCGCCTCTGAGCACCTACCGAAACAGAAACTTCACCTGCTCTTTGCAGGTCTACCGAGGCAGAAAGTCTCATATCACGGGGTGTCTGCACTACCTCTTTGTATGACCGAGCCAACGGGAGAGTTACTGTACTTCCCTGTCCACCTCTGTTTCTGTCCATCGTCGGCAAAGATACCGTCATTGCTGTATTCCTTCTCCCCTGTGAATCAACACTGACCATGCCTTTCAGCACCTCCACCATTTTCCTCCACCCCATTCCAGCCTTGTCATCGGGTATGAGAATATAGCTTCTACGTCCTCCCCCACCATACACCGCCAAAGCCATGTATGAACCACGTGAATTTGAACATCGCTGGGCTGTGAGACCTCTATCCCCTTCCCTTCGAGCAGAATAGAATCCTTTGCTCCCAGACTTCAGACAAGTCTCAAGTGAGCTAACCACCCAACGAGTAGTCTCTACACCCAACCATAAACAGCTTACACCTTTCCATCCTTTCTCAGTAATGCACACCTTACCCCCATCTCTTCTCACCTCAAAGACCTTTGACTCAATAACTAAGCTACTAGTAGAACTCATCTCCAAACTAAGAAACTAATCCACCATCAACAGCACACAGACACCATTGACAACGGGAAGAGAGAAAAGAACTAAGATGTACGGAGAGAAAAGAACTTAAAGCTTTTCTTGCTTCAAGAAAGCAAATGGAAATAGCCAAAACAATTGCATCAAGAACAATTAAAATGCAATTGCATGTCCTAGCAGTGCTGAGAAGAACCCCAAGAGGTTGGCCCAAGTGGTAAAGGCCTTGGTTTTGGAGTATCACTTCCTTCAAGGTCCAAGGTTCAACACTTCATGGGTGCAAACAATCCTTTTGGGCTACACCTCCTGGTGAAAAATCAGCGATTTAACCAGTTTCGTGTAGGGAAACTTCAGAGGGTGAGGTGCACGGGACCGGAGTTTACTCGGCAGGGGTTGAGTCTGAAGGGCCCTGCCTTGGAGAGGTTCCCCAACATCAAAAAAAAAACAAAACTACCCAGAGAAGCAGCCTAAGAAAATAACGCAAATCTTGGGGGAGTTATTATCATGAGGAATAAGAACATTATAGAAACAATGACTATTGAACAACCCTTTCTTGGAAGGGGCCCAAATAAGCTCTTCTCACCTCCTCTTCTCACAATAGTGGAATACAGAAAATTAAGGAATGGTGTAATTCACCAACTTCTAATCAAGAGTTATTCCAATTAAACTTAAATTCTTTTTTTTATTGGCACTAGTTGTCTGAGAACAAAGCTCTGACTAATCACAAGGGTGCACAAGCTCTTGGCAAGGAGTTTCCCATAAGTGCAGCTTGGGTAATTTAATGGAAAGTTCTCTAGTTCAATGCCCCTAGAAATTGTTTGCACCCAAGAGGATTCGAACCTTAGACCTGAAGGGAGCATACCACCAAGGGCCTTTACCACTTGAGCCAACCCTAGGGGTAAAACTTAAATTCTACAAAGAGAGATCACTAGATAATGCCAAAAGCTATGACACGGAAGCATCCTTACCACAAGTCACATTCTAAACCTCGAGGAAAGCTTCCTTCAGAGCCGTCTCACCACACCATAAATCATGCCAAAATTGGATCTTGGCACCCTCTCCCATTTCAAGTTTAGCATGGTTAGATAACTTCTCCCAACTTTTCCTAGCATTCTTCCACTACCCCCACAAGGTCCTTGGACCTCATTAGAACACCACCCACCAAAACAGCATTTGTAATTAGTATCTATTCTCCATGGTGCCTCTCATTCTGATAAATTTCGATTCCATTAGTAATGAGGATTCAGAATGCTTGTGCCGTAAGTTTCCCAAATGACTCAGTACCATAAAAGAGAATGGCTCATGCTTGATTGGAGGTCAAGACTGTTGTCCGACAAAAAAAACAGAAGTTGTTCATATAAAGTTATTCGTGAATTGCTCCGTAGTGCTTCACCACCATCGTAGCAGGCAAAAATAGCTTAATGGTAGAGCATAGCCTTGAACTCTCTTTCGCTACGTCTCCAATGGGTTCCCTTAACCAAGCCACTGCCTATGACTCATTGGCTCATTCTTCAACAGGCACCCAGTCAAATAAGTTTTCCTTTGAGTTGCTAGAACAACCTAAATTACGTTCAAATTTTAAAATAATCTACTTTAATAAAACCACTAGCTATCTCAAACTATTCATTTCCTACTTCCTTTCATCCCTCCTCTTTCTCTCCACTACATTTATGCTTCGTCTCTGATTCTCCATCTCTTCATTGCAATTGTTGATCTCCAACTTCACTATGACTACTTATTATGTTTATTGTATGATGTATTGTTTATTGAGTATTCAACTCGTTTTTGAATGTTTATATGTTTTAACTATGCCAGGTGACGATCTTCCTAAGGTTGAAACTACAAGTAGGGACTTGGCCAAGGCAGAGGCCTAGACAGTTTATGACATGCTCAATTTCATGATTTCAATTTAATAATTTATTCTTGATAAGCACATGAGACTTGATTGATTTTAATAAGTGCTTCCGCAGACTCTCTTTTAGATTTTATGTATGTTAATAAAAAGATTGACTATATTTAGTTATGGAATCTTTTGTATATGGCACTTCGTTAAGAAGAAATTTTTAAGTCAAGATTAGTAGCACACCGGTTTCCCCTAGATTTTCTAAAAGTGACGTTCTTAACCCCAAGGGAATGGGGTGTTACACAAATACAAGATGATTAGAAAATCTTCACATCATATTCTTATGTTCTTTCATAATCCTACACCCATAAGGTCCTCGTACCTCTCTAGAGCACCACTCACCCCACACCCATATTTAGAGCCTACAACTGAACTCCACAATGCTTTTCTCTCAATCTAAAAAGGCCAGTGCCACTTCCCCAAACTCCTAACCACCATCTGCTATTGGTGACAATGTTGTTAAAAGCACTTCAGTCTTGGCGCTTAAGCGTGCTTTGCTTACCAAAAGCGGAGTGTATTTACAAAAGCGATCTTTAAGAGTGCTTTTTAGGACTATTTGTGTGAGCTTAAAGCGCAGAAAAGTGCACTTTTTTTTTTTTCTTAAATATATATATAATATCATTTCAAAAACTAGAAAATTATGTAACAAATATTTTTAAGTATTTAGTTTATTTTAAGGTCATTCATGTACCATGGCGCCACATGTTATCATATGTGACGTATATGCTTTGAACTCAATAAAAAGTCCAAGTTGGCTTTCTAGATGGATTGATATTTGATTGTTTATGTTAGCATAGAAGTCAATACCTACAATTCTTAAGCTTTTTAATCATGGCCTTTTTTGGTATATTTTGGCGTGTATTTTAGTTTGTTATGGCTATCAAATAATATTTTTTATGAGCGGCTATCAAGTATTGTATATGTGTATATATATTAAGTAAAGCACATGAGAAATATATAAAATGCTATTTTTAAGTAAAGCTTGGCCACCACATGGATGGCCAAAATGGCCATTCCATTTTTTTAAGTTTTATATTTTAAAATGAAACTTTTTTTTATTACATATATTTTATTTATATTAAAATTATTTATTATCATTTTTCTATCAAACATTTAACTTAATTACTTAAGAAAAGAATTAAAGGTGACACATGGCAATCTATGAAGCTGCTACATGTTTTTGATAAACTTTGATAGACGAAAAAAGAAATTAAGAGGGTCCTCTTTCTAAATAACTCATACCACAAGGGGTTATTTCTCAAAAAAAAAAAGTTCTAGGATCTTAAACTTAAGCACCCTATAACACGGGTGTTTGACTAAAATTTTCTAAACTTATGAATTACTTGATTACTTGATTTTCATACTGTACACTACTCTAATGAACTGAGCTGCAGGCTAAATATATTATCATCTTGCTTCTTAAACCTTAGGTTTCAGCCTTGGAGCTTTGCACTTAAGCTCACTTTTGGCAGCAACAATCTTTACAAAACCTAATTGCAATACTCTTCAACCCAGAAAATCAATGGATATTCTGGGTTTCCCAAAAAAATACCAAGTTACTGATTGCATATTCTGGCCCATACCCTTCCCCTACCCAAGATGGGCTACTTTCCTAAAGAAGCAAACATAGCATAAACATTAAAAAAAAAAAAGTATGTATACAGTATAAACGGGACTACAAAGCAGCAGTAAAATAATAGTACTACTAGCATAATATTTATACAACAAACACTGGCAATATACGAATTGTTTTTATTAAATGCCAGATTCATTCCAGCACTTGCTCTTTTTTCCAATGAGGATGGCTTTGGTTATAGAAAGATATGATTAACTGAGGTTGTGCAAACAATAACGAATCAAACTCCTCATAAAGAATCTCTTAATAAGATTATTTGTCAATACTATTCAGAATTGTGCATGGCCCATAAAACTATGAAAATGGAAGTAAGATGGCAAAAAAAAACAATCACTAACTCTTTTAATTTGCTAAGACTTATTTTAAAACTTACTGTTGAGAGTTCAGCAGATAATCGGTCTTCATTGGCAGCAGCAGTATGTTTAGATGAACACAGTTCCTACACGTGTCATAGAAATACCTATAAGGCACTTGCCACAAAATGAATGACATGCAAAACAATTTAGAAGGTCGAAAAGAACATATCACACCTCTTGCAACGATGTTAGTTTTGTTTCTAGCTCCCTCACTCTTTCCTTGTTCCATTGTAATGAACTAGAGCATTCATTGGATTGCCTCTCGATCTAAAGCATTAAAAGAAAATTCAAATTTGGCACAACAATAATATTATTTTTTTATGAATAAATTAAAACAAAAATTATTTTATAATAAAGCTCAGCTAATAAAATGCAACTTGTAAAAGCATTCTTACGTCTGCAAGCTTAGCGGACATATCAGCCTCAAGATCATTATATTTTCTACGTTGCTCAGTGAGACTATCAACTTTGTCAGTCAACTCATCATTCAGCCAGACATTATGCCTCTCAATAAGTTCTTTCTCCTGCTCAAATCCAAACACAGATATGGTCCAAATAAACCATGAAAGAAAGCAATAATAGATAGAAGAGAGGGTAAAATTAGGTTGTCAAAGCCAGAACCTAGCATAAACATACCATAAGAACAGAATGCATATTAAAAGCAAACATGTCTATGAGTCCTTTAAAATTAGAAAAAAAAAATGAACCATTCTTTTTATGATGGGTCACAGTTAGTTTTAGCCACCAGCCGTTTTATGAGAAAAACTTTCATGACAAAGAAGACCCATTTACCAGATTGATTATACCTTTTATTAGGGGCCCTAGGTCCAAGTAATGAGGACCAATTGCTAAAATTGTAAGGTTAGAACACGTTAAACATACTTGCTATCAGTACTCACTCATCCACATCATTAGAACCATGAAAAACATATACAAGCATTTTGCCAATTCTACTTTTTCAAGTTCCTTGATTCTCTTCTATCTTTATGGTAAGAAAATGACCATTTACCAGGCAAGGAAAAATGCTAGACATAACAGGTTCTGCTTCTAGGTAGCGCATTACAAAACCATGAATTTTTTATGGGTAACAAGAACTTTATTTCAGAAGGCAAAAGGCAGAGAATCAGTCCACAAGACATTACAAAACCATGAGTTGTTTTTATTCAAGTTAGTATTACCGTTCCTTAAACAACCACGTTTATTGCGGCCTTATCAAAAATGCAGCACTATCTATATTTATCCAGTGTTTCAAAGACTAGACAATGGAGAACAAACTTTGTTGAAGGGATTAGTTGAAGGGTGAACTAAATACTATTCTCCTTTTCACTTATCAAAAAAAAAAAATACTATTCTCCTTTTCCTTTGTTTCTTCTCCTTTTGTATCACATTGTATTAAGCAACATTAAACAAGCCCTGTAATGTAAATTTTCTATCACGAGTCGAACAGGACACAAAAAGCATAGAAGTGAAAGAGAAAATCCTATTTTGTTCTACTAACTTTTTCTTTTTAGGAATTTTGTTCGGTCCATTTTCCTAAATATGCTTAAGAGTTTTGAGCAGAGCACCGTGATGGATAATGGAATTATTGCGGAGTTAACAAGCTCATGTCACTTCCCCCAATGAGTGAATCCAGCATGAATAATCAACTAATTCCAAATAAAATCATAAATGACAAACCTATTACACTAAAGCTCAATAAAAAAAGCTGCTTGTCTAGTCGGAGTTATGTGTTGTTGAACAGCCTTAAATCAAACCATAACAATCATCTAAGATGTTCATCAGTGGAAGTGTCATCTCATCAGATGTGGCATATACGTCATGCAATTTTGAATACTTATAGAGTTCAAAAACAATCTATCAAATTACCGCAACTCACTGGATCTAACATGATTTTTGAGAAGCAATAAATAGAACATGTTACAACCATCAACAGGTGCCTAGTCACAGCTTTTTTTCATAATATAAGCGGATTTCCATATCCCATTTATGTTCATACAAGATTTTAGTACTTCATAATTCTAGTTAAAATAAGACTCATGACAATTGCTCCATAGGCTAGGTGTGAAATTGCAGAATTACATCGTACGGAAACCCACGTGACAGTATTCGAGGGCACCCCATATCAAATTAGGCCCCCAATTCTAACCATCAAATTTTGGGCATTGCAAAGTATTAAAAGATATAATAAAGAAACATTCACAACAGATAGGGACGTACAATAATAAAAGACAATCTAAGGACGGCCCCGGGAGAAGATAGAGCTATACAACATTACACCACCGTAGATACCTGTGAAAGACGAGAACATGTAGTCTGAGCACGCGACAACTCAGCCTCAATTTCACTCACACGGGACTCCCTTTGCGCGGCAGTGTCGGATAAGTTGACCTTGAGAATGATCATACCAAAAAAAAATGAAACAAGGTAAAAGTAATTGTTTAGCTTTTAACATAAAAAAAATCCAACCAGCATATTTGTAAAAGGAAAAGGAGGTTTACAACTCACAATCTTATCAAGATAGCTCTTAAACGTGGCATTCTTTTCACTTATCTCCAAATCCTTCTGTTCCACCAACTCTATCAGCTGCCTTTTCGACTTATGCAACTCTGACACCTCCGTTGTCAATCTCTCTATCTCACCATCCTTGCCAATCTACAACATTTCAGATCCCTATTTTTTCATCCAAACATAAACAACAAATTTGTAGGCACCCACGCACATAGGAAGAAACCCATATAGAAAAAAGAAATTGCAATCCAATAGATACGACTAGTTAAATGTATTCTTACAGATTGCAAATGAAGTTGATGCTTTTGGGCCTGGACTTGGGCCAGGTCGGAGAGGTGACGATCGAGGGAGGAGTGAAGCTGTGCGTTGTCCGACTCAAGCTTCGAGAATTCGGCGGAGAGGGAGAGGTACTTCTGCTCGAGGAGCGAGCAGGTCTGCTCGGCGGTGATGGCGGAGGCGTCAGCCTGAGCCCTCACGGTCTCGATCTCTTTATACAGCTGGCTGATGAAAGCGTCGGCCTTCTCCGCCACCGCAACGGCGTTGTTCGCGCAGCGCGCGAACTCTTCCTCCGAGAGGAAGAGAGGCATTTTCTGAAATCAAAACCCTACCCAATTGCAACGATCGGCGAGAGAGGAAGAGACGATAATCGGGGAAGTATGTGAAGTGAGAAAGTGAGGGAAATGAAGAGAATTTGAAGCGAAGGAAGAGAGACGCAACAAAAGAAAAGCCCTATAAAGGTCCTCCCTCTCCTTTTCACCTCCTTTTGAGAGAGTCGGTGGATCAGTCTGTTCTTTCTTTCACTTGGACTTGAACTTGGGCCCGGGGGCCAGGCTCACTTTTTTTTTTTGTTACATTATGTGAACCATTCTCCTGCAAGTAACTTAATAATGAGGTAGTGTAATACCCAAAACCCTAATGCTTCATTAAAAATACATACATAAATAGAATCATAAAATTTATCAGAATTTAACACAACAAGAATTTTGAGTAAGAAAACAAAAAATAAGTTAAGATAAAAGACCCCACGAACAAACATTAAGGGGATACCTAGAAAACGAGATGAAATGAAAATTCGGCTAATAGTAGTAAAATAGTTTAAATTAAAATGTTTTATTGGACTTTAAAAAATGAGAGAGAAAATTTTAAATAAAAATATTAAAATATTAAAATGTTAAAATGTTGTTAGAATATAATTTTTATTTTGGGATTTGAAATAGTTGAATTATTTTTGTGTGTTTTGTTTGGAAGTTTGATAAAGTTGTAATGATTAGGTATTTATTAGATGGAAAATTTGAAATTTTGAAATTGAAAATTGTTTATATTTAAATGATGTTTGGAAAGAAAATGAAATGAAAAATTTTGAGATGAGATAAGATCATCTCTATTTCCAAACAACCCCGATTTCCAAGTGTATAAGCACTACTTGCTGCTAGATTTTGTGAAGTATAACTATGCACTCCACATGACCTATGGATGTTTCAAAGAATACAACCAAGAGTATTTTCCACCTTATATATATGACCATTGTGCACTGCTAAGCATATACTTCACCTTACCAATCTTGCTTGGCTCGAGGTTTACATATTATACAATATGAGATTTCATAATTAACGTCTTGTTTATAATGCATGATGTTAATGCAAAATATCACACAATAGATTGGAATGGGAGAAATAGTCATTTCTGGTCTACTACGACAATTCGAGCCTCAATCGATTTGGTTTACAGCCCCCAGTGACAATCTAGTGTGTCTATACGTCAGTTCGGGCCTCGATCCATAACAGTGAATAGGAGATAAATGTAAGAACAATAAAAAGTATGGAGATACATAGATTTACGTGGTTCGGCATAATGCTTACGTCCACGGGTCGTTTTGAGGGTAAATTCACTATAATATGATTGCTTGACAGTCTCTCATGGTCTCTCATCCTCATTGTACAATAGACGTCTGAAATCTATTTTCTGAAGGAGATCTTCTCTCTGAACCTCTCGTTGTAAAGTTGAAGAAGATAAAAGAATAAGTCAAAGTCTGGTTGTCCCCTTTCTTGTTCGGTCTTATCCCCCTTTTTCCTCTGTCCCTCCTTCTTCTTTTACGTCACCTCACTCCCTCATTATGTCATATATCCTTTTTTTTCCTCCTAACACACTATCTTTCCTCAGCCTTTTGTCCCCTCCCCTCCCTCTCTCTTTCTTCCCTCCTGAGGAGACTTCCACCATTGAGTCAGGCTAAGAGGGACATTCTAGGCTTGGGATATCTTATCTCATTCAGTTGTCCGTGATTCTTAAGGTCGATTTTCTCCAAAAGAAGGCATTGGGAATCTTTAAGATAAAATATGCGATCCGCCATGAGATGTACTTGATTTTTCAGGAATGGTCCTTAGTTTTTCGTTTCACTTGCGTTAAGTAATAAAGATTTTCGAGCACGAGACTAGGCGGGAGATGTACTCGATCTCGTAAGGTGTGAGTACAGAACTCGATTTTGAATGGAAATGTACCAAACCGCTAAGAGTGCAAGTGCGAAACTTGGCTTTGGTTTGAGATGGGATTGACCACATTAGATGAGAGTGCGAGGCTTGACTTTGGTGGGAGATGGGCTCAATTGTGTTAGGTGCGATGTGGGGCTCGGCTTTTATGTGTGCGAGGAAGGTTGGGCGATAGAGAGACTTGTCCACTTGTTGGGCACTTGGGAGGTCGGGCAGCCGAAAGGTTGGACCCCCTTGTTGACTTTCAACAGAAAGTGAATGGAGGTTGGGCAGCCGAAAGGCTTAACCTGCCATGACTTCACCGTGAGCAAGGTCGGGCAGTTGACAGGGTGAACCAGCTTGTTGACTCTCAATGGGAAGTGAATGGAGGTTGGGCAGCCAAAAGGCTTAACCCACCGTGACTTCGTCACGAATGAGGTTGGGCAGTAGAAAGGCTGGACATCCTTGCTGACTCTCAATAAGAATGTAGTAAGGTTGGGCAGTTGAAAGGCTGGACCCGCCGTGACTTCACCGTGAGGGAGGTCGGGCAGTCAACAGGCTAGACCTGCATGTTCACTCTCAATGGGAAAGTAGTCAGGTTGGGCAGCTGAAAGATTGAACTCATAGTAACTTCACCATGAGGGAGGTCGAGCAATTGAAAGGCTGGACCCGCTTACTAACTCTCAACGAGAAGGTAGTAAGGTCGGGAAGCTAAAAGGCTGGAACCATTGTGACTTTGCCGTGAGGGAGGTCGAGCAATTGGAAGGTTAGACCCACCTACTGACTCTCAGCAAGGTATGAGTTGGCTTTGTGTTTGTATAAATGTTTGTATTTAGCAAAGAGTATTTATCATTCCAACATTTTTGTTTTTTATGCTGTTAGTAGATTTTCACCCCTTTATGTGAATTGTTGTTGGCATTTCCATTTTGGTATTGATGCTAGAGTTTGTTTGTAATAATCTGCACTAAGTGGTCAGGGAGCACGTCGACTCCCTAGGTCTACCTTAGGGAGTTGCCAAGCTCGTCGACTTGTTTTTTAAGGTAACTTACGCGAGGTGGTTGTGGAGCTCAGAGGTAACTCGTTGGCGCATGGCACGAGTATAAACACTCAGCGTTTGCTGGAGAAGATGTTGTGCTAGGAGTAAGGTCAGGCAGTTGAAAGACTGGATCCATTGTGACTTTGCCTTGAGGGAGGTCGGGCAGTCGAAAGGCTGGATCCGCCTGTTGACTCTCAACAGCAAGGTTGTAAGGTTAGATAGTCGAAAAACTGGACCCCATTGTTGACTCTCAACGGGAAGATAGTAAGGTCGGGCAGCCAAAAGACTGGACCCACTTGTTGACTCTCGGCAAGAAATTGGTTTCTGTTTGAAGGAAATGCTTGATCGTGCAACAAAATTCAAACCGGTTAGTGTAGATAATCCCCAATCACAAGTGTGAAATTTTCAAACTTAAATCATCTTGCTAGACAATGGCGAGGGTTTAAGGCTTGGGCAGCCATGTTTTGGTGATGATGAAGGTTTGGAGTGCCCGAGATACTGAGCAGGGTTGTGTATCCGGTGTCTCGTATTTGCGGGGGTGAGTTTCGGTAAAGTATGTTCCCCAGGTGTGCCTACAATGAGATTCCCGTGGAACCTTAAGGAGCTTGGCGAAGAAAGACAGGGCGATGAGGCTGTTGTTTTTTTTATTTTTGCTTAACTGTGTTTGTCCATCGCTGATTTTTCTTCTTCTTCTTCTTTCTTCTTCCTTTTGCCATGGAGGGTGCCCACGAGGGGTCAGGCGTCTTCTCTACGGCCAAGTGACTTTAAGTGGCCAGGCAGCCCATTATGGCCAAGGAACTTCGTGTCCAGGCAAGTCCGTGGTTGAGGTGCTATGTGTCCAAGCAAGTTCATGGCTAAGAAGCTTACACGTGGTCAAGATACTTGTGCTAGCCGAGGAACTCCAAAAGCAGCTCAACAGGCAGTGAGCTTGCCACAAGTCTAAGGACGGGAAACTCACTATGGCCGAGCAAGCTCACGGTTTGGACGAAACTTTGCTGTTGATGGCATTAGATTCCCTAGGCTTGCGTTAGTGGTAGCGACGAGATGCTTTGTCTTGAAGGAGCCTCGCCATTCAAGGACCATCTTTCTAGTGATAGAAACTATTGTTGTTTCAGGTGGTAGCTGGTGGAGGTCGAGAGAGTGATTGCCTACTTATGGGTTCATGCTAGGGCAAGCTTAGGCAAACCTAGTGCTTAGGCCAAGCATGTGGCCAAACAGCTTGTATGTGGTCAAGCAGTGGTTGCGGAATTTTGTGGCCGAGCAAGGGTGTGCATGGCAGGACCATGGCCTTACATCCCGCCCTGGTCGAGGATGGCCAGGCAATGGGTGGCCAAGTAAAGAGTTGCCCATCATGTACATTGTATGACGGCTGCCTACGTGCACGACTGAGATGGGTGGATGCTTGCGTAATGTGGTTGAGATAGGTGCCTCAGCTGAGTGCATGGCATTGGCTACTGGTGGCTGCCTGCTTGCATGTGGTCGAGAGGGGCGGCTGAGTGCATGGTCGTCTTCGTAGGGGGTGGTCAGGGACCACCCTTGAGGAGACAAACGACTCTAGTGCCCCTATCGTGCCATGGTTAGGCCTTGGTCGAGTAACTTCGATCACGTGCATTCCCGTGCACATGTTGCATGCATGGTAGACATAGCCTCCATGGGGGGTGGTCGGGAACCACCCCAGAGGAGACAAACTACGCCGGCAGTCCATGTTGTTGTGCCACAACTAGGTCGTCGCTGTGTAGCCTCGACCGCACCAATAGTGCACATGTTACATGCATCAAGGCTGGTGAAGACACCCCCCTCGGGTGGTTTTGCCATGACTAGGTTGTGGCTCTTCTAGTTGCACAACGTGCTCCCGTAATGCTCTTTTGTGCATGGCACACACAGTTGAGACGTGCACCACATTATGCACTTAAGTGGTGCTATGCCTAACATGTGCAAGTGCACAGAGCTAGGGACATGGGACTTGCATGTGCGTGTGAACTGTGCATTTAAGTGCACAGTACGCGCCCATGTTCTCCCCTCTTTTTGCATAGTGCACTTAAAGTGCAATGAGCACTTGTAGCTCAAGTGACAGACGAACTTGGGTTCCCGACCTTACACGTTGGGCGCATAAAAAGCACTTAACTGCATAGTGCACTTAACTACTCAACGAGAAAAGGTTCACTTGTCAAACTTTTTGCAACAGCGTTGTTCGTAAAAATAAAAAATCGAAAGGTCGAGAATACTTCTTTGGAAAGATTTTATTTACTCCTTCAAAGATTATTTAGCAAGCCAAAAAATCGTTATTCTCTCAATTTCGATATAGAAAGTAAATCGGATATCACAGACGGTGCAAACTATTAATACCAAAATTTGCACAACAGGCCAAAAGGGAAGAAAGAGTCATTCATGGCCTGCTGCGACGATTCAAGCCTTGATCAGTTTGGTTTGAAACCTCTGGAGGCAGTCTTGTGTGTCTGTACGACGGTACAGGCCTCAATCCATGGAAGTGACTATGAGATAAATGTAGGAAAAATAAAAGATATGTAGACACACAAATCTACGTAGTTCGACATAGTGTTAGGACATTTGGAGGGTAAATACACTATAATATGATTATTTTACAATCTCTCATCATTACTTTACATGGAAGTCTGGGATCTGTTTTGTAAAGATCTTCTCTCTAGAGCTCTCGTCGCAAGGTTGAAGAAGCTAAAGAAGAATTCAAATTTTGGAAGTCCTCTTTCTCATTCGGTCTGATCTCCCTTTATTCTTTGCCCCTCTTTCTTCATTTACGTCACCTCTATCCCTCCTTTATGTCACATCTCCTATTTTCCCTCTTGACACACTATCTTTTCTCATCCTTTTGTCCCCTTAACATGACAATATAGAATCTTATATAACTACAAATTTAGCAAGCTATTCCCAACTAAATCATGTTTATAAACATCTTTAGCCTAGCTAGTCAGTAAATAATCACTTACTGAAGTCTTGTTTGGATGTTGAGTTGATATGAGATGAGAAATATGTAAATAGTAGTGATATAGTTTGTAAATAGTATTTAAATAGTTTGAGTTAAGACGTTTTATGGGGTTTCAAAAAAATATTTAAAAAGTTGAATAAAAATATTATAACGTTAAAATATTGTTAGAATATTATTTTTTAATATTGTATTTGTTGGAATTGAAAAAGTTGAATTGTTTTTTATGTTTTGTTTAGAAGTTTGGAAAAGTTATAATAATTAGGTAATAATTAGATTCAAAGATTAAAAATTTGAAATTGAAAAGTATTTGTATTTGATATGAGATGGGACGAGATGGGATAAGACTATCTTGCAATCCAAACTAGGCTTATACTTATGAGAAAAACTTAAAATCGAACGAGGTGACAAACTCAGTTTTACACCCTCCAATGAGAGAGTGACACATCAGGCATACAGTAGACCCAAATATAACCAATCAAACTCTTATTTTTCCTCTGTCAGAGCCCATCAGTCACAAAGTTCCTTCTCCTTTAGTCTCTCTCTCTCTCTCTCTCTCTCTCACACACACACACTCTTCAAGCCTGATTCTGCCTCGATCCTCAAAGTTTGTCTCAAACACATTCGGCCAACTATTCTCATCATTGTAGAAGAGAGATGGTAAAGGGACTAGCCAGATGGAGCAATAAGGGCTTACACGTTAAAACTGGTTTCTGCCATGGCTCTTTAACTTTCTTTCTTCTTTGTTCTAGTCTTTATTTCAAAGCAAACACCTTTTGACATTGTTGGCTTTTTTCTAGGTAGTGAGTTAATTTTCATTTTTTTTCTTTATTGTTGACTGATTTTCAGACCATGTAAATATGAGGGGTCTTCTTTAATCCGTGTTTTCCGCAAGTTGTCTTTGTAAGTACGATGGACTGGACTGAGCTTGAGGGGAGAGAGAGTTACTAAGGGGGGAGATTCAACTTGAGAGTGACGAGAGGGAAGAGAGAGCATGAGAGGGCAGGCTTGACAGAGCTTGAGATTCCACTACATTTGGGACCACTGTAAGAAAGAAAGAAAGCTGACGTGATTGTGTCTTATTGGAAGGTGTAAAACTTATATTTTTACCTCATCCGGCTTGAAGGGTGTCTCTATACTTATATATGCTTTCCTCCTTTTGCCTATTGGTGATTGCTAAAACACAAGCATTTTACACATGCTTTAATAATACATTTGTTCAAAAAAAAAAGGTTCGCCAAGTATTCTCCAAAAAAGGAGATCTCCATTAATGTTGGTGGTAGTATGTTTGGACTTTGGTTTGTACCGAGTTATGTTTAGTTTTGGCTTGGTTTTATGAACTTTTCATCACATTTCATTTTAATATTCAAATATCATTTAAGCATAAATATTTTTTAATTTTTAATTTTTTCATCTAATCATTACAACTTTTTCAAATTTCTAAACAAAACACAAAAAATAATTCAAATTTTTTAAATCTCAAAACAAAAATAGTATTAAAAAATTATATTCTAACCTTTTTTCACTTTATAGTTTTTTATTCAATTTTTCCTCTTTCATTTCCCAAAATCCCATAAAATATCTTAGTTCAAACCATTTCATTACTATTAATAGATTATCTCACTATTATTTACAGATTTTTCATCTTA
This sequence comes from Cyclocarya paliurus, assembly GCA_029856935.1. NCBI lineage: Eukaryota > Viridiplantae > Streptophyta > Magnoliopsida > Fagales > Juglandaceae > Cyclocarya > Cyclocarya paliurus. Next base: position 22,618,382 of record CM056947.1, read on the forward strand.
TTTGTGTGACCAAATGAGTCTTAAAAGTCTTGAGAGAATTATGCCACTAGGTCAAACCTGTATTGTTGATTACATGCACTATAATTTGGTAGCAAGGGAGTGGGTATACTTGTTGCGTTAGATTTTCCACAACCTTTGGTGAGTTTACATTCGGATATTGAGATGAGTTGTGTTGTGATTAGTAGTATTTTGTGGGTCCCATTGAGATGGATTTAACTTTTTTTATATTAAGATGAATTTAACTTTTTAGACTGAAATGTTTGAATTAGATTGAGATGAATTCAACTTTTTTATGAGATGAGTTCATCAATAATTAGTTTGAGATGAGTTAAATTGGATTCAACAATCAAATACAACCTTGAATCAACTTTTTTAGGATGAGCTGGCGCACTCACTAAATTGGTTGTGTTATTAAAATTTCTTATATTTTTGTGAAAAATATTTTGTTGGTCCAATAACTCTTTAGCAGTTATCATCAACACCAAGATTCACCTAGATATAAAATCAAGGTAAACCTCATGAACAACTATAAAACAATTATATGGAATTTCTTGTTAATGTTAAATTCATAGATTTTACTGGGCAATAGATAAAGGAATGCATATCCACAGCTAAAATTTCCAAGAATTTGAAAAACTGTTGGTCAATAACTTCGTGTGCTTTATCCCAATTGAAGTTCGCATATGGTGTAACTTTTATATATAGGAACACCCCTTTGTTATGATAAAGGAAAAGACTACTTTGCCTCCTATTTGTACTGTTCTATTTGACCACTTGATCATTTTTTTTTACTTAGTGATTAAGTGATTTTAAGTGTATTGAAATATTTTTTTTATTTTTTAAATATATTTAAATATATTAAAAATTTGTGAAAAAAATTTTAAAAAAATCCAAAAAGCAAAAGCGGTGAACTTGAGTAGAGAAGCCCGTCTCTATGATAAACCTGTTATTTTCCCTTTATGTAACTAATTTCATCCTTTCAGTTAATAGAAAACAAAAAAGCCTGTTTAAAAAAAATAGTTAAAAGAAAAAAAATGAAAAGTCTTAAAAAAAGGGATGAAGGGGATGCTACCTTCTCATCAGGTCACCAAGGAAAATCAAATTCAAGTACCAATAGTATTTTAGGGTTGGGTCATATCAAGTAATTTTGTGGCGGCCGAACAACATGGGGTAGGCCGCCATAGGGTGGACTATCAAATCCAAAGTAATTTGTTTTCAGATCAGTTAGAAAATATTTTCAATAATGATGGTGAGTATTGATTTAATTCCAAATAAATATGTAACAGAAATAGATATAACATGTCTGATCTATAGATAGTGCCAAGGAGTCCTCGATCAAGTACTGTTTGCAATGTCTAACCTTGTACCCAATTTGGGAAAGATTAATACATTTCGGTAAGATATTATTAAATCAAGGACTACTTCTTAGCACAATAGAATATGGGGGGAAGACTATGGCCACATGAGATAAGGGTGAGAATGTTGAGAATTATCTAACATATTTATGACATCTTTTGCAAGGCAAATTTTTAATATGTGAACCATCTTTTATTTTCATACTGTTTATTTTCAGTTCAGTTAAGTTAAACTGAGCTGAGTTAAGTTGACTTTTTTATAAATAGTATTGTCAGTGATGTCTCACTTCCAGCGAGCCAAACCTAAAAAGAAAAAAAGTTTTTCTACAAGCTTGCACTTGCATTCAAAGACGTGCCAAGTAAAGGAACAAATGAACAAAATTCCTACTTTGACAAAGTTCCTTTTGGTTGAGTTGCCGGCGCTATTCACTGGATTTAGATGAACGTGTATCAGTTGTGTGCCCAATCAATGGGTTTAAAAGTGAAGTGCACTCACTTGACGACCCACATGTGCTTGGATATTCAAAGCAGCCTAAAAGTGAAGTGCACTTAACTGCTCTGTGCATCCAAACGAGGCTTAGCATCTAATGGTTGATCGGTATGTTAAGGGTAGACCATTAACAAGCATAATAACTTAGGTATCCTTAGCTACCACAATCTTCTCCTATGGAAAATGAGGAATGCAAGGTACTTGGTATAATCCTAGGAAACTAGTTATATTCTTGAACAATATTTCATGTCAATAATTAATTTGCTTCAGGGTTTCCAGTCATGCATTAGAACGTTATAGTAATATAGAGATGTCTGATATACCCAATTGTTCAGGACTGACTTGAGTTCTCTTTTAATGCTTATTGCTACTATTTTTTTGGACAAATTTTACTAGTTTTGAATGACAGGTTTTAAGCTGTTGTGGCGTTTGTAATTGTATGTAAATGGCTACTTGGTTTTAGGATCTAGGGTTCATAGAGGCCGAGGTTAATCAAGCATCCAAACTCCATTAATCAAACAAACACTCAATTTTCTACCTGATCTCTTGCTATCTTCTCTCAATTTTCTTACACTTTCCTGTCAAACAAACACTCCATTAATCAAGCATCCAAAATAATCCTATACAATCTTAGCTTTCAAGAGAAGGTATTAGAAGCCTTAAATTGGCAACCCATGTATGTTTTTCTCTGAATCTATATTATTGCTTGATTGATGTTTGGATTGCTAAATTCTTCAAGAAAATGAGGTTTGAGTTAAGTTTGATGATGAAATTGACCAGAAATTTTTCTAAGGAAAAACAATCATAGGTTAATTGGGAGAATCGGTAGTTAGTGAAAGAAAAACTCTATATGCAGTCGGTATGTGCAGTCGGTATACAGTCGTCTGACAGTACTGGACCCACTCTTTTCTTCCTCCCACTTTCTTCTCTCCCTTTCTCTCTGCTTCTTTTTTCATCTACCCACTTTCTTCCTCTTTCTCTCTCTCTACTTTAAACCTCCCCTTTCGAGTCATCTTCTTCGCCCTCTGCTGCTTCATGGGCTTTCTTCGAGAAATGGAGAGGAATGGTACTTGGTACCAACCAAGTTCGGAATCCCTCCAATATAACGAACACTCTTGCCTCAAAGCTCTGAGACTAGGTTACTTTCCTCCCCTTGAAAGATCTCAGATTTGCTAAAACAGCTATGACAGGGAACACGTGGTTGGAACATGCAGCGTCGCCTCATGGAGCTCAACTAACAAATATGCTCTTCATGGATAGAAGTAGCAGCATAATGGAGTTTTTCCCCAAAGGATGGTTGGAACACGCAGGCATAGGCTAGTATGCACATCACTGGATGGCAGATCTATCTGGGATGAAACACCAAGGTGCTTGGTGGGAACCAAAAGGCGAAAAGCAATGCCCATTTCCCCAACAAGGTCCAAGCTGCTTTGACTTCTACAAAAATGGCCGAGTTGGTCAAAACGAAACCTTCTTTGCATAGTGGACAAGAACCGTACTCAAACAAGTCAGACTAAAGCAGGTTGGATCAAGCCAACAAGATTGCACCATTGAAATCAAGTGCTTGTTTTTGCTAGTTTTCATTTCCCATCTTACAGACTTGAAGAGTACTCAAGGTTTCTTTTGATTTAGAGATCAAGCGATTCCTTCTATGAGAATGATAAAAATAATTTTTCAACATTAGACATAACTGAGAAAAAGTAGAGTAAATTTTACCAATAAAACATAATTTGTCATCAGCTGCCATTGCACAACTAAAGAGAGATGCTTACAAATGGATAAGTGAACGCTTTCTTTTATATGAAGACCATGTCTCAAAAGACCAGGCACACGGCATACTACCATCAAATTCAATAAGAATTAATATAACCTCTCTTTTTTTTACATCTAAAATTAGTCTTCTAAAAAACAAGTAAAAGATGTTAGGCCTCTCAAGTTCCAAGACCATGTCAAAAGGCTTTACAACAGAACCAGCGTATAAACCCTTCATTGGAAGTTCTTTGATGGGGCAATTCCACACAGGACCACTGATCCTCATTTTCTGGACATCTTGGACCAGAGGTAAACCACGAAGAAGCAAATTAGAGCAAAAACAACCACATGAACAATATGATTTCCACCATTCTGGATGATGCTTTTGTTCAGTCTCCTCAGATTGTTCTTGACCCCTGCTTGCGCTTTGATTACTGTCAATTGCTGCAATGGACTAGACTAAGGAATGACTCGAAAGACAAAGGGAACAAGAATGGCCTCGTTTGGTTGAGAGAGAATGCTACAAGAGAAAAGATATTCGGGAGGAGGGAGAGATAGAGAGTGGGTGAGTGCAAAAGAAAAGAACGTGTGAGTGGGACCCAACTGCATTATTTTATTTTAATTTTAAAAGCCGGTTGCACGCCGCTTGCAAACGGCGACTGTACGTAGCAGTTCTGTTAATGAAAATAGTAAAAACCAAAGTTTGAGCTGAGCTACAATCGGATGTAATTGAAAATTAAGCAAGAATGCTGTCGCAACCTCTAGAATGAGTAGAGTCGGACGTCGCAAACCTATGGTCAAGAGGGTTGTTTCTCTTGCCGGAGAATAATAAAGCCTATAGTATTTTGAAATATTTTAAAGGGTTTTGCATTTGCTGTTCATTTTTTCCACACTCCACACTCTATATTTTTTAATATTTTTTTTAAAATTTTTTTTGAATTTATTTTTTTAAAACTATTTATAATTTTTTATTCACTATTCATATAAAAATATATTTGATAAAAAAAATTAAAAAAAATGTGGAGTGTGGAGTGTGGTGTGAATAGTGAAGGTTGAATAAATTTTTTCTATTTTAAAAGACGCTGGAACTGATGAAGGATCAATAAAATCGATAAGTATAAATGCATTTTTTTCTCTTTTATTTCAATCATTTTTATATATATTTAAATATTTATTTTAAAAAAATATCAATTCACTAATAATCACTTCTTTAATTATTAAGTAAAAAAATAAAAAATAAAAAAATCTATAGGTTACTTTTATCGCCAAAATTATTGATTCATATAGCATTTTTCTATTCTAGAAAGTTATTAAATAAAATTGAAAATAATTTCTAAAAAGGAAAGACTTGGATATTTCATTGAAGAATTCATTCTCAGTAGCCTAATTTCAAAGCTAAACACTTTTTCAATTTAAGATTCATGAAAAACAAAATGCTAAACTTTTTTATTTTAAATACATTCAAAGAAAAACACTTTTTTCAATTTTAGATTTTCAACCTTTTCGATTAATCAGAACTTAATCATCATAATTTTTTTAAACTTTTAAACAAAATGTAAAAATCAATTTAACTTTTTCAAATTTCGAAATAAAAATTATCAAAAAAAAAAAATTATAATAATATTTTAATTTTAAAATATTTTAATTTAATTTTTTTTCTTTTATTTTTTAAAATTTCGTAAAATATTTTTAATTCAAATAATTTCAATATTATTTACAAACTATTTTATTTCTACTCATAAATTTTTCATTAAACCAATTGAGCCTGAATTAGTTTACAACAAAGTAGACTATAGGAGCGGAAGAGTCAATAAGAAAAAAAAATTTCATCAGTTATTATTTTGATTTATCACCTTACATTTACATTTTATAAAAAATATTATTATATTTTATAAAAAATATTATCGTATTGTATAAAAAAAATTATAAATATAAAAATAAATAATAAATAATAATTGATGTATAACATTATTCAACAAAATGTCAAAAGCTCCATTGCAGACATAAAATTATAAAACGAAAAAGAAAAGTCCGAAAGCATAACTATTTATTTTGAAGATTTCCAGAACCATGTTCCGAGCAGACTCCAGCGACTTCCTCTCAGCATTGACTTCCACTCTCACTACTTTTTCCAAAATAAATTCCAAAAGCATAGTGAAATAAAATGATCATCCGAACTTTCGCCAACATTCTTCTTTAGGCAAAAGTGAGTAGCAAAGATTCTACCCAGCTCCAGAAGCTTCATGAAGCCACTCTCCCCTTCTCTTCAATCCATATATATATATGTACACCTACCTCCTACGTTCATCAACTACCCAGAACCATGAGCAAACAAACAAGAAAAATCTAAGTTTCTCTCTCTTTGTCTCTCTCTCAATAATTACATTCAGATTCAATTTCCGTTCCTATCCAACAGCTAAAGATGTCTCTGTTTCAATCCCTCTTTGATCAGCGAAGCTTTCGCGATCCTTTCCGAGGATTCTTCTTCGAAAACTCAGAAAATATCCTAGGATCTGGGAACACCCAAATGGACTGGAAGGAAACATCTCACGCACACATATTTGAGATTGATCTTCCGGGCCTTACAAAAGAGGAGGTGAGGCTCGAAGTGCATGAAGACAGAGTGGTTCGTATAAGTGCGGAGAGGAAAGAAGATGTTTCGGGCGAGGACGAGAAGACCTTTTACAAGTGGCACTGCAAAGAGAGAAGTAGCGGCAGCTTTGCGAGAGAGTTCCGTTTGCCAGAGAATGCAAAGGTTGATGAGATTAAGGCTTCGATGAGTGATGGGGTGCTTGTTGTAACTGTGCCTAAAGACGAGACAAAAAAGAAGGATAAAAAGCATAAGGCGGTTGAGATTTCTGGAGATGAAGGAAATGCTCCAAAAGGACTTGCTCGTTTTGTTTGCTGCAAAGCTTGATAGTTTGGTGTGTGCATGATAATCTGTTGAGTGTTTTCTTTTTCCTTTTCTGGGTTACGATTTATTAAGTTCTGTTTGTGTTAAAATTGTATATTTTTCTACTAAAAGTGAGATTATCAAGTGTATACATATATACAAATAAAGTTGCTGTTATCTCTTATGATAGCTCTCCCTCTGTCCTGAAAACAAAGAAAAAAAAGTGAAAAGCAATACAATTGAGAGGCACCACTCTCTTTGTTTCGAGGAAATTTTCTCAACGGAAAATGCTAACCGTCCCGCATCCAACTTCCGCCGGAGCTGTTGATGGTAATTTTTTTGTATTTTTTGTTTTTTTAGTTCGTGATTAAAGAAATATTTTTTAATAATATTATAAATTTTTTAAAATATATATTTAAAATTTTTAAAATATATATTTAAAAAAAGTAAAAAATAAATACATTAAAATAATTAAAAATGATATTTTTATCACGTTTGATATTATTATTAAAATTTTTTATTTTAATTATTTTAATTATTTAATGATTAAAAAAGATTTTTTAAATAATATTATAATTTTTTTAAAAAAAATTTAAAAGTATAAAAATATACATGTATAAAAGATAAAAAAAAATAATAATAATTATACTTAAGAACTACCGGAGTTAAGAGCGGTAGATGTAGTATCATTTTTTTTTAACTCATTTTATTTAATAATTATAATTTTTTAAATTTTTATATAAAATAAAATAAATAATTTAAAATTTTTAAAATTTAAAATATAAATAATATTAAAAAATATAAATTAATAATATTTTATTAATTTTTAATTTTAATCTTATTTACTTCATTCCATCTGTTAAAATAAATGAGAACTAAAGAAACGTAGGCCATCAGACTCTGTCCTTCCAAAAATAAGTTCCAAAAATAAGATTAAATTATATATATATTGAAGGCATACTGCTAGCCCATAATCTCACAACTCCAAAATGACAAGATTTTAACTTTTTTAAGCCTCCAAACTATCATTTTTTTTGCAAGTAATTTGTAAGGCACCAAAAGATTTTGGTTGAACTTGTCCTCCAAAGGCACTAACAGACTTTGCATAAGCTCATTCCCTGGCCAACGCAACCTTGCACGAGCTAAGTGGCAACAAGGTACCAAAAAAACTAATTCGAATCATGCTTCGAAACGAAAAGAAAAGAAAAGAAAAATCAATCCTAACATAATCATGATGTAATTCTAAGGAAGTGTGATCGCCAGAAAGTGTACTTTTTAAAATGACATCTTTTTTAAGGTGATGATTCTCATAGGATGATAATTGAGGAAGTATCAAGAGATAACCTTTTTATTTAATCAAAATGTGTCACTTATCAATAATTATGCCCCTTACAAACCAATGTCTCATGGTCAATAAGTATGGACTATTTGTGCATAATTAATACACTCCCCTTTGTTCATCATCAATTTGTAAGATAAATATTCTCACAGAACATGACAACAAAACTAAGATTTTGGGATGATTTAAAATGAAAATCGTCTAAAAATCAAATTTCGTCCCTAAAAAACAACAAAAGTCGTTTACCATTTAAACAACAAATATTTTGTCTGAACGATATATGTATGGATGAGAAATTTTGTTCCTAATAAAATTTCCATTCGAACATTTATAAATACGTTCGAACATATTAAAATAAACATTCGAATGGATAGTATATAAGGTTGAACAAGAATTTGGCGCATTAAGTGACTAAATTTAGCAGGATATTTACTTACCGTTCAAACAACATACACCACCATTTTAACGTCGAAGTTAATCAATGTTCAAATGTAAAATAAAGGGTTCAAACGGATATTAATTGTAGAAATATTTTTGAACATAATAAAATAAATATTCAAACTGATATTAAATAAAATCGAACGAGAAATTGGTGGGTTAATTCACTAAATTTAGAGAGACATTGGCTTATCGTTTAAACAATTTACTGTACCGTTTGAACTAGGGGTGCTATCCACCTTCTACGGGGCGGGGCCACCCCTTCCCCTTCCCTGCCCCACATGGGGTGGAAGGTGGGGTTTTCACTCCTGTCCCTTGCCCTCACCCCCGCCCTGGTGGGCAAGGTACCAATCCGCCCGGCTCATGTCTACTTAAAAAATGGATTGTATTTCACTAGGTTTAAAAATTATTCCTAAATTCAAAAGGGATTAAAAATATATTTCTAGACTCAAATTGTAAATTCAAAATTTGAAAATATGACTATAATTTAAAAATTATGTAGTTTTTAAATTTGCTAGTGTATATTTTGTGTAGCTGTAGTGTATTAATTTTTAAATTATATAGTTTTTAAATTTGCTAGTGCATACTTTGTGAACAAGTATAACAAATTGTAATATATATTTATATATACATAATTTGTAAAATATAAATATATATTTATGTTTAGTGAGTGGGGGCTAGGCGGAGCAAGGGAAATGGGGGGCGGGGTTGGGTCCTCCCCAGCCTCCACCACCGCTAAGGGCTCTAAATGCAGGGTGGGGGCCCCGTCCCCACATGGGTGGAGCGGGGTTGCCAACCCCGCCATGCGGGGGCTGGGCAGTGGGGTGTGGGGCCCTACTACCCACCCCTAATTTGAACGATCAGGTTAATCAATGTTAGAACGTAAAACAAAGTGTTTGAACGAAAATTTATTGCAGAAATATCTAGCGAGAATGGAGAGACGTTCAAATGGTTATATGTTACGTTCGAACGATGACAGAATTTTTACAATTTGTTACTTAATTGTGGAGAAATATTTAATTATTTTTAAAAAATAGCAATTAAAGAATATATATAAAATAGAAATTAATAATTAATGTAGAAAAGAAAAATACGATTCATAATTAAATTTATTTTACAAAATATTGTCCATACAAAAAAAAATACAGAAAAACTATATAATACTTCTGAGCCAACTCTCTTGACTCTAGCTAGGCCATGTCTCTAGCTGTGTTAGCCGAGTACTTTTCATGACTTGAGTCACAAAGATGGTATCAATCTTTGTAAGTAAGTTAGAGATGCTAGCCTTAATCTCTGTACGTAAGTTAGAGATGGCACTTTAGATCTCCGTATGCACTGCATCAGTCACCTCTAATATTTTTTCACGGATCTCCACACGCACTATATCTGCAATCTCATGAATAGCAGGGCGTGATGCCTCATATGTGGATGCCTCACCGACTGATACTCTAAGATCTCTCGAGTGTGCAACTTCCTGAGTATCGACTAGCTCTGGAATAGGAGCACGAACACGAAGTATTGAGTGTCTCATGCTTGTGACAGGGTGGAGGAGTTGATCGGTCCAATCAGCTCCTGGACACACTCTACAATATCTAGCAGGATCTCGGCATATAGTAGAAATCGTGTGATTAGGATCTCAAATAGCAGTATATCCGTCGTAATGTACTGGGCCTCTGATCGAATCCTAGTGAATATATAACCCACTAGATCGATAGGCACCCCACATCATAGACTTTTCCCAGTTAAAGGAATTAGCTTGGCATTTAAAGTGAGCGGATTCTATGCTTTGTACAACTTTGACAACTATCTTCTATGTTTGTAAATCCTTTATTCTTTCCTTAATTAGGATATACTAGCTATATGCTATCTTTAGACATATCTGTATATGATTGTTTAGCAGTTTTTAATGGAAATTCTATATATAATGGAAATTCTCCACCAAGAGGAAACATACTTTTGCTCAAAGTTCTCTAAGTTTATCATGGCACCAGAGCCACAATTCTGAATTCTCACATGTCTCTTGTCCAACTCAGCCCTAGTTCAGTATTTGTTCTTCTCACGTGTCTCTTGTTCTCAAGTCCATCTCAGCCCTAGTTCAGTCCCTTGTTCTCGGTTATTCTTGATCAAGTTCTCTTGGCCTCATGTCTTTAGATAAGTCTAATGCCTTCTTGGTTCATTTTAATGAAAAAAACTACTTAGCCTAGGCATTCCACTTCAAGATATTTGTCAAAGGCAAGGATCTATGGGGCCACGTTGAATGACAACCTTGCTCCTAACAAAAACAAAGATAAGGATCAACACACCAATTGAGAGGTCAAGGATGCTCAAATCATGGCATGGATTCTAGGATCTGTCGAATCCAACATCATCTTGAACCTTTGACCCCTTAAGACTGCAGCTGAGATTTGGACTAACCTGAAGAAGCTCTACAGTCAACACAACATTGCTCATCGGTTCCAACTTGAATATGACTTGGCCAATCTCCAACAGGATAGTCTCTCTATCTCTGATTTTTACTCTAGCTTCATGAATCTTTGGACTAAATATATTGATATAGTCTATGCTACCTTACCGCCTGAAGGTCTTAATTCTATTCAATTTCTCCATAAAACTACTAAGAGGAATCAATTTCTTATGAAATTGAGATATGAATTTGAAGGCACAAGGTCTAATCTTATGAACCGAGAACATGTCCCCTCCTTGGATGTATGCCTCAATGATTTGTTTCGAGATTGGCAATGCCTTCTCACTCAAACCACCATGGAACAACGTAGATCCACCTTTATTCCCATGGCTTATTCAGCACAAGGCAAGATAGGAGACATGGATATGAGCACTACTCAATGCTTTTGTTGTAAAGGATTTGGTCATTTCGCTTCAAACTGTCCCAAATTTTTTTGCAACTACTGCAAAAGGGATGGCCATATTATCAAGGAATGCCCTATCCGACCCCCCAAGAGATCTGAAATAGCATATAATGCCTTAATTGGCTCTTCTAGTACTGGTAGTTCTGTGGATACAACACCTCTGACACAAAGTGCTCTTGCTCCTGTTCAACCTGTGACCCCCAAATGATTCAACAAATGGTCATTTCTGCATTCTCCACTTTAGGACTCTCACGTAAACCCTTCTCTACATTACCTCCTTGGTACTTTGATTCTAGTGCTTCCCATCATATGACAAACAATGCTCATTTCCTTACCAATATAAATAAATATTCTGGAAATCTCAAAATTCATACTGTTGATGGCAACCATTTACCTATCACGGCTACCGGTGATGTTTCTCCTTCTCTAACTAATGTCTTTGTCTCTCTTGGTCTTACCACTAATCTCGTTTCTGTTAGTTAGTTGGTTGACAATGATTGTAAAGTGAAATTCTCTAAATCTGGTTGTGTTTTGCAATATCAACAATCAGGGAAGATGATTGCGAGAGGGCCTAAAGTAGGACATCTTTTCCATCTCCAATTTCCTTTAAATCCATGTTTCTCTTTGCCCTTTATCACTTGTAATTATGCTCATGTTGATTACCAAGCGTGACATAAACGTCTCGAACATCCAAACTCTAATGTACTTCATGATTTGCTAAATTCTGGTTTACTTGGGAATAGAGAGTCACCATCTCTTAGTGCTGTTCAATTTGATTGCAATTCTTGTTGACTTGGCAAAAATAAAACTATGCCATTTCCCACTCACACACCAAAAGTAGTCTTGCCTTTCAGTATGATACATAGTGATGTGTGGGGTATGGCACCCTTTACTTCTCATGTTAATTACAAGTATTTCATCACTTTTATTGACGACTATAGTCGTTTTACAAGGATTTATTCCCTGCATTCTAAAATGAAGTATTTATGTTTTCGAGCTCTTTCATACTCATATTCAGACTCAATTTTCTGCCAATATCAAAATCTTTCGCTCTGACAATGGGGGTGAGTACATGTCTCATTTGTTTTAGAAATTTCTGCAAACTAATAGCATAATCTCTCAACAGTCTTGTCCTTCAACCCCTCAACAAAATAGGGGGCTAAAAGAATGAAAATGATAAGAATAATTGTATGCTTGAAAGGTTCTAGTTTTATGAAGGAAAGTAGAATGTGTGAATGTTTTGAAGAAAGAAAACCATTTTAAAAGAAAAACTCCACCTTGTAATGTTTTATTTAAAGTATGTATATGAGTGAGAATGCATGGATAAAAACTATGTTCCTATATTTTTACGGTATGAAGTAATGTTTACTGAGTATTTGACTCATTTTATATGTATTCCACCCAGGAATGAAATGAGGACGAAGCGTCATAACAAACATAGCCCAAGGAAAAAGTGATGGAAGCCTAGGCCTTTTGTATAGCATATAAAACCTTATTTTGTAAAAGAACTTATTTTTTAATTTAATGTTTTATTCTGCAAAACTCTCTCCTAGATTTATGAATGCAAGTTTTAAATTTTGACTATAGAATTTTTTATATCCTGGGAAGGGAGGAAAAAGTTTTAAAAGGTTTAGTAATTCCCGTCTCATTTTTTTCAAAAATTATTTTTTAAAGTCCCACCACAAGGACGGATGTTACAATCTGACATTTCCTTTACTGTTTGAACAAGGTATGTCAATTTATGCATCACCCTACTACTATAAATTGGCAGGCCGTAAAAACGTATTCTATGTTATCTCAAGAGCACCCTGCATTATAAACTTCTCCTACACCACAACTGCACCCTCACTCTTGATGCCTTCTCATATTTCGATTGGGCGGGCTCTCTTCATGACAGGTGTTCCACTAGTGGTTTGCTCTCTTCTTTGACAATAGCTTAATTTCCTAGAGCTCCAAGAAATGGACAACTATGGCTCACTCAAGTACGAAGGCTGAATACTGTGCTATTGCCAATGCAATTGCTGCATTGCTTTGCTCACTTCTTCTTGAACTTGGTCTTCCTTTAATGACTGCTCCCACTCTTTGGAGCGACAATTTTGGAGCAACTTATCTCACATCTAACCTCATCTTTCATTCTCGTATCAAGCATGTTGAACTAGATTTTCATTTCATCCGTGAACGTGTCTTTTAAAGGCTTATGCTTGTTTGCTTCATCTCTAGCAAAGAATAGCTAGCGGATCTCCTTATAAAGCCACTATCCACCGCTCATTTCATTTTCCTTCAGGACAAGCTTCATGTGGCCCAAGCCCTGTTGTGCTTGAGGGGGGCATGTAGAAGATAAAGCCGGAAGTCAACCTCCTGATAAGCAACCTATCAAATGTAACAAAATCAAGGATAAACTCTAGATGATACAAATCCTATTGTAACCACCTAAAAATTCAATGGATAAACTTGTACATATAATCATTATCCTTTAAGAAAAAGTACTCTATAAATACAAGCACTCTCCTGCATATTCAGTGTGCATAGAACATTAATTCATAGTGAAAATCTCTCTCTCTTTATCCCAAAAGGTTAAGCAAATAGGAAAATGTAGATTTAATAATTTATATTTGTTTTAACACTCATCCTCATGTGTGGGCTAGACTCCTCCTCAATAAATAGGCCTAACAAGTTGAATATTTAATTAAATATATAAATAGTAGAGTCAGGATTCAAACTCATGAAGACATTTGCTTTTATACTATGTTAAATCACTACCTGTCCCAAAAATTTAAACTAATAGAAGAATGTAGATTTAATCGCTTATATTTGTTTTAACACTTTTAACACTGCATATTACACAAATCTTTGGACTAGCTGACATTCTTCCTTGATCATTGTTGACATTTCGCCTTAGAATCAAATGCTTGAGTACTGGTAAGCATAGATGGATTGACCAATAAGAAGTAGAGTACTGTGATGGAAAAAACCCTAACGCCTGATCTGTGCAGGAAGGAGTTTGAGTACTATGCAAGGATGGAGTTTAACATTACAAACGATGAAGTCAGGTATTAAATTGCATTGGAAAAGTTGAGGAGCTTAGGGAAAATGCAATAGAACTTATAATATATCAAGTGGTTCCTAAGTAAGTAATTATAAGGGATCAAGTGTAATTTTAAACCCACATGTAAGATCGATGGACAAACCAAGTCATAGTTAAAAAATTTTAATTCATGGTACTGAGAAGTGTAGAAAGTTGAGTTCGGTATCAATATTGCATGTGAACAAGTAATACCGTTAATAATTCTCCTTTGGTCAATGTTTACATTAATATATAATATTATTCTATTTATGGGACTATGATCTTCTTTAGAGAACTGCTACATACACAAAGAGATTACACAAAGTAAACTCACAAACTGATGTAGTTTCATGGGATCCGTTAGATCGACTTTATAATAAAAGTAACTTTCCAATCTCACGTATTACATTAAACCAAATTAGTTTATAGGTTTACTTTTTGTATAATCTCTTTATGTTAAAAATATTTCTCTTCTTTTTAAATAAACTTGCGTTAAATTTGATATCACATACAATTTGATCATAAGTAATGGCCCCGCCAAAAAAAAACCAAAACATGCATTGTACCACAAAAAGAAAAAAGAAAAAAAAAAGGTTAGACCTATTTTTTTTTTTTTTTTTTTTATCGAAGGACCAAGAAAAGAGTAACCACAAAAACGGTCGCATTAGTACTAGACTAGTGAATTGACTACTTTGAGGCATCATCCACGTACAGCAGAAAAAGAGGACCAAACTGATCGATTTTATAGAGGGTAGGTCGACCCCTTAGATTGGGAGAAATGGATTCGAACTACCTTGCATTGTGGAGGGCGGCTCATAAGACAACACATCTTAGGTAGCGTACGTGTGGGTTGCAGAGAGTCCGGATGTGTGGTAATTGTGGACGGGTGTAATGGATCGAACTCTCTACATCATACAAAACAAGAGAGAGAGAGAGAATGACATATCTACATTAAGCAAAAATCCTATAAACTAAACTCGCATCTAATTATTATTCCATTGTAGTAATGTTGTTTTTATCATCAATCTCATTTTTTAAAAAAAGAAAGAAGTTTGACATAATGATTCGTAGGTAGTGCCATAGCCACATAGTATAATTCATTGAGAGAACAATGAAGTTGTTACGGTAAAAAATTGCACAATAGGTAAGAAGGAAAAAAAGAATCATTCTTAATTCAGTGTGATGATTTGGGTCTCGATTAGTGTGATTTGGAGCCTCCTACGACAATTCCGAATGGTTGTACGACGTCTATACATACATCCATAGCAATAAATAGGAGATAAATATGAAAAAATAAAAGAGATTGAGATACAAATTTATTTAGTTCGGCACTAAGCTTCTGTCTACGGATCGTTTGGAAGGTAAATTCACTATAATATGATAATTTTATAATTTTTTATAATTTCTCATCCTTACTGTATAATAGAAGTTAAAAATCTATTTTTTGAAAGAGATCATCTCTCTCTCTCCTCCTCATGTTAAAGTCGAAGTCAAAATCCCCCCATTTCTTCCCGTGTCCTTTATTTCTCCTTCCTTCCCTCTCTTTATGTCACATCCACGTTTCCTTTAACACACCTTATTTTCGTCCTCTCTTTGTTCCTCTTTCTTCTTCATTTCTCATTTTCTCATCCCACTTGTCTCTCAAAGGTGCCTTTTTAATGGGCTGGGCTGAGATGCCTTTTGGGCCAGGGGTAATAGGAAGTTTAGTATAGTATAACATTTGCATTGAGAGGTGAAAGGGGAGAAGGCAGGAGAAGGACTGGACAAAGATAAAGCAAAAAAATGCTTTAAATGGACACTACACTCTCTCTCGCTCTAAACCGCGCCCTCACTCTAAGGCTTCGTTTGGATGACAAACTCATTCCAATTCATTTCAACTCATCTCAACTCATCATTACAATTTTTTTAAATTTTAATATAAAATATAATAAATAATTCAATTTTTTCAAATTTCAAAACAATTTTAATATTTAAAAATAATATTCTAATAATATTTTTATCACTCAACTCAACTCAACTCAACTCATCTCAACATCCAAACGCACCCTAAACCTATCAACTTCCAATCTAAAAAGTGTTGATTTAAGTGGAGGGAGGAACTCCTTCCTCCCTTTGCCTTCCCCTCGTTCTTCACCTCACGAATCGTAAAAGGTTATTAATATAGAGTTTTTATTTTTATTTTATATCTTTTAAGATCGCGTTCTATTGCCTTCTGATCAACTTCGAGCAATACGCGCCGTACTGCAGCTTCCTAGGCTGCCGTTCTACAAGATACAAGATGCAGTCTTGCAAAATGGTGGTTGAGGAGTGAAGACGCAGACTTTCTTCAACCACAACAATCTCTCATGACTAGGGTGGAAACCCTAGGTAGACCTCATCGATGACTACTAGGAAAATCTAGCTTCATGATTAGTCATGTATTAGACTATATTGCAGTCTTTTAGCCAAGAGGGTATTGAATCTATACCACTCTCTATTAATCCCAACTTCAACTCCGGCCTCATATTTTCCTTTTACATATTTTTACTATTTAGCACTTGGTTTGAAAACTTTGGAGTGATTGTCGGAGTTCTCAACCTCTACTACTGTATTTTAAAAAAATATAAAAAAATAAATTTATAAATTAACGTGATTTGATATTATATATCAGATTATAAATTTTTTATTATAAAATAGATCTAACATAATTTATAAAATCACGTTAATTTATAGATTTTATTATATAATCTCTGTCAGTTAAAAAAAAAAAGAAAAGGCATAGAACAGTAATTTTTTTGGAAAAGGCTGTAGAGTGCTTTTGAGTTATTTTTTCTGTCAGCAAAGGATAATAACAAACTGATATCAAATTCGAAAAATTTATAGCTTGAGAAATTTTTTTTTTTTTGAGAGATGTGAACATTAATATTAATATTATTTTAAAAAATAATAATTTGAAAACTTGATTTATTTTTTTTATAATATTGAAAAATTGATTTTAGAAATACGTCTTTTGCCGACAGGCAAGAGCTAATTATACAACGCACCGCAAAGAGTAAATGATATCTTTAATTGTGAAGGAAGGCCATCCGACTCCCCCACAACCACAAATCATCAAAGAAACACGTAGTATTAAGATCCCGATACACCATTAAAGAAGGAAGAGAGCTTTTTGTCTCTTTGATCTGTAGCTGTTGTGAGATTGTCTGTCTCTCTCTCTCTCTGCAATATATCATCAAGAAAACAAGAAGAGAAGAAGAGTCATCAAAATCATATTAGAACATGGCACGCAAGGCAGTGTTGATTGGATGCAATTACCCAGGAACCAAAGCAGCGCTCAAAGGTTGCATAAACGATGTGAAGAGGATGTATCAGTGCCTCGTAGATCGATATGGGTTTGCAGAAGAAGACATCACAGTCTTGATCGACACGGACGATTCCTACACTCAGCCAACTGGGCGGAATATCCGCAGAGCTCTGGCGGATCTGGTGCGATCGGCCGAGCCCGGGGATTTTCTCTTTGTTCATTACAGCGGCCACGGCACCCGCCTTCCGGCTGAGACCGGTGAAGATGATGATACTGGATACGATGAATGCATTGTTCCTTCTGATATGAATCTCATCACTGGTCATTCTTTCTCCTTTATTTATTTTATAATTTTTTTTTCTGTTGTTGGCTTTTTCTATTATTTCTGAATCTCTGATCCCTATGCCTGGTCGTTGAAAATAAGTAAGAATAACATTCTTTTTTCTGGAAAATCTTTCCAGGGAATATTCCCAAGTGATGTGGGGAATTCAAGGAAAAAAAATTCTTTTTCTACAAAATCTTTCTCGGGTATATTCCAGGCCAGGTGATGCGTAGGTTTTCAATGGGGGGAAAAACAAATCTTCCTTGAATCTCAGGGCGATGTGCCTTTTTTTTTTTTCCCCCCCTCCCACGTATCTCTAAAACGATTGTTTTTTCTTCGTTTCTGATAGAATGAATATGAGAAACAAATGGAAGAGGCATGATGATCTGCTTTTGCAAAGCTTCTTTACAGTATTATTTAACTGATCGAATCTCATGTTTTTTAGGAATATAATGTATTGTGGGTGTAAACAGATGATGATTTCAGGGAGATTGTAGACAGTGTTCCTGAAGGTTGCAGCCTAACCATTGTGTCCGATTCGTGCCACAGTGGTGGCCTCATTGACGAGTCCAAGGAGCAGATTGGAGAAAGTACAAATCGTCAAGAAAACAGCAGCTCAGGCTCTTCCGGTTTTGGCTTTAAAAGCTTTTTGAAACAGAAAGTGGAAGGTGCATTCGAGTCTCGCGGAATTAGCATACCCCATCGCCGTCATCACGGGGAGGAAGCTGAAGCCGACAGAGATGTTCAGATTGCATATGGTGAGCAAGGCTATGTTAAGGGCAGAGAACTGCCCCTTCCGACTCTCATCGACATACTCAAGCAGAAAACTGGTAAGGAGGACATTGATGTCGGGAAGCTGAGGACAACACTTTTCGATGTGTTTGGTGAGGATGCAAGCCCTAAGGTGAAGAAGTTCATGAAGGTGATCATGGACAAACTTCAGCATGGTGAAGGAGAGAGTGGAGAAGGAAGTGGGTTGTTGGGGATGGTTGGAAGTCTGGCTCAAGAGTTTCTGAAACAGAAGCTGGAGGATAACGATGAAGGGTATGCAAAACCAGCCATGGAGACACACGTTGAGAGCAAGCAGGAGGTCTATGCCGGATCAGCCAAGCGTGCCCTTCCGGATAACGGAATCCTGATTAGCGGCTGCCAGACTGACCAAACATCTGCTGATGCCAGTCCATCAGGCAATTCTGCTGCAGCATATGGAGCTCTTAGTAATGCTATTCAGACCATACTCTCCGAGACAGATGGTGCAGTGAGTAATCAGGAGCTTGTTTTGAGGGCTCGAGAGGTGCTGAAGAGCCAGGGATTCGCTCAGCGACCTGGCCTCTATTGCGGTGATCATCTTGTTGATGCACCTTTTTGCGTGCCAAGCTAAAAGCACCTTGCCAAGCATTTTAAGAATAAATAAACTATATGGGGTTTTTTATGTGGTTTGTGTCTGATGTTGAGGTGTGTGTGTGTGAAGTCATTGTACTGGTTTGCTTTTGGGATTTGGTAAACGAAACTTTATAAAAAAGGATTTTCTATTTCATGTGTTATCTGATGAATGTGCATGTAACCAATACAAATTCGTTTAACAAAAACTATAATCAATACAGAGCCTAGTAACCCTAATGTCTTTCACATTTCGTGAAAATGTGGATAATATACAAAATTATATCCAAAAAAATTGAAGCCCGGACGGAAAAATCAAAATGAATCTGTGCACAGTCCTGTATGGTGCAGAGAATTCCTCTTTTTCTCCCCCCTCATAACCCTCCTGTTCTCCAATGTGAGGTATGCAAATGCAAGGGGCTCTTTTAAACAAAATATATTCACGCTTCGAAACTGTTGCATCTTGACAGGAGAGAAATAGATACAAACAGACAATCCCTTCGAGCAAAAAACCACCGACACCTTTGCAGGAGAGATAACGGGTGCGGGCAGTTATCTCTTTGAGCTAAAAACTGACACTTTAATCTCAATCAATATCTTGAACCCATGCTAAATCTGCAAGCATTGTATAAGTCAAGACTCATATTAGTTTCTTGCCCCCATGAAAATATGATTCGATCATACATAAATGAACGCTGCGTAAATAAAATCGACTCGCTCACTGGAACAATCCCCCACAAGTAATGCAACCACAGGAAAGAAAATAAATAACTTGACAGAGAGAGAGAGAGATTGACCTTGAAGCACAGATTCAACTGCTGCATTGGGGACAAGAAGCCCAACAATCCGCCGATTGTCTCTGGTAGTTTCTATACGCACCACACGGAGCCGCTTGTGGCTTTGACGGGCCTACATAATGTTTCAGTAGTCATTGATCAGTAATAATCCATATAGAACAGAATGACACTGTTTGCCACAAATTGGACAAAAGTAAAAAATTATCTCTTTAGCAAGCCAAATTCTTTATTGACGTAGAAAATCAAATAAGACAGTGCCCATCAGATCCATCCCTGGGAGTAAATCCCAGATATATGATGCCACCAACTAGAACAGTGTATTGGGTTATCTAGGGGGAACTCTTAGTGCAATGTGAACCTACAGCTCATCCCAAACCCACCCTTTGACTAATAGGTTGCACCAGTTTTCTTATCAAGCCAAACAATACGGTACTAAATGATAAAAATCAAGTGTATGGGTAAATCTGAAAGGATGTACAACTACGATGGAATTAGTGACTTGGTGGAATACACAAAAGTGAACTTTTTGTAACATACTTGAATTTTAACATTACCCTAAGTTATTATGGTTAGCAAGGGCAGTAATAAGTATATGAAGTACTTAAAGCAAGGGGCAAAGAGGGAACATTGAGCCAATTGGCACCTAAGTGCTCAATTGCAACTAGTCCCAGCAGAGAGGGAAAGAATGCAGAAAAGATGCAAATATGTAATGGCACTTACTCATCCAAACCTCACATGATCCACCAAGCAGTATAATGTAATATTGTTGTATTGGGCAATCTCAAATAATTTATTAAGAAAATATACAGCCTATATATTATGATAAGATGGATGAGTGGTGACACAAGGAATATGCAACATTTAATAAGATCATAAAAAAGTTGAATAAAAGATGATAGATCCATGTTGAAGACCTAGAGATGAAAGTGTGCAGAAGATTAAAACCGAGGGTCAAAAGGACAGAAACAGGCCAAGAAGTTATGGAGTGAATAACTCTAGACAGAGCATAATGGCAGAAAAGAGTTCAGATAGCAAAGGTCCTATTATTTCAGATAAGCTTGTTTGGGTAAGCAAAATTAAAATGCATTTTGCTTTTGCAAATTACAAAATCATCACAGATCTATTGATGAGCCAGGCCAGGTTACCTGCTTAGAAAGGGCCTTCTCAATAGTGCCCCAAACAGGAAGGATGAGTCCACCCAATACATTTACTTCCTGAATTCTTCTGCCAACTGTACAGAAGTTGCCTAGCTTACAATTGGGGCCATGCATGCACTGCAGGTAAATATAGCATTAAGCTGTGTAAGAAAAAGAACAACGATGATACAGGATCAACAGGTAAATATTCTTTAAATGATGCTAAAAATATCTAAACTTCGAAAATAACTTAAAAAATTTAAGCAAGTAACGCAAGTAATAAAAAACTCATCACATGCATCTTTGCATGAAGTGTATGTTCCAAAGAATTGAGCCATGCACTTGAGGTTGACAACGAAACACTTCCATTATTGTATTCAACGGCAGTGCCTCCTCCCACAATCCCAGTAAAGGAAAATCAAACCTTTATCTCAATAGATTACTAATCACTCCACGAACAAGTGCACCCAGTACATAGGATGTATATACATGATAACCCCTTTGGATTCGGCAAACAACAATCCAGGAAATCAGAAATACTAGAAAAAGGAGAAGTAGTATATGCTCCTATCCATGTATAGTTTAGCAAATTATCCACATTAAACCGATTAACAAATTTCGTTCTAAATAGAAATACCTACAACCAAAGAAAAATAATTTCATCAACACTCTACCTGTTTAGATGATACTTCAAATTCATCTTCCCAACCACTACGAGCCTTCTCTAAAGATGATATTTTGCGATACTTATTTTTAAGCTCCGCCAGAGGCATTTCCCTGGAGAAGGTACAACGATGCAGTTAAAGATTGGAGGTGAAGATGAAAATGAAGTCTGGTAATTAATATTTTTTTATACCTTAGGGACTCCCCAACGGCTGGTCGTACTATCTTAAACATTCCAGAAGCAGAACTGAATCATAATTCCAAGAAAAAAATAAAATAAAAAAATGAGTCAAGCACATTGCTTTCCTGATTTGATCTGAATGAAAGTACATCCTTGTGCATGTGTGTTGAACAAATACAATCATTGAGTAAAAAAGACCAGGATGGTCTCATGAAAGGTAATATATTGCTTATAAAAAAAAAAGAAAGGTGATATCAAGCCCCACATTAAATACCAAAATAAAAATAAAAATTATACAAGTCCATTTACATATGCTTCATGTTATATGCAACCGAGATAAGAAGGTAAGAACTTAATTTAGATACATTTGAAACACCAGAACACGTGTTCTTATAAAATTCTACTTTTTTTTTTTAAAAAAAGACTAAGTTGTTGCAACTTCACCTAAAGTTAAAGCCAGAATCACTTGCATTCTAGCAATAGGTAACCAAAGAAGATATTCCCTTCCATTTATATTTACTATTACTGTAGCAAGAAAAAGACAAGGAAAAAAACTTAAAAAAGACTAAACGAATAAAAAATCAGCTAAAGAACAGGTCCTTCCACCCTAACGCTTCCAAAGCTCTGGGAGCTCTACTCTAAAATTCATTCTATATGAATTGGGTTGAACTTAAGCCACAACTCAGTATATGAATATAATCAATGTGGTGCAGCATTCATTGCTTTTTTTAGCAAAAGAAATTAATGTTCTTATGGAATCCTTATCATTTAAACATAGTATAATACTGATGAAGACAAGCCAAGAAGTTGGGACATTAAATAATAATTAAACCCTTATACATAGATATATATTATATATGTACAACACTAAATAAAAAGTTAAAAGTCAAGACATTAATAAGTTGCAATATCTTTCCTTGAATTAATCGTATAAAATTATGATGTACAGATACAAAATTCAACAAGAAAAAAAGACGGATACAAGTAGATTCAAGGATAATACCTTTCAAATGCTAATGTGAAGTGACGCCTCCCCAACCACTCCCTCTTAGATTCATAGAATCCATCATTTGCTGAATTAAGCCCATCCTTTCGCTTCTCGTCAAGAATGGTACTTGCGGACTGACAGGCAAATGAATTACACATTTATTTGGCTTCTTGTGAAAGTCAACATACCATTAAACACCTAAACTAGAAATTGGAGTGAAAAAGATACCTCCCATGTCATTCCACGATCAAGAGTGAAAGTAAAGAGCACTGTTGATGCCCCAGACATTTGATCCACATGAACAGTCTGCATGGAAAAGCAGTTAGGATGACCAAATTTGTAAAGCCAGTGAGAGATTCAGCAACGTATTGACCTTGGGGGTTCCTTGTAATTCGATGACATTAGCTTTCATATCAACAATCCCTGAGTCAAGATTCCCTTCAATGCGTGCATTCTGAATAAGTAGGTCCAAGATGCCAACAAATAACTCAAATAACCTGTGAATTGATGAGCATGTTCAGATAACAAGCCCAATTCTAACTGCAGTGAGCACAAAACTCTTTAATAACAAACCACTGACCTATTTTGAATATCAGGTGGCAGTCCCAAAAGCCGATTGAGGAAACGTCCAACGTCATGCATATCAGAGTCAATTATACGGCCAGATAACTTTCCAGAATCTTTTCCATTAACTACAGCAAATATTTTTTTTTGATAAGTAAAAATATTGTATATATCAAAAGGAGAAACCAAGTACACTGAATGTATACAAGAAAACACCTTGTCCAAAATGACCCAACAAGCCCCAAATTACCCAAAAAGCCCATAAGAAAATCCAAAATACATCAGACCCGACCCCAACCTCTAGTTTCCCATAGAACTAAAACTCTACCCGAACACCAACCCTAACACCTTGATTCTGGTCTTCACAATGCCCTCCCTTTAGACTTCCCTCTAGTTGAGCTACCATCCTTAGCGTCGTAGTTGATTGTCGAAAAAAGACGCTGTAACTCCCTACTTTTCTTGAAACTTGATTTGGTTTCAAGTGTGCGGCTTGACTCGATCGCAGTAATTAGTTCTTTAAATTGGTCTTCACATCCTCCATGTGAAATTCCCACGAACTGCTGAATCTCATTAACTTTAGGCAGAATCCAATCCGCTATTGGAGGAATATAGACCAGGGGAGCCACAATATCTAACTGCAGTCCCGACTCTAGACATTCCTCTACATACGGCACCAACGCCAAACCCATTGGTTCTCCAGTAACTCCATTGGTTCTCTCCAATGGTATCGGGGTCCCTATTGGAGAATCTGGAGCGACAACAAGTCCCTTCACTTCTGGGGTGATAGAGGATCCTACATCTCTGTCAGACCTCGGCAGTACACCCTTTTCCTTCAACTCAAACAAGGGAGCCATAGTTTCTTCAGGGACCAAGGGTGTAATACCAACTATCGGTCTATCATGTGTTACACGAGGCGAATGACATTCCATTACTGATGTCTCAACACTGATACCAGATGTGGACCCCGCTTCAAATATTCCAGATTTCCTTTTAACCTGCCATACTCTCCTGGATCTGGTTATAGGGACCGGACCAAATCCAATTTTCCGTTTTCCTTCTTTTAAAGGGTTCAAGCCCGTCTTGTTTCTTACAACCCTATTGTCTCCAGCTGAAAGTAGGTCTATTTTCGTAGACAAGCAAGCTATTGCTGCTTTCAACTCGACCAATTGGGTTTCTATCTCCTTTAAAAAATTATGCATCTCTACAAGCAGGTCCTGAGGGATGATTTGCAAACCCCCCTCATTCTGAACTCTCGAGGCATGACCCGTCTTCAAAGCGGTTGCATAGGATCGCCTAGACACCGAGGATGTACTTGGGTCTTTCCCTTCCAAGCTCTCTTCCGCGCCACCTACATTTTTGCTATAGCCCCCCTGCATTTGATTTGGAGGGACTGGCCCCCCTTCAGCACCTCTTTGTCCATCCACAAGACTGGTCTTGCCATGGGAAAAGTCATGCAGTACCTCCCCCATTCTTCTCTAGCCACTGCCCCCCTCCTCAAGGATGAATATAAAATTCCTCCTCCCACCACCACCATATTCCTCCACTGCCATATAACGTCCTCGCGGATTCGAGCAGCGATGCGCCGTGAAAGTACGTCTGCCTTCTCGGACAGTGGAGTAAAAATCCCTTTTGTCATTTGTGCACACAGTCATGGCCTTAGCTAGCCATTTTACTGTTGTTGAACCCAGAATCAATTTCGAAATCACCCTTCGACTCCTTTCAGTAATGCCCAACATGCTCCCCTCCTTCACAAATGTAAAGGATTTAGATTCTATGACCAACTCCATAGAAAGACCCATATTGAGCCCAACAGCCCCAACACCCAATCAGCACCTGTTCAGCAACCCAACGTCATCTCCGGAAGAAAAGATGCGGCTGTTGGGCTGTCACCGACTCACCGTAACCCTCTGAGACAGCAGCACAACCACCGGTCACTTTGGAAGGCGGCAGAAAAAGACCCAGTGAAAAACTAGGTCGCCGGAGGGATGATTGTCGCCGGATGGCCCTTAGCGAGGTCGCCAGAGCCCGTCGGCCTTGTCTGTGGAGGTGGTGAGGATACCTCGCAGGCAAGTGTGTTTGGAACTTGCGAAACGAGTAGATCTCGCGAGAAGGAGCTGTTCGCCGGAGAGAACCGACACCGGGGGGCCCTCGGCGAGGACGCCGGGGTCTGTCGGCCTCGTCTGTGGCAGATACCTCACCAGCAAGTGTGTAACTCACGAAAGGAGTAGATCTCGCGAGAAGAAGCTCTTCGTCGGAGAGAACCGACGCCAGGGGGCCCTCAGCGAGGACGCCGGGGTCCGTCGGCCTCGTCTGTGGTGGAGGTGAGATGCTACTCTCCGATCGCCAGTGGGTAATGGGTGGCGGTGCTGGTAGATGTATTAGGGTTTTAAGCTATTCTATCTACAGCAAATATAAAACACAAAAATCACAACCAGACAAGTATAAGTCACAAGATCTCATATTCTGCTACATTATAACCCAAAATAAATCATAGACAATATTTGAACTATGGCACTTTAGTGCAGTCAACTGTAATAGATGATTTTTGTAATAAAAATTACCAAGAACTGTGTCCCTAACTATTCCCACAGAAACAAGAGCAGCTTTTGCCTTCGTTATAAAATCTTGGGTAGTCTCTGGTTTTTCAGATGAGCATCCAGGAGGTACAACAGGCAGAGAATCCTGAAAAATAAAACATATTTATTTCCCACAATATTCAGCCTCTCTTTTTCCACAAGTATTAGCACGAAGAGAGAGATATATCATCGCCACTAAAAGGTTATTAAAAAACCAAAAAAAAAAAAAAAGAACCTGCTCCATGATTCCTTTATACATCACCATAAGGGCCTTCTTTCCATTCGCACTATCATAATTATAAGCACTCAAAGTTGGCCCTGCTCTGCAATGAATTCAGAGAGATGATTTGGGGGTTTAAGAATAAGGTTGGAATTCATTTTCTCATACTTCTTAAGACCAAAAATAAACCACACTTGCCTGCGGTCTCCTTGTGTTAAGGCACCAAGAGATTCTAATCTCTTTGCAACAATTGACGCAAACCGGCGTTCCCCGCCAAGATTGGTGAAGAGTAGCCTATAAAGCATAGAATTGGCTATTATAAATCACATTAGGTAATCACATTTATAGTTATTTTATAAGAATTGGCTATTATAAATCTCAGACATACACAAAATATCTAGGAGTCACTGAAAAAAGTGACAGTAATACAAACTGAGTACTCAGGAAATCAAGTAGAAAGAAAAAGTGACAGTAATAAAAACTCAATTTAATTCTCTAAAGATTTTCTTCTTTTTCACTATTTTATAGAGGGATCAATTGCAATGTTTTGTGGTAAATGAGCTCTTGCGCTATTTAATGACCATTAGAGATATATATATATATATATATATATTTTATAGAAATATAAAATATAAGTAACATTATTTATAGACAAGTTAGGAGATAACTAAAAGTTCAAATACTATTGGAGCTAAATAATTCCCTATAGGTCCCTCCTCAAGTTATAACTACCCCTGAAGGTTTTACTTCATATATAAGTAAAAGTACTGAAGTTTATCAAAACAAAAACTATGGATCCCCGATTCTCAAGATGTATACATACAAGAAGTCCACCTAATTGGAAAAAGGAAAAGTGGATAGGAAGTCTAGAAAAGTATAATCATAAACAGTTTTGGGCCACTACTTGTTGAAAGAGTGTATTAAGGAAGGAGACTTGACCTCCACCATCGACTTTTTGTAGTAATCAGAAGTGTGCACAGTTCTCTCTCAAAATACCCCACAATAGCTCATGCGGTTGGCTATTAAACTGCCCTTTCCAACATTGTAGAAGATCCACCAGACAAGAGGGCATAACCCCAACTATCCCAAATGACCATATTCCATAATGCGCTAGCAACATCACAACGCAGAAGAATGTGATCCACTATTTCCCATCCTTATGGCACATGTAGCACCGATTAATCATCACAATACTCCGCTTCCTAACATTATCCCTAAAGGTGGCCAGTCATTCATTCATCCCAACGGGAAATTTCCTCTAAGTTGCAACAAGGGTAGGGAGAGAAAGAGAGACAGAAACTCATGTTTCATTCTTCTATCTTAAAACACAAGGGAAAAAAAATCTAGGGCAAACTCCCAGGGTGTGTCTAAATAGAGAGGAGAGAGAGTTTCTTTTCTTGCTTCTCGAGGCGACACGCATATCAACATTTTTTTTTTTGGAGAGCCCACACCATTAGCTGAAAATAGCAACTGAGAAGGAGTTTCAAGAGTTGCAGATATGAGATTTGGAAGAGCAATATTGAAAGTAGCTCTAAAATTTTTGCAAAGCACACTTCAAGAGTTGGAATCTTAACTACATTGTTCTAATTTAAAAGGACCTCAAAATTTTTTCAAGATTGTGATTTTGCAAAGGAAAAAAAAGAAGTTGTTTAGATCTTGTGTTATTCCGCAGCCTATGATATATAAGTGATGGGTATCTGTTTCCCACACCTTTATCATATATAATCGCTTACTATAAAAGACAACAATCATGGAAGCTCTAGAATCAAGCCACAGGCCTAAGCCAATAAAGAGGCCCATTCCAAAGGCATCTAAGAAAATGGAAAGGTGGAAGCTAACATTTTGGCTTTCAGAAAGTCGACCATTTCCCAAATACGAGCAAGGATGCTACCATAGTTCTGCATGAGGAGGAACAGAGATGCTAGCAAAGTTCTGCAAGAGGTAAGCCATTGTGTCTGATGAAGATTGAACCCATTAAGATGGGTGACGAAGATACAACAGAACCCTTGGTTGTAGAGGGCCTAACTTCTCTATACAAAAATCTCTGGTCATGGTTAGGGGTGTTATCTGAACAGGCCGCTCGACAGGTAGCTCGAATCCGATTTGGTTAAACTTGACTCATGCTCGATTTGTTTATAATTTTATTACATGAGCCCGTTTGCAAACATGAAATTATGATCGATATTAAACCATACAACTCGTATAAAACTCAACTCAAATTGATAAATGTTTGCGAACATGCGTGTATAGTACTCAACTCGTAAGCTTGCTCGCATATATTGTAATACACACATATATTAATAAATATAGAGTAATGCTGGAAACAGTAATGCTAGTGTTGCTCGAATCGTAATTGAGTCGAGTGCATAATCTAGCTCGGCTGGAGAAGATGTTGAAGTTTTCTTATTTTCTCAATTTAAAAGATAATAAATGAAATGAATCAACATTGCATTAGTCAAAAATAAAAAAAGTACTAGGAAACTCTTAGCCGCTCTCGTCCAGACCCTCTCTCTCTAAAAAAACCCTACCGTCCGATCATAGCTAGGGGGAGGGGAAGCTTCGGCTTCCTCATCCCCTTTCCTCTCCTCCCTCTCTACCGTCATATCCGACGGTTTCTTTTGCTTTTTTGTTGTTTTTCAGGTTTCGGCCGAATAAAGGGGAGGTAGTCGATCCGAGCTCCTCCGGTGGATTTTTCCTACACGCGTACCACCGGGAGAACCCTCACCTGCCGATCTTGCAGCCTCCCGCTTTGGGCGCCATTTGGAGCGGTGCGTCGCCCCCACACGCGGATTATAGAGAACGTGTGGCATATGCGAGCCACCGCGTATCACACTGCGTTGAAGCCATGTGCGGCAGCTCAGGGTCCAGTACACCGGCACTGTCTCGACCGGCTGTTTGGCTTCTTCCCAGGGTGGCGCGTGAAAGCCACCACCGATCCTGTTTTGCTCTGCTTTTCCGAATCTGTTACTTTGTTTAGTAGTTGTTTGTAGTGTTGTTTTGTTGGGTTTTTACTCTGTTTGCAGTGTTGTTTCGTTTGTAGTGTTGTTTTTGTTGGATGTTTGTTTTAAGCATTAATAAATAGAAATAGGCTATTAGACCCTTTTGGTGTCCATAGCAGTTGAGTCCTGTTTTTCTTTTGGGAAGAGACGGTGTGATAGGACGACTCCTTATAGGGAGGACAGAAGGTGATAGCACTTCTCTTCTTTTGAAGAGAAGTCTTTTATCTCTGTTTTTTCAGATTGTTATTCTCTCAGACAAACCTAGTTTGTTTAGAAAGAGTTTATAGAAGTTAAGATAAAGTCCATCATAAAGAAATTTATGTATGAGGGTGCTACAGAGCAGATGCGAAGGTTGACTTGTAGTTTGGGTTTTTCCCTATATTGATAAGTCACATATGTAACTTCGAGATTCATTAATGAAATGAAGTCTATTTCCATAAAAAAAAAAAAGTACTAACATAATATTACAATTTTTACTTATAATTATATTTATAACTAACTAATACAAATATATAGATATGCATGCACACATATATGTTAATTTATATATTGCTACTCCATATATGATATACTATATACATATAATACATACATTTATATAACATATTTTTATGAGAAATGATACTTGCAGTCCTAGGGTGTTCAAGTTCCGCACACTCGTGCTGAGCCTTAGAGGTCGACTCTCATACGAGCCGAGCTTGATCTAAGACTAATGAATATTTGAACTGAGCTTTGACAGCTCGAACTCGGCTCGAATACAGCCCCAGTCATGGTTTGCTTTGTTGATGTCTATGTTCTGCTAGATTGTGCTAGTTTGATAGTAGCGACTATGCTATGACACATTTTTTCTCATTTAACTTGAGAGGTTGCTTTAGTTGGTTCTAGTGCTGTGTATGGTCATATCCTTTACCCAACTAGGGCTAAGTTGCTTCCAACTTTTGTGGCAGAACTTAAATAGTCCAAACTATGGTAGCTTCTTTTTCCTGTTGGCCAAGCTGTTACAGCTACTGGTTGTCCAACTAATTAAACAGTAAAATAATGCAGATGCAACATTTATAGATTAAAGAATTAAACATATAATGCCTTCAACCTGTACTCGGGTGCAGAAGCTTGGTTCGACCGGTGAGTTCTTCCAAACTGTTGAATTGCTCTGTCAGCACTCCATGGAAGTTCCAGTGTCAGATGCACTCTTCTTTTCTGTCATGAAGTATCAAAATGATGTATTTCCAATGCAAACAATGAGAATGGGAACTTAGAAAGAAAATGAAGTATAAAATTACATATCTAAGCCAACTGTAGACAACATATTCAGTTCCTACCAATGGTAAAAATATAGTATGGCACACATATGATCCCCCCTCCCCCCCCCCTGCGGGCGACTAATGGGTATAGGTGGTATATGGGATTTCACATTGCTAGGGAGGGAGCTCTTACTTTTTATGATTCCAATAGGACTCTAATTGTACTTGGGACCAGTCCTTTTGTTTATAATGATTCCAATGGGGCAACAATTGTACCATTGACTAGTCTTTTTGGAGTATGGCATAGATGTGGCTTGGATCTCCCTTGGGGCATTAAATACAAATGTCATGCAAATAGTGTAGTCAAAGAAGCATGCAGAGGATGTTAGAGGTTTCACAAAACTAAACATACCTGATTCGCAGCTCTTCTATCTGCCTGCAAAGAAACACCAGCTGACCCAGCTTCAGATATGATGGCAACCAACTTTTTACCATCCATAAAGAGCTGTTTCTCATGCATGTTAACCATCTCCATGGTGACCTCTTTTCTGAAGCAGCATACAAAATAGCAATTTAGCCACCATAAAATAATAATGAACCATGCGAGAAAGAAAGATACTCAAACTCACGTGTTTCGTGCCTGATAAGTAACACCTTTTCCACTAGAGGCCCTAACAAGCATGCCTCGCCTCCCTGTTATTTCTGCCACTTTATCAGGCCCTCCGAGCTGCATTAAAGTTACAGGCATGGTCAACAAGAATAATAACATCAAACACAGCAGAGGGTGCTGATCATTTGACTGTAAACTAAGCAGATATCCAATGCCCACTAAAAAACAGAGAAGCCAAACAGCAGATGTGAGCAAAAACTTACATGTGAGGCAACAAATTGTAATAATAGATTCTCTGAAAAAGTTCGAGCTGCTTTTAAAAACTCAGGTATGACCGAATGAGGTGCAACAGCATCACTCAGCTAATGACTTAGATTCAGAAAAACCCACAAACAAAGTTCATGGGTTCTTAGTCTTTCTGGACTAAATCCACAGCCAAGTAAAACACAGATCCTAGCTAGTGATGAGCAACTCAAGGACACAGTATTCTGAGTTCTGTCCTAGTCAGCAGAAGCTACAACAGTTTTAATTTCCTCTACTATGCAGAAAATCCTTAGAAATGTAAGTCAAGGACCTCAGTGGGGGTCTCTATCTATTTGCCGTGGCCCAGTTGGAGCTCAAGTTCATGCTAACAAGTTATTAAAATCATAAGGACATATGAATACCACCTGATCAATGATGTCATCTAAAGGATTGTTAGGCAGATCCAAAGAACGAACTATCTCCAGAATTTTGGTCTTACGCTCCAAAGCTGCTTCATACCTATTACCAAGGTTATAGCACACGTATTACTGCTATTGGCATGTAGTAACTTAATAACTACCACCACTACAACCACACCCCTAAACCCCAAAGACGAACAACTCTTGAAGTAGAGAACCTCTTCAAAAGATCTGCTATATATGCATGTCTTGCTTGAAGATATTCATCTGTTTTTTCCTTGCATGAATGACATGACCAATCTCCAGTTACCAAGTCTATGACAGGTGGTACTAAACAAGCAGGATGGACCAGTTGGCCACAACAGGAACATTGGAGCAAAGTCTTACTTTCCTGCAAGGGAAGCATATGATCAGCAATCACAGTTTACATTCAAACCATCAGCACAAATCAAGAGAAACTACCTCATCATCATTGCAAATCTCACAGATCCGAAAATCATCATCAGATTCAGTAGATTCATGAGCAGAATCAGCTGCATTCATTAAACTGGAACTTAGAAATAATCAAGCATATACTTCGGCTATTCACAACTTTCGTCTCAGCAGATAATATTCATTGGGCTAAAAACAGTAACACTAAAAGCACACAAAAACCATGAATGATAATATTGACAAAAGCCACAGTTGCACATAGTATATGGTCTAAAAGTGATATACCTTACAAAGAATCTGGCAAAGTTGCAAATACGAAGACAATAAAAACCAAATGAAAAACCTCACAAGGAAAAACGTCAGATATTGATGAGGATGAGATCAGGTGATGATGCACCTAGTTTTCAAGCACAATACAATGAAATGAAGTCTGATTTGTATACCCTTTGTGCTACAGAAGAGAAGATAGTTTATAGATAAATACACCAGGTTCTTCAGTGTCCGATTTCAAGAAACTCACTTTCAGATTCTTCTTCACTTTCACCATCACTTGCAGGTTTCCATTTTGCAACTTTCCTAACCCTCCCTTTCATTGAGACACCAGGAGTTGCTGAGTGCCTTTTCCGTTGAAGCTCCTTAACACTTTCCTCTCCTATATTAAAATCAGAAGTTAATCTCAGTCACAGAAGGTATATGAATAAGGTACAAACAATCCAGTAAATAAACCAAGCACATGCCTGGAAGAGGTTCTGGCTTTTCTGGCAAAGGATAATTTTCCTCCACAAATTTTAGCAGCAGTTCTCGAGGTCCAGAGATAAAATCATCAAGTTCAAGACCCTATTGAGGGTGAGGAATTAAAAAGCTTTCAAATATGAAACCAATCCAAACAACAAAGATTAGATAGTAAATGCTGGGACCTAACATGAAATCACAGATACGCACATATTTTGTCACAGCTTCCTCAGTCCGTGCCTCTCCAGTACTCTGAAGGCCAACAACCACACACTTATCTTCCATTAATGCTTGCTTCGCTAGTCTTACAGTAGCAGGGACCTTAGCTGACATACACATATGTCTAAAGAAACGCTACAACACCAAATGGAGGAAAAACAAATAACAAAATGATTGAGGATATAAATTGAAAACTAAGAAAGAAAAATGAAATTCAATTGCCAAAAATGTTAAACCGCACCAATGGTCCAGCAGGTCATATACCTGATGGCTTGCCCAATACAATCTCCACAACTGACTACTACTAGGCTTCTCATTTGAAAGAAAAGCACTTGCTGACAACAATTCCACACGTAACTCTGCCCAAAACTCAGCAGCTTTTTTATACATATCCTTGAAAAAAATTGGCGTAGGATAAAATACCAAAAGAGATCTTCAGAATATACATGAGATAGAAAATTTTAAAGATTGAATATGAAATTTATAAAGCAAGTAACTAGAATATGATGCTTTCTGGGGTTTAAACTGCATTCCTTGGAGATGTTGAATGTAGTTGTCCATAATGCTCATTAAAATGAGCATGATTCAACTAAAAAGAAGCAAAGGTTACAGCTAGGCCACAAACAAACATTCAATTAACATATTTACATCCATGTAGAATTCTCATCCCTTAATCTCAAATGACATGAAGTACAATTTTCCTTACATTTGTACTCATCATTTATACTTTCATTTTTTTCTCTTTTTGGTCTGTTTTTCCTTTTTCACTTTTTCCTTTTTACGGCTACAAGCAGTGTCTCTCAGTAACCACATATTTAAACTTGTATCACCATGAAATACTCCTTCGTCCACTTTCTAAACAACTATATGATGGCTCGGTTTCACAGCCAGTGACAGAATCCAGAAGGCATTACAGACAAATCTTTTGATAAAGATTTGAATTTTTATATTTTAGCTTTTTTATGAATTGAAAAAATAAAAGATAAAAAAGGAAATATACAACCACAGTTTTATATGAATATGAATAATATTTTTTTTGTTAGTATAAACATTTGATTGAATTTTATGCACTCATTAATTTAAAAAATACTTGAACTTGGGTACTTGTAAATTGTGAATTTGTAAAATCTTTCTTTTTTCTTGAATCTGTAATTTGTGAATTTGTAAAGGGGGCCAATAGAACATGAGCATGATTTCCTAGCAGGGTCCAGCAAGAAAACAATTTGAAAAAATTTACGAGTACTTTAGAGAGAAGGGGAAAGGGGACAAATAAGCTTTCCCCAGGAGCAACAAAAAATGTGCATGGTTTTGTCAAATTATGAAGCACGTGCCCAAATTATTTATGTGCTTGCAATGCATAAAAACCACAATAACTAAAAAAGATTTGGTTTAATGAGTATCACATATAGCAAAGCAAAAGAATGCCTTGTACCATCATTTCAGCTTCTAATGGTGCTTCAACAACTTCAAACTCCACTCCTTTGTAGCTAAGTGTACGACAAACATACATCCCCCTGAAATGTGGAGAACATGATTTAGGAAAATAAAATATTGCACTGAAATGAATTTTAGACTAATATTAACCTTGCTTTCATGTCCATGGCAACAAGTTCCAGTGCTCCAACACCCCCTTTTTCCAGAGCACCTGCAGGTAACCTTTTGTAAGAAAAGATTCTGCTAAATTTGAATAATTCAAGTAGGAAATGAAATAAGTGAATATATAAAAATATGAGGGTGGATTAGGGAAAAAAGATTAAACAAATTGTATGGAAAGCAACCAATAGCCAAGAATGAAATTTGTAATCTTCACCACTAAACAATAATTTTTTTTTTTTATAAGTACCACTAAACAATAATTAAATGAATTGATGCATTAGTGTGTGTGTGTGTGTGTATGGTTGTGCATCGATGCGTGTATATATATCCACTAGGGGTGTGCGGCAGGTCACCTGGACCTGTCCTGCCCTGCCCGCCGCTATCCTTGGGGAAGGTGGGCTTTAGAGTATAATTATATGTCTATAAAGATTCCAATGTCGAACAATCAAAGCAAAAACAAGCTTTTGGAATCTTGAATTATCCTTTTCTTTCCTGAAAACAGAATAAAAGATCCACAAATATGATTTTCAGTTCTTTTTTTTTCTTTCGTATCGTGAAATTTTCACGGCAACCAAGCGGCAGAAAGAAACAACAAACTGTCGAGATCGTAGGAAAAAAGGCTGATCAAAGGAAGCATATATTCTTGAACAGCCAAAGAAGATCAAACAAGACTATTAAGGTCATAAATCAGAAACACAAAAGAACATCAATAATTCTATGTGATAGTACACCAAAACCAAGGAAGAAAAAAAGAGGGCAAGTGACTGCCTTATGAGGAGAAGAGAGAAGAAAGAAATTTGTGAATGGAGACTGTGGGTTCAGACAGGAGGGGGTGTGACTAGAAAATCTTTAGAAGACTCGAGAAGCCAAGGAATCGCATTTAAATGGCTGCAGTTTTTTAACAAACATTTCATTAAAACAAAAAGAACAAGATACATGAGGAGAATGTGAAATTTCCTGATAAACATCATATTACAATCGTTACAGCACATAAAAAGAAAAAGAAAAGGGCTAATGAGACCAATAACTTGGTCTTCATCCATTCCCCAGTAAAGGGGAGCGTCTTATAAGACAGTTTTGTACAGTCTATTGGGCAGACAGCAGTACCATCGATGGAGACGGTGGTTGTGGAAAGTTGTAATATAGCAAGATAGGAAGCATTGGTCGGCCTGAGTCATCATTGGAATCATTATAAAGAGCAAGAACTTCTCTCTCCCAAGCAATGCGGGATCCGATAAACCACTTGCACTCATCAGTCAGTATGAAGTATCACATTCTCCCCTCTTATATTCCCGACAGCCTCATTGGGCCATTCTATCATAGGTGACATGGCTCAAGTCCCACACTTCTGGTTCAGATAAGCTCTAATACCATTTGTAGCGCTCCAAAGGAATACTGAAGACACATCTAGGCCATGCTCCAAAAGGACTAGTCGATCCAATTGAATCTCCATTGCAATCATTATAAAATATATTATATGTGTTGGATACAAAATGAACTAGGGTGCCGCCCAGTGGAAGCCTATTTCCAAGAATAAAAGGAACGGATAAGACAATGAAGAGATAAAGCCCAGAAGGACGTCATGTTCACCATGGCGAATCTTAATTGATTATGCACATAAGATAACTGAACTCTAGCAACCATCATAATGCAGTTAACTTTTCTCCTTTCCTGCTTACATTTATGTAGATTATCTACCAAAATTAACTTCATGACACGACACAAGATATTATAGATAGATAAAAATATGCAGGAGCAGAGCAGGGAAAAATTACTTTAGGCTAAACAAAAAAAAAGCACCCACCTAGAAAATCACGGAAGTCCAGGAAACATGTTCCAGGTCCCCAAAGACCAAGGCGGACCATATAACCCATATTGCGTGGTTCAGATGCACCAGTTGCCGAGCAATAAACAACACGAGCTTCAGGAAGTCGAGCCTACAATATCCAAATTTTGAACAATAAGAATTAGATGAAATCCAGTTAAAGCATTCTATGCCCTCCTACCCCAATATTGTTGTATATTCATAATCATAGGATGAATTATACTTTTGATGGATTTTCCAAAAAAAAGGTAAGTGCTGTACTTGAGGAAAGGTAAAACTCCCCAAACTTAAACAATTCTTTAGAATTACCACCAGTACTACACGCATATCATTTTTTTTAAGAAGTTACACCCATATCAAATATTGTATAATATTTGAAGGACAAACCTGTATGTCAAGAACAGCTTCACCTGTTCGTGTTGGCTGACTTCCAGCTTCGGGTACCAAATTTTTGGCTTTGTGGCACTACAATGAAGCCATTGACCCTTAGCAATGAAGGATAGAAGAAAAAATTGAAATCTTGTAACACATAATTGCATCAGTTATACAACTTTTTTTCTTTAGAAAAAAGTACACTTCAAGATTAACAACTCCAACTAGAAAACATTTCTGAAGAAAATAGATATTTTTAAGTCTTGTACCTCATCAAATACAACAAGACCATCAAATCCTGATCCACACCACTGCACAAGTTGCTGCAAACGAGACCGACCTTTCTCAGAAGATGCTATAAGGCTGCTGTATGTCAAAAAAACAACTCCTTCCCTGATCCCAACAGACTTTGAATCAAGTTTAGAGTACGGCAGTTTGTTCAAAGCATGCACTGCAAACAAAAATATATATTTTTTAGCAACTGTCTGATTCACAATTCTAAAATCCATGCATTTAGCAAGAAAAGCGATATGTAAGTAAATGATGCATTGTGCCCTACACATGCTTTTTCTAATATTCTTCTTCATGTTATGGTATGAATACAAACAGTTACATAATGAGGAGTTGAACCAAGCAAATATAATCTAGAAGGTTTTTTATGTTTTAATTTTTTTTTATAGGTAAACAATTTTTTTATTGATAATCAGAATAGGCAAGAGCCCAACAAGTACATGGGACATATACAAGAGCATCACTTATGCACGATAATCTCGTGATACAAGGAATTCATGAAAGTTCAAGCCATCAAAATCAATTACAATCGACCAAT
The DNA here is from genome assembly GCA_029856935.1 of Cyclocarya paliurus. NCBI lineage: Eukaryota > Viridiplantae > Streptophyta > Magnoliopsida > Fagales > Juglandaceae > Cyclocarya > Cyclocarya paliurus. The sequence continues at coordinate 22,656,207 of CM056947.1, forward strand.
GGAGAAAAGTACTAATAAAAAAGAAAGTTCTAAGCTCATCCACTGACCAATCACACTCTTCGAAACTTTTTTTGCTCTCCTCCCTCCAAAGACACCACCACAGGCATAACAAAACCATCTTGCAAATTGTTGCAATCTGCTAATTACCCAAAAGGAATCTTCAAGATGCTAAGAGATCGATCACCCTTCTCAGCATCACCCAAGCTAGTCCCACACTAGCAAAGAATTAATTCCCTAGGGTCATGGCAATCTCACAATGAAGTAGTAAAATGGTCAAAAAACTTCCCACTCTTTTTTTGCACAAGTAACACCAATCCACGACAATGATTTGGCATTTCCTGAAGTTGTCTAATGTGAGAATCTTCCTCAAGGAAGCGGTCCATACAAAGAAGATTGCCTTTTGGGAAGCCTTTGTCTTCCAAATGCTCTTCCACGGAAATGGACTTGCTTTTTGCATATTGAGACACTTGTAGAATGAGGACGATAAACTTCCCTTTTTCAAAAGAATGCCATGAGATCTTATCTCCATCTCCCCCACCCCTTACCTTCATATGAATAGAGTACACAAGATTGTAGAACACCAAAAAGGCATCACTTCCCAATCTTGAGCATCTCCAAAATATGTGACATTCCATTGGGAAACGCCATCAGATAAATGCATCCTCTGCCAACTAGTCAAATTCCACTCCATTTAAATCCAACACGTTGACGTAAGCATGCAAACCAAACCTGATGTTATGAATGCAGTGTAATAGACAAAACACAGATCTGCTTTACAAAAACGAAGCAACTCTTCCTTAATTCTTAAAAGATCTCACTCTAAGATAATAGGTGATAGGGAAAAACTCTCTCGAAGATTATTTTAATAATAACATATCTGCTTCAGATCTTGATTATAAAAATAACAGATCTGCTTCAGATCTTAATAATAATAATCAACACCAGCCTTTAAAATTATCATAGACTTGCCTTTTTATAGGCTTACAATTGAAGTCGTCAAAATAAAATAAACTCTAAAATTAATCAATCAAACTGTAGATAAAACCTAGTCTATTAAAAACTAGACTCCTAATAATAATAATAATAATACCTCATCCACTTCGTCCTAATAATAATAATAAAAGTACTCCAAGGTCATGAGTACTTTGGAAGAAACGATCGAGCCTCTTTTAGAAGATGCAAACGAGGTAACAGAAGGTAGCACTTCCCCTACCTGTTCTATTCCTGAGGGAGTGGCAGGGTCAAACAAAGTGGCACGACAAGGATCGTCGAGGGGTGGAGCAAATACAAGCGATGTTGATGGAGGGGAGGAACCTGTAATGGTGACAAAAAAAATGGACAACAACCATATAGCTATCGAGCAACCATATGGCAGGAAGGAAATTATCAGTTTGTCGTTGGTGCCTTGTGTGGGGGAAGGTTTAGAGTCGGGAGTGCAATTGGGCACTATGGTTGGGGATAATGTCGTTCTCCTGAGTTCTCTTCCTCCGATAAACGATATGGTCCTGAATAAAGTTAACGGGTTTCAGCAAATCCTGGGGCTTTCATATGGAGAACATGGAGAATATGAAGACCAATTTAAAGCACTACTCACAGCTATTGAGGCAAGCCAAGCGCTTGAAACCAAATCAAATTTTAAGAAAAGTAGGGAGTTAAAGCGTTTTTCATGGGCAATCAACTACGATGCTAAGTGAGGTAACTCAAGTTGAGGGAAGACTAAAGGGAGGACATTGTGAAGATGTTCTCGCAGTGGGATGTTCAGGCAGAAGATTAGTTTTACGGAAACAAGGGGCTAGGGTTGGGGAGGTGTGCTACATTCCAATTCGGGTTTGGTGTATTTTGGGTAGGTTTCATGGGCTTTTTGGGTCATTAAGGGCTCTCTTGTATGGGCTAGGTGTTTTCTTGTATACGTCAAGTGTACTTGGTTGCTCCTACTGATATAAATATAATATTATTACTTATAAAAAAAGAAATTATCCAAAATACTAATTAAAACTTATTCAACCATGTTCGCTCGACAGAGACTCAAGCGAGATCTCAAGCGAACTATCTGCAAGATTCTCACTCAACCGAATTTTGAGCTAGAGTCGAGCAAACTCTTGAGTTGAACAATTCTTGTGTGATTTTCTTCCCTTTTCAGGCCATCTTGTCCTCTAAGCCCTTTTATGCCCTTGATAGCCATGCACCTTGCATCACACATCAATTCAAATGGATTTCAATTTGAAAGGAGCACCCAAAGATAGGACAAGATGTCTTGCATCCCAGGATGGAGGCCAATACTCTCCACGTGAGGAACATGCCCCGTTGAAACTTCTGACTTTATAAATCAGATTGTGTTTATTAGGATAAGAAATGCACAGGAAGTATACAAGAAATCCACCTAACTATTTTGAAAAGGGAAAAGTGCTAAAAAAATCTTGAAAAGTAGTAAAAGAAAAAGATACACTAATTTGGAGTACTATTCAATGAAAGAGGGCATTAAGAAAGGATGGGTCGAGTTGCAACAGAATTTTTCAATCTTCAAAGCTACACATTTCTTTCTCTCCAAATACACCACAACAAGCATGATCGGGTCATCCTCCACAATAATGTGCAAGGATGGCTAACTAACTGTCATTTCCAACATGCAAGTAGATTCACACTCGAGAATGCATAACCCAATCTCTCCCAAATGAATCAAAAACCATATTCCATAAAGCTAGCAGCCTTGCAACATAACAAAAAGTGATTACATTGTAAATAGCATGATCACACACTTGTATCATACCCTAGGTATTATAAATTATAATAGTGCATGCGAACTTTCCTTGGCAGCCCCTTTTTCAGTACCAAGTTGTGATGATGTTAAATAAGGACGGCATATTATTTTATGATGTAGTGCATGTTATTAACCATGATACGTTGTCATGTTATGCTTTTGTGCCATCATGATTTTATATTAGCCGTGCTTATTACGTGAATTACTTTTCCATGCATCTCATATGTCAGGAAATAATATGAAAAGTCTCATATGATAAGTGTAAGAAAAAGCAAGAATAAGAATGAATATGTTTTAATAATGAAATTTAGATGCATGATACTAATGCAGTTAAGGGTGGATGTGCAAACTACAAACCTAAACTTGGCCACCATAGTTATGCTATTATAAGATTAGCAATTCCCCTTGTGGCCACAGGCAATGGGACCAGTGCGCAACCTTGCACATGAGGTTAATGTGTGTTCTTCAAAAAGAAAAAGTTAATTCATGTTGGCCAATAAGATAAGACATGTGAAAAAAAATTAATAAGCCATGCATGAACGTACTAGTAGTCATCATTAATTGGTTTCATATGATATGTTAACAAAGCAGATATGTTTTCATGAAAACCCCTGTTTTAAGGTATGTTTACAATATGGTGTGCGCTTACTGAGTCTTCGACTCATTTTATTGTGGTTTACGTTTTAACCACCCAAGTGTGGAAGATGTTCAAGACAAGCAGGCAGGTCAAGCTTTGATGGAAGAATATAGTATCGAGGACTTTTATGCCACTACCTAGACTAGTTGGCTTAGATTTAATATTAGTGGGTTTTTTTTTTTTATATTTAATTTTGCAATCAAGACTCTAATTATATTTTTATGTTTAATGACTAGGTTTAATTTAAGGATTTTTATGATTTAATTAAGTATTTATTTATTATGAGGGTCTCTTGCCCGGTGCAAGTTATGCAAGTCAAGTGACACCCCTAACCTACAGGAGGGGTTGTTACAAAGCAAGTAGCAAGCCTTAATGCCTAATAGCCAACTTGTTCGGCCCTTTTCTACAACTAAAGGGCCTCCCACTTAAATCACAGGTTGATCCTAGGGGGAATCGAGCCTATAGCATGGGGCTCATGCACAAAAGTTTGCCCTTACCACTTGGGCTACCCACGGGTGGATATTTACTTGATCCTTATGTTGTTAGAGCATCACATTGGTCCAAAGTTTAAGTGGATAAAAGACATTGCATTGCAAGGTCTTTAGAGTTCATTGTCGTCAAAATGATTGGGAGATGGTGATTATTGCTTCATTCTATGATGCTCTTCACTCCATGTGTTTGAGAAAAGGCACAAGGAATTTCAAGTCAAATCACTCTAACAAGCATTATTTTCTTAGAGCAGCACTCTTTTCCAGCAGAAGTTAGTTTGGAATAACGCTTCGTTGAGAGTGGCTTTCTTTATTTGGACCGCAGCTCTTGGGAATATCCTTGCGATAATATTAGAAAGAGACACATTATGATAGTATACATGTTACGTTTGCACAGTCACTAGGACTCGTCACTAAAAAGATTAGAGTTGATGTGCAAGAGCAGGAAAATGATTGATCACCTCTCGCTTCATAGTAAGGTAGCAAGTGCTTTATGGAATACTACTTTTGGCATATTTGGGTTGGGTTGGGTTAAGCCATATAGAGCAATAGTTCTTTTGGCATGTTAAGGCAAGATTTGAGCCTGAGAGAGATACTATATGGAAACTTATTCCCTTGTGCATTGCGTGGTATTTAGAGAGAAAAATGAGCAATCAAAACTTTGAGAATTGTGAGAAGCCAATGGCATGTGCATATCTGTTTTTTTTTAACCCCTGGGGGTTGGCTCAAGTGGTAAAGGTCTTAGGCTTGGGAGTACGCTCCCCCTAGGTCTAAGGTTCAAATTCCCTTGGGTGCAAACAATCTCTAGGGGCTATCGGATTGAGAGATTTTTCCCTTAAATTACCCGAAGTGCACAAAGATAAACTCTTTGCCGAGGGCCTATGCACCCCAAGATTAGTCGGGGATGCTGTTTCCAGACACCCGATGCCAATAAAATAAAATGTTCATATCTTTTCTTAAGAACTTTATACCAATGGATGGCTGCTCAAATTGGCCTTTTCTAGTTTTAGCTTTCAGGATTTTCTATTACTCTCTTCTCATTCTTAGATTAGGGGTGTTATCCTATATACACTTTGTGTTTACTTGAATATCACTCTTTTGCTTACCAATAACACTGACATATATAATAAAAAAAGGGAAAATAATCTAACCTAAATCACATGTATCTTTTCTAGCCTTTCAATCCCTACACCCCATCCTCCAAATTCATATTGTGTAACACCATGTTAAATACAGCATTAACATTTCCAAAATTATGATACTCCAACTAGAATATTTTATCCTACTAAGATAATAAAATAACTAACTACGATTTAAGGTATTTTTTTTACCTTCAACTGAGGTAGCTCCCACATCATCCAAGTCTCTTCTTGCATCAAACTTTAAGTCTGAACCAACAGAAATCCACCTGCGTAGGATCATCGAAAATAGTACAAACGCATTACAAAACATTAATTAGAAAGCAAAGAAAGTACCATCCAACATTATGCCTTTATCATACAATTAAACAAATAATAATAAACAAGAAAACATTAAGGGAAAAAAAAATTGATACACATATAAAGCCCTTACAGGGCTTTCGTCATCCCATGGTGCCAATTTTCCCATATTAGTCCTGCAATTGTTCGACCTTTCCCCACACCAGCTCCATCTCCGATAAAGAATCCTGCCCTATCACCACTAGGAAGGTGATGGAGGTGTCTCTGTAATGGAAGCTCACATTGTTATCTTACAAATAATGGAACAGAAAAATTATTATCAACCATATGATCTGTTATAAAAGCAACCTGACAAGCATACACCAATGTCTCAATTTGCAAACACGACAAAGTGTTAGAGCTTTCCAATTCATCTTTGATTTTTAAATCGTATGTCGGTTCAGGTGGTTGTACTGCAGATAAGGAGGATGTTTCCACAATAGGATCTGGATGGGGAGGTCCAATAGATAGTTTTGGAGGGCGCTGCAAAAGAACAACGCAAGAATCATCTGAATTACTGGTTTGGAAGGTTCAATAAAAAGTCAAGGCACTATACGAAAACAAAAACCCTCAAATAGCACTTCTGATCAAGAAGTTCAGAAAAATAAAAACTCACATAGTCTGTAAATGTCTCTCCCACCATGCCACCTTCATCTTCTTCTCGCTCTACTTCAATGACTACCTGACAGTACAATGCAGATGAGAGGACGAAAGCGTAGATATAAGGAAACTAATAGGACCTTAGAATAAAATACAATCAGAAAGAAAAAAATGTTTGTTCAAAACAAAAATGATCATACGTAAGTTTCACAAACTAAAAGCATAAACCAACAGGAGGGTTTGTCACAAATATGCACCCTTAAGGACTTCTTGTTAGTAACAGAAAGGCGTGTAAGGGAAGTGTAGAAACACATGGGAAAAACCTCTTACTCATTTCATTGATGTACAAACATATATACACATTACATACAATTGACACTTATACCCTCACACACTTATACTAATTACAAACATGTCTTCTAACACTCCCCCTCAAGCTGGGGCATATATATCATATAAACCGAGCTTGAAACAAATAAGTTTTAACCGACTCCAACACAAAGACTTAGTAAACACATCTGCGAGTTGATCGGCAGACTTCACAAAAGGTGTAGCAACGTCACCACTTAGTATCTTTTCTCGAATGAAGTGACAATCAATCTCTATATGTTTAGTCCTCTCATGGAACACAGGATTAGAGGCAATATGCACTGCAGCTTGATTATCACAAAATAACTGAAGCGGTGTAGGAGCTGGAAACCCAATCTCTTGAAGAAAGTGTTGCAACCATGCCAACTCACTAGTAGTGTGAGCCATTGCCCTATATTCAGCTTCTGCACTAGACCGAGCTACTACTGCTTGTTTCTTACTCTTCCATGTAACCAAGTTACCTCCTACAAAGGTACAATATCCAGTAGTAGATCTTCTATCTGAAGGGGATCCTGCCCAATCGGCATCTGAAAATGCTTCAACCTTAAGATGTCCATTTGGTCGATACAGTAATCCAAGACCAGGTGCTCACTTAAGATAACGAAGAATATGAATTACAGCATCCCAATGTGAGGCCCTAGGCATTTGTAAAAATTGACTCAGTACACTCACTGCATAAGAGATGTTTGGTCTAGTGATAGTGAGATAATTCAATTTCCCAACAAGTCTTTGATACCTACCTGGATCTCCAAACAACTCTCCTTCCTCTTTTAAGAACTTACGATTTGGGTCCATAGGGGTGTCAATAGGTCGTGCACCCAGCATGCCGGTTTCTTCCAGAAGATCAAGAACATATTTCCTCTGAGATAGGTTGATACCCTCTTTAGATCTACTGACTTCAATTCCAAGAAAATATCTAAGCTTGCCCAAGTCTTTTGTCTGAAACTGATCATGTAAACATTGTTTCAACCTAGCAATTCCAGCAGAGTCACTCCCAGTAATTACAATGTCGTCCACATATACAACAAACAAAATGTGACCTGCATCACTATGTAGATGAAATACTGAATGATCTGTTTGGCATCTATGAAGACCAAATGCCAATACAACATCAGAAAACTTCTCAAACCATGCTCGAGGAGATTGTTTCAAACCATATAATGCCTTTTTTAACTTGCATACAGTACCTCGATACTCTCCCTGAGCAACAAACCCAGGTGGTTGCTCCATATAAACTTCTTCATGCAAATCACCATGTAGAAATGCATTCTTAACATCCAGTTGAAATAAAGGCCAGTCTAAATTAGCAGCAAGAGAGATCAATACTCGAACAGAGGAGATTTTGGCAACAGGGGAGAAAGTCTCCTCGTAATCAATGCCATATGTTTGAGTGTAACCCTTAGCAACCAAGCGGGCTTTCAGACGTTCCACAGAACCATCAGGATGAAATTTGATGGTATATACCCATTTACAGCCAACAGGTTGCTTACCAGGTGGTAATGGAACAAGATCCCATGTCTCATTATGGTGAAGAGCATCCATTTCATCTTTCATAGCTGTCCTCCATCCCGAATCAGATAAAGCATCCTGAACTGTCTTAGGAACAGAGAGTTTTGAAAGTTGAGACGTAAAACATGAGAATGAAGGAGATAAGGCATGATATGAGACCAATTGACTAATCGGATGTTGAGTAACACAAGATCGAGTACCTTTGCGGAGAGCAATAGGTGGAGAGCCTGAAGTATAAGGTAACTCAGAATCCGAAAAGGGAGACACGGTTGGTGAAGGCATGGAAGCCGGTAGCTTCGAGCGACGCGAGTAAACTTGTAAAGGAACTGGGGGAGGGGGTGGAGGTGGAGGACCGGTGACAGGAGGGGAAAGTGTAAGAGTAGGCAATGGTAGAGGATCGCACTCAACACTCGAAGCTGTGTCAGAGAAATATGGTATGGACTCAAAAAAGGTAACATCGGCACTCGTAAAGTACCGTCTAAGGACAGGACTATAACAACGATATCCTTTTTGAGTCCGAGAATAACCAACAAAAAAACACTTAGTAGAACGTGGATCAAGTTTATCAAAACCTGGGCCAAGGTTATGAACATAGCAAACGCACCCAAAAATTCTAGGAGGAAGAGTAAATGGTGGAGATGAAGGAAACAAGATAGAGAAAGGAGATGAACCATCGAGAACTGATGAAGGCATACGGTTAATAAGGCAACAAGCAGTCATAACACCATCACTCCAAAAACGTTTAGGAACATGCATGTGTAATAAAAGTGCTCGGGTCACATCTAACAAATGACGATTTTTGCGTTCAGCCACCCCATTCTGTTGGGGTGTATAAGAACATGAAGTTTGATGAACAATTCCTTTGTCACTTAAGTAAGTAGCAAAGGCACTAGATTGATATTCTCTAGCATTATCAGAACGCAAAACTTGAACTCTTTTGTTAAATTGAGTTTTAATTTCATTCCAAAACACTTTGAATATGGAAAGAAGTTCAGATCTTGTCTTCATCAGAAACACCCATGTCACACGAGAATAGTCATCAATAAATGTGACAAAATACTGATACTTGTTTGATTCAATGTTGATTGGTCCCCATATATCAGAGTGAACCAATTCAAAAGGACTCGATGCTCGTTTATCAACCCGAGGTGTAAAAGACACACGATGATGTTTACTAATTTGACATGTTTCACAAGGAAAGGGAGACACATTTCCTAGATCCCTAACCTGACGCTTCAAAAGGGAAAGAGGAGGGTGACCTAGACGACAGTGCCATTCATAAGCAGATGATGCGGATGATGTAAGAACTCGAGTGGGTGACTGTTTAACATCAAGATAATACAGACCACCAGCTTCATGCCCTGTACCAATCTTGTTTCCCGTCTTAAGATCTTGAAAGACACATGAAGAGGGATAAAAGGTCACTGAACATTGAAGACTTTGAGTAATCTTACTAATAGACAGCAAACTAAAGGGACAACTAGGAGCATATAGAACAGATGATAAGGATATAGAGTCGGTGAGCTTAGTGGATCCAATGCCTGTAACTTTAGCAAGAGAACCATTAGCAAGAGTAACACTTTTTGGAGATGTCACAGTATCCAACTTAGATAAAATAGAGGACAAACCAGTCAAATGTTCATTAGCTCCTGAATCAATGATCCATGGAACTTGAGTGTGTGAGGCAAGACATGCAGATGCTGTACCTGTTTGGGCAAGAGTAGTTGTGAAAGATGAATCTCGTGTACGACTCAAAAGCTTATCATACTCATCTTTTGATATAGTAATCATATCTTGGCGAATGACTTGATTAGAGAATCTAGCAGATCCAGGTGGTCTACCATTTAGATCCCAACAATAGTTCACCGAGTGGTTAGTGCGACCACAATAGGTGCACTTACGAGATTTTTGACCTCGACCTCGAGTGTGATTACCACTGCCATTACGTCCCTCATGTGAACCTCTACCACCTCGGCCTCCACTCTCACCAGGAGCAGCATAAGAGGCAATTGCATCATGTAACTGTAACTCAAATTTAGTTGTCATGAATGCAGAAAAACCACACAATTGAACTTCGAGATTGAAACTCCACACAATGTATGAGAAAAACCACACTTCAACTTGAGAAAGCGAGAAACACAATCTGGAAATGTAGAAACTTAGCTCAAGTACCCAAAACACCATCCAAATAACAACATTTCGGTCATAATTGCACTGTATTGGAATATATCGGCTTTGAATTGCACTGTTTCGGCCGGTATCGGCTAAGAACTGGTATATATCGGCCTGTATCGGATATATATCGGCCTGTATCGGATATATATCGGCCGGTATCGGATATGTATCGGCCGGTATCGGTATCGGCTTGCTGGGCTTAAAAACACGAATTAGGTTATCCTAATCGAGAATAAGGAATCTGAGTATTACCTTATCCTTGTTACCAAACAGATGTTATTCTAGATTAGGAATAGAATCTTATTCCAGGTTATGGTTATCCACACTCGAGGATAGGATAACATATACCTGCAACCAAACATTCCGGAGCTTGAACTAGTTCCGGCGACGGAGGCCCTTTCCGGCGGCCGATGACGACGAAAAACTTACCGGTAAGCTCAGAGAAGGACGGCGAGTTCACTCCTTGTGTCCACTGCCGGAGGAGACACCAGAAACTCGCCGGAGACACCTTCAAACACCTACGGGCCGCCGACGACGAGCAGAGAAGCCACTGGGATGACGACGACACCGAATCCGGCAGCTGCAAACACTGGTGAGCTCGATTTCGGTGACAAAAATAAGATATTACAGCGGAAAACACTCCAACGAGTTTAGACCACAGTGAGCTCGATTTAGGCGTGAATCACTGTACACCCCTTACCACCATCTACAACCGTGAGCTCTGATACCATGTAGAAACACATGGGAAAAACCTCTTACTCATTTCATTGATGTACAAACATATATACACATTACATACAATTGACACTTATACCCTCACACACTTATACTAATTACAAACATGTCTTCTAACAGGAAGGAAATGCCAATAGATACAATTTCTCTAACCAGAAAGACAAAAAAAAAAGAGTAATATCAGACAAACTCAAATCGATGCCAAGTCATTCTTAATCCTTGGTTAATCTAGGCAACAAATTAAAACCAACACCAAAATTCACATCATTCCAGGTGCAAAAGACTTACTACGGTGTTGTTCTCTAGGAGATCCACCAAAAATGATCTTACCAAAAAAGTCACAATGGAAACAGTTCAGAGAAGATTCAACTTGTGAAAATGAAATATAAGATGTTTATTTTGATGCCACAAATAGGGCAAGCTTGCCTTTGGACACATTAGGTTTTAAAAGGAAGAGAGGAACATAATCCCAAATGATTGGAGTTCCATAGAATTCTTTATTGAAAGACTCATTTACTATAAAGTATTTGAAAAGGAGTAAAGCTCACATTAGATGTAGGATAACAGTATATCTTGCTTAAGGGGCAGCACAAGAAGTTTGTAAAGGGCAAACAAAATTTTTCATCCTTGTCCCAATCAATCTTGTACTTGTTTCTCTGGCAATGATGTCTCCTCATACTTTAATCACTACCATGACAACCTATACAACATCAGAGGTTACGCTAGTAGTTGGAAATTTGTTGGTGAATCATTTAGGAGTTCGATCATATAACTTTGTAGGACACATGTAACATCCAAAAAGACTAGTCAATATTACAATTGGAGCCCCATTGGAATCATTACAAAGAGCAAGAACTTCCCCCCTTACAAGCAATATGGGATCTCATATACCACCTCTACTCCTCACTCCTCAATATGGGATATCAGAATGCATATTACATAAATGTAACCTAACTATAAAAACCAGAAAATGGATAGCCCGAAGGAAAAGTGCTGACGGAATCTGATTATTCCATTATGGTGATCTACAAAAATGTTCCCCAAACTTTCTCATGACTAGTTAGCTTCACTGAAATCCAAAAATATAAAGGATTGAGTTTACTAGCAATTTCCTAAAAAGTAGATATTTTCCTCAAGAACACCTCAAGCTCTAGGATGCTTGCATTCAGTGCTAGGTTTCTAAAGCCAAAGCTATTCTTTTTTGCCTGTCTATTAGATGCTTGTGTTTTGGTTGAAAGAGATAGACAACCATACAAAAGGTATCAAAGGCATTGATTCTCTTCTCCACGAGCTATTAATGTGCAATTATCAATGTGTCTATTCTGCCCTTCCTTTGTTCTCATTAGTTCCTCCATGCCTCATACTATGTTTCAAATTTCCAATATGACAAACAAACAAGGGAAAATAATGAATAACATGATTGCCTTGCTCTAACCTGGCAAAATTTCCAAAAATGAAGCACCCTTTTTGTTGTCAAAAGGAAACTAAAAGTTTCCTACTCCAAGTGGGACTCCATTAATAAATAATTGCTTGATTTCAAAATTTGCAGAATGCCGTATAGACCTCTCTATCTAGCAAAGAGATTGACCACCCTCCCAGCACAGCCCAAGCTACACCCACTCTACTGAAGATATCATCCCATAGGGCCCTAGCCACCTCACAGTGAAGAAGCAAATGATCTACTATCTCTCTACTTCTCCTACACATGAAACACAAGTCAATCACTATGAACTATCTTTTCCTTTAGTTGTCCACAGTCAGAATCTTCACCGAAGAAGTTCTCCATGGTTATAATCTTCCCAAACGAATCTGTCCAAATAAAGAAAGTGGCCTTAAGAGGCGTCTTACTCCTCCAAAGGGGTCCAAAACATCTAGAGCATTGCCCACCACAAATTTGATATGTCGATAGAAAACCTCCCATCTTCCTCTAATGTTCTTCCAAAACATCACACCATATGCCCCATGTACCACATTGGAGCACCACTCCCCTTGCTCCACCATACTTAGAGTCAATCACCAGTCTCCACAATGCATCCTTCTCTTGGTGTTAACACCACAACCATTTTCCAACAAGTTCCCGGTTGAACATTCTCAAATTTTGAACCCCCAACCCACCACCTGATATTGGGGAGTGTACCTTCCACCAATTGACTAGATGGAATTTGAGTTTCTCGCCTAATCCACTCCATAGAAAATCGCATGGAAGTTTCTCTATACACTTCACCATGCGCGAGTGGAAGAAAAAGGGAAAGGAAATAGGTGAATAAATTAGAGAGGGTGCTATTGATTAAAGTGATACAACCACTTTTCGAGAGGTACGTCCTCTTCCACCCTACCAATCATTGCTTGATCTTCTCAATCACATCGTCCCATATGGCCTTAACTTTGGGTAAACTTTTTTGTACCAACCAATCCTCTGAAAAATATTTCCAACATTATTTTTAGAGTCTCAAGTAAACAATGAAATATCAATGGTTTTCCCTAAAAGATATTTTCAATCCTCGGAAAATATTGTGTCCAAAGACAGCCTAAGTCAAAACATGAATTCCGACTCATGGTCTTTAAGTTGTCACTGCAGGTGAACAAATTCCATATCTCTAAAATATTCCAAGTCCTCTTGGCTCTGGTCTAGGTTATCTTTTGTTTTTCTTTTACAGAGCTTTTTATTGCAAAAGAATTTTTTTCCAATAAGTGACAAATGAAAAAAAAATATTAACAACAAAGAAATGAAAGAAAAGAAACATAAAATAACATGTATTTCCTATGCTACTTATCAATGATGTACTGAGGACTCTTAACTTCATTCGCATATAAATAATATGACTTAACGTTATCAAACACATTATACAAAAGCCAATAAACATGGGCGTCTGCAATCATTTAGCAATCCCTTTCGCAGTACAAAAACATATCGTTGAGAAATGGATCGGAAAGAAAACCTCATTTTCTTCCTCAGGAGGTGGTCGAGGCGGGAAGAACTGCTTCAGCTTGGACAAATCGACGGCGAGGTCAACGCCGCACTGAGGACAGGCGAACCTGGCCAAGCCGTGGGGCACATTGAGGATGGCCTTGCAGTGTGCGCAGGGTACCTGGATCTTTGTCGGGTCAATTCCATGCGCCGGCACTTGGTGCGACGAGGGTATTGAAGGAGGCGGAGGAAGAGGCGCCTTCAATTGCACTCTCATTAGCTCCGGCGGCAACATCTGAGGCAATTGGCAAGTCGGGCAGACGAACTCCGTGACGCCCCCCGCCACCGTCAAGATCAGTTTGCAACCAGCGCAGCGCACCTGCACCCCACCACCACCGCCCGCCGGTTGTGGGGGCGGAGGGACCGGCGGCTGACTCATTATGCTTTTCCGGTCACTCGCTCGCTCACCGACTCAATAATGCCTCGCTATACAGAGAATTTTAAAGAGAAAGTGTACGTATAGGTTAGGGCGCGAAGAGGGTTTGGGGAAGCGTTTCTTCGTTGGCGCTCTTCTCCCTCACTCTCTGTCGATTTTCTTTGTTATTTTCTTTTGGAGAAAGAGAGAGAAATTAGGCTGTGACGTTTGAAATGAAACATCTATTAACGCGTAAGTGGGAATGAGAGAGAGTACCGGGCGTGTTTAGTTGAAAAATTTATGAACTTTCCAAATATATATTATGTGAATATTTTTATTTTATTAAAACAAATTTATATAACTAAATTTATATATAATTTTAAATATTGATGATAAGTTATTTATTAAAGATATTCTTATTTTCTTAAAAAAAATTATATAATTATATTTATAAAAACATTTCTATAATTTGATTTATATAAATATTAATCTAATAAATTTAAATATCATCGTATTTTTTAAAGTACTAATTATCGTTGTTTTAAACTACTTAATAATTACTCACTTAACAGTGATCTACTCAAAATAAGGCAGATGCATTAGTACTTGATTATAACTTCTTTTTTTCCTTATTGTTTATACTTTCATTAATTACTCTTCCGGAGGGACGAATCCGTCGCTTGCTAGGCTAGGCTAGGCCTAGTGACAACCATATATTTTGTTTAGGGTTAAACCGACTTTGAAATGTCAAAACATGCAATACAATATTACATATCTACTTTTATGATAATTAAATATGCAATGCATCTAATATTCATCTCACTGTATACAATATTCGCAATGGATAGTTTTTTCTTTGACCAATACTATATACCAGATGTAACATATTCCAAAATAACATAGGCATACTTCATGATCACATAATAACAAATAGTCAAAAGTTAAAGTACTTGTCCAAAAAATCTGTAATGACATAATTACTGGAAACAGAGCTCCATGATTACAGTCTGAAAATAAAACATTCTAATAAATTGTTGAGCTGCACACGTAGCTTGGCTATAATGTCCAAAATAGCGTCTAGGAAACAGACAACCATGGTTATCAGTTCTACATAGTTCCTTCGCGGCCTAGTCAGCCTCATCCAAACCTCTAGGCGTTGGTTCTCGAAACACATTTTCTATCATTTCGGAAGAAATGGTAGTTAGGACTACTAAGTGAGATTTATTAACAAATCAACGACCAACTTAACTAGTAGTATACAGATGCAAGCATTATAGTAAAATGACATAATTGCCGATGTGAACGTGAATGAGAGTGACATGACTTGACAAATAGCATGACATGTGCTAACATAACCGAAAAATTGACATGGACTGAAAACTAACATTGATTGAATTGAATTGATATGGACTAAACATAAACTTAGAATCTTGTTGAACAATAAACTAGTTAATTAAAAGTGAAATGTGGATACTACACGGGTCCCTTGAGCCGTGTGCCCCTGCTAGTACTGAATCACATCACAGGCATCTACGCCAGCTGTGAGTACGCCAATATATTAAAATAAACTGTGGTTGACACCACCTGTGTTTGTGCCTGACTTCGCTCTAGAAATCAGTAATTTAGATCTCATCCAAAGTCTATTGATCTTTATCTTGTCAACCTAAGAAATTTTAAACCAGTTTAAACATTCCAGCATGAACAATGAAATTCCACTAAGATAATACATTATTCTAACACTTGGAGTTGTGATAAAAATAAAAGACTCCACTGACTTGAAAATACTGTTTTTTATGACAAACGCTATGCATGGGACACAACGTAACATGTAATAATGAACGTGTGACAGATGGCACGACCTAACTTGGCATATAACATATAAGCATGTACTTGAAATAAATCATGGCACGACATATCAGAACATTTATAATAAGCATGATGAACATAAATAATGGTTTCTTACCACCACACATACACAAATATTCTGAAAGTAAGTTGAAAGCTAACTTACAATGAATGTAGCATTACAAAAATAAAAGTAGTAAGAAAATAGCGTGAATTGAAATTAGATAATTCTAAGGGTCAGAATATCCCTTTAAGCACTAAAAATTCAAAACTCACTAACTTAAGGCAAAATTTGCCATTTTATCCCACTACATGTGAGAAATGACCATTTGCCCATAAACTAAGGATTTCACATATGAACTCCAAATGCTACCAAAATTTATATTCCTAATGTAAATTTTGTCCCAAGTCAAAAAAAGCAATCAGAAAAATTTAATACAAAGTACAACTACACATTGGCTGAAACATATTAAGGCTACAAATCTACAAATCTTGATTTTTTTTTTTTTTGCAATTCTTTCAAACCTCAAACCATATACTTAAACTAGAAGTCATATTTTAGGTTCTAAGATCATACCAAAACATCAAAATAATCATATCACAAAATTCTAAATTCCTCATATCAAGAAAAGTGCCAAAACACCAAGTCTTAGACAAATAAAACAACTCCTTAATGTACTTGGTCTATCACCTTTCCAATAAACTCCAAGGACTACAGAAGTCCATAAACTCACTTCTAACGTATGTATAATTCAAATTTTAGTGATAAACATGCACAAACATGAATAAAAAAAAATACAAAAATATCATCAAACCAAACAGCATGCTCACTAAGTCTAAACTGTGTAACACATGTTCTTGACATAGATAAAAAACAATAAATTCATGAAGTAAACCTTCAATAAATAAAACTATATACTTCATGGTCAATTCCTAAGCATGATCCTATCATTAAACCTAAAATCATATGGCAACAGTTTCATAAAAATATCAAGCAACCCGAGAGCCTCAATATTGAACCAAAGTGGAATCTTTCCATGTAAAACATGCTTCCAACAATTATCTAATCCACATCTCTTCAAAATAAGACTCTTAACATCTAAAGGAAAGTTTTAATAACATCATATGAGAATTTCATATCCATTGGACTAGGTTTTAAAAACCAACTATCATCATATGATTAATTTTGTTCAAATTTTTCGAAGCCTTGGTAAGTTCATTCTCACTAAACTTCCTTCATATGAATTATTTCTCTTTGAGAATAGATTGGTAAAAAGTGAGTTTGAACACACATAGTTCATATTAGGCCATAGTTTTGATGATGTTATGAAAGCTTCATGTTTTGATGAACTTTTTGGTAAATTTAGGTTCAGATATTGATATGATGAAATTATAACGCATTTTTATACATTTCATAGTTGATCCAAAGTATGTCAATATTTTTATTTAAGAGTTATACATATTTTGTTTGGGAATGAAATTGGAACACACAAAACGGTTTTTGTTTTGAAGAAACAATGTCAAAAACTCCAACTTGAGTTCTCTTCAAGTAAATGAAATAAAAGTTACCAAAATATGAAGGTGCTAGCATGGAAAACTTATATAGAATTAGAGGGCTGATGGAGGATGTGATAATGGCGCTTTTATGGAGGTTTTGTCTACCAAAACTAGGGGCAAAACCATGGGTAAGACAACCCATGGTATTGACCAGAAGCTGCCGTGTGATATGGGCTTTTGGGGTGGCGGTTTGGCCTCCCATCAACTACTATTAGGGCTGACAATGGCAACCATAATACACTTAGGAAAGTGGGGGCGAACTTCCTCAAGAATCTATGCTTGGGTGATGATTTTCAAAGGGTGTTAATGGGCCTTAACCGGTTGGCCCTCGCTTTGGGGTATAAAGAGGGTTTAGTTAGGGCTTCAGTTTCTAACAAGCCCAAATCTAAATTTTTCTTAACCAAATGAAATTCCAAGACATAAAATAATAAATGAGGGTGTAATAAAATGAATTTGAGTAGTTGATAATATGTGAAAGTAATTTAATGAAGTGATTAATCACTAAGCTAAAGCCGACCAAAAATAGCGTTTGAGAAAACCATTTAGGTTTTCGGCTTCCACCATGGTTTTGGGGTTTCAGTCGGACCTCAATGGTTTAAATTTTCAGTAAAATTGAAACCTTATTTGGTTTGCCACAAAGTGACTGGTTTGATAGAATAGTGTTTGGTTTAAATGGCATGATCACAATGGTTGATTTTATTTCATTTCCTTCATATTTCCATCTCAAGGTTCATCTTAGTGCCAAGTGTCCTACACTATTCACCAAGTATGACTAAGATCTTTCCAAGTGTCTACTAAAGATTCTTCAAGACTAATTTTGGACAATTCACACAATGACTTTACCATTAATTTATCTGGGTGCCAAATGGCGTCATCTCGAGTGTTATTATTCACTCCGAAAAATGCAGGATTAAATTACACTTTAAAATCCTAAATAGTCATGCAAATCTAGTGCTGCAATTCGTTTCACAAAATTTGACTCTTAAATGTCTCGATTAAATCAAAAGGTATTTTTGAACACTTTTCAAATGGAAAATAAAAAAAATATATTATTACACCATATAATTCTAAATATTCATCTAAGAACACTGGTGCAAACTGTTTCTTAATCTCATACTTCTAAGTATATTAAATAAATAAAATAACACTTTTGTCACCATAGCGGCTAGAAAACTGACTATGCTAATAGGCTAAAACCTAAGTAGTCACTCAATAACACCCCGTATTTTAGTGTAATTTTAATGAAGGATTTATTAATTTATTTAGTGATTGATTATCTTGTTTTAAAATTTTGGGAGTTTTTAAATATTATTTTATAATATTTTAAGTTGTGAAAATTAATTTTTTATGTGCTTTCTTGATGTTATTTACTGTTTTGCATTTAAAATGATCTTTAATTTAAATTGGTTTATTTATGGGTTTTAAAATAATTATTGTTTTATTTAAATATTTCACTGCGTTTGGATTATTTTATTTATCTAGTAGTTTTAAAATCCTCTTCGTTAGATTTTTGGGATCCAAGATGAAAAGACTGGATCTCTCTTTTTTCCCTCCTCTTTTTCTTTTCTCTTTCATTTTCTTTCCTTTTTCTCCTTTCTCTCCCGCGGACTCTCTCTCCTCTCCCGATCCTCTCTCTCTCCTCTCCCCCGCGTCGACCGTTCCTTACCCAGTCGGTATCGCCGCCGGCCGTCTGTGGTCGACACCGCCGGCACCACCGGCTTCCCCAGCTGCAGGCGAGTCACCCCTCCAAATCCCAGACCACGTCGCGCCGCCGTTAACCTCCGGAAGTCGTGCGAAGCTACGACCTTCCTCCACCCATTTCGCCGCCGTCTGGCCACCATTGCCCACCATCTCTTAACCACATCTTCACCGGCCCACTAGCAAACTTTTAGACCCAAACCCGGCCCCGATCCGTCGCCGGAGCCGCCCCATCGAACACCACTTCCGTTTTGCACTATCCGACCTTAAAACACCCATTTCCGCCGCAACCCACGGCCAAAAGCCGCCACCACCACTAGCTTCACCACCTCCCATAGGCCCTACTCTACCGTTCCTAAGTCTTCGTTTGACCCCGTGTAAAATTTGGATTTCACTGTGTTTCGGCCAGTGTTTTTACACTGCGAAATTTGCTGTTTTGGTGATTCCCAGTGCTTCGGGATCCTCCTAAAAATATTTTATAGCGCTGTAAGAATTTTCTAAATAATCTTTTGAGATTTAAATATATTTTTGTAATATTTATTTATACTGTATTCTGGTTGGTCCGGATTGAGTTCGAGGAGTTTGGGGGTGGATAGATTGAGAATTGAGTAACTGCTGTGTTGATTGTTGTGATCGGATTGGTGTTGATTATTGATTATATTGTGATTTGGAATTGGTTATTAGGTATTATGGTTGTGGTTTGGTTCACTACATATTGCATGCATGTCATGTTTGTAAATTGAAAACGAGGTTTTCGTGTATTGCATTCATGATCATGTGGCTATTTTGAAAACTGGGTTTTCATGTGAATTAGATTTATGGGTGTGTGTGTATCACGACCCCAAGTCGAGATGGGGCATTATCTCGGTGGAGCTCCTCTGGTCACTCGAGAGCGGAATATACTGAGTGACGTTCCCTGGGTTGTCGCCGGGCGACAACGGGAGCGAATGTGTACGTGCCGACTCCGTGGCCCTTCTGCTGGCGAGGGCTACAGGATGACCTGGCCATAAACGCACCGGATGCGGAACTGGACATCGCTCGTAAAGTAGCCAGGACGTGCGGATGGTCCTGTAACACCCCTTCCCGTAGGCTAGGAGTGTCACGTGTTTTTCATAAAATAAACCCGGCAAGAGCTCACATATTAAATAATAAAACAAAACAATTTAGAATTTATTTCATAAAACTTTGTCTGATAAAAAAATGTCTTTAAAAACTTAAATGAATAAACTGAATAAAAGTCATGTCATGAAAATAATAAAATAAATTTAATTCTAGAAGGTCTGAAACTAATTTAACTGCTCCTTCTAATCCTGGCCTGTCTGCTCGTAATCATCATCATCACCTGGGTGGTTAAAAACATGAAAATGAACTAAAATGGGTCGAATACTCAGTAAGAAATCCATCACATCGTTAACATACTAAACATAAGGTTTTCGTAAAAGTTTTCATACTGAGAACTTAAAATTCATGACTGTTCATACTGATATTTATGCTATGCATGACTGATTTATCTGAATTAATTGACTGATCTGATTTAACTGACTGAACTGACTTAACTGGCTGTTCTGATTTAACTGACTGGCCAACACACTTAACCCTATGTGTGAGGTTGTGCACCGGCCCCACGTCCTGCGGCCGCGAGGGGAGTCGCTGATAGTATTCTGGCATACTATGGTGGACCACGCTTGAGTCCGTGGCTTGCATATCCACCTTGAACTGAACTGTATTGGTACCATGCATCTGAATGGCCATAACTGAACTGATTTTATCTTGCACTTGAACTTAAGATAGCTTACGTGTCTTATGACCATGAGATGCATGACATAATACATACATAATTATAATTTCTGAATCTGAACATAATGCAGAATTACATGATCGTATGCTATGTTATATGACATGAGTGGTACATAAAAATGGCTGTCAAGTAACTGGCCTAAATGATACTTATATATAAACTAAGCTGTGATGATCCTAATTTTGTGATCAAATAACTTACCTCGTAGCGCTACTTCCTGAATCTCACTTCGTAACTCGTCATCTATATAAAATATTAAACGTCACTAAATCTGTCTAGGAACCATATCCTAATATCCTACTTAATAAAATTCATATTGTATAATATAATGGGTAAAAATATTCTATTTAATATAAAATAAATGAATATTTATATCTTAAATTATTTAAAAATACTAATAGCATATTCTTATTTAATTAAATTCATAATTTAGAATATAGTTAAATAAATATTCCGTTTAACACTATAATCAATAAATCTTGGTATTTAAATTACTTAAAAATACTAATAACATATTATACTTTAGTAAATCACTTGAGCTATTTTAAATAAGTCATAAACTTAAATTTTTAAAATAGTTTTCCTTCCTTAACATAATTATTTAATCTTATAAGAAATCTCTTAATTTTTCTATTTAAAGTATCCATAATAATTTTTTATTAAACTACTATTAAATATATAAAGAAATATTAACAAAATATTAGGCTCAATAACATACTTTAAAATATATTTCAAATTCTTTCAAACACTTCTTCATAATAAATGAGTCTTTAACTAATGTATATATATATATTTAAGTAAAAACTCATATTTAAAATATTTAGCCCAAGATAACTTCAAATAAAATGATGTAATAGTCTCCAAAATTAATATATACCTAAGTACTGTAAATTTATAAATGTAATTTAAAAATAATTCTCCAAGATACTAGATTAAAGGAAAGGGTATAAAAGTAATTGTGATATTTAGTGAAGGGCTTATTTGGAAAGTCTGATACAAACACTTAGAAGGAGAAATAACTCACGTGAAAGCTTGTCAACTAGAATAAACTTTCAGTAAGGAAACAAGACAAATAAAATGCATGCCCTACTGAAGAAGGAAGGCAGTGCGTGAGAAACAGAGGGCTCACCGATAGGGGTACGCGACGAGGACGGCTGAGGCAGCTCTGGGTGGCCGGGAGTGAGGCGACGCAGCTGGGTCCCTAGGCTGGGTGGTGCGACACCGTGAGAGGGAGAGAGTTTAGAGAGAGTGCTGTCACCGAAACAACCGAGAGAGATAGGAGGTTGGACGGTAGTGAGCTTATCGGAAGGAAGTGGGCTCGACGGGGTATAATCTGCCGGCGGTTTCTGTGGGGTCTCGACAGGGAGGAGCTTGGTGGTGGAGGTTCGCAGGGCTCACGTTGGGATGCTCTGTTTTTGTTTATGAAAACAGAGGATGTTTTCAGGACGTGCATGGGTGGCTTGGGTAGAAACGTTTGGCCGTGAAGGTGCTCGTCCGCGATGCAAGATGCCACAGCGTGGTGTACGTGTGATACGTATTGGAGGGCCTTCACGGTCATGCATGGTCTGGGCAGTGGAGAGACGCGGTTGGCCGTTGGCTTACGATGGCTGGCAACGGCAATTTCCTGGGCTATCCGTAGCTGCTTCGGCGTGGTGGAGACTCACTCAAGTGGTGATCGGTGTGGAGGAGTTTCTGCAGTGGGGTGGCTCATGGCTGCTCTCTTTTCTTTTCTTTTTCCTGGACGTGCAAGTGTGTAGGTGTTGGTCGTGGCTTGAGGTTTTGGGTGAACTCTAACCGTATGTGTGTGTGTATATATATATAAGTGTTTGAGAATAAAAAGAAATCTAGAGGGATAGAGACGTGCATGTGCATGTTACGGTGAGAGACATGCATGGCTTGAGAGATCGATTATGCCTGAGTTGGTTTTCCTAATTGGATTTGGATATCAATAAGAGGATAAAGATGGGACTAACGAGATAGGAAGAAATAAGGTAGAAAAACTCTACCGGTTAATGTACAATTCGAATCATAAAAATATACTAAAAATAGCAAACGATAATAATCTTATTAAAATTACTAATGTAAAATCTGATAATAATAATAATAATAAAAATAAAATATTATAGCTATAAGAAAATACATAAAATGTATCTATAGCCTAATATTAGGATCGGGTTGTTACAGGTCCATAGGGGAGACCATGGTGCATATGGTTTAATTGGAAAAATGGTTGTTTTCTGGGAAAATAACGTGAGTATGTTTTTGTGTATCATTTTCTGGAAAAATGATGGATATTGATTTTTGGGCCATTTTCTGGAAAAATTGTGGAAATATTTTTATTGGAAATATTTTTGGGCCAAAAGAGATTTTTGGCGTATGTTGCATGTATTGCATATTGCATCATATGCATGCATGGTTAGTTGCCTAAATATGTTTTTATTTCAGGATTGGTTAGGTTATAACTTACCTGTGGTACCATTTAATGGTACTGCAGATTATGCTGATGTTGATGCAGATGCCGAGTCTGAAGATTTGGCTCCGCCGGAGGAGTGATCTGGGATCACTCGTGCTATATTTTTATTTCAGACTTGTATTATTATTTATGGGACATTGGCTTTGTTTTTATAAGGTTTGTATTTTGGATATTTGTATTGAACTAAAATTCTGGTACTAGTTGACTTAATTACTTTCCTCTGTGTATTTTATTTGTGCACTGTTTAATTGTTGCACACACTTGACACTTGTCGTTGGGATGCGTGACCGGGTTGTCATCATCCTGACGTTACGATTCCCGAAACTTTTTGTACGTGAGAGTCGGGGCGTCACACACTCAATTCGTAAAATCGTTTTAGGATTTCTTTGGTGGATTGTTAGATCCTCCCCTCCTAAAACAATGATTTCGTTCTCAAAATCTACGCGTGTATATAATAGAATTGTTATCACATAAAAGGAGAAGATGTTATCACACAAAAGGAGAAGACGATACCGACGGGGGTGCTTCAGTGTCTACTGATATAGTATGTTGCTACATATAATAGAACATGCCATCATTGGAATCGTAAATCATGTTACCAAAATGGTCGTAGTCAATGTGCTACTTGACCTCCTCATCATTGTCATCTAGGATGTGACTCTGAACGAGTAGTCATCCTCGATGAGTAGACGAAATCGATGATCCTAATGTATCAAGCTCATGATTGGTGACTACGGTGCTTTCCTCGGCTACTTGACTAAACTCCACTCTATCGCATGAAATCATTGCCCTAATATTGTCTCGATCCATCCAGGTGATCAGGTGAAGGGGTTGATAACGCTCCTCATGAGGAAAAGTCTTCCTCTCATAGCCTACCTCATTCTTATTTATATCCATCACATGGGTGTGATGGTGCTCTAAACACTCCATCTCTTGATATCCAAATATTTACTTTATTTGATATCCAAACAAATAAAGTATAATGATTAACTGATGTAATGCAACCCATACAAAAGCGAACACAAAACCGACTGGGCTATAATACAAACAAAATTCAAAACTATACTAAGATCCAAACAGATGAGGGTACTTGGCTCTCATATCCACTTCTTTCTTTCAAGTTGCTTATTGAACATTATAATTATGCCAAAGTACTTTGACTAGTAGAATTTTACGATTACACAATTTCTTCTCATTCCAATCAATTATTTGAACTTATTTTTCCTTATAGGTTAGGTTAGATTGCAAAGGTATACTCTTGGCGTCTACGACTGCTAGTGTCTGATCCCCAAAGCTCTCCTTTAATGAAAACACGTGGAATATATTATGGATTCCATGTAACTCAGTTGGTAACTCCAAACGATACGCAGCTACTCCCACTTCTCCATTACCTCATAGGGTCCCACGTATCTCGGACATAACTTCCCTTTAACACCGAATTGGGTCACTCCCCTCATAGGAGATGCTTTCACATAGACCTAATCTCTGACTTCAAAATCTAGATTCCTTCTTCTGTTGTCGGCTTAGCTCTTTTCTCGACTCTACATCGTTTTTCATCATTTCTCTAATCATTACAACTTGGTCCTTTATCTCTAGCAAGACTTCTTGTCCAGTTACCTTATTTTTCCCAACTTCATGCCAATATAACAGAGATTTGCACTTCTTGCCAAACAAACCTTCATAGGATGCCATCTAAATGGTGGCCTAGAAGTTGTTGTTGTACGCGAACTCTACCAAAGGTAGCTTCTTCTCCCAATGTCTTTCATGTTTTAGGAAACAGGCTCTATGCATGTCTTCTTGAGTCTGAATCGTCCTCTCGGTTTGTCCGTTTATTTAAGGATGGTAGGCACTGCTAAATTTCAGATTGGTGCCCATCAAACTCTACAAACTCTGCTAAAATGGAGATGTAAAACGAGGGTCTCTATCTAACACGATAGTCCTTGGTACTCCATGCAGTTTGAAGATTTTTGACATGTAAATCCTTGTCAATCTCTCCATAGAAAATGTATTCTTGATGGGTATGAAGTGGGCGCTTTTGATTAGACAGTCAACTATCACTCATATAGTGTTATTCCCAGTTGCAGTTGTTGGAAAACCCATCACAAAATTAATTGAGATGTCTTCCCACTTCCATTCTGGTATTGGCAGTGGCTTCTAATGTTCTACTTTAACAAGTCTGCAGATAGAACACTTGTTCAAAAATTCTGCCACATCCTTTTTCATTCCATCCCATCATAAGTGATGCTTCAAATCCTGGTACTAGGGGCGTAATCGGTCAGGTCCAGGGGGATCATAGGCCGAAAACTTTGGTCCATGATTAGGTCGGATCGAATCATTTGGTCCATGAACATTTTTTTTTTCTCTTTTTTTTTTTTTGTTTTTGACAAAAAAAATTAATACAAAAAATTAATTAAATTAGTAAAATTAAAATTAAGTGCTCTTTAACATTTAATATATGGTTAATGAATATTAAGTAATTTCATTGTATATATGGTTAATGGTGATCCTTGGATGAAAATTACACAATTAACTTATACAACTATTATATAAAATAATATGTTATCTCTAAAAATATTTAAATATATATATATATACATTTAGTCGGTCTCGGTCCAATATGGTCTAAAAAAATACACCTTGAGACTGACCAATAAAACTATTGATTCCAACTGACAAATCAGTCTGTTTTTTCGATCCGAACCGATAGTCTTACAGCCTTACCTGGTACATCTTGTACTATTAGGATGGGTTGTATAGGGAGAGGGTTGTGAGCTTCCCTTAACACCCTATCTCTCATCTCTTGATAGACTTGGATCACTCTCTGATTTTGGTAATATAAAGTCATGTCTTCTCTAACACTGAAGTCTTTTGGCTCTTCAAACTTCTCAACTTTTTTGATGACTTCCATATGTATGTCGTCTTTTCTCTGATAGCTCTTTAACTCTTCCCAATCCAGCTAAACTCTTAGATTGAGGTCAAAATGACTTCCTGACTACAGTCTCTGATCAACAGTTTCCTCATACTGTTTAAAAGATATCTCACTTCCAATGATGGAACAAACAAATCTTTCACTCTGCTCTTGTGACTCAATGCATTAGCTACCACATTGGCCTTTTTAGGTGTTACTTTATATCGTACTGGTAGTCACTAATCAATTTCATCTATATTCTCTGTCTCATATTAAAGTTTTTCAGTTAAAAAAAGTACTTAAGGCTTTTGTAATCTGTAAAGACTTCACACTTTTTCCCGTACAAGTAGTGTCTCTACATCTTAAGAGCAAAAACCACGATAATTAATTCCAAGCCATGAGTAGGATAATTTTGTTCATGGTCCTTCAGCTGACATGAAGCATAGGCGACTACTCTCCCTTCCTACATCAGCACACAATCGAGTTATGCCTTGGATGCGTCACTATACACAACAAAAGGCTTACAAGGCTTCAACAAAGTAAGTATCGGTGTTGTTGTAAGTCCTTTCTTTAACTCGAGAAAACTCATCTCGCACTTATTACTCCAAATAAATTTCACATTCTTCTTGGTTAGGGCAGTAAGTGGTTCAGACAAACTGGAAAATCATTCCACAAACCTTTTGTAATAACTAGCGAGTTCTAAGAAACTGCGAATCTTGTGCACACTGGTCGGCCTCTGCCAGTTCATTACTATTTCAATCTTATCGGGGTCTATTACTACTCCTCTACTGGAAATCACGTGACCCAAAAACTTCACTTTACGAAGCTAGAACTCATACTTATTGAGCTTGGCATACAACTCTTGATGTTTGAGTATGGTAAGTGCCATACTTAGGTGACTTCTATGCTCCTCCTTGTTCTTCAAGTAAATTAGGATGTCATCAATGAATACAAAAACAAAACCATCCAGGTAAGGTTTGAATATTCTGTTCATCATATCCATGAATGTAGTTGAAGCATTGGTTAACCCAAAATGCATCAGCAAAAACTCGTAGTGGTCATACCTTCTCCTAAAGGAAATTTCTTGTTTCTTAACCTTCAGCTGATGATATCTAGATCACAAATATTTATTCTTGATCGTTACCTTGTTCAACTCTCTGTAGTCTACGCACATCCTCATGGAACCATATTTCTTTTTCATGAACAGCACGAATAAATTCCTTTGCTAATAGTTCCTCCAACTATACTTTGAACTACTTCAATTCCGCGAGAGCCATACGATACATCACCTTATGCGTCGAAGCCGTCGTAGGCTCCAACTCAATTTCGAACTTTGTCTTTTTGTCCGGCGATAATCCGAGTAACTTGTTAGTGAAAACTTCAAGAAAGTTTTCAACCACGTTTATCCCACAGATTTCATTTTCAACTAACTTCTAAACCGCCATCAACAAAAATGCTGAGGCACCATCCTCGATATACCTTCTGGCCTGTAAAGTAGAAATCATTATAGGGGTGGCCTTAACAGACGTTCCTGCAAAACCAGTCATGTCTTTATTTGAGGGTTCAAACACAACTTCTCTTTTCTGACAGTCTATCTTAGCATAGTGCTTGAATAACCAATCCAACCCCAAAATCTGATCAAACTCTATCTGACTAAACACCATCAAATTGGCTTTCAACGTCCTACCTTTCAACTCAATAAGACACTCCTTAACTGCACAAGTACATGCTATTGTATTCCCATCAGGAATCATTACTACAACCTTACGAGGTAACAACTCTTTTTGTAAACTACAAATCCATACAAACACTGCAAACACAAAAGACTACGATGTGCTCAAATCGAATATTGCACAAGCTATGAACCTTAACAGGTTGTCATTCCCTAAAATCGATGTAAGGTAGTACTATTTTAAAAACAAATTCTGTCATCCTAAGCTAAAATACAGGCACAAAGGTATTAGAAAATATCAGTGATGACGCTAGATTATTCTGTCTCTAACACGTCAGCAAGTGATGACGCTAGATTATTCTGTCTCTAACACGTCAGCATCAACATCTCTTGGCATTACAGCGTAAACTCGTGTTGGGATGTGAGGCCTTCGTTTCGGCTTGTTGTCACCGTTGTAACCGGCTCGACTACTTTGGGCGGCGTTGGGACTATAACACCCCAATCCTGGAAGTCTAGGGAGTTAGCTCTTGTTATCTAAAAGCATCTCCCATAACACATTTATATGTACACCAACTACTACATAAAATATAAATTTATTCGTTCAACATAAATATATATGTTCCTCTATAAGAACACCAAAGAAATAACTTAGCATAACAAATTAAAATCTCCATAGAGACTCAGAAATATTCATATCTCATGATACCTAAGATCTACTAAAAAAGACTCTCCAATATTTATTTGTACCCTTTGACACTTATTCCTCTACGATCATCAAATTTTGTTAACACTTCCAACTCTTAATTTCTAGTAGAATCATCAAAATTATCTGAAAAATATTGTAGAGATAAGGGGTGATTTATCAACAACTTAGTAAGTAGAGAACATATACGAGTATGCAAATATGAGTATTTACAAAATTTATAATGTAGAACAAAATATTTTTATTTTTAAAATGCAGAATTAAAACATATTATCAAAAATATCAGAGTGAGTTCAAAAATATTCTTATTCAAAAGTCATTTGGCGTAGCATAACTAAAACATCACATTAGAACATAATTTCATATTTAACCTTCGTGGTATGGTTGTCCAAATCTCAGTAGCCAAACGAGCAGAAACAGAATGTGAAATCTTTCTCTTATTATTTTTAGAGCCCTGAGTGTGCACACAAGAAAGACAACGCAGAAAACCACTTTGCTTCCAAATTGGGTGCACCAGAAACATAAAAGTTAGTATCAACCCAAACAGAGGCCACAGTTTAACACCCGTGGTAAAGCAAGAGCAGAGCAGAGACAAACCCATATAAAAAATCAAAATGTCATACAAAAAGTTTTCAAAAGCCACATCTTATCAAACAGAGTATTGAACAAAATCATTTCATCTTCATAATCAAAACAGATTTAGGATATCTTCACATAATCATGCACAAAAATTCATATCCGCTTTTTTTGCACAGTTCAGAAACACAATGTTAAAAATAACTCATGTCTACACCAGTGATGATAGAAAAGTACTTTTTTCTTCTTATATAGATTTCATAAGTAATGCATATAAAATGACCGAAATTGTTTTCAAATTCTCATTTTCATAACAAAACATGGGTATTTTTCATAAAATCAATCCCAGTCCATTCGTTTTATACAAAATATAGTATAGGAACTCCACTTAACTGGACTTTTTAACTTCTCTAAATTTTCTCACAACAGTGTCGAACGAATATCAATCGTCACCTATAAAATAAACATGTAACTTGCTTAAATCTCCACTTAAACACGTATTTTGATATTTAGGCCTGAAATACTAAAATAACCTATTTTTCCTAAAAATATCTACCATCCTCATAACCCTAAAATATCATCACTTCCCAAATTCATTGATATTCACTTAACCTAATTCCAACTCCATCACAAGTTTATTTAAAAAATCAAGCCCAACACATTTAAGTATTATAATAGTTGCTATAACCAAAATATTACTAGGCCCAAAATGATTTAAGATCCAAGTCCAACCCAGTAACATACATGTTTAACTTCATAATCATTTAACATAACTCAACTTCAATTAGCAACAAGCCCAATATGTAAACAAAGTCCATGTGGTCCTAGATAAGCCCAGCCCAATTAATAAAACAACACAAGTTGCATCTATTCTTAGAATTTACAGAAGACTACACAACAAAATGGCAAGCCATGTTTGGATGAAAATAATAGAGAGTCACAAGGGAAGCACCGTGCAATAGACTCACCGTAAGGGCAGCAACAAAGCGACGAAAAGGTGGCTGGAAGCAATTGTGGAGCACTGTGGGAATGAGAGAAAAAGTGATGAGAGAGAGAAAGAGTTAACGTGAGGGAAAGAGACAGAGAAGAGATAGTGGGGGAGAAGATTATGCTTGGCTTATCGGAATGGCACATGGGTGACAAGAGGTGACCCAGCCAGCAGTTTCTTTGGCTGTTCTGAGTGTTTTTCAGCGAGATAGGCTGGACCACGGGTTAACGTGTATGGAGCCTCCTTCGGTGGTTCTCAATGTGTAAAACACGAGGTGAATGGTGGAGGAGCCTTTGTCACGGGTCAATGGCACTGACTGGTTCACCAAGCTCCTCCACGATGGTTACTTCTCTAACGTGATCGTGGAAAGAGAGAAGCTCACGGGTGACGATGTTGCTCTGTTTCGGCGTGCCTAAAACAGAGGCTGCATTGGTTCTTTACAGAGGGTGGGCAGTGCTGGGTGGCTTATGGCCAAGTGGTGGGGTCGGTTTCTATTTGGCATTGCACTATGGTTGAGTAGAGTAAGGAGGTTACGACGTGGAGGTTGAAGAAGGAGACATGGGTTGCTGTACTTCACATGGGGCAGCTACTGGTTGTTGGGTAGTGGATAAAGGGCCGAAAAGGTTGTTTGGTGGTTTACGATGGCTCCACTTGTGGGGTCAAGGCTAGGCTACGGGGGTGGAAAAAATGGTAGTTGTGGAGGAGTTTTATTGAAGAACTCAAGGATGCAACAACCCTAATTTGGGAAAGAAAATAAAAGTAAGGTTTGCATGAAGTGTAGATTATGTGGGTATTTATACATGCACTGATGCCATGAAACCTAGAGGGAAGGAGATGTGTATGGCGTGGAGACATGCATGGTGTGGATTCTGATATTTGGTTATTACGGGCTTGGACTTTTGGGCCCATTTCAAACTTTTTGGGCCCACGTCTTGGATAGTGTATGGAATTAATAAATGGGCTAGACTAGTTAGTGTAGTCCCAATAATCTCTTTGGTTTAATAGTATTTCCATGGGCCGAGTATTTAATCAACACTAATGGGCCTCAACTCAACTTCTACAATAAACCAACTTGTCCCATAAAAAGATTCCACCTAATCTAAAAATATTTAATGATTTTAACTTAATTAGCAAACCCAATAAAGATTTCGATATTCGCCAAAATAAAATTTAGACCTGTAGTTTATTCCAAAACTACTCGTTAATCTCAAGTGGGCTTTTCATATGTATAAACCTAAGAAATTTTAGAATGTAGGCTTGGTGCTGGGCCCGAGTGTTATAGGGACACTCTTTGATCATGTGTCCGGGTTGTCTGCATTTGAAGCAGACACCATATCCGTAATAGCATTCTCTAGCACGCTTAATACATTGTGGTTGGAAGACGACATCTGTCTTCGAATTACTACCCCTTTGCCCTTTGCTGGACTAATAAAAGGCCTCTTCTTTTCTGCACTACCACTTGCACCAAACGACATGGCACTCTTTCATACAAAATTGATCTGAGCGGACAGACCTCTATGCTTTGCCTCTGCTATGACAGTGACATTTACCAATTTTTGGTAGTTCTCAATCTTAAGACAAGACACTTGGCTGCGAATCCTTGGTTGAAGTCCTCCCTAGAACTTCTATGCTTGCATCCTTTCTAGTGAAATCAGGTCATGAACGAACCTCCCTAAAGCCATGAATCTAGCTAACTACTTTTTACAAGGCCTCACAGATGGAGAGGAGTGGTTAGCTAAATAGCTAGCTATGCATCATGCCTAGATGGGATTGACCCCAATTTGCAATACTTTTATGACATTAATCTGGTCCCAACTCAACCACTGCATATATATATATATATATATATATATATATATATATATATATATATATATATTTATATATAATTTATTTTTTCTTTCTTGGCGGCTCTATGCATATTTAAAAGCCATTAGAGCAACTTTAGCTTCCTCTACATACCCCAAATCTGAGCAACTTTATTTATTTTTGCTTGTTCAAAACTCAAAGAAGGCTACTACACATGCACATTTACTTCTTTTTATAATACAGTCCCTTAATTATTGTTGATTTCAAAAAGTTTAGTTATAGTTTGGTAGTCTTTAACTATTTAATTAGGTTATAGATACCACAAAGTCTCTTAACAAAAATAGAATAAAAACCCAAAGAAGAAAAGTTTATAATCATTTTCTTGAGGGCTCTTAGATAAAATGGGTTACCTAAACTTTTGAACGAAAAGTTCGTATATGTGACTTAGTGCTAGATGTCTAGGATGAAAATGAACTTATTTTTATAATAAATAATTATGTTATAATAAATAACTTATTATAAATAACTTGCATGTAGATCCTAATTCAAGAAATATATATGTGGATTTCGTTTATGGCTACCGCATGCATATATATATATATATATATATATATATATATATATATATATATACATATGTGTGTGTGTGTAGTAGTAGCATATATACTGATCATTTAGTTTTAAAACCTGTAAAATGAGTCATATTCATTGATTCAATGACCCGTGGTCTCTTGAAACGACATGTATCATGAATTATATTAATGCAACTGTGTGATCTTTTTCAAGGAATATGTGATTCAGTACATGATCATCATAATTATTTGTATATATAAATGGAATTTTGGATTTTTCTCCATCTTAAATGAGTTAATGCCTTTTAATATAGCCTAGTTATTTTTAAAACTAATTTTTTACTTCTAATTTATTTTTTCAGCTTCTTTGATTGTGATATGGATCCTAGATCTAGTGGAGACGATCGTCCACAAGGGGATATGGCGGATGTCAATGCTACAGCTCCTACACCGGTGGGTACTTCCACCCCTAGAGCCACATATAGGGAAGCTACATCTAGCAGCAGCTACATCTTGTGCGAGTAGTCGACTCTCACTCCCAATAGATATAGAGGATGATAATGAGGATATGTTCAACAAAAAGGAGGAGATACCTATTGAGCATGATCAACCACCACGGCCTTCTAAAAAAAGGTCGTGGACATGAGAGCATTTCACCAAAATTCCTAGTGATATTGCGAACCTATAAGCAAGATGTCACCATTGTAGGCAACTTTTTAAATACCATTCAAAGAAGCAAGACACCAGTGTGTTAATGGCACATCTTGGTGGTTGCCAACGATATAAGATCGCGAATATAAGTTGATTGTTTTAAAATTTTGGGTAAATTCTGTCCTCAGGGCAGTGAAGGCTGCAGAGTTTATTAAAGTGCTAAAAAGTGATATTGATAACCTATATAATCACCACAGCAATAGTTGTCAACTTTCATCTGTAGCTGCTAGCTCCTCACATTCGAGGTCGACGGGGTCGACAGCTTCCTTAGATGATACTGACCCATCCGGACTTGGGCTTACAATCCATCGTATTATGCAACAGTATCATCAACTCATTGCAACGAGAAATATTATGCAATGTACATTTGAGGTTGAACGATATTTTATGGAAGCTGTCGAGGCACCTAGTGCTATATTTGAGTTATTAACTTGGTGGAAGGTTAATTCCACCTAATGCTATCTTTCCCGTATAGCCTGAGATGTGCTAGTCATTCCTGTGACTACGATTTCCTCAAAATCGGCGTCTAGCACTAGAGGTCGTGTATTGGATGCTTATCGGAGTTCATTGTCATCGTCAACCATGGAGGCCCTTGTTTGCACACAGAATTGGATTAGTGAAACGCCCATTGGATTAGATACCATTGGCGTTGATGCCAAAAGCTATAGGCTTGAATCGAGTAATTTTATATGCTTTTAAATGATTATTTAATTATTTTTAATATTTTTAACTTCTACTTTTTATGATTTTATAGACCTAATTGTGAACCCTAACTTAATTGCCGATGACTGAGAGTTTAAGATGGATGTCCCTTGAGAGTTGGGATGGAGTTGAGAGATTATAAACTATGGAGAATCCTCTCTCTCGGTAAAAATTAAATTCTACTTTTATCGTGCTCAATTTTTTATTATCAGTTTTTTTCATTTATTGATTGTAATTTTCTATCTTCATTTAAGGCATGACCAATGAACCATTGAGATTTGAGTGAAATTTGTGTTTAATATTTATATAGTTATCTTTAAAGGCTAAGTCAATGTTGTTATAAATGGGACTGTATGAGACTGTTACAACTTATGGCTACATCAAAGATGTTATTTAGTTTTTAATCTATTGTATTTAAGTTTTTTTTTTTTAATCTTTTCAGTATTTTTTTTACAAGTTCGGACTTGGGCTTTAGTGAGCCCAAAAGCCAAAAAAGGGCATCCATTTAGTGCAATAAATGGTCAGAGTTCTAACCTCTAATTGAATCTCGGAGCTCCAACCTCCGATCGGAGTCGAACTCCGATTCCTTTCGGAGTCGGAGTAAAAATTTTGCTCCGACTCCTATCAGAGTCTGAGTTCAAAAATGACAACACCGACAGTCAGAGTTTAGTCCTAAATACAACCTTATGATGCTCCCAGATTCTACTTGGAATATGCACCAAATATAACATATTCCAAAATAACATAGGTATACTTCATGATCACATGATAACATATATCCAAAAGTTACAGTACTTGTCCAAAAGATATGTAATGACACAAGTACAGGAGGCAGAGCTCCATGATTATAGCCTGAAAATAAAATTATTCTAATAGATTGTTGAGCTGCCCACGCAGCTCTGCTATAATATCCAAAATAACGTCTAGGAAATGGATAAGTGTGATTATCAATTCTATGTCATTCCTTCGCAGCCTAGTCAGTCTCATCCAGACCTCTAGGTTCTGGTTCTCAATGTCTTGACAGTCTACCATTTTGAGGGAAATGGTAGTTGGAACTACCAAGTGAGATTTGATTATAAATCTAAACAAGTTAACAACCAACTTAACTAGCAGCATACATAAGCATGCATGATAATAAAATGACATGAATTCTTACGTGAACATAAATGAGAGTGACATGGCTTGACAAATAGCATGACATGTGTTGACATAACCTAAAAATTGACATGGATTGAAAACTGATATTGACTTATTTGACATGAACTGAACATGGACTTGAAATCTTGTTTAACAATAAACTGGTCAATTAAAAGTGAAATGTGGATGCTAAACAGGTCTCTTTGAGCCATGTACTTCTGCCGATACCGCATCACATTATAGGCATTTGTGCCAGTTTTGAGTACGTCAATATATTGAAATGAAATTGTGGTTGGCACCACTGGCGTTTGTGACTGACTTCACTCTGGAAACTAGTTATTTAGATTCTATCCAAAGCCTGTTGATCTTTACCCTGCCACCTAGAGAATTTCAAACCAATTTAAACACTCTAGTGTGAACAATGGACTTCCACTAGGATAATACATCATCCTAGCACTTGGGGTTGTGAAAAAAAATAAAAGACTTCACTGACTTGAAAATACTATTTTTTCATGACACACGCTATGCATGGGATATGACGTAATATGTAACAATGAACGTG
Organism: Cyclocarya paliurus; assembly: GCA_029856935.1. NCBI lineage: Eukaryota > Viridiplantae > Streptophyta > Magnoliopsida > Fagales > Juglandaceae > Cyclocarya > Cyclocarya paliurus. The sequence goes on from CM056947.1 coordinate 22,691,990, forward strand.
TGACAGATGACATGACATAACATGGCATGTTACAGATAAGCATGTACTTAAAATAAAATTGGTCTGACATATAAGAACATTTATAATAAGCATGATGAACATAAATAATAGTTTCTTACCACCACACAAATATGCTAAAATTAAGTTAGAGGCTAACTTATAGTAACTGTAGCATAACGTACGTAAAAGTAGTGGAAAAATAGCGTGAAATGAAATGAGATAATTCTATAGGTTAGAATATCCCTTTAAAGGCTAAAAGCTTAAGACTCATGATAAAATTTGTCATTTTACCCCTCTACATGTGATAAATGACCATTTTGTCCATAAACTAAGGATTTGATGTACGAACTCCAAATTCTACCAAAATTTACATTCTTCATGTAAATTTTGTATTAAGTCCAAAAATGCAATCAGAAAAATTTAATACAAAGTACAACTACACAAACCAAGCATTGGTCAAAATAGACTAAGGCTAAAAATCTTAATTTTTATTGCAATTCTTTCAAACCTCATACCATATATTTAAACCAATTCTTGCAACACTAAAAGTCACATCTTAGGTTCTAAGATCATACCAAGATATCAAAATAATCATATCATAAAAACACCTAGTCTTAGACAAATAGAAAAATTCCTTGATGTACTTGGTCTTTCACTTTTCCAATTAGGGGTGTAACCGGTCCGGTCCAATCCAGTCCAGTTTTGGACAAAATTTAGAACTGAACCGGTATGTACCGATTTTACATTTTCGAAAACTAATTACGCATTGGTTACCCTCCTAAATCGGTATCTGAGGTTTATCAGTTCGGTCTGATTTTTCAGTTTTAATAGTATTAGTATTAGGGCATAAAATATAATTAATATACTAATATACATTAGTATACTAATGTGTACTAATTAATTAAAGTAAAATGTAATTAATATACTAATGTATATTAATATCAATAATGTATTATTTATTTGTCAAAAAGAATATGTTGAGAATTTATTAGTCCATAAAATGTTATTAATATATATTTTATATTTAAAGCATATGATCAAATAAATTTTCATGTTTAAAATTAAAATTTTATGTTATAAATTATAATAAAATTATCTTATATATAATTATAATTTATATTATTATATATAAATATTATATATAATATAAAAATATTATATATAGTATCAAAAAAATTAATTTAAAATATATAATATAGTGGACCGGTCCGGTCTGGTCCTAAAAAGCATAGAACTGGAACCGGACCGATACCTGCCGGTTTTGGAATTAAGGGAACCGATCCTGGACCAGACCGGTCCAAAACTAGACTCGTTCCATTGGTCTGAGCTGGTTTTCCGGTTTCTCGGTTAATTTTCCACTCATACTTTCAATAAACTCCAAGGACTCCAAAAGTCAATAAGCTCCCTCTTAACATGTGTATAATGCAAACCTAAGTGATAAACATGCTTGAACATCAATCAAAAACACAAAATCATCATCAAACCAATTGGCATGCTCACTAAGTCTAAATTGTGTAACACATGTTTTTGACATAAATCAAACAAACTAAATTCAAAACTTTCATGAGGTAAACCTTCAATAAATAAAACTATATGCTTCATATTCAAGTCCTAAAGATGATCCTGCATTAAACCTAAAATCATATGGCAAAAATTTCATAAAAAGTTAAGCAACTTGAGAGCCTCAATATTGAACCATAGTCAAACATTTTCATGTAAAACATGCTTCCAACAATTATCCAATCCAAATCTCTTAAAAAGCAAACTCTTAACATATTAATGAAAGTACTAAGAACATCATATAAGAATTTCATAGCCTTTGGAGAAGGTTTAAGAATCAACTATCATCATAACTTCAAAATAGAAACTATTTTGTGTGTTTCGATTTCATCTCTAAAGAAAATATGTATAATTCTTAAATAAAAATGCTAATATGCTTTTGGATCAACTCATGACATCTATAAAAATATGTTATCATTTCATCATATCAATATCTGAACCTAACTTTAACAAATAGTTTATCAAAACATCAAGATCTCACAATATCATCCAAACTGTCGCCTAGTATGACCTTTGTGTGTTCAAACTCACTTTTCACCAATCAATACAAAATCACAACAAATACATCAATGGAATCTAGAGGCAAAAAGTAACAACAAATATGAAGGCAGGCTTTTGAGAATCAAGTTACAAAAGCTTTGAAAAAGTTGAACAAGATTGGCTAGAAACACTGTTAGAAAGTCCAACTCAAGTCCTCATCAAGTAAGTGAAAAACAAGTTACCAAAATGTGAAGGGGCTAGAATGGACAGCTTGTATAGGATTATTGGGCTGATGGAGGATGTGAGGATGAACCTTTTTTGGAGGTTTTGTCAGCCAAAACTAGGGGCAAAACCGTTGGCAAGACAACCCATTGTATTGGCTAGAAGCTGCCATGCAATAGGGGCTTTTGGGGTGGCTATTTGGCCTCCCATAAGCTGCTATTTGGGCTGACAATGGTAGCTATAGTACACGTAGGGAAGTGTGGAGAAACTTCCTCAAGAAGCCATGTTGGGTGGTGATTTTAGGTGGGCCTCAACCAATTGGGCCTAACTTTGGGGTATAAAAAGGGTTTGGTTAGGTTTCAGTTTCTAACAAGCCCAAATCCAAAATTTTCTAGGCCCAATGAAATTACTAAGATATAAAATAATAAATGAGAGTGTAATGACATGAATTTGAGTGGCTAATAGCATGTGAAAGTGATTTAATTAACTGATTAATCATTAAGCTAAAATCGGCCAAAGATAGGGTTTGGGGAAACCATTTAGGGTTTCAGCTTCCACCATTATTTTGGGTTTTCAATTAGACCTCAATGGTTTGAGGTTTCACTATGGTTGAAACCTTCTTTGGTTTACCACAAAGTTATTAGTTGGATGAAATAGTGTTTGGCTTAGGTGGCATGATCACAATGGTTGATTTTCCTTCCAACTCCGGAGCTCCGATCAGGGTTAGAATCTGCTCCTAGTCGGAGTCAGAGTTGAAGCTCAACTTGGCCTTCAACCTTAATTGGAGTCGGGAGTCGGAATTGGCCATTCCGACTCCATTGGAGTCGGAGCCCTCCCCTATGTAGAATCTTAATTTAGGGACAACATGGTCATTTCCCTCAAGTAGATGGATAAAATGGCAAATTTTCCATAATTAAGTGAATTTTATGTTTAAGGTTTTTAATGGGATATTCTAACCCTTAGAATTATCTCATTTTAGTTCACGTTATTTTCCGCTACTTTTACTTCATTCACAATCATTAGGGGTGGGCAGCAGGGTCTTGCCCCGTTTGCCCCGCCCCGCATTTGGCCCCCTAGCGGGGGCGGGTATGGCCCAACCCCTCTCCACATTTCCCCCGCCCCGCACCTCTTTTCTTTTAAATATAAGTATATAAATATTTATTATTTTTACTATATATAAATATAGTAATAGGTATTAAGTAGAACTTTTACTTAATATTTTATGTAAGTTGTAGTATAGTAGGGTGATCCTTTTATAGATTGTCTTGACAATATTACACTTAAGTAATGTGAGACTCTTATATTACACTACATCTTACACAAGATATGTACTAGCAAATTTAAAAACTACATAATTTTAAATTCTAGTCATATTTACAAATTTAAATTTACAATTTGAGTCTCTAAATGTGTTTTTGATCACTTTTGGATCTAAAAATAATTTTTGGGTTTAATGGAATGTAGTCCATTATTGAAGTAGGTGGGGGGTGGGGGTGAAAACTCCACCTCCCGGTCCATGCGAGGCAAGGGGCTACCCTGCACCGTATGGTGCGGGTAGCACCCCTAACAATCACTGAAAGTTAGCTTCTAACTTACTTCCCAGTGTATTTTTATATGTACGATGGTGAGCCATAATTGTCATATTCTTGTCACATATGATTATTATAAATATTCTAATATGCATGCCATGTTAATTATTTCAAGTACATGCTCATCTGTTAATGCCATGTCATCTGTCACACGTTCATTGTTATATACCATGAGAGAAATCCTCAACCAGATATCATGAGTGTAGCACTTTGAAATCACATCCTCAAAATAATCAGTGATCATGGTGAGGAAAATATGGACTTTCATGAGAGAAAGAGATTGATAAATAGAAAATGAAATCCTGAACATATCTATAGACATTTACCCCACATTACTAACGTAGTCGTAGGAGTGAATCTACCTGGACAACAACTAAATGCTAAGGGTTGCACTGGAGTCATCGGTCTCCTTGTTGATAAACGCTCCAATTTCTTGGCCCCCTTGAAGTCTTGGATAGAAAAAGGAAGAGGAGATTGTTGAAGTAATTTACAATCTCAAAAGCAAGATGCAAAATTTTATCCAAATGTCTTTTATAGACTTGTTAGTCATGGTCATGACTTCTGATTGACTGAAAAGTGATTTTGAATCTCAGTCGTCCATGCGTTCTCTAGACTAAAGAATAGTAGAGATCGAGTGAATTGATTAGACAAGGTGTGCACATCCCTACTTCTTGTCTTGGAACTTGGTGATGAGTTCATATTCTTATAACGTTTGTCCATGTGGCTTTGGGCCTTACTTTTATGGTTAGAGGTTTGGCCTGCTTGTCCATATTCCTTCTTTCCCAGGCACGCTCATGTTGTGACGTCATTGTTGGAGCATGGGCTTGGTACGTCACCTATTGCCATCTTAGCTCCCTTGAAAGAGTGCTCCCAGCTTCGCATCGTGCTTCTCTTTGCCCGTTACTCTCTTTCGAATAGTCAGTATATTTGTTGCCTGCCTGGTGTTAGGCGTGCACTTCTTAGTCACCTTGTTCTCTTCGTGCTACTTGTACTGGCTTTACCGACCACAACATATTAGTTGCCTTACTTCATACTTGGTTGCATGTTGCTCCCCTGGCTGCCTTTTTCTTGCTAGCATTTTACCCGCACAAGGGGAATTCCTTCCCTTGGGTTGGCATAGTCCTCACAAATATTATTAGTCTTCTCACATCCATCAACAATGTTGTTGGAACAAAGCACCTTGTGTTGACTAATTGCTTGCAACTTAAAGAAGTTCTAGAGCTTCCACCCAATATAGAGCATGTGCATGCTAATGGATGCATCTCATTGGAAAGCTTTCCAAAAGTATAAAAAAAAGTTCCAATTCAATACCACTACCTTAAGATCACTAAAATGAATTGAGTTGCTCAAATGCTATGGCATGTCATGAATATAGGGAATCATGTGGCAAATCCTTTGTTGACTGAGGTATCTCACCCCCCCCCCCCCCTTCTCTCTTGTGTCTCTGATGTTTCTTTCTTAAAGTTGAAGTTTTGTGATATATGTTTAACAGGGACATCTTAATGACTATTTTGGTGGCATTATATTTCGAGGAGATACGATTCCTAAGTGGTTCATCCACCGTGAGGAGTCTTCAAATAATACTCAATCATGTGAAACATATATAGATGGGAATCTATATTTGGATGAGATCAGTGGAATTGCTCTGCGTGCTGTTATTCAAGCTAATATTGAAAGCTATCGATTAGATCTCTTTCATTTTCTTAGTGCTGAGATCACCAGTAATGGCATGCAAAAGTATTATATATATTAATGAGATATTGCTTGACGCAGGGAGTTCAGAATCTGGGAACAATCTAAATGTTGAATTTTCTTTTGATTCAAGCTCATTATGCATTGAAAGCTGTGGAGTCCATTGATACATAAGCATGCAGAGAACGCAAAAGATCATGCTTCAGATGTCCTCTAACTGATTAACTATGAATATGATTACGAATTGGAATCTGACTGCCATCATCAACAACCTAAGAGGCGCACTACAATCTTGAGGATACTCAACTCGGTGAGTCACTACTAATCTGATCAAATCACTCATAACATTAATGATCAACCTATCGACTTTTCTTCATTCTCATTACCCAAAATGCTTGTTTTCTTCTTGATGAACTTTCAAATCACACCCCCACCACTAAAATCAACAAACTTGTTTTGATGTTCACTTGGGTCGACCCTGTAATAATTCCTGTTTTGTTCCAAAGTTGACAACACTAAAATCAACAAACTTGTGTTGGCATGCATATTCCGTATACAAAATGCATATTTCGTATACAAAAAACTTAAAAAAAAAAAAAACCTTTATTTGTCCATATTTCTTAGGAATATTGCTCGTCATGCCACCATTTGATCTTGGCCATTTCCACTTGAGCATGGTGAAAGCTAATCAATCTAGACAGGTGACACGTCGACCTTCTTGCATGAGAATTCTGTTATATATCAGATAGTCGGATGGATATTGCACATAATGTTCCAGTACTGCAGGGCAACTCGAAGATTGTGTTGATATAGACTCAAGATCACATAGGGAGGTTCAACTCCAAGATCTACAATTAAGTGATGATCTTACAGGAGTTTGATTCATTTTGATCATTTTGTTTCAACATGGTTTTGTGTCTAAACAGTCATAATATCAAAACAGTCATAATATCATGTTTCGTCTGTTGATTTTTACATCCTTTTATAAATATTTCAGTATCGAGTAATAAATTATTAAAATGTATGGAATTAATGAGACTAATTTAACAAATTACTAAACTATATGATCGTGATCTTCTAAAAATATCATAAATACGAAGGTCATAAAAATTGTAATTATTTTTATTTAAAATATAATCGAGACTTTTATTATAGATTTATATATAGATATATAAATAGAAACATATAACATCATAATCTACAGATACTTTTAAGACAAAGAAGAAGTCCCAGCTTAATTTGTTTCAATGCAAGTCAAAAGAAACTCTATTTTCCAAATCTTGGATAATAATAAATAGGTTTGTTTATATATTGCGTAACATTTTGCCAAAAAAAAAAAGCCATAATCTTTCCTGATGGTTCTTATCTTTAAAAACGAATTGATCCCTCTCTTTATGTTGAACAAACAATAAGAGATAGGGACGTGGGTTTGGGATAGGGACGTCTTCTACTCGGAGAGTTTGTGGGCGAGGGAGAGTGAGATGTGGGGTTGGCTGTGACGACGTTGCCCACAAACTCCCGGTGGCTCTGACAAATATGCAGGGGGACACAGGTTGGGAACGGGGAAGGCTTGTGTAGAAAATTAATGAAGAAAAAGTTAATTTGTTGATGTGGTGTAGTGCCACGTTAGTTTGTGTAATCTTTTTGTTGATTTTCTGACGAACACAAAGTGTAACTCGAGAACAGAAACAAAGGAAGGAGAAAATGAAAACCTTTCATAAATAATTTGATGAATTTACAATGAATGAACTAGTGTTTATATACACTTGAAGAAATAACAAAAAAAATAATTGAAATAATAGAATTACAAATTCTGTTTTGCCTTCTCTACTTTTAGCTTTTCCTTCTTTGATTTTGATTCCATTTTGTCAATGTGAGAGGCTATATTCCAACACCCCCCTCAAGATGAATATGGATGTCTAGAATGTTCATCTTGCGAAGATTATGATGAAAAAGCAATGACCCGAGAGTCTTAATGAAGATGTCTACTAATTGTATTCTTGAAGGAACATAAAAAAAGCTTAATGATGTTTTGCTACAGCTTTTCTCTAACAAGATGACAATCTATTTGTATGTGCTTTGTTCTCTCGTGTTGAACTAGATTAGTGGCAATAGAGAGAGAGCTGATTTGCTGTCAGTGTAGAGCATTGTTGGCTAAGGATGATCAACATTGAGATCTTATAAAGCATAAAGTAGACACTGCACCTCACATGTAGTTGCTGCAAGAGCCTTGTATTCTGCTTCTGTAGATGATCGACTAATTGTAGCTTGTTTCTTGGATTTCCATGAGATTAATGAATCTCCTAGAAAAATAGCAAAGCTTGTAACACTTCTTCGAGTGTCTATACAACGTCTCCAGTCACTATCTGAGAAAGCTTTAAGCTTCAAGTTTGAAGAGGAAGAGAAGAACAACCCTTGGCCTGGTGTTGCTTTTAAGTACCTAAGCCCTCGAACAATAGCTTGATAATGAGAGACAACTAGTTTGGCAAGAAATTGGCTAAGAACTTGAATAGCATAGGCAAGATCAAACCTTGTGATTGTTAAATATAGTAATCTGTCAACTAGCCTTCTATAGGTTGAAGCATCCTCATAAAGATTGGGATCATTTGCAGTGAGCTTGAGGTTGGATTCCATTGGAAATGCAGCTAGCTTGGAACCAATGAGACCCATATCTTGAAGTATGTCTAAGGTATACTTTCTTTGACAGGGTGAAATTCCAGACTTTGATCTAGCTACTTCCAATCCAAGGAAGTACTTAAGTTCCCCCAAGTCCTTAATAGTGAACTTGTCATGCAAAAAAGTCTTGAGTTTTTTAATTTCAAACAAATTATCACTAGCTAATAGAACATCATCTACATAAACTAGCAACGCTATGAAGGAAGTAGTAGTTTTCTTGATAAATAGTGAACAATCAGAATTGCCTTGAGTGAAGCCATAATCGAGAAGGGCATGTGAAAGCTTTGCAAACCATTGTCGAGAGGCCTGCTTCAGGCCATAAAGACTTTTTAAAAGTTTGCAAACTACGTTGGACTGTGTAATAGTCAATCAAGGGGGCACTTCCATATAAACTTCTTCATGTAATTCACCATGTAAAAATGCATTGTTTACATCTAATTGGTGAATGTGCCAACGTCTAATTGCAGCAACAACCAATAATAGTCGAATGGAAGTGATTTTTGCCCCTGGAGAGAAAGTATCAAAGAAGTCTAAACCTTCTTGTTGAGTGTAGCCTTTAGCTACCACCTTTCTATAGTTCCATCAACCTTGTATTTAACTCAAAAAACCCATTTACAACCTATGGTCTGTTTATTTTTAGGTAGAGTAACAGGTTCTCAAGTTTTGTTTAACTCTAAAGCATCAAGTTCATTTTTCATAGCAACTTGCCATTTAGGTAATTTTGCAGCTTGTTTGTATGTTTTGGGTTCTTGAGAAGTAGAAATTGAAGCTAAAAAGGCTTTGTGTGGTAATGAAAGTCTACTAGCACAAAGAAAGGAAGATATAGGATAGAAATTACTTGTGTTAGAGGAGCAACCAGTAGACATAGATGGATTGTTTGCATATGGAAACAATGAGGCAGTACCACAATAATAATCTTGCAAAAATTTTGGTGGTTGTTTAATTCTAGTTGATTTTCTTATATGTAAATTAGGTGAGGTAATTTGATGATGATCAATGTTTGTATGAGATGAAACTAGTTCATTGATGGTTACTGAAGGTATATTCAGATTAGAAGAGATAGGAATATTCGTATGAGCTAAAATTGGTTCATTGGAGGTTGCTAAAGGTATATTCAGATTAGGATAGATAGGTCATGTTGAAACTTTGAATGAGGAAACAAAAATGTTTGTACTTCAGAGTTAAGTGGGAGAGCTTTGAATGGGAAATTGGCTTCATGAAACACAACATTTATGGAAATGAAAACTTTGTTTGTGTTCAAATCCATGAGTTTGTAACCTTTGACATCAGAGGGATATCCTAAAAATAGACATTTAGTAGCCCTTGGACCAAACTTTTGTCTGTGATTAGTAAGTGTAGATGCAAAGCATAAGCAGCAAAAAACTTTTAAATGAGAAAGATTAGGTGGTTTGTGAAATAACATTTCGAAAGGTGTTTTGTTTTGAAGAAGATGGGTTGGAATTCAATTTATAATATGTGCTGCAGTCAACACACAGTCACTCCAAAAAGTTAGAAGTAAGTTTGCGCGAAACATTAAAGCTCTAGCTGTGCTTAATAAGTGTTGATGTTTTCTTTTAACAACTCCATTTTGTTTGTTGTGGATTTTCTACACAACTCCTTTGATGCAAAATGCCATTTTCATTAAATAATTTTGTAAGAATGAATTCTGAACCATTGTCTATTCTTATGGTTTTGACAGAAGTGTCAAATTGTGTTGAAACCATTTTACAAAAGTTTGGCCGTTAAAATGCAACTTCAGATATTGTTTTAAGCATGAAAACCCAAGTGCATCTTGTAAAATCATCTACTATAGTTAAGAAAAACTTAAAACCACAATATGAAACAGTAGCAAAAGGACCCCATATATCACAATGAGTCAATTCAAACCTTTTATTTGGAATATGTTGTGATACAGAAAATGAAAGCTTTTCCTACTTTGCTAGTGGACAAATTTCACTAACATTTGTACAATCAAATGTTATTGAATTGTCTATTTGTCTAAGAAAATGTCTAGAATTTGAGACGTGACCTAATCTGTAGTGCCAAAGGTTTAATTGATTTTGAGTAGTGGCTGAAGCAAAACATGGTTGAAAATTAAACTGATATTAATGGCAGGAATGAGGTTTCGAGGAAGCTTGAGATAGATGGTAAAGTTCTTGTTTCTCAAATGCAATCACAATCATCTTCTTCATTGATTGGTCCTGTAAAAGGCAATAAGAGCAAAAAAAAAGAGATAGACAAAGGTTAGAGTCTTTGGTTAATTTAGAAATAGATAAAATATTGAATGAGAAACTACAGACACACAAAACATTGTTTAAATGTAACATGCTAGAGATACTCACTGTTCCAATGTATGATGCTGGACCAGTTTGGCCATTACGAAGATTAACAGAACTTGTAATTGGTCTGGGGGTAGAGGAATATAGAAAAGGTGAACAGATCATATGGTCTGTTGCACCAGTATCTAGGATTCAAGAAAAATTAGAATTTAACTTGGTAGAAACAGAATTACTTTGAGTAAAAGTATTACCAGAAAATTGAGGGGTAGTGACTAAATTCACAGCTGTTGTAGATGAATTAGTATTCTGAGTGGATGAATTTGAGTTGGCAGGTGCTAGAAGCTTATTAAACTCTTCAGCAGTTAAAGAAAAGCTTGGGTTCTCATTACTATTTTGAATATAGACATCTTCAGTTGAAATGGTTGCATGTGCAGAGGGAGGATTTCTTTTTCCATTAGGTCTAGTCCATCCAGGGGGATAGCCATGCAATTGGAAACATTTGTCATTTGTATGACCATTGTAGCCATAATGAGTACAATGCAGTGAGGATTTCTTCGACTTCTCTTTGAAGAACTTGGACTGAATATGCTGATGAGGCTGAGTAAATTGCTTTACTAACAAAGCATGTGTTTCAGTGCTTGCAGAATTGGTAAGTTGCATCTGACTTTCTTCTTGAAGCAGTAATGAAAACACTTTAGCCATGCTAGGCAATGAAACAGCAAGCAATAATTGACTCCTTACTAAAGCATAGGAATCATTTAAGCCAACAAGAAACTTCAAGACATAATCTGATTGTTGTCGAAGTAGCAAAAAATTGAACAACTCACAAGTGCAAGAAGCCATCTTTCCACAGGTACACATTGGAAATGGTCTATAACTGACATATTCATCCCAAAGAGTCTTAAAGGCACTAAAATACTCTGTAATTGATGATGAACCCTAGTTTATACAACTTAGAGATTTTTCAAGATGAAAAACTCTTGAGCCATCACTTCTCAAATATCTAGTTTTTAACTCATTCTAGAGATCTACAACAAATGCAACATAGAGCAAGCTATTTCTTATGTATTTAGAAATGGAATTCATGAGCCAAGAAAGTACCAAGTTGTTGGCACGCAACCAAGCAATGTGATTAACACGCTGATCAGTAGAACGAGCAATGATCGAACCATCAATAAAGGCTACCTTGTTCTTGACAGTCAAGGCTATGGTGATTGATTGACTCCAAGCAATGTAGTTGTCTCTCACAAAAATTTCTGAGAAGATAAGAGCACTAGGATTGTCACTTGGATGCAGATAAAAAGGACTAGAAGAATCATCTAAGGGATTTATGAGAAAATGAGAAGAAGTGGCAGAAGTAGGAGAATTAACAGAATCCATTTCGGAAATCTATCCAAGAAAGTGCAAGAAAAGAAGGTACAAGAAGAACTCTACAAGAAAAGAATGCTGATTGCAAGAATTTCAAAGTTTTTAGAGATGAGAAGATAAAGATGAATTTCCAAAAGCAAGAGATTTCAATCTAATACCATGTTGATTTTCTAATGAACACAAAATGTAACTCAAGAACAGAAACAAAGGAAGGAGAAAATGAAAACCTTTCATGAATAATCTGATGAATTTACAATGAGTGAACTAGTGTTTATATACACTTGAAGAAATAACTAAAAAATAACTGAAATAACAGAATTACAAATTATGATTTGCCTTCTCTACTTTTAGCTTTTCCCTCTTTGATTTTAATTCCATTTTGTCAATGTGAGAGGCTATACTCTGACACTTTTTGTGTCTAACAGATCTCATTCCTTAAATCATGGAGCTCATAAAATAAAAAACCTAAGGGACTATTTTGAAACTTCCCGATAAGATATGATGATATTCTTACTTACCATAAAGGAATCTCATATTTTTTGAAGCATTAAGTTTTTAAAATAAATATCATGTTTTATAAATTGATGTGATATATTATAATTTTTCTAAGATAAGAATTAAAAAAAGTTATACAATTTAATATGCACAAAATAATTGCATTAGTTTGTAGACTTTATCACAATATCGGTATTTCTTTAATTTAATGTCATTTACACGAGTTATTCTATTTTCAAGTGAGAAATGATTTCGCCACAAACAGATTTTATAAAAGTAAATTTATAATTGACATAGCCTGATGTCGTATATTATATTGTAACGCTATTTTATTGTATAGTAGTTATAACATATCATATGAAGATATGTCAATTTGTGAGTTTATTTTTATAGAATCTATTTGCAGCTATAGCACTTCTTTTAAAATTTATTTTTCAAATTAGATTATGTCATGTAATTAACGTGGTGTAAAAGCCTTAGAATATCAGTATTCCCTTTACACTATTATATAGATAAAAAATAATAGATGATGTAGTACTATTAGTTTGTGGCTAACGCATACGCTTTTTGTAAAGAAGCTGTCACGCGTTATTATTTTTCATGGACTTCAGTTTGCATTAAAGCAACGAAGGAATTAAGTTGGTCATCATATTCTTTCACCAAATTCTATCTTTCTTTAATTTCTGTTATTACATGATATTGCCACGCAGAGGTTGCCAAGAAGTTTCTCCTCATCATTCTTTTGCCAATAACTTATTAAGCAATTATTCTCATCTTTTCATTTTTTTTTTTCCATATGATGCAACACGTACAGAAGTTGCCAAGAAGTTCCTCCTCATTATTTTACCAATGCTTTTGGTCACCAACTTGTATTAATCTTTCATTTTTCACATATATAATTCATGCATGCAACGACGTGGTATCGACTTCTTTAAATTTAAGCAGCTTAATCATCACCCATATCCAATTATACTTTACATGCAAAATGACTTCTTCCATCACCTTACCAGGAGTCTTTCCTCTCCCTCCTCCTCCGCTTATTCTTCTTCTTCAATCTATTAATGGAGTTACGATGTATTCTTGAGCTTTTGAAGTGTAGATACCTGCAATAACTTTACTACTCATCTTTACAATACTTTGCACCAAAAGGGAATTAACGCTTACATAGATGACAAGCTTAGAAGAGGATCGGAAGAAATTTCCCCGACGCTTATCAAGGCCATTGAAGAGTCAAGGATTTCGATTGTTGTTGGAAGGGGCTTAATCATCTCCTAAGGGCCCACTGGGTATTATCGTGGGCTTGGGCCATCGTATAGTCTAGTAAGCTAAGTTAATACAAGGTCTAACCCCACGCAAGACTAATCTGAATAGAGCCAAACCACTAACTGCTCAGGCATTTCGGGATGAAAGGGTGATCGGCTCATTTGGAGATAAGATAAGTCCTAGTATCCCTAATGCTTGAATTTCAAATAACAGGTAGGACGATTATCGAATATTGTCCAAAGAAGTCACAAAACTCTATTTATAGGGTTCAAGTACGATTATGAGATCATCTGAATATTTGGTTGGAGAAATCATATTACTCTTTGGTTGCAGGTGATTGCGTGTGAGAAGCTGTGAAACACATCCTTAACAGTTGTATTTTTTGAAAATTATGCATCATCCACATGGTGTTTGGAAGAGCTAATGAAGATCCTAGAGTGTAAGGAATCAAAGCAATAGAAGATTCTACGAATATTCTACAAAGTCGAGCCATTGACAGTATGACATCAAAAAAATAATTTTGAAGAAGCATTGGCTAAAAATGAAGACAAGTTCAAGGATGATGCGAAGGTCCAAGGATGAAAGATAGCCTTAAAACAAGTGGACAATCAGTCCGGTTGGCAGTTATGCGTCAACGGGTAATTCTAACAACTCAAATCCCTCCATCGATGCATATATCTTTTAGTTTTGATCTAACAATGTATAGTGCATGTGCTTGCGGTAGAATTGAATCCTTTATACTTTAGACTAGGATTCAATAACTTTTCTTTCTATATCTTCCTAATTTGAAAAACAAATAAATTTGAGATACAATATTACAAAATTACTTAAATCAATAAATTACAAATGAAGGATTGATGGTCTTCTAAATCTGTCTTCCAAGTGTAAAAGCTATCAAAATAGTTCATGGATGAGTTCCATGGTCATTTCCACAAGGACAACAATGTTCATGATGAGCAAGCATATAATGAGTTGTGTTTTTTGTGCGGAACTTGTTTGAGAAACAGCTATTTACACAGCTAAAAGGAGTAACAAGAAAAGTATGTTTATGTGCTGATATGGAATGTATTGATGAAGATTGGTTAAGAACTTTTCTCTCTTTTTAAGTAAAAATGATTTTCTGGATGATTGTAAATTAAAAGAAATGAGAAAAATGAATGCTAGAGAAATGGGTGTAAAGGAATTCGAAATTGCAGGAGAATCAACACCTAAGAGACAAAGTATCAAACACCTAAGCTATAGGTTTCACCCTTTCACAAATTGTTAATGAAAAATGCTCAAATCCCTCTTTACTCAACCACCAAGTTATTCGTAAGGATCACGGTTGGAAGATGTGATAAATCATGTGCAAGTTATGTCTTAGCCAAATTTCCTACTGAGTTGCAAAGCTAGATGTACAATGAAAGAAGTCTATAAGAAATTTGCATCAACTAGCATCAATTGGGCCTAAAGTCTATAACAGATCAAGATTCATGAGAAAAAAATTCCAACATTCTCCGAATATAATAACAATGCAACTCAATAAGTTGTGAAATGAAAATCAATGGGAAAAAGGGCAAATCAAACCAATCTGTTTCTAGGTTACTCCCCAAAACCTAGGCTTAGAAATTTAGCCTAACATCTTTGAATCCAAATACTCTATCCACATATCAGAATCTTCCCAAAACAGCAAATGAAGAATAAAATTTGTCCAAAGAAAAGTCTGGAAAATCACAAAACAGAACAACCCCAAACGCAAATCGCAAATGCCCCCTCTACAATTGGGATGTCAACAACTCTTTTCCAATAATATCCTGCAACATATAAGTAAGATATGAGAGGAGTAAAATTTGGGGTATTAATTTTAGTGTGGAATAACTGCATTGTAACTCTTTTCAAGTGCAAAATATCAAAATTTATCAATTGGTTCAAGTATCATAATCTACTGCATAATTAAGTGCTTAATTCAATTTTTAGTTAAACAATTTATTCACTTAAGCAGCTTAATCATATAGTTTTAACACTTTATCAAGGACTTATCCTGAAATTAGGATATGTTTAGTTAGTGAGATCACCTCATACTACTTTACTACTATTTATAAACTATTAATTACTTTTTTACTACTATTCACAGATCATCTGAGATTACTTCAACATTCAAACGTAGCCATAAGACGTCATTTTTGTATACCTATGTCAAGTTGTATACTACATTCACTAAGAGAACATTACCTCACAAAAAATAAAGACAAATTGAATTGTTTTAGTCAAAACTTTAATTTTCACTACAACAGATTTCATTTATTGTGATGGACGAAACCGTCGCAAAAAATAAGAACACCGTCACAGATACTTTTTTAGTGACGGTTTGAAACCGTCCCCACAACCGTCACCAAAAAAGCATCACTGAAAGTATTTTGTCATGGTTTACTGTACGATCATCACTAAAAGGTTTTTTGGAACTATTGAAAGTCTGCCGTGAGAAGCAATGTTTGAACATGAAGAGATTTTCTGACAATCAAATTCTATCATAGAAATTAAGTTCAAACGTATCAAATAACGTTCGAACATCTCAAATTACATTCGAACGTTTACCCAACCAATTAGCATCCGAATGTTAAATATCTAACATTCGATATTTTTCATCCGAACAATTGATTTTTACGTTCGAACGTCCAAACGTTCGAATGTTTGTGATGTGACGTTTAAATTTTGTATTCGCACATTATTGGGCAATTGTTTGAATGTCAAAAATTAAACATTCGGATGGTTAATAAATACATTTGAACGTATCTTTTTTAATCATTTGAATATTAAGAAATATTTGTTCAATCTTAATAGAATAAGTTTGAATGTTTGTGGAGTATATACGTTCGAATGTAATACCTTACCTTCAAACATATATATTGCACATCTATGTAATTATGTTCGAACGTTAATTCAAACAAAAAGCCATATTCGAACGTTCTTTGTTTATATTCGAACGTACTGATTAGAACTAATAATTTTATAAAATTAAAAAGCATACAAATTGTATCATATTACACCACAAATAGTATCATCTCATGAAAATGTTTTAGAGAGTTGCAAAATTGGACAACAAAAGTTTTGAACAATGATAGGTTTTATTTCTTCTTCTTTCTTTGCCCACTGCAATCCTGCTGCAGTGACATGGTGAGCAAAGAGACAAACTAGCTGAGAAATTTTTTATTTGGCATAAAGTTGTGCTCACAACCGATATCAACCATTTTTTTGAGTTGTGATAGTGAAGCTACTATGTCTAAGACTTATAGTAAATTCTATAATACAAAATCTAAACAAATTAGCTTGAGACATGAATATGTCAAGCAATTAATAAGTGATGGTATTATCACTATTATATATGTGCGATCAAGTAAAAACTTGGCCGATCCTTTCACAAATGGACTCTCAATAGATTTGGTGAATATTACATCTAGTGGAATGAGTTTGAAGTCTTTCTTTTAAAAGTTACCTGTAATAGGAACCCAACCTTACACTATTAATAAATAGTCTAAGGTTTAATGGGTAATAACAAGCTGCATTTATGTGGCTGATATAGCATTGCAGTTTAATTTAATGTGTAAAACCCTTTCATGATGGTCAGTGCTGACCTAAAAAAGATGAGTATTATGCTCTTAATGAAGTTCAATAATTGTATAAATGTTTGGAGTAATAGGATCACAAAAGGAAATTTGCCTATGTGAACATAGGAGGTGGGGACAACCTCTAGGAAAAGTTCAAGGTTTACTTTTGTAAATGTTAGCGAATGTGAGGATGAAGTACATGATCAATTAGTACAAACTAATTGGTGAATTATCTCGCTAAAATTGGACGGAATCATGTGTGTGGTATTTCCATTCTTAACATATAAAGTCTTAGCTTAATCCTTGGCCCATTAACTTTGTTAGGAGTTTGAAATACTTATACTAATTGAAGTTTTAAGTCGAAAGATACCTTCTTGTATGAATGAGAATATCAGTATTTGATTGCAAATTTAATATCACAATCTAAGTGGAGGGCTGTTATAGTTATTATAGATTGTGATATTAAATATGTGGATTATTGAATCTGGGTTATTATTTAATTTCATGAAACACTACCACAAGGAGATGCATTGGTTTAGTGGTAAGAGTGTGTTGTTTTTCCATTAAAAAAAAAAAGTATGTTGTTTCAAAGGAAAGAGAATGGATTCGAAATTCCATGGCTACACTTTGATGATTTAAATCTAACAAGGCATGGGATAGCTCAAGTGGTGCACAACGCACCTGGAGGGGCACATGGCCCATCCGAACTGGTGGCACAAGGCTGCACATGGGCTTAGCCCAGGTCCAGTCTAAATAGGTGCTTGGTTGGAAAGCAATGCTTCAAAATTAATAAATCTGAAAAAGTGTCATGGGTATGTTTCGAATCAGTGACCTCCCTTGAGAAGGGAGGTGTCCAGCCACTAAACTAGGCATGCCTCTTGGTCTTTAAATGAAATATTATGTCATTTAAACTAATAACTACTAATTAAAAGTCACAAGTTAAGAGTTATGATCTTTCACATGGTGACAATTCATTCTTTATAAGCAAAGGATGAGACCCAAGAATTTTAACATTCAATTCTCTCATTTTTTAGTCATTTACACAATTTTATAAATAAACTCTGAAGAAAAAATTTCAGAATTGGTCTTTGTAGTTGGTGATTTTGTTGTATCCTGGAGGTGATTTGCTTGTAATTTGGTAACAGACTCTTTCGAGTAGGGAAAATTATCACCTTAACGATAGTGTTCTACATGTCTAAAAGTCGTATTTATTATTTCATATTATTGTATCCGCTCAAATTTCTTCAATAGAGTAAGTTTCACCACTCATTTTTTTTCTGACCATGACAACTTGTTACTTAGAATTAAGTTTTACTCGGTGAAAGAAACCTAGAATGGATGCTTTATACCTTATGTTGGTCGGACTTGCTCATTTGTGACTTTTGTGTACAAATAGTGAGTTGAGCCTTTGTCTATGATCGATAACAATGAGTAATGCCAACTTGTAATGCAGTATGAGAAATGGGCTTTTGTGTTACTTGACCCTATATCTGCATGTATAAATGTGTTCTTTTTAGACATAAATGCTTTTAATTCATCCTTTGAGTTATACGCAAGAGTGAGTCAAGCAGGTAATTTTGTATGCTCGAAAAGGTTAGGAAAAGACGGCTTTCGTTGAGACTTGGGTTAGACCGAAGAGACCAACACATGTAAGCAGAGTGCTTGAGCGAGGCTAGGGAACTCGGGTTTTTGCCATGAACTTGCCTCGTATGTTTTCACAAATGAGATGAGATTAGTTGAGATTAAAGTTAAAAAATAAAATAAAATATTGTTAGAATATAATTTTTATTTTTAGATTTGAAAAAGTTGAATTATTTATTTTATTTTGTGTATAAATTTATGAAAGTTGTAATAATTAGATGAGATAAGTTAAGAGAATTTGTGAAAATAAACGAGACCTAAATATTACATAGTCCAGAGTTATTTCCGAATAAATTCTAACTAAGAGTTGTATATGTTACGCAAACTACAAACGGAGTTGTTTGGATTCAGGGATGAGTTGAGACGATTTGTGAATAGTAGAATAAAATATTGTTAGAATATTATTTTTTAATATTACTATTGGTTTGTGATTTGAAAAAGTTGAATTGTTTATTATATTTTGTGTGAGAATTTGAGAAAAGTTGTAATGATGAGATGATATAGGTTGAGGTGAGTTTTGAATTCAAACAAGGCAAACAAGCTTGTAGTAAAGAGAACATGTAAGTTACCTTCAAATTCCACACTGTGACATTTTGTGAATGATTGCCTATTAACTGGTGAAGTTAAACATGATCAGATTACATTATCTGCTTATTATGCACATGGCATTATCGCATATTGCATGAAAGTATTTATGAAATATCATGATCTCTGTGTTAGAATGGGGGATTATTTTAGTGAGACTTTTCTGTCTACTCTAGAGTGCCTAGGAAAGCCATTCTGCTGAAGGGGGCTAGAATGCTAAATGCATTTTTTAAACAAAGTCACATTGATGAATGTTACTCGAAGATGTGATGAAGAGAGCCAAGCAGGAACATGGTTATGATAGGAGGCCGTGGTGTTTTTGTAACAAGATAAAAATTTGGCATTGTTAATTTCAGAGTTTTCGAAGAAAGTGAAGTCCTTTTAATATGTGTATTGGCATTAATATTCATTTTCATATTTGTTAATATATCATTTCATGATTATTATGAGTTTAGTTTTAAGGCTAACTTGTTGAGATTTTATAATCTCACTGTTGTAGTGCCATTACAGTCTACTCCTTGGAATCATAGATTGTGTTGCAGAGCAAGTTGAGCAGGATCAAGAAGAAGAGCATACAGATATCTTGGAATATATTGATGAGATGTTTGTAGAAGCTGATTATGTATTTTGAAATATTTTTGAGACATGATTTATGTATATTTGTAAATGGTTAACAATGTTTCAGTTAAAACAAACAGTTTGTAAGGTGAATATTTTTTGGTGATTATGAAAATATTTAAATTGGGATGTAATTTGCCTGGTGTTAATTTTATATTACCTTTATGCTATGATTATTGTTTATTATTAATAACATGCTAGGTTCATGCATATTAATTATCATGAACACACGGGGTGTGTAATTATCATTACATATTCCAATGCCTCAATTTTCGTCCAATCCCAAATAGAGTTAAGAGCATCACAATATCTTCTCTTGATTTTACCTTTTTTATTCTTAGAACAATGATGTCTTTTCTTAGTCTTTGTTTAATACGTGTTTCTAATTACTTACTAACCGTTGTAAATGTATCCATCGATATTCATCTAGTTTTTTCTTAATTACACCTTTAAAATTGTTCATCTCATATTAACTTAAGTAATCTATTTGCATTAATAAAAATTAATATTTTTAGAGCTTTTTACCTTTTTAGAATCCTTTTAATTTTTTTAGAAAATTTAAGGTTCATTAGGCAACACAACTGTTAAGGACGTGTTTCACCCCACCAATTGCACGGATGACTTACAGTAGTGAAGAGACGACGCTGATCGCTCTGTGTAAACTCCGACACTTAAGTCAATAACAATATAAGATAAATGTGTATAAAATGAAGATAAAAATATTTGTTACCCCTATTAAGTTATTTATAGAAGGATATGGCATGATGGCGACTAACTCTTATCACTAGTCTCGTGTGCTTATCTTTTATGATCCCTTATTAACTGGAGAAGACATCTCCTGTTTTGTAGGAGTTATCTTGTTCAAGATAATTGTATCCAACTGTGGGCCTTATCTCTAACTCTTTGGAGTTATCTCGTTTCGTGGTTGCGGTTACGAGCACCTTGTTTGTGGGGCTCCTAACCCTAAGTATCAGGTTAGCCTTCTTAGTCTTAGTGATGGGCTTAGTTTTAGAGATGGGCCCTAAGCCTAGGGAGTCCAAATGTCCCCTCTAGTTACCCCGCTAATTTCTTTTGTGCTGGCACATGGGAAATTATATTTTTCTTTTACCCATTGCCTACCCCGCTAGTCTGTAGGCATTTATTCACACTTTTTTTTTCTTTTTTTGGTTATAGTCCATGCTGTGGCGTGCAAGAGCCTTCACCCTTTCCTTTTTTGGGAAGACGTGGCTCGTCGGCCATAATTGTTCCCGCTAATTTAATGGTTTTCAAAAAGAAATAGTAACTGTTGGTGCAGCCAACCTTTCGGATTCCCAAGACCCTCATGATTACCTTCTCTAGATTTGCTCGCATGCCATTTACTTCTCGTGACCCCTCTATTTTGCTCTTTCATCTTACTCACATTTCTTTGCTCTTTCATCTCCCTTGCATTTCTTCGTTCTTCTCTTTGTCTCCCTTGCATTTCTTCTTCAAGACATCTACAATGGCCAGTCGCAGTTCTTCCAAGATTTCCCCCAAATCAAATGGTGAATCTTCCCTTTCCCACCACCCCACTTCTTTTGACAGGTACTCGTGGTGTTCAGTTCTCAATGTGGAAGACCTTGTCGAACTAAGGGAATCATTATGCATCCCAAGTCGGTAGATATGAACATTCCAGAGAGGGAGTGCATCTATGAGGAGGGTTGTGGTAGAGACGTAGCCCTAATGATTTGTGCCCTAATCCACAGGCTGCATCTCCCTTTCATCCACCTAGTGCTTGATGTTTTACACTTCTTGAAGCTCGCTCTTGCCCAACTCCATAGTAAGGCATGGCGCGTATTGATGTGCGCCTACGTAGTCTTTCGTCGCATCTTGGAGCCCTTGTCGGGGAACATTTGTAGCTTCCGTGTGCGTGGGCAACGCCTGACAGCCTTTGAAGGGCGTTATTCCAAAGCAAAACAGTGGACTAGTAAGTTTTTCTTAAATTTTGGTTGCGGTCGGGAATATCCTGCCAATGAAATGCATATAAAAGATTACCCCGTTTCTGCCAATTGGGGGCGTGTCCCTGATGACAAACAGTTGTTGTTGGAGCTGACTGATAGTCAATGTAATCGTGTGGACCTTTTTCCTTGAATGGGCGAAGGACCACAACCGCAATGGTCTGTGGTCAGAGGACCTCCTTTTTGCTACTAGTATTGATATATTTTTTACAGTGCCAAGTCATGCCAATGTCAAGGGGAAAAAGCTCAAATTGGTTCGCCCTCGAGGTAAAAGAAGTGCTGTAATATCCGAATCCTACTACATAGATCCTTGCGTCATTTCATTAATTCTTTAAGTTAAATATTTTGAGATATAGATTATTTTTATTACTACTCTCAATTATTTTATTTTGAGATGAGTATGTCTTATTTTTTTAAAAGTATGATTTATTAAAATGAGTCAAGAATATTATTTTCAAGACTTTGAAATATTTCTCTTAAGCCCTTTAATTTTATTTATTTAAGAAATGACCCAATCAATCCCATCCTTTGGATTGGTAGGTGAAAAAGCATTTTTAGGTGGATAGATCCCCACCATCCATTCCTTATCTTGCAATAGAAGCCTTGACTAAGACAAATTGACCAATTTCCTTCTTCCATCTGTAGGCTACCAAGGGAAGAAATTAAATTTCTTTCCTTTCTTGCCCCCATCGACTAAGACCACAAAAAGGAGAAGAAAAGGCCAAAAACCATTCCAAGGTATTTCTTTCTTTCTTCCCCTCATAAACCGTCGGTCAATAGCCCAAGGAAGGGACAAAATTCCATCTTCCTTTATAAGATAAGCTCCTTGACTTATCAATTCACTTTTCTATCATGTGAACAGATGACTTCCAAGAGAAACTTGCAATTTCTTTTCCTCCAAGCCTTTGCATCGGTCAAGAAGCCTTCCAAAAGCTTCCAAGAGAAGCTTTTATTTCTTTTCCTCCAAAGCCCCCATCGTCCAAGTCACCCTAAGCTTCCAAGGGAAGCTTTTGATTTCCTTCCTTGCCCCTCCTACAATAGCTCACGGTGAAAGCAACATAAAAGGGGTAAATCAAAATCATTTTTCCCCTTTTGTTCCCCATATCATTCGGCCACATCCAAGAGGAAGAAAATAAAATTTTCACTTCCTTTCCAAGCAAGCTAACACACCTTCTCTTCTTCCCCTCTCTTTTGTTCTTCAAGGAACCAACTCCTCTTATCATCAAGTTTTTAATTCAATAGCAAGGTAAGGGCATCCTCAACCCTCTCTCTTATGTATTTCAAAACCTAGCTATGGTTTAATCAAGTGGATTTTCCTTCGATGATTTTAATGTTTCAGTTTTGGGGTTTAAAATAGTGATATCGTGTTGCTCCTCATCCACACGGTTATCCCTCTATTTGATCTTCCACTTGTGTTTTGAAAGGGGCTAAGAGTTTAAGGTAAAAATTCTAATTTGACTTAGTTACTTTTAATGTGATTTTGGAAGCCTTTTGAGTTGTTTAAGCTTGTGTTTTGATGTGTTTGGTTTCCTATATGGTAATTAAATATTTATGCCCTGTTTTTGGCCCAAACCGAATGTTATTAAAGTGGTTTTGCTATGTGATTTCCTATATTTCGAATTTACTATGTTATTCTTAAACTTGGTTTAATCATAGATGATGATTATAGTAATTTTTAAATTATATATTTTGGTATCAGGTGCCTTGTGTTGATGTTGGTTGGAAATCCATTTTTTTAAAGATGCTAGAGATTCAGTTTAGAGGTTTTGCTTGGTTCTATAATTTTATATCTTGCTTTTAAGGGTATTAAATGAGTAAAGCATAAGTTTAAGTCTTTAAAAGTTTTAAAGTCTATTAAATGGGTAACCTTGTTATAATTTATGTTATGTTTAATTTTAAAGGGATGGCAAGCATGTTATTTACTTTCATGAGTTTCTTTAAAAATGTTTGGAATGAAGATTTTAATGTTTTGGCCTAGTGCCATGCGTAGTAGGTAGACGAACGGGTTTAAGGAAACGTTTAATTCTAGGATGGAATTTAAGTAAGCATGTGAGCGTATCGATTAGTAAGGCTCAAAGTGAGGTGGATGTTAATATGTCTATCTCATTTTATTGAATAGGAGTCTATGTTCAAGCTAAAAGGAACTCGCTAGTAAAGCTCACAGGTAAGTAGCTATGATCATGCTTCTTACACCATGCTCTCTTTATGAAAGAATATCTCTCTCTTATTGCAAATGTTTCTATAAGTAAATGAATACAGTATGTACAGCCCTTCCTTGATAGCCTCTGTTAAGTACCCTATCGATTATAATTGTGTGTAAATGTATAAAGTAATGCATGCATGTAGATTCTAAGTCATGAGATTTTCATGCATACTCTCTCAAGAAATTTATGATTATTTCCTATATGTAGTATAGCATGAAAATGTATTTTGTTCATGAAAATGCATATGCATTGAACTAAGAAATATGATGAAAATGTTTAAATGCAAAGGAAAGGAAAGGAAAGGAACGTCTCATGTTTTATGCTTCAAATGATGCTTTAAATATGTTTTAAAATGTCCTTATGAACTGATGCTTTAAATGCCCCTGAAAGCCTATTCTTTTAAATGATGTTTAAGCCTATGCTTTTAATTGATGTTTAAGCCTATGCTTTTAATTGATGTTTAAGCCTATACTTTTAAGTGATGTTTAAGCCTACGATTTTTAATGATGTTTAAGCTCGTGCTTTTAAATTAAATGATGGTTAAGCTCACGATTTTAAATGATGTTTAAGCTTATGCTTTTAAATGATGTTAAGTTCATGCTTTTCAATGATGTTTAAGCGCATGCCTCTCTCAATGATGTTTAAGTTCATGATTTTAAATGACGTTCCTTTTCTATGAATGAACTGTTAAATGAAAAGGACTGAAATGAATGAAAGTACGAAAGGAATGAAAAGAAAGGGGTACCCAACGAATGAATGTGCAGATTGCAATACCGGGTAGTAGTTTCTAGTAGTGCACCCAGTGTTGCACCCTGACGGAATGAGATTCCAACCTATGGCCACAGGCGAATCCATTGGCCATAGGGCCGTTAACCCTAGCACGCGGGCGTAACTGTATGCAATGGCCTATGAAAGTGAAAAGATGAAATGCATGAAGAGCATGTTATGCATGAAAAGATGAAAAGCATGAAAAGAATGTTTATGCATGAAAGATGAAAAGCATGAAAGAATGTTTATGCATGAAAGCCTAATTATTTCTAAGAATGTTTATGCATGGAATGAAATGAAATTTTTATGTACACATGTTTTCAAAAGGAAAAGAATAGATGCCTAGTATGTTCACTGTATGGTGTACTACCTACTGAGTATTAGACTCACTTTTGTTTTAAATTTTTTAAACGTCTAGGAAATGAAGAAAAGGCTGGGGAGCAAGGCATTACTGCAGAGAGAGAGGCGGACGCTTAGTGTCTTCCCTGTTAGTAAGGAAAAACAAAGAATAGGTATATACGTGGCGGTCTCACCCCTCGCGGGGCGGGGTCGTTACAAGTGCTCCCCAAATTGGGGGGCCTAAAATGAAGTGCCCTCATGGCGAGGGCCCAAAGCCTGGTGATGTCTTTGGTTCCCCTGCAAAGTTGACACAGGGCGTGGATGCTGATGCAGCTGTTCCTGGGGAGGTTACGCAAGCAGCGTCCCCTGTTAGGGCCTCCCTATCGGCTAGCCCAAGTCTTGACGACCTAGGCGCCTTGATGAAGCAAGTTATTGAGGATCTCACGTTAGCCTATGATTTTGGACTCTCTTCGAGGGGTGATTCTGCATACACTTCTTTTGGATTTTCATCGATTCCTGCTATTGATCCCATATCTTGTGGCGAGAGTGACTTAAACAATATATATGCTGCTTTTGCCGTGGGTGTATCTAGGGAAAAAGTGTTTGATGTCCGCCCCTGTAGTTTGTGGCCCCGCAACTGAAGTTGAAGGTGGCGGCACTATCTCTCGTGGGGGGCAAGATTCTTCTCCGCACTCCTTCCCTACTACCATCTCAGGTGGTGAGACTCTGCCTACAGATCAAGATAGGGTGTCTATCCCTTCACCAACTCCATCGTCATTTGGTGGGGATAGGGACACCACCCTCGTGAGGGCGACATCTCTCTGGGTGATCGAGGTGCTCTCGGTGGTAGTGCCTTGGAAGAGCAGGTAGGCACGGAGGTAGGCGCCCAATGTGAAGACCAGGCGAGAGAGCGAGTTGGCCCCGTCAAGATGAGCCAGTGAGGGAGCAAGTTGGCGCCCGTGTGGAAGGTGGCCTGTCTGCGCCCAGACCTTAGTTTGAGGTGGCCAGTGTGGGCTGAGGCTAATGTGATGGGTGATGCCAATTGGGTGGAGGATGCTAGTCCTCGTGTTTCCGTGCCTCCATCGGAGGCGGTCGTGGAGATGACCAGATGCCTGAAGAGAATGTTTGCTCCAGTAAGGTTTTTTTTTTTTATTATTCATCATTGTATGTGGGTGCCTTTTTCCTTGGTGCTTGTATGGAATTTATCTGACCTTTTGTGCCTGTACAGAATGTAGAGGCTTTGGCGTCTTGGATTGTGGAGGAAAGGGCTTGAAGAGTAGGTTCGTGAGAGGCGAAAGTTCTCTTACTTTGCCAAGCAAAAGAATGACTGTCTTAAGGCTGAGAGGGACTACTTGCAAGGCTACCTGGAGCAATCTGATGGTTATGTTCAGTTTTTGGAGCCTGACCTTGACTCTCTTCATGAGGAGTTATCTAGCTTTCGTTCCGAGCTCCTTCATGTTGAGAGTCTCCATGCCCCTGACAGCTTTGCCTTGCATGTGACAGAGATGGAAGTAGTCGCCATCAGGGCGGAGGTACTACACCTTAAGAGGGTGTTGGACTCGTCTGAGTGATCTCAATTGGATGCTGAAAGGAAGTGCAAAGAAGCGACTGCTGCTTTGGCTTCCTTTGATGAGAGGAGTGAAAAGGTGGCCAAGGAGTTGGCTCAAAGGAAAGAGGCATTCTAGAAGGAGCGTCATGAGAAGGACACTAGTATCACCGAGCTACAAGGTGAGTTGGCTCAGGCGGAAGCCAAATATGACAAGTATAAAAAGGAGCATGCGGGAATTGATGCTCGCCAAGATCAAGCACTGGAGAGCCTGACCAGATTGGCCTAAGAGGTGAATGAGTTGCGTGAGGCACACGGAGGATCAGAGTCTTAGCTAATCATCGTGAACAATGAGATTGTTCAACTGCATCCCTAGCTATCTACTGCCAGAGCTATCTAGGATAGGGCTTTCGGATATGGGTATGGTACAGGGTTGGCGAGCCTGAAGATGCATCTGCTAGCCAACCCTCAGACTATCTTGAGGAGTCTAAACTTGGAAGACTTCAAGCCTAATGTTGCTGCCTATCAATATGCGAATTCTATGGGTCGAGACATGATGCCTGACGCCTTTCCTCGTCCCCCTCCTCAAGAGTGAAGAAGACCACCATGCCAGTCCGATTGCACCGCGAGTATGTAACTTGACTTTCGGTGGTTAACTTTGGAGAGAGGGTCATGGGGTCCTCTAACCTCCATGCCCGTTCGATTGCACTACGAGTATGTAACACAACTTTCAGTGGCTACCTTTGGAGAGAGAGTCCTAGGATCTTCTGACCTCCATGCCCGTTTTGTGTAGTAATGGATTAAATACTTACCAGTTTTATTACCTTGGGTTTCAAAGAAAATATAAATTAGAAAAGCAAAAAATTGTTTCTGAAATAAACGTAAATGCATAAGAAGATAAACTTTCTAAGGACAAAACCTTTTTAGGTGTTCGACATTTCACGGATGTTGCAACTCTTTTTCCTCGCTGTCTTTAAGCTACTATGATCCTGGGTGGTTGACTCACTAAAAAATGAGCAGCACAAAGGCTATCCCAAGTGAAAGAGGATGTCACGTAATAATTAGAAATAAATTTCTAAATCGTCTCCTCAAGAAAAGTTACTTAAAATCAAACTCGTTTAAAATGGTGAAAATATTCACAAAGATAAAATAAAAGTGGTGTTATGTGCAATGAATGGAAGAGTACAACGGCAATAAAAAAAGGCACTAGTCATGGACTAGATTCATACTTTTATATTTTTGAGTGTCGAAATGAAATGTAAAAGACTAACAAATTGAAATTAACAATCAAAGAATCAATTAAGCTAAACAATCTTAATTAATCTGAAAATTAAATAATAAAACAGAAATTATTAAGTTCTAATTAAGCTTTAATTAATCTATTATTCAATGGAACTAAGATATTAATAAAACTAAGCTAAGAATTAAACTAGATTAGAAAGTAATTGACAAAATACAAACTAAAAATTGAAAAGTTCCTAAATCAAGATTCTAGGGTTCATCCATGTATTCAAATCACAAATTCTCAAAATCAATCTATAGCAATTGTAATCACTGTTAAATGAAAGCTTAAAAGAGCAAGAAAAATAACTACATTAAGTAAAATAAATAGCAAGTAAATTTCCCAAACTTCTAAGCCAAAAATCTCAAAAATACTCCATAAACTTTAACCTGAAATTAAATAAAAAAGTAGAGAATAAAAAGAGCAAGCCCTCTGCTGTGTTTCGTCCGAAATTCAAAAGAAAAAGAAAAAAAAATCCCTACGTGCGGCATTCTCTATGTGTTTTCAAAACCAAAAGAAAAAGAAATATATATATTTGCTGCGTCCCCCTTCTCTATTTTGTCCGTCTCTTCCCAAAAAGCCCTAAAAAAATAAACTTCTGTGTGGTGTCTTTTTCTTTTAGCGTGTGTGCGTTGTTTACCTCCTTTTTTTTATTTTCGTCAGCCATGCTGCTGTTTCTCTCCAAAATACTCCAAGCCAAAACTCAACTTTCATTAACCCAATAGTAGCTTGGGTCCCGTGTGCATGTGGATTTAGGATAGGTTTGGGGGGTGAGATGAGAATTTTGTGTTTTGTTTTAAAGTTTAAAATATTATTTTTTAGTTTTGAGATTTGAAAAACTTAAATTGAGATTTGAAAAAGTTGTATTGGAATTTGAAAAAGTTGAATTATTTATTATATTTTGTATGGAGATTTGAAAAAATTATAATGATGAGATGAGAATTTTATGTGAGATGTGTTTTTTAAACCTATCCAAAGAAACCAAGGAAACTTGATGCCTTTCTTTTTGGCTTTTCTTTGCATTTATTGACCTATATAAAAATAAAATAAAAATTAGAAAAGAAATAAAATAAAATAAAATAAAAAAGGAAGAATAAAATTAAAAAGTATGTTGTGCATGTGAAGGAACATTATCCAATTAAATCACAAGTTATAAAAATTAAGTATTAGCTATGCTATAAATCAATTTAAATCACAATTTAGATTTATGCATCTTAACCATTTTTTCATCTAAAACAATAATAACGTAATGAAATAATTGAAATATATGGGTTCTAGATGTATAAAATATGCAATATTTCAGCTCAATCAATGGTTGGTAGCAGTCACTACGTAGGGCCCCTCCCAACGCGACTGAGCTTCCCTTCATCCTGGGTGGCGACCCCTGTTTCTCTCAGGACCAAGTCGCCAACGTTAAATGACCTTCGTTTGACCAATTTGTTGAAGTATTGCTTGGATTTTCTCTTGCTAAGAATGTTTTGGACATCTGTTCCTCTCTCACCTCTTCGAGGAGGTCTAGTTGTTCACCAAGAGCTTGGTTATTCTCCGCTTGATCAAAGTGGTTGGTCAAGTATGTTGGCAAACCGACTTCTGTGGGGACAACCGCTTCATTTTTGAACGTCAAAGTGAAAGGTGTCTCCTCTGTCGGGGTCTTCACCGAGGTCCTGTAAGCCCATAAGACTCCTGGTAGCTCTTCTGCCCACTCGCCCCCGATTGCTTAATTTCTTCTTCAAAATCCCGAGTAGGGATTTGTTTGTTGATTATGCTTGTCTGTTTGCCCGAGGGTGTCCTGATGACGAGTATTTTACCTTTATTTCTAGTTCCTGGCACCACGCTCTATAATGTTCAGAATTGAATTGCTTCCCGTTGTCCAAGACTATAGATTTGGGGATCTCAAACCTGTACACGATGTTCTTCCATAAAAATCTGGTTACGTTTTTAGTCGTTATGGTAGTTAGGGCTCTGCTTCCGCCCACTTTGTAAAGTAGTCTATTGCTATTATCATCTGTTTTACTCCACCTTTTCTAGGTGCGAATGGTCCAGCCAAATCAATCTCCCACTAGGTGAAGGGCCATGGGGAGGTAATGGAGAACAACTTTTCTAATGGGCAGTGTGAAATTGGAGCGTATGCCTAGCACTAAGTACATCTCTTAGCGAACTGTTTGGCGTCCCTAAGAGCGTTGGGCCAATAGTACCCTGTCCTTAGGGCTTTCCTTAGTAATGCTTTCCCGCCCGAATAGTTGCCGTAGATGGCCTAGTGTATTTCTGCAAGGACATACTATGCTTGCTCTAGTGAAATGCACCTTAGTAAGGGTGTTGCGAAGCCCTTTTTGTACAAGACGCCGTTAATTTTGACAAACCGCGTTGCATTTCTTTTAATCTTCCTTACTGCTTCCTTCCCTTCAGAGAGCTTCCCTGTCTCCAGATAGTATTCTATTTCGATGGCCCATTTCGGCGTCCTGGGTCCCACCTGTGCTATTGTTGTCCCAACAACCTGTACTTCGATCAGCCTCCTCTGTACCTCCCATGGCAACTACGAGTCATCCTTGGCCGATGCCACCCTTGCTAACCTATCTGCCACTGAGTTGTCCGCCCTTGGGATTTGCATTATAGAGAAGTATTCGAATTGGTTGCATAGTGCCAGCACCTGCTTGAGGCACTTCTTAAGCTTTTCCCCTTTAGTGGTGTAAGCCCATATTACCTAGTTCACTACTATTTGGGAGTATGTTTTTACTTCTACCTGTTTGGCGCCTAGTGCCTTGGCGGCGGACAATCCTATTATTAAAGCCTCATACTCAACCTCATTATTGGCGGTCCTGAGCTTAAGTGTTGCCATATAATAATGCTCTTGACTTGCTTCTGTGATGAAATGTACCCCTATGCCACCCCCTACTCGACATGCTGACCCATCAACGAAGACTGTCTAGGGTCAGCCTGAAGGGGGCGTCGTGATCTCTACTAGGAACCCGCTGAACTCAGCCACGAAATCCACGAGGGCCTGGCCCTTAACTACATTTCTAAGTGCATAGTTGATTTTGAACTCACTGAGTTCTATTGACCACTCGACCAGACGCTCGGAGGAGTCCGATTTTTGTAGTACCCTCCCGAGAGGATTCTATGTCAATACTAGAGCGAATGCCAGCATCTCCGTTCACGGGTATCTAACTTCGACGCCTCATAGTGCACAACTTGTGTAGTATATAGGCTCTTCAGTTCCTTCTTCTTCTTTTACTAAGACGGTGGATACGCTTGTGGGGATACTGCTAAGTATACGTATAAAATATCCCCTTGATTGGGCTATTTCAACAAGGGCAAGCTGGCCAAATACTTCTTTAGTTCTTCAAAGGCTTGATCGCACTTTTTGTTCCAAAGGTGTACTTGCCTTAAAACTCGAAAAAAAGAGAAGGCATTTATCCGTGGATCGCAACACAAACCTGTTCAAGGTAGCTATTTTTCCTACTAGGCACTAAGTCTCGTTGATGGTTCGGGACGGCGTCATCTTCAAAATTGCTTCTATCTTCTTAGTGTTGGCTTCTATTCCTTTTTGCGAGACTATGAATTCCATGAACTTGCCCGAGTTCACTCCGAATGTGCATTTGGCTAGGTTCAACTTCATCTTGTATTTCCGCAACACCGCGAATGACTCCTTAAGATCTGTTAGGTGCTGGGCGGCTTCCTTACTTTTCACTAACAAATCGTCTACATACACCTCCATAGTTTTCTCAATCTGATGCTTGAACATCCGATTAACTAGCCTTTGATATGTTGCCCTGGCATTCTTTAGCCTGAAAGGCATTACCCGATAGCAATAGAGTCCTCTGTTGATTATGAACGTTGTCTTCTCCTCATTCGTTTTGTTTATCCTGATTTGATTGTACCCGGAGTGGACTGACCGGCTGTGGCGTCGACGATGATGTCAATTCAGAGGAGTGGAAAACTGTTATTAGGACAAGTTTTATTGAGGTCGGTGAAATCCACGCACATCCTCCACTTGTTATTGGTTTTTTTTACTAGTATCTCGTTGGAGAGCCATTCAGGGTAGTGTGCCTCCTTTATGAAGCCTGCTACTAAAAGTCAATCAATTTCCTCTGCTATAGCAGTGCATTTCTCTATGCTGAACAACCTCCTCTTCTGCTGTACTTTCTTAGCCTCTGGATCAATGCAGAGGCTGTGCTCTATAATTGAAGTATCGATCACAGGCATATCTTCATGTCTCCAAGCAAATATATCTCTATGCTCAACCAACAACTGCTTCAAGGCATCTCAGTACTCTAGTGGGAGATTTGTACCAACCCTCATTATGGCAGTTAGGTTGTTTGGGTGCAGCTGCAAGGTTTGTTAGCTTTGGCTTGCAGTAAATCCCTTTCATCCCTTGCTTCTATGACTGGTTCTTCGTTTACGAGAGGTGGCGGCGGCGGGGGTGGTAGCAATGGGCACCCCCTCAAGCTACCTACCACACATACTGTTGGTGCCCCCTGTTTTCAATTCTTGGATATAACACTCTCGAGCCAATATCTGATCACCTCAAATTTCATCGACTTCTGATTTTGTTGGGAATTTCACTTTAAGGTGGTATGTGGAGGTAACCGCCTTTAGGTTATTGAGGGTCAGGCACCCTATTATAGCATTGTAGGACGATAGGGCCTTGACCACTGAGAAATCTGTCATGTTAGTGACTGTGTGGGCGCCTTGCCCTAGTGATACTGGGAGCTTGATGGCGTCGATAGATTGAACGACTTCTCCTGAGAATCCTTTCAGTGGAGAAGGTGATGGTCGTAGCTTGTTAGTACTAATCCCCATTCTAGTGAACACGTCCCAGAAAATGATGTCGGCAGAATTCCCATTGTCGATTAAGACATGTCTGGTCATGTAGTTGGCTATCATTAGTGTAACAACCAAGGCGTTGTCATGGGGGTATATAACCCCCTCACAATCCTCGTCCCCAAATGAGATGGTCAGGGTTACTTCTGTCCTCGGGTATTTATATGGCCTATCTGCCATGTATACCTCGTGATACCTTGCCCAGCAGGTGTAGGCTTTCCTATCAAATGATGTGGCATTGCCGTAGTGAATCCGCCCACTATCGTGCTGATTTTACCTAGGGGGTCGACTCTTGATCTCTTCTGGGTCGTGGAAAATTATTTCTTCTCTACTCCTCTTGTTTCTGGCTCTTGGGGCTTCTTCCTCGTCTATGCTTTTTCTCACGATTCTCCTCCCTTTATGGCTTGATGTAATCAGCCAGCATCCTTTCCAACTCCCCACTTCCAGACATTTCTTTGACCCGCTTCTTCAAGGTGATACAATCCTCGATCTAATGGGAGTAACTTTGGTAGAAGGTGCAGTGGCGTTGGCCTTTGCCTGGAGGGAATTCTACCTTCCTTGAGGTCTTACTTTTTTCTTGTACATTGTGGTTGTTGTGGACTAGTCGACACCCATGGTCTTGGTGGCTGGTTTATCGGTCTCATTTGTCATCTTGGTGGCTTTGCCCGTTTGGCTTCTTGTCTTTGTCTTTAGAATTGCTCTGGTTTCTATAATCTGATTTTCCTTCCAGCTTTCACGTTTCTAGCAGAGCATGCAAGGTGTCTTCCGCACTAACGAAATTATTTGCTTGGTCCATGAATTCCCTTAATGTAGATGAAGTTCGTTTGGCCAGCTCAGCCATGAATGGCCTTTGGGGCTAGATTCCTTCTAGAAGTGTAGCCAAGGTGATCTTTTCATCCTAATCGTTTGTGGTGAGCCTCTCTTTATTGAAGCGCCTTAGGTAAGTTTTAAGGTTCTCCCATTCCTTCTATTTTATGGTTAACAAATAAGTTGTCGGCTTGCAGCGCCTTCTGCTCACCATAAATTGAGTGATAAACTGCTTAGCAAGCTCTTTAAAATTGTTAATTGATTCAGGGCGAAGGTTCCCGAACCACCCCCGTGCTACTCCTTTCAGTGTCAATGGGAAGGCGCAGCAAGCCACCCCCCTGGGGAAGTCGTGGAGGGTCATGTGCGCTTTGAAATTCTCGAGGTGATCAACAAGATCTTTAGATCCATTGTATAGATAGATCTGCGGCACCTTAAATTTAAATGGTAGTAGAACTGCCATGACTTTCTCGCTGTAAGGGAGGTCCATTCATGTGAGGAGCTGCTCCACGGAAGAGGAACCACCCATCCTCTTCGCCATCTCCTCATACTTATCCAACAAACTGCGCAGCTCATCATTCATTTTTTTTTCTTTTCTATTTCTTCACTATTTACCCCATTCACGCCATCTGCATCCTTTAGGCTACCCATTCTGGGTTTGGGGATTGTCCCTCTATTGCTTTAACTCCTCATTCTCTTTTTGCAGTTGTTCGACGACCTCTATTACTTGTTTCAGCCTCTCTTCTGTTTCTGCTAACCTTACTTCACATTCATCATGCACATTCCTAGATCCCTGTTGACTTATGATCGCGTGACGGATGGCATGTAAAAATCACGTTGAGGTCTGTGAAGATCCCACAAATGACGCCACTGTAAAGGATGTGTTTCACACCACCAACCATATGGATGACCTACCGTAGTGAAGAGACGGCACTGACCGCCCTATGTAAACTCTTATGCTTAACTTAGTAATAGTATAAGATAAATGTGTATAAAATGAAAATGAAAATGAAAATGTTTGTTAACTCTATTAAGTTATTTATAGAAGGATATGGCATGACGGAGACTAACTTTTATCACCAGTCTCGTGTGCTTATCATTCATGATCCCTTATTAACTAGAGAAGATACCTCCTATTTTGTAGGAGTTATCTTGCTCACGATAATTGTATCCAACTGTGGGCCTTATCTCTAGCTCTTTGAAGTTATCTCGTTTCATAGTTGTAGTTACGAGCCCCCTGTTCATGGAGCTCTAACCCTAAGTATTAGGTTAGCCTTCTTAGCCTTAGTGATGAGTTTAGTCTTAAAGATGGGCCCTAAGCCCAGGGGGTCCAAATGTCCCCTCCAACAACTATTCTCAAGTAGTCTTAGATATTGTTAGATATTTTCTTTTCAAATATTACTCAAACACATAATATTTTTTAAGTTTCAATTTTTAACTTTTTCATTAATCATTATATAATCATTACAATTTTTTCAAATTCTTGAATAAAATATGAAAATAAGTTCAGTTTTTCAAATTTCAAAAACATATTATATTAAATTTTTTAACTTTATAATATTTTTATTCAAATTTTCCTCTTTTATTTTTTAAAACTCAATAAAATATTTTAAATTAAACTATTTAATTACTATTTAAAAATATACTACAATATTTTAAATATGGGGGCCTTAGTTTCTAGGCCTTCTTACTTTATTTTTTAAAGAGTATTTAATATCAGTATAATATCTCAAGGGCCCTTTTCGGAATTCTTATTTCTTAATATAGGCCATTAATATTTTCATTTGTAGGAGGCCACCTTATTTGGTGGGAGCCGCCTCTAGGCAATGGACAATGCTACATCCCCGCTGGGGGCTCCCGCTAGGAGCTCCCGCTGGGGCTAGAATTGTTTTTTGATGTGTTTTTTTTTAAGTTATTTTTTATATAGATTTTTTAATATTTTTAAAAATAAAATAAATTTAGAACATCATTAAAAAACACTTTCTTAATTAGAAAGTAAAAAAAAATTATTAAAAAATACTTTTTTAATCACTAAGTAAAATATAAAATATTTTTTTATGATTTTTTATTTTACTTCATGATTAAGAAAATTTTTTTTAACAATATTATAATTTTTTTATTTTTTAAAATATTTAAAATTATTAAAAAAAATTATATAAAAAAAATTTTAAAAAAAACACACACAAAAACACATGCTAGATGCCAGCTGGAGCCCCTAGCGGGACATCTAGCATTTTCCTTACCTAATTGCCTAGGCGTTGGGCTGCCCCCGAATTGTTAAGTTGTATATATGTATCATTTCCGAATCTTTTTTATTACGTCATTTCCTTAGCTCGTGACTGTATCCACTCATCTTTCCATTGAGTTATGGCTCGTTTGGTGACTGAACACCACACAGTTCAACTGAATTCAGTTCATATTTAAACTTATTTAAACATCAAAATATATAGTTTACGGATAATGCTACGTGTCCCGTTTTATTTTCCCGATTTCATTTCTTGCTTGAGGTGGATACCCCACCTGGCACCCAAGTGACTTTTGCTTATCTCCCCTTTTTACTTTCTGAAATAAAGTCAGTCCATTTTACCATTTTACCCATCCAATTCCCTCCACCTCGCATGCAAAAACATCTCTTCCAGTTCGCATTTCGCACGTCTCAATCTCCGACAACGTCCATCTCCGACTTGCTTGACCTCCATCTCCGACCGATCTTATTCACTGAGTTCTCCTCCCTCATCTCCCCTGCATCGGCCCTCATTCACTAGTGCTCTTTTAAGACTGTGCGCATATATGGTTTCCACGAGGCCACGATTCTGATGACTGCTAACTGTGACGTGCATGCCACTCTCCCTGCATTGAGCTGAAAAC
Organism: Cyclocarya paliurus; assembly: GCA_029856935.1. Lineage (NCBI taxonomy): Eukaryota > Viridiplantae > Streptophyta > Magnoliopsida > Fagales > Juglandaceae > Cyclocarya > Cyclocarya paliurus. The sequence goes on from CM056947.1 coordinate 22,728,650, forward strand.
AAGAAAAATCTATAAAACAATACGACTGACCACTTTTTTGGACTTATTTAATTAAAGGGATTAATATTGAAATGGGTCTGCCGAGTCATGAGTTAGTGCCTTCTTGGATGAATGTCTGTCTGCCTCTTCTTGCTTCCCCCATCTAGTACTTTCATGGCCTCCACTACCCCATGCATGCAGCTTTTTGCTAATTAATTTATTATTCCGAGTTGCTTCGGCAAATTAATTTCTTAACATGAGACATGCATTTCGATTATGAATGGAATGGTCAATGTTCTGCGAACGTTCAATCTGAATTTTTGGGATGAGAATCAGGCAAGCTGTAACATGTGGCCACATGCAACCCCAAATCTACAATTTAGTATGTACGTGTATATGTTCTGGGAAACTGAGTTTTGTAGAGATTATAATTACAACAACAACAATCGAGGGCCGATGCAGGGGAGATGGCTAAAATAATTTATTTACTTGAATGAGGGCCGATGCAGGGGAGATGAGGGAGGAGAACTCAGTGAATGAGATCGGTCGGAGATGGACATTGTCGTAGATTGAGACGTGCGGAATCCAAACTGGAGGAGATGTTTTTGCATGCGAGGTGGAGGGAACTGGATGGGTAAAATGGTAAAATGGGCTGACTTTGTTTCAAAAAGTAAAAAGGTGAGAAAAGCCGAAGTCACATGTGTGCCAGGTGGGGCATCCACCTCAAGCGGGAAATGAAATCGGGAAAATAAAACGGGACATGTAGCATTATCCTATAGTTTACATCCCAACTCACCTCAGTTGCTTTCATCACAGTAGTTGATGATGAAATAATCTCCTCAGAGATTCCTGACACAAGACAAAGCAAAATAAATTTTACTTTTTTTCATCCATCCCTTTTTCTCTCTCCTTCTCTCATGCCCGTCCTTCTTCTTCCACAATCCGTTGGACATTCCAACAAGCAAATCCTTCCCACTGTGAACCATTCCACATATTCACCGCTTGGAATCGCAAAAGCCAGTAACTATAGTGTGCTTTGGTGTTTATGGTCGCTCGAGCGGCTAAAAGTGAAGAACCAATTGATTGGCACCTTGTTTTAGCTGGAAACGGGATTTCCCATTCAATTGGGTACTGTTGAAAATGGAAATCACCACATACCGTAGACCCCTCCCAATGCTGGCTTTAGAAAAAAAAATCAACTTCAATGTGAATCCACCTTTGTCAGAAATGAAGTCCATAAAAAAATCAGATTACTTGGTGTGAGCTTCTGATTATTGTTGCATGAATAGCACCGGTTTTTAGCAAGTGCAACTATGCAAGATTGTAATTCTCGTTGGCTGCATAGAGACAATTCTGACATGTGAATGGTATATATTTGGTGGGCCTCAATTATTCCACAATTTTTTATAAATATATCTAAACTCATTTTAATATCTAAACACACATAAACTCATTTTAAGTAGATCCTATAAAATTCACTCAACTATTTTAACTCACTACTATTTAAAAAGAACTGAATTCAGCTCAATATCCAAACGCAGTCTTAACCAAAAAGCTTGAACCAGTGGGTGATGAGGCATGCCCCACATGTGATCTATAGAGACCAAATCATGGTCTGATTTGGTTAGAGTTAAAAAGCAATTTCATGCCATTAATTAGGTGTGGGGCAGGTGGCATTAGGTAGGTTTGAGTGATTTAGATGAGACATAAAATTATTATCTAATTTTATTTCATTTCATTTATCTTATTTACAAATGTAATTTAAATATAAAATTTTTAAACTAATCATTACAACTTTTTCAAACTATTTATTACAATTTTTTTTAAAAAAAAATATTTCAAATTTTTTCAAATTTTCAAATAAAAATAATATTATAATATTATAAAACTATAATATTTTAACTTTATAATATTTTTTAATCAATTTTTTCTCTTTCTTTTTTCAAAACTTAAAAAATACTTAACTCAAATTATCTTCCTATTATTAACAAATTATTTTATTATTATTCATAAAATTTTTATCTCATTTTACTTCTTAAATAAACCTTAAGAGTGAGTAAAGATACTGAAAAGTGTAATGAGGAGACTTGAAGTTGACTCAAAGCTTTCATCTTCTTCCTTTCTTGCCCCAAAACCAACCCCCAACCTCATTCTTACTCTTTCTCTGTTCTTCAAATTTTTCCAAGCACTTCTCATGCACCCCACTCCGTCCTCACTCCAACTTCTTGCAAAAGTCCACAAATTCTTCACCAAATAACACATTCACTAAGAGCATACAAGTATCCTACACAAAAAATAAAAAGTACCCATAAAGAGATTTGTTAGGATTAAAGAGAGTAACCAAATTAAGAAGTGTTCTATACTTTTAAATTTTGTAATGTTAATACTTGATTGCATATTTAAGAGCCCGTTTGGCTGCTAAGGCGTGATCTTAGATTATCTGAAATAGTTTTGTACGGATGGATATATTCTCTATCTAAACACAACTTATTTCATCTTAATAACTTCATTTTTTTCATCTTAACTTGGCACTATTTATTTATGAAACTTTTATTATTATTCTATCATTATAACAGCAAACCAATAATTGATGGAATCCATTACTTTTTCAACTTTTCATAAAAGAAAGGTTAAAACATATATCAACTTACTTCATACATCTCAATAGGCCCCATTAAACACACACAAATATCTTTACGCACTATTATTCATAGATTAACTCAAATTATCTAAAACACCCTTATTATTATTACTTTTATTTCAATTCTGTTTGATTTTGATGGATTTGAATTCAAAATTATTAATATTTTACTAAACAATTGTAAAATAATTGTTTATGTATGATTTTCCGTATAAATATTTTTCATCTACCCAACCTAAGGGGTTAAATGTGAAACCAAAATTAGTCTATGCATCTTTTGAATTTTTAAATTTTGTAATTAAATATTTTAACGATGAAAAGTTGTGCGGGCTCGAATCTCGATAACATTTATAATCCAATTAAATAGTTATCCAATGTTTTCGGAAAGATCGAGGACCGTCCACGAGGTGGGATGAAGAAAGGCCTTCTCGATTTGGACAGCTCAGGAGTAGGGATGTAAGTTTGGATCGAAAAATCAGAAAATCGGTCCGAACCGAATCGAACCGGATCGGTTGAACCGGTTTTTTGATTTTTCGGTCCGGAATCAGTTCTTTACTTATATAAACCGGTTGAATCCGGTCCGGTTTCGATTCCATGATTTTTGGGATCGGACCAAACCGGACTGGACCGGTTGAAGAAAAAAATAAAATTATATATATAAGTTTTATACAAAAATAATATTATACAAAATATTTTTTATATATAAGTTTTATATATAATATATAAAAAGAAAGAAAATCACTCAAATATTAGTACTAAATTTTGATAAGTATATAGGACATTAGTAGTTATATTAATATAGAGTATAGTTATACTTATACTGATATAGTTAGACTAAATCACTATAACTAATATTAATATATAACTAACACTAATAGTTTAATATAGACTATTGTTATAGTTATATTAATATAGTAATACTAAATCACTATAACTAATACTAATATAGTACTTGGCTTTAGTAAATCATATTTTTTTTAGTAAAGTAGATTTTTTTAATAAAAGTATCAAAACATATTTTTTTAAAGCATTTTCTTTTTATAAATAGATTTTTAAACTTACATTAAAAAAAAAATCGAAAAACCGGACAGGACTGGACCGGAAACCGGTAAAATCGGAAGTACCGGTTTAGGAGGGTAACCGGTGCGTAATCGGTTTTGAAAAATACAAAACCGGTACATATCGGTTTGGTCTTAAATTTTGTCTAAAACCGGACCGGATCGGACCGGTTACACCCCTATTCAGAAGTATGTTTTGATATAGAGAAATATTTATAATTATGAATTGTGTAATGGTTACGTAATTATTTTAAAATAAATAAATAAATATGAGATTTATAAGAAAGAAAATTAAAATTTTAATAATAAATTTTATTATTTTTTAAAATAATTATACAATATTTACACTCTTTATAATTGTAATTAAAATTACTCGTTTGTAAATAAATAATTGCTAAAGTTCATAAAAAATGATAAGAAGTCCGATTAGGGCTCTCGTTTTTGTTGCCCGATGGGGTATTTTAATTTCTTTTTAGTTTTTTTATTTATTGTTTAAGAAAATATTGTTTAATAATATTGTAAATTTTTTATTTTTTAAAAAATATTTTAAAGTGTTAAAAAATGATGTGAAAAAAATAAATTTTAAAGAATTTTTAGTTTTGTTTCACATCATTTTTTAACATTTTAAAATATTTAAAAAAAAATAAAAAAAATTCACAAACAATATTTTCTTAAATATTAAATAAATAAAAAACTAAAAAATAAAATAAAATGCGCAACAAAAAGGAGAGCCCGATTTGGCCAGAGTTCATAATAGACGGGCACTGGTTTGTTAGAGAAAAGCAAAAGCGGGAAGAACATATTCGTCTTTTCTTTTCCAACGCATATAAGTAAGTCTCTTTGCACTTCACAATCTCAGCGGTACTAGTTCTTCGCTTGGCAAGTAAGCAAAACAACACGTAAGCAACGAAAGCCGTCGGTTAAGAATTTCTTCTCCTTTTCTTCTTTTCCCACCTCTTATGCGTGTCTATGATTATTAGAAATTTAAATCGTTTAATTCCAAAGGTACTCTTTTTCTGAGTTTTTAGACTGCATCTCTGTCTGTGAATTGGGTTGTCGTATTGAAGAAGATGAAATGGGTAACTTCTTGTCATTTATCAAGCCTAAGCGTGGAGCAACATGGGCAACGCCGGAGCCCGTTTCCAACCTCCATCAACGAGTAGAAATCATGGCCAAAGTTCCAATGTCGTGGAGAAGCTTTCTGTCAAGAAGAAGTATGAATACATCCCTGATAACTTCTCTTCCATTGAGAAGGTTGGCTTCTCCTTTCTTTCTCTATTTACAAGTACTTTCTTCTGCTCTCGGAATTAGGGTTTTTGACATTGATTTTGGATGAGCACGATTTCAATTTTCATGGCATGTGTAAGGACGATTCTCTAGGCAAGTGAAAGGACTGAAAAAAAAAATGGGCTGATAACTTTGATTCGTTTGGTTACTAAATCAAACTCAACTCATTTCATTCATTATTATAATTTTTTTAAATTTTAATATAAAATATAATAAATAATTTAATTTTTTTAAATTTTAAAATAATAATAATATTAAAAAATAATATTTTAATAATATTTTATTATTTAAATTCAATTCAATTCATTTCAACTTCCAAACACACCGTAAAAGTCATACGCAAAAAAATATAGATGTCATGTAGCTAGAATAATGATTTGCCGTTGAGAAAGAGGTAAATCCATTCAAAATTGTCTGTGGCCCACTTGATTTTTATTTTATTTAATATATCTCTGTTTCAAATTAAAAATGTCAGTGTTTATTTTCTTATATATATATATATAAATAATATTATAAGCAGATTTAGATTCTACAAGTTTTACGTATTATTTAAAAAAAATGAGATTTATTATTAAAAAATATTTTTTATTTAAATATCATATTTATTTAATTTTTAAAAAATATATATATAATTTATTCACTTTAAAATTGTAAATACCATTTCTTAAAAATGATAATTAGATTTTGGACATGCCTGTAATTTTCTATCATTTGACAAAACAAATATTTATAGGTACTTAATTGAAAGAGTTCCAAAATTCAGTTCTTGCTCTAAAAGTTAAAAAATGGATGAGTTCAAATTCAAATGAAGCGGATGATATCATATTATTAAAATTATTCTAAAAATGTTTATTAAATTAATAAATATCATTTATTTATTTATTTAATAAATATCATTTATGGAGAAATTATTACTATGATGAAATGGAGGGTATATTTGTAAAATAGAGTCATCAAGTATTATTAATTTACAAAAATATCACTCCTCTAAAGTAGGGGTGTAAAAAAAAATCAGTAAACTGGACCGGACTGGACCGGATCAAATTGATGGATTTGGTCCAGTATCAAGTTTGGTTCAATTTGATACCGGTTTTTTTTTTTTTTTTAAATCGATCAAAATTGGTCCGATTTCGATTTTTCTTTTTCTAAAATCAGATCCAACAGAACCGGACCGGTTTATATATATATTATAATTTTTTATATTGTATATAATTTTTATATATAATATATAATTATAAATAAAATAGTTTTGTATTATATGATAAATTACTAATTAATATAATATTAAATTTCTTATATCACTATAGTCTATAATACAATTATAATATATATTATAATATACTACAATATATTATCACTATAATATTATATACTATAATATATAATATAGTATATTAAAACCAAAAAATCGAACCGAATTGGACCGGAACCGGTAAAATCGAAAGTACCGATTTATGAGTTAATCGGTGTGGAATCAGTTCTTGAAAATGTAAAACTAGTGCATACCGGTTTGGTCTTAAATTTTATCTAAGACCAAACCAAATCGGACCCGTTACACCTCTACTCTAAAGGAAAGGTATAACTTGCACCCAAAGAAGAACAGCTTATTTGAATCATTTAGATTCTCTGGAATATTCTTTTGTGCTTCTTCATCTTGATTAGGTGATATAATTTGAAGGAGATAGACATAGTTGTTGGTCTTATTACATTTAGTTGCGTTTGGTTCTCAAATTCAGCTTAGCTCAGTTGAGTTTCGTCTAATTTTAAGTTGAGTCTAACATCCAAACACCTAACTCTCAAATTACTAAACTTATCCCAACTCAAAACCTTCTTATACGTAGAATCCACAACTTTTTTCAACTTAAAACATTTTTATACTTGTAACTCACAATTTTTTTCAATTTCTCATAAAAAGTACTAAACTCATTTTAACATCCAAACACACTTTAAATTTAGTTTAGATGGACCCTACATAACTTTCTTCATTACTCAACTCACTACTATTCATAAAAAAATCAATTCAGCTCAACTTCCAAACGCAACTTTAATATTATAGATTTAAGGTTAGTATCGTAACCTTTATAGCATGTGGTCTTTAGAAAATTTAATAACCTTTATGGACATTATTAATTTCTTTTTTATTACTTATCCAAAGAAAATAAAATTTAATAATGTCCATAAAAAAATAGAGAAATGCTATTATATTGTTTCGGTTATACAATTTATTTTGTCCCATTGACATAGTACCATTATGTGTTACCGCATATTTTAGTGAAAAAAAAAAATTCAAAATATAAACATAAAAGAGTAAGATGGAATTTAGAGTTTGTCTTCATTTTTATGTGTTTTCAGACATTATTTTAATTTTAATAACTCACGTGGCATCACATGGTATTGCCACATCAACGGGACAAAGTAAACGGTATAATTGGACGGTATACTAGCATTTGTGTAAAAAAATGACATTAACAGAATTATTTTATAAAACTAATAAAAGTTCAAAAAGGATTTACATTATAGGAGGTATGCTCCAATTTTATTTATTAATATTTTGAATAATGCTGCTATACTTTCAATTTATACCACTCATTTTATATCGTGAACGTGACACCACATGTAACTTATTAAAAAGGTCGCTGCTACATGCACCGAGAGAGTATACCGATGGGTGCATTTCTTCTGTTTTTTTATTATTTAAAAAATAAAAAAAGCCCTCATCGGTACACTTCTTTGATAGAATCTTTTAGGCTGTGTTTGGACAACGAAGTACTCTGAGGTACTCTCACTACTATTCTCTACTTTATTATTACTTTTCACCTACTTTTATTACTATTCATTACTTTTTACCTACTTTTTACTACTATTCAATATTCAATTATTACTTTTTACCTACTTTTTATTACTATTCACAAACACTCTCAGATACTTTCACTATCCAAACCAAGCCTTAGTCTATAAAGCATTATTATGTTAAAAAAATATTCAAAATAAAATGGTAACTGAAAATTATAAAAGAAGATTAAAGTTTTAGATTCTCTATTTGTATTTTTAATTTTTTTAATCAATAATTATTAAGATTTTGTTACACAATCTCTTACTATTCATTTACACTCTACACTCTATATTTATTAATATTATTTTTAAATTTTTTTTTAATTTATTTTTTTTAAACTATTTCAAATTTTTTATTTACTATTTATATAAAAAAAATTTGATAAAATAAATAGAATATATAGTGTAAATAAATAGTAAAAAATTATAAAGATTTTTTTGTAAATAGAATGGTATCACGTAATAGCATTTTTATTATATTTTATTTAAAAAAGGCTCATTGGAATGACATCGACGCTGTTTCGTGGAATCTACGCAGAACCAATTTCACTCTACTTTAATGCGTCGGATAAAGCAAGAAACATATATGGAATATTCTTTGTAGTCTTTTTTGTAAAGAAGGTATCTTTTCTATTTCTATTAATTTAATGGGTCCACCCACTCATATCTGTTTTCATGGTTTATCCACATGACCCGCATATGCAACTACTTACTCACGAGCACCGTCATTACACTGAGGCTTTGTTTGGATGTCAAATTCATCTTAACTTATCTTAACTTATTATTATAATTTTTTTAAATTTTAATATAAAATATAATAAATAATTTAACTTTTTCAAATCCCAAAACAACTTTAATATTTAAAAATAATATTCTAACATTATTTTATCATCTCAACTCAACTCAATTCATCTCAACATCCAAACACACACTGAGTCTTTGTTTGTTTTCAAAAAACATTTCATTTCATCTTATTTTATCTCAATTTTATTATTATATTTTTTAAAATTTCAATATAAAATAAAATAAATAATTTAACTCTTTCAAATTTATCTCATCTTATCTCACTTAATCATTACAACTTTTTCAAATTTTAATACAAAATAAAATAAACAATTCAATTTTTTCAAATTTTAAAATAAAAATAATATTAAAAAATATATTTTAATAATACTTTATTTTACTTTTTAATTTTAATCTTAATTATCTCATCTTATCTCCGAAAACAAATGAAGCATTAGATAAGAGTTCTGCTATATAACCTCTACCACATTTTATATTCTATATTTTTTTTAATTTTTAAATTTATTAATAAATTTTTTTTAGTTTATTCTTTTTAAACTATTTCAAATTTTCTATTCATTATTTATATAATAAATATTTGATAAAAAAATTTTAAAAAATATGATATATAAAGATTGTGTGAATAGGAGGAGGTTATGAAGATTTTTTCAATAGATAAGGGATCCCAAAAAATAAATAAATAAATAAATAATGTTGAAGAGAAATGATAGTCAATATCTGACCCGCAGTCAATACAAGAAAATAAAACACTAAAATTAGGAATATTAAAGGGAGGAAGACGTTGAAACAGGTGATTGCCCCCCACTGTCAACCTTTTCTTGGCCGGTGGGATTGTTTTTTTTTTTTGTGTTGTGTTTCTTTTGATGTTAACATAACCCATTTCTAATCAGGTTTCCATTGTTGCAATTATTGTATGTTTGGGTTATGATTTGCTTTAAAATTTATAATTCATATCTAGTTATGTACGGTTTGGATAGTGAGTTGAGACAAAAGTTGAAAGTTGAAAAAAATATCGTTAGAATATTATTTTTTAATATTATTATTATTTTGAGATTTGAAAAAGTTGAATTGTTTATTATATTTTGTATGAGAATTTAAAAAAATTATAATAATGAAATGAAATGAAATGAAACATTTTTTTAAATCCAAATATTTTTAAATCTCTAAAAAAAGTTCTCTGTAAAATACTTTTCATGTCTAAGTTTTCGTGAAAATAAGAAAACAAAAAAAATATATAATAAAAATTAAAAAAAAAACGACACTATTCATGATGTCCACCATATGCTGGTTGTTCAAGTAGTGTTTGACTTCTCAAGATTGGGATCTCGAGAAAATATATATATATTTTCCTATATTTTTCCTAGGGCTGATACGGGACGCCCAGGGAGGATTTTGGGCACCCCGCCTGTCCCTAGCCCAGGTGGTCTTTGTCTGTATCCACCCTATGAGTGGACATGTATTTTACGGATCGAGTTTTGCTACACAATCTCCTATTATTCATCCACACTCCACATTCCATATTTTTAAATATTTTTTAATATTTTTTTAAAATTTTTTTTTAAATTTATTTTTTTTTAAATATTTCAAATTTTTTATTTACTATTCATATAAAATTTATTTAATAAAAAAAATTAAAAAAAAATTTAAAAAAAAGATGGAGTGTGGAGTGTTGGGAGGTTGGGAAGATTTATTGTTTACAGATCTCGTCTAATTCTCACAATGTCACAAATTCATTCAAACTCACATTGAAATATCACAAAATCGCATGACAAGAATAAATCATAAATCCAACCATTCTAAAAGATAAAAAAATTAGTAATAAATGACAAAAGTTTGTATATTACCATTTAGCAACTCTGTTCCAATATGGACTTTAAAGTACAAAACATTGGCAACAATGTGAATGTTGCAGAATAACCCAGCAAAATCATTTCCTGCTTGAATAAGAATGGGTCTTTTCTTTAACAGGTTACGGAAGCTCTGAGAAGTGCAGGCCTAGAGTCATCCAATCTCATTCTTGGAATTGATTTCACCAAAAGCAATGAATGGACAGGTTTGTAGAAGTACAGGAAACACTTGTTTTGTTAATATTTTTTTTGATAAGTCAAGTTTTGTTAGTATGTGTTACAGTTGAAACATTAGTGTTCAAGTTGTTCATAAAGCAGAACTCAGATCGCATGGTTAATACTCTCCATCTCAATGGAGAGGGTCACCCCAATTGCAGTTTGGCAAAGGTCCAAAACTAAGGGATGTTTCATTGTATTTCCTTGTACATAGTCTTAGGCAGTTTCTGCATAAATGCTTCATTATATTGAGGGTCGATACATCTTTGACAGGTCCTTGCTAACAGACATATGATCCCCTGTTATGATGCAATGATCACATATTCAAGGATCTAACCTGGCACGTTGTGTTTATTGGTTAACCAATAATATAGACCTTGTATATCTTTGAGACTAATGCATCAATCTTGTTACTGAAGGCCAAGTCTCGTTCAATAACCGAAGCCTGCATGCCATTGGAGATACACCTAATCCATATGAGAAGACCATCACTGTGATTGGAAAGACTTTAGCCCCTTTTGATGAAGACAACTTAATTCCTTGTTTTGGTTTTGGTGATGGTATGTCTAGTCCTCTAAAGTCGAACATCTTGACAATATTCTCGCATTTTCTAATATGATCCCTGGATTATTTTCTATATAGCCACCACGCATGATGAAGCAGTGTTTAGTTTTCACAGTGATAATTCACCTTGCCATGGTTTTGAAGAAGTTTTGTCCTGCTATAGGAAAGTGGTTCCGGCCTTGCGGCTCTCAGGTTAGTTTCCTCTTCCATCATTGTAATAGTGATACTTCATTAATTGGAATATGATGGCACCAAGCCGTGGATTACGTTCTACTTTCTGCTTTGACATCAGCTAACCCTGTCTATAATATTTTGCTTGTCTCAAGTGACATGGCTTCATAGATGTGTGTAATTTTGTTTAAGGGCCAACTTCTTATGCTCCGGTAGTTGAGGCTGCAATCAACGTTGTAGAGAAATCTCATGGCAAGTACCATGTGTTGGTTATCATTGCCGATGGCCAGGTTAGAATCAAGTCCTCTCTATCTCTCTCTTTTTCTCTCGCAGACCCACAAACAAACTGTGACAAAGGGATAAGCTCAATGCCTAGGCAATTTAGAGGGTCCCAAAGACACCCTAATAAACAATGCCTAAAAAACTATATTTACCATTTACAGGCCTGAAAAATAAAATCCCCTTAAAAATATCATCAAAACGTTGGCTAGAAATTAAATCTCCTAAAACTGGTTTTCTAATTAATGGTGGCAAAATAATTAATTACCTTATAAGATAACATGAGAATAACTACCATGTGATTGCAATTCAAAATTCTTGTTCAAGTCTCGAAAATTTTATAAGAGTTTGCACATATGGTCTAAATTAATGTTCAAATTGAAACATTAAACTATAGAAATAAAAATAGATTCTTTTCTAAATATATGCATTAAAAGCATTATTAAAGTGGTAGTTGTTTTGCATCAAGAATTTTGTTATAATTAAAATTGCTAATATTTAATTTACAATCGACTATGTAACAAAAAAGGATGAAGTTGATTAGTCATATTATCAATCAGAAAGGATATACTAACAAATGCTGAATACAAAAGCGTATTTTATATTTTATATACAAAAATATTTCAATTAAATGATCTCATTTATACTTTTCATCATTGGCATCAATTTATATTGATCACCCAGCTGCAACATGGTTTCATGCACACATTCTATCTTATTGAGTGTGATTTCTTTATTGTGAAGGTTACAAGGAGCGTCAATACGGGTGATAATGAACTAAGTCCACAAGAAGCCCAAACAATCCAATCAATCGTCAATGCAAGGTAGAGTCTTGCAGATAGACGGATTTATATTTTCTGGTTTTAGGTTTTAATTGAATTTTTTTCTTCTTTTCTTTTTACTATTTAAGTAAGGCTTGCTCAGTCATTGTTTTTATATACTATCTGCAATTTATTCTTTAAAACGCTAGAATAGGGATTCTTCGGAGAGTAAAAGAAAATGCTGGAGAGCAAAGGTTTCAGTAAGTTGTAAAATATTATTGGGAGATGGGATTCAAAGTAATAGCTTTATATTGACTCTCTAATGTGATATGGTGAATGGCACTTATGGATTAGAATGAGGTAGAAGGCCCAGTTATGTGTAATTGTTTGGTTCATGCGGATGAGCAGTCATGATTAACATATGATATTACAAGCTTAGAGCCATTGTGAGTTTTTTTGGAATGCCTATTTGGGCTTTGAGATCACCTAAGTTGCTAGGTTAGGAGTTTTTGGCCACTTAATGTTCTTTTCCTAATGGTCATAGTTTCTGAATAAGTTTCTTCAAGTAAGACCGAAGATGTAAACGAGAATAAAGTTGTTGCCTTTATCTATTTACTATAATATATAGTTTTGAAAGTATTAAAATTTAGGGAGTTTCACTCATGTTCAACCATGTCATCTTTTCCATTATGATGTTGGATAACCATGTACCTCCCTAGTATTATTGATTTGCCAGTGGCAGTGACGAGTAGATTAATTACACGGGTAGTAATTAATAAACTATCCTGGTATTTTGTAGTTATAATGGACACACTATGGAGTGTGAACCATTTTTGCCAAGGAAAATGATAGGCACACTGACAAAGTGTACCTATCATATGTACTGATACTGTTTTTTTATTCTCTATTTATTTTTACTTTTATTTTTAGTATTTGTATTTGTTTATTTTTTAGTATAGTGTTTTTTATTTTTTTGTATTTAAAAACAAAAACAAAAGAAAAAAGGAAAAAACAGAATACACCATTCGGTAGCCATTTCGGTACCAAATATTGGTGGGAGTAGCACTCCCCTTTTGCTAATGCATAAAAAAGGTTACTTCTAAAAATAATAATATATGGAGGGATGGAAACAAAAGGTATAAGATATATATACCATAATGTGCACACTGAACTAATCAATAATAGAAGGTGCACAGCACTCATGGTACTGTTCGAATTTCTAAGAAATATACCGATAAAAAAAAATCAAAGAAATATCTGTTGTCGGGGCTCAACTTTCCTAGTCCAAAAATCAAACATTTTGCTACTTTGAAGAATCTACGACGACTAAGGTATATGTGCAGCGGTTTGTTGTTTGTCATCTCAGTTTGGGTTGTGATGGCAAGGTATGATCTAGAGTTAGCATGCCATGTTGGTTGTGTTGTGGGCGGTAACTGTACTTCTTTTGGTGCTATTAAATCTGTTTTACTCACAAAAAGAGCAAAGGAAATAATTTTACCTTGTACAGGCCCAAGTTTCTGCCTAAGACTAGGAATTGTGGACTATGCTAATTATTAAATTTTGAAATACTTTTTACAATGCGTTTAACCTAACATGCTTCTTTTTTGTATTAGAGGAAAACAATTGTACAGTGAAAAAGGGGATTTTAATAGGTTAATGTTCTTTCCCAAGTCCGAACATTAAAATCCAAAAATTGTAATGTATAGCCTTTGTCTCCTTTAATGCACAAGCTTAATTGTGAAATAAGTGGATCTGGTGAGACACTGACAGTTAAATTAGTATAAATGATCAGAAGCTAAAGAAACAGTTGTGGCAGTTGTGCTGTTTAGAAGCAATGTTGTTAAAACTAAACAGTTTACCTTTTTGATATTAACATCCAGTTCATATCCTCTGTCAATTGTTCTTGTCGGAGTTGGTGATGGACCTTGGGCAGACATGAAGAAGTTTGATGACAAGATCCCTGCGTGCGACTTTGATAACTTTCAGGTATCACAGTAGTAGCATACAATTAACTTTGATTTGATGCAATGTTTAGTTTTTAAATAATACATTTTCTGTGTAGTTTGTCAACTTCACTGAAATAATGTCAAAAAATGGGACACCTTCCTCAAAAGAAACAGCTTTTGCTCTAGCCGCCCTAATGGAGATCCCCTTCCAGTACAAAGCAGCAACTGAGCTTAACTTAATGGGGTAGGGTTCCTTATCCTTCTCATATTATAGTTTTCAAGTGGTGGCTATAAACCCGATATAAACTTCCCTGAAGTGAGAGCTTTTCTGTGCAAAATTGAGGTATTCTAAGAGCCAATGATTTGAAAGAGGATATAGCAACTATACGAGTTCTCTTTGTTGTTCCAGTTATGCCAAATTCAGTTGTGTGTGAAAGGCAAATGTCATGTTATTGAACTTGAACTAGATTGTGAATGGTTTCTGATCAACATTTGCTCTTGTATAAAAGACATGTGACAGGAAGAGCAAAGAAAATCGTTCCACGCCCTCCTCCAACTCCATACATTCATCGTCCAGCGCCAACTCAAGAGCCAAGCAGACGTTCATCATCAACAGTACTGATGGGAGATGAACGCAACCAATCGGTATGATTATAGTGTTGCGTGTTTTGCCATGTTTGTGAGAGTATCACCTGTCTATATATTCTTGCCCTGAGAAGTGGCCAAGCAGTGGCCTGGCAACATTGCTAAGTAAATACGTAGGGAGTCCAAAATTAGAAATAAGACTTAACAAGCAGTCTACCTATCTAGCTGTGCAGTCTAAACCCGCCTACCGTTCAAACATTGGGAGTCACCTAGCTCAGTGTAAGTTCTGTCACCCATGGTATGATGGTCTAACCTACCTGGTGAAGGGACTCTTACAGGGACATGTTAACTCTTCCAATCAAGTCTTAGGTCTATTCCTTGATGTGTTTTATCAGTTAAGATCTCTGATTTATTTTTGTGTCCAATTTGAATATAGGCCTGCCCAATTTGCCTAACTAATCCAAAGGACTGGGCATTTGGCTGTGGACACATGGTGAGCTGCAGTGATACCTATATTTGCTCTTGGTTTTTCCCTCATTTGCTGGTATTTCAATCAATTTGTATAATAATTATCTCATTGCAGACCTGCAGAGACTGTGGACCGAAAGTTTCCAATTGTCCAATATGCCACCAGCCAATCACAATTCGCATCTTGCTGTTGACTGGGTGACTATTGAGAAAAACAATTGGATCCCAAATGTAAATTTTTGTTTCTGTAAGTATGTCTGCTTTTGTCTATATTTGTGAATATAATGTATTATTTCTCACCGCTAGTTAATCGATCCATTGTAAATATTTCTGCAGTCAACAACAGCAATGGACTTTGCTCGTATGGCTTATGATTTTTCGACTTCAAGTTTTGTAATTTGTATCATCTTCCAACAAGTTGTATTGGAAACCTTCATTTTCCGAACCATACCATATTATCAATCTTATCCCAGCTATTAAGTGGCGGTTAGTCAATCTAATATTCTTGCATGCATCACATTCGTGTTTATTGTGAGAATCAGAAGATGAGAGATGGAAATAGGAGATTCCCACCTGTTGTGAACTCTGGGTTTAAGGTGTATAATTGTTAAATGTCACCACCAACCACTACCCTTTGTCTATCTTTGGCTACCACCACCAGCTTGCAACATTTACCAGCCTTTGTTGGTGCTGGTTTGTAATAATAATAATAATAAACAAAAACAAAAGATACGTTGCAAAAATCTTCTTTGTTTCATGAATCAAAAGCTCAAATGAAGGAGAGAAGAAAACCTCATATTAACTGAGAGTATAAAACATCAGCTCTGGACTTCACTTATTCCTTATTCTCTAATGTTTGGTCCTACAAAAGCATAAAACTAAACTCTTCCATGAAATATACACAGATAGAATAAGTATTGACCTCTTGGGGCTGGGGTGAGGCTATGGCTCAAGTCCAACTTGTAGGTAGTGTCTTAGGTTCTCGCCGTCTAGACCCCTCCTGTTTGGCTCCCAAGAGGATTGGGTGTTATTATGGTCACGTCTTGGTAGGGAAGCCATCTGTAGTCCCCCCCCAACCAAAACTCTTTTTTTGCCAAGAAAAAAACAATTTCCATTTTATCAAACTTCATCTTTGATCCTTGAGTTCTTAACTACATGATATTCATCAGTTGTAACAACTTTCCAAAACTTAAAGAAAAATCAAGAACAAAAAAACAATATGATCTCCAAGGGATTAGAGCCCCCAAAAAATGAAGAAAAATGCCAGTCATGACATTTGGGCCCCGATAAGATTTTTTTCTTTTTTCTTTTTACTTAGTGATTGAGGAAGTATTTTTTAGTGATGTTGTGAATTTCTTTTTTAAAAACAAATATTTAAAAATATAAAAAAATGAATGAAAAAAAAAATTGTTTTTCTCAAAACTGGTCTCGTGCTACATCCTCGATGGATGTAGCATTACTCAAAAATGAATTATATTAAACTTTTTGAATGAATGTTCCTTGCACGAGTTCTAATTCTTATACATTTGAATTACAGTTATTCTCATTATAGTGGTAAGGACAAAATGGTAATCTAACCATATTAAGTGAGGACAACTATGTCATTTCATCCTATTAATGAATCATGTGCTTCTTATTCCTTTAGTCCCAAACTCAATCCATCCCAATAGCCTCTCATTTCTTCTTAAGTCTCCCCCACCCCCCGCCCCGCGGAACAAGGTTAGATTAATGAAATCGTAGTTGTTCTACAGGGGACCCAAGATGAGTCTTCCTCATGAGCTCCACACCATTTAACTAGTAACTCAATGAATGGTTGGTTATTACAAGTTGTCATTCTTCTTTGCAAAATGGACTTTGGTTCAGTTCTCATATAGCCATGAGAATCTGTCAAAGGTATTGAAAGTTATCTTAGCATCTCACCCCAACTCAATCCATCCCGATACCCTCTCACTTCTTCATAAGTCTCCTTTGTACCACAATACTCCTATCAAATAATCCAAATTTCAAGAATTTTAAATTTAGATAACTTTAAATGCATGGAGTCTAGATTTAGCATCCAAGGGATGTTGGCCGACTGAATAAGGGATTAGAAGCCTTGGTAGCAGATTTTGCATCCAAGGGATTCCGTGGAAGTCAAAGAAATGAATCGGCAAGCCCTTTGAAGTGGGTTGTCCAATCTTACAAATCAAAAAACAGTGGAAGTAGGTATAGAATTGGTGGGGGCATGGAGCAAGGATGAACCAATCACTGTGCTGGGAAATGATTAATGCTATAGAAAATTCTAAGTACCGCACTTTCATCTCATATGATGAGGTGGTATTCCTTACCAACTTTTGAATTTTTCTTTAAAAAAATAAATGATGATCCAAGGTTGATAAAAATGTCACATTTTACATAATGGAATCGAAGTGTTGTACGTAGCATTACTCTAGAAAATATTCAACTTGAACTTATAGTACCTCCTATAAGGCCTGATGGCGAGTCTAGAATATGCCTATAATGTACGAATCAAGGTGCCATCAACATTTAAATTGCATTCCTCTAGTTTAAGCAGTTCTGGAATCATCAAAATGGGTTATACAAAATCTGAGAGTTTTATAAGCTGATAAGCTACTTGGGATCTCTTCCTTATCCAAGATATCCAAGAAAGAGATCCTACACTCCCAGGATATCCACTAAACTGACTACATACTAACTTTGTCAAGTTCGCCTTTAGACTGGATACCGCTAGGGGTGTAACCAGTTCTTGTTCAATCCGATTTTAGACATTTTGGAACCGAAGCGGTATACATTAGTTTTGAAAAATGAAGAATCGATACCAAATTGATTCATCACTGAAACTAGAACTTCTGATTTTTACCGGTTTTGGTCCGATTTTATCTTAATTTTAATGATGAGAATCTCACAAAGTTTTCTAGAGTAGAGAAAGATAGCAAGAGTTGTGCCCAAATTATTTACCAAACTAAAAATACATGTTTAATACATATGATTAAATGTGTAGAAATGTATTTATCCTTGATATATATATATATATATATATATCAAAAGTATGTTTATATTAATTACTTAATCTTAATTTTTATGTTTAAGATTAAAATTTTATGTTATATTAATTTTATGTTATTATGAGACATGAATAATACAATTTTAAAATTTGATTTTGTATTAATTAGTAATGAATAATGATAGAGTTACTACCCTATTACTACCCATCTGCTACTCTTTTTGTATTTGATTTTTTTTAATTTTTAATTTTATTTAATGATTAAGGAAGTAAGTATTAGTAATAGTAAAGTTATATATATTTTTTTAATTTTTTTCTTAGTGATTAAGGATGTTAAAAAAATACTTAAAAGAAAATGATAAAAAAATAAAAAAGACTTGAAATGAATTTGGATAGTAGATGGGTAGTAATAGGATAGTAAGCCTATCACTACCCATTAGTAATTTAGCATATTATATATATATATATATATATATATAATAGATTATAAAAAAATTATATATAATATAAAAAATCGTATAAAAAATATTTTATATATAATATAAAATTTATATATATATATATATAAATTGGTCCGGTCCAATGTTTTATAAAGCAAAATCAGAATTGGACTGATTTTGCAAAGTTGGAACCGATGCCAGACTGAACTGCTTTCACACTGTTTTTTCGATTTTTCTTTTCAGCCCTAAATACCTCCTAAAACATAGAGTAAGCACCACGAGTTACAGAGACAAAATGGTTGGCCCAACATATTAATGGTGTCATCGACTAATAACAAATGAGAGATGCTAAGCTTGGTTCCATTTTTTGAACCAACTGAAAAACTAGATAAAAGTCCCTATGCTCCATGACAGAAATCATCTTGTTCAGAGCCTCTACGATAATAACAAATAATAAGGGGAATAATGGATCCCCTTAATGTATACATTGAAAGTTACTAAAAAAACCCATGGGGTAACCGAAGATGTCCATTGTTTGATCCATCCACATCATTTCTCATCAAACCTACATCTTCCAGCAAACAAAGTAAGAAATTGACTTTTAGTGTATTGTTGCAATTTTTTTTAAAAATATATATATTTGAATATGTTAAAATAATATGAAAAGAAAAAATAAAAAGACAAATTTGTGCTAGACGGCACGCCCAACGGTCTTTGCTAAGCGGCAGCCTAGCACTACTCTTGATTCAATAGGAATAGCCACACGAAGCAAAATAATGCCACCATAGTGTCCCTCTTTGGACCAAAGAATCGAACAAATGATATCTGACCTAAAAGACAAATCCATTGAGATTTGACCAACTAGGTATCTAATTTTGGTAGAGTGTCCAAGAGCAATCTATGGCCGGATTTCTCATAGCATAAGAACATTTCAACCATAATTTTGGTGGAGTAGGCTGGCCAGCTATGACGTCGACAATTATGTCAATTCGAGGGAGTGGAAAACTACCATTAGGACAGACTTTATTGAGGTCAGTGAAATCCACGCACATCCTCCACTTGTCATTGTTTTTTTGACTAGTATTACGTTAGAGAGTCATTCAAGGTAGTGTGCCTCCCTTATGAAGCCTGCTGCTAAAAGTTTGTCGGTTTCCTCTACTATGGCTATGCATTTCTCTGTACTGAACGACCTCCTCTTCTGCCGTACTTTCTTAGCCTCTGGATCAACGCAGAAGCTGTGCTCTATAATTGAAGTATCGATCCCAGGCATATCTTCGTGGTTCCAAGCAAATACATCTCTATGTTCAACCAACAACTGCTTCAAGGCCTCTCAATACTCTTGTGGGAAGTTTGTACCAACCCTAGTTGTTGTACTTGGGTGGTCTGGGTGCAACTACACTATCTCTGAAGGTTTGTTAGCTTCAGCTTGCGGCAAATCCCTTTCATCCCTTGCTTCCATGTCTGGTTCTTCGTTTACGAGAGGTGGTGGTGGCGGGGATGGTGGCGGTGGGCACCCCCTTGAGCCAATATATGCTCAGCTCAAATTTCGCTTACTCCTGCTTCTGTTGGGAATTTCACTTTGAAGTGGTATGTGGAGGTAACCGCCTTTAAGTTATTAAGGGTCGGGCGCCCTATTATAACATTGTAGGACGACGGGGCCTTGACCACTAAGAAATCTGTCATGCTAGTGATTGTGTGGGTGCCTTGCCCTGCTAATATTGGGAACATGATGGCATCAATAGGTTGAACGGCTTCTCCTAAGAATCCCTTCGGTGGAGAAGGTGATGGTCGTAGCTTGTTAGTACTAATCCCCATTCTAGTGAACGTGCCCCAAAAAAAGATGTCAGTAGAACTTCCATTGTCAATTAAGACATGTCTAGTCATAGTTGGCTATGATCAGTGTAACAACCAATCACTTAGTCAAAAGGTTGTGTGTGACTAGTGAAGTGTCAAGAGACACAACCTTTTGATTTAGTCAAAAGGTTGTGTCACTTCTTAAGGTTGTGAATTTTGGGTTACCATTGGTTTACTAATGGTTGTACCCATTTGTGAACCGGTGCATGTTGGCCTATAAATAGGGGTCATTGGTGCACAAATGATCGCACTCAATTCCCTTTGTTCATCACCAACTTGTGGGATAAATACCCATACGGGAGTGTCACCATATTGCCAAAATTCTGCTTCTATTTGTTCTTCATTTCTAAACAGTGGTATCAAGAGCACAGTTCATGTCAGAGGGAATTTTTTCACGCATTGTGAAGATGATAAATAGGCAAGTGCTTGGTTTGGCAACCACACTTGCATATTATAATCATCTTCATTTGCTTGAAAATCTAAGAGAAAAACTTTTTCAAATCACGGTGGGAGGATTAGAGTACATTGGGAATCTTCAAAATCTTGTAAGTTATTATTATTTTGAAGAAAATTATTAGAATATTTTTACACAAAGAAATAGTGCATTTTCCAATTTTTTATCATCCACTGTTACTGTTTCGGGGGGTCGCCGAAGCTCATCACCGCTGCCAGACTTCGTGGACCTCGGGAGCACGTCAGAATCCTCAAAGCCGGTGACCATTTCGCCGAATGGAAGTGAGGATCCCAGTTTTACTGTTTCTGGAAATACCCAGCGCGAGGAGGAAGAAGACCAAGGTTCATCCAACGATCATCAAATTAATTTTTGGGAGGGACTAAACGACATAGTCGTTCTGCCCATAGAGAATAAAAAGGGCAAAAACGACATTGTCGTTTTGCCCCAATCTGAAAAGGAAATTCTCGAGCCGAGCCGAGCCACTAAGCCGTTCTTTGAGCCGAAATACAAGCCGTTCAATGAGCCAAGCCGAGAACGGAGCCGCTGACCGTCGATTTTCTCCAGAACCCGGTTTGAACCGGCTAAACCGGTCTACTCGGTTTCCTGAACCGGTTCGCGACAGATTTGTTCAATCGAACTGTTTGAGATCATTTCAAGCCCGATTTGGTCCGTTCAAAAGCCGTTGTGCTCCAAATTTCAAGCCAAAACATTACAAAGCACCTGTTGGTCAAAATTATCGTCAGAAATTTTTTGAAAAAGGTGAAACATCAAAGAAAGGTCGTGGATATCCTCGATCGGGGCGTGATTTTCATTATTCTCCTTATTTAAAATATAATAGGAGAATTTCTAGGCTGCCACCTTAGATTAAATCCAAAAGTTATTATTACTATTAAGTTTGTAATAGCTTTAATTTTTTCACAGTTAAACTATTGTATTTAAATAGTACACATTTATTATTTCTATATTCTTCTTGTTGATTAATTTTTAAGGTTTATTATTCATGGCACCGAAGAAAAGTATTGATCCCTCAGGGATAGAAAAATTGAATGGAAGAAATTTTCGGGCCTGGAAAAGGCATATAACTTTTTTTCTAACCCATGAAAAGACCTTATATACATTAACAACACCAAAGCCATGAGAAGAAATTATAGAAGATGGTGCAAGTGAAAGTGGGAGCAGCGCTTCAAATAGAGATAAATGGAAAGAACACAATGCATGGGCGAAAGCTTTAATTTTGCATTGTATGAGTGATCACATTATTCCTCTATTTGAAAACTATGAAACTGCTAAAGAAATTATGGATGCAGTTGAAGCAAAGTATGGTTTAAGGTCGGATACTTATATGCAGTTATTATTGGATAAGTATAACCGGACTTGTATGAAAGAGAATGATGATATTGGCGATTATGTACTTCAAATGGAGTTAATTGCAAAAGAATTACATGATGTTGATCATCCACTCACTGATAAAATGCAAGTTACAACCATACTAAATAGTCTTCCTTCATCTTGGGATCATATTGTTACTTTTTTAACACACAGTGAAAATGAAGTAATAATGATATCGCTTCCAGTACTTTTAGTACTTGAAGGAGAAAGGATGAAGAGAATGAATAAAGATAGTGAATCATCCAATTTATTGATGGCTCAGGACAAGCGTTCTACATAAAACAAGATGAAACCAAAACAGTTTAAGAAAAAGAAATGATTAAAAAGAAAACAGAATAAACCATTTTCTAGAAACTGTTTTAAGTGTGGAAATAATGGGCATTACAAATCAAATCAAAATGTCCTAATAAAGAAAAAGCACAAGAAAGCAAGGAAATTTTGATGACAATCTTAGATGTAATCCTAGTGGAACCAGCGTCAGATTTATGGTGGGTTGACTCTGCAGCAACAAGACATCTATGCGGGAACAAAGATATGTTTATCAAACTTGAAGATAAACAAACAGGAGAGTACATAGTGTATATGGACAACAATACATACTGCAATGTCTTGAGGCAAGGTACATGTAAATTCAAAGTGAATGGTTTCGTTATTTTACTTAATGATGTTTTATATGTACCTAGTATTCGTAGGAATTTAGTATCAGTGTCTGTACTAGATAAGAAAGGCTACACAATTGAGTTTAAGTCTGGAACCGTTGTAATAAGTAAGGGCAATGTATCAGTGAAAGGCGTGAAAGATCACGATATGTATGTACTAAATGTTGATATTAATAAAATACCTATTTTTTATTATTTGAATATGTCTATAGATTGTGCATATTTAAGTCATTTAAGATTAGGCTATAAAAATAAAAATAAGATAATCAGAATGTGTAAGAGTGGATTAATACCACAAATAAACTCAAATAATTTTGATAAATATGAACCATGTATCAAAGGAAAAATAAGTAGTAAATCTTTTCAAAAAGTTGGAAATCTACGAATTTACTAGAAATTATATATTTTGATGTATGTGAACCTTTTAAAACAAAAATTCATAGAGGAATGGAGTACTTTATTACTTTCACTGATGATTATTTAAGATATGGGCATATCTACTTACTCAAGCATAAATCTGAGGCAATTGAGAAATTTAAAAAATTTAAATTAGAAGTAAAAACTCAGTTGGGTAGGCCCATTAAAAGTTTGAATAGTGATAGAGGAGGAGAATTTGAAGCTTTGGATCATTTCTGCAAATTGAATGGTAGAAGACACATTTATACTATGCCATTTAAACCTCAACATAATGGCATTGCAGAAAGGAGAAATAGAACTCTATTGGATATGGTGCGATCGATGATGGCATATGCTGATCTACCAATACATTTTTGGGGTGAAGCATTATCTATTGCTATATATATATATATATATATATATATATATATATATATATATATATATATATATATATTAAATAGAGTTAAAACCAAAACAAAACCTCTTACACCTTACGAATTATAGACAGGACATAAATCAGACTTAAGCAAGCTCAAAGTATGGGGTTGTAAGGCACAAGTGCTTATCCCAAGGCCACTAAAGGATAAATTAAAAAGTAAAACCTAGGAATGCAGGTTTATTGGGTATGTAGAAAACGAAAATGGCTACAGATTTTATCATTCTGAGAGAGGATTGATAGAAAGTAGAGATGTTGTTTCTTGAAAAATATGAACCTTATTACTCCTGCTGATTAGATAGATTTATTAAATGATTTAGAGAATCAACAGATCTCAATAGAGTATAATAATGAAAATTCTGATATTATTCAAATACAGAATAATAAAAATAAAAGAAAGTCAGATGAAAATCAATTCCAGGTGTTGATGTTGGAGACAGTGGGAGTAAAAGATCTAGAAGACCATCAATATTATTTCAAGATCATTATGCACTAAATACCAGTTTGGAAATTTTAGATAATGATCCTGAAAATTTTTCTGAGGCAATCAATAGTATTGATTTAGATAAATGGCTTGAGGACATGAAAAATGAAATAAAATCAATAAACAAAAATAATGTTTGGGAGTTAACAGATCTTCCAAAAGAAAGAAAAGCTATTGATTGTAAATGGGTTCTCAGATGAAAATTTAAAGTTGATGGTAGTTTGGAAAAGTACAAAGCAAGGTTAGTGGTCAAGGAATATGCTCAACAACCAGGTGTAGACTTTGTGGATACATATTCACCTGTGGCGAAGTTCACATCTGAAAGATCATCATATCTATTGTTGTCAGGATGGATTTGGAATTTCATCAGTTAGATATAAAAACAGCTTTTCTCAATGGTGAATTAAAAGAGTATATCTTTATGATTCAACCAGAAGGATTCCAAATTAAACGACATGAAGAGAAAGTCTACAGGTTGAGGAAGTCATTGTATGGACTTAAACAATCTTCAAGACAATGGTACTTGAAATTTCACCAAGCCATTTTAGAAATGGAATATGAAATGAATCCACTAGATCATTATGTATACATATAAAAAAATGATAATAAGTTAACATTATTATCATTGTATGTTGATGATATATTACTGGCAGGTAATTGTCTAAATATGATCCATGAAACAAAAGAATTCTTGAAATCTAAATTTGAAATGAAAGACATGGGTGAAGCTGCTTATGTTCTTGATATAAGAATTTCTAGAGATAAAAATTCAAATCTATTGTATTTAGATCAAGAAAAATATCTAGAAAAAGTACTTAAAATATTTGGTTTGGAAAATTGTAAATCTTTAAGTACGTCTATTTGCAAAACTCATACTTTAAATAAAAGTATGTGCCCAAAAGATGATGAGAAAATAAGTGAAATGCTTAAAGTTCCCTATGCTCAAGCTGTGGGAAGCCTCATGTATGCAATGACAAGTACCAGGCCTGATATTTGTCATGCAATAGGATTGGTAAGCAGATTTCAATCCAATCCAGGTAAAGAACATTGGCAAGCAGTGAAACGTATCTTAAGATATTTACAAGGTACCAAAAATTTAAAATTGTGCTTTGGGAACAATGATCTAGAATTAATTGGCTATAATGATGCTGATTTTGGAAATGATGTAGATGATAGAAAATCTATAACTGGATATATATTTATATTTGGTGGAACAGCAATTTCTTGGTTAAGTAAGAAACAGGGCTGTGTTGTTAAGTCTACAATGGAACAGAGTATATTGCTTGTAGTTAGGGATGTAACCGGTCTGGTTGGTCCGGTTTTAGACAATATTTGGGACCGAACCGGTATGACCGTTTTTCATTTTTCAAAATCAATTACGTCCCGGTTACCCTCCTAAACCGGTACTTCTGGTTTTACTGATTTCTGATCTGGTCCAGTCTAATTTTTTGGTTTTTATAAAATGTAAATTTGACATGTAATTAAAAATCTGTTTAAAAAAAAAACTGCTTCAAAAATTTTTGTTATACTTTTATTAAAAAATCTGCTTTATCAAAAAAATCTATTTTAGTTTTACTAAAAACTATTTTACTAAAAAATCTGTTTTATTAAAAAAAATCTGATTTACTAAAAACTGCTTTTCAAAAATCTGCTTTACCATAAAAAATCTTTTACAAACCTATAAATATAATTACTACAAAAACTGAAAAAAAAAATCTGCAATAAAAAATAAATTCTACTATAGAATAAAATAAGTTCAAAAGTCCAACAAATTATAAGTTCAAAAGTCCATCAAGTTACAAGTCAAAAAGTCCAACAAATTACAAGTCCAAAATATTACAAGTCCAAACACTAAAAGTCTAAATTGTAAGTACAAAATTTCAACAAATTATAAGTCCAAATTACAAATCCAAATTAGAAAATCCAACAAAATATTTTGGATATAGAACCAATACCTATGCACCAAGCCATCAACTCCAATAGTCCATTCAACAGACCCTGCAATTGTATGAATATAAATCAAGCAATTAATTCTAATAAAAAGTTAGCAAGTACATTAAATAGGAAAAAAAACTTAAGGAAAGATGTTATACAAGTTAACCTACCTTAAATTTAATAATCTGCAACCAAAGAAATAGGTATTGAAGAATTTCCTGGTTCTTCCATGAGCTCTACACAAAAAGAAAAAAAAACATAATAATTAACATAAATTACTAATATGATTTACTCTTTAGAGGTAGTTAAAGAAAAGATAAATAATGCTACATACCTGTATCAAATTTCTCAAACTCCTCAACATCATCCATTAAAGTGCGAATGTTAATCCGGGTAGAAGAACGGAACCAATTTTGTGTACAAATAAGCGCTTCTACCATAAGTGGAGATAAGCTATTGCGGAAAGGATCAAGTACTCGACCTGCGGTGCTAAAAGCAGACTTAGAGTCCACTGTAGATATCAGAATTGCAAGAACATCCCGTGCAACTCTTGAAAGCACACGGTATCTCATGGAGTTAACCTTCCACCAAGTCAACAAGTCAAATTTCGAATCAACTTGTTCTCATTTTTCAGATAAATATCTCTCCAGTTCAGATTTACTTGACAAAGAGTTCTCTTGACTCCAAATACTTCTTAATTTGTGCATGGATTAATGATCTGAAATCACCTTGACCTACCCTAGTAATTGAACTTGTACTACTAGCCCTTCCCTCGCTTGATTGGCTCATAATTTGATTTTGTGACCCTACATCACTTCCGTCATTTTCACAATAACTATCATATAAACGATTCAAGGCATCTTTAATCCGATCCACTAACATAAGAACTTTTGAACTATTATCCTCATATATTCCTTCAAAAATAATAGCTAGAGCACGGATTTTATATCGAGGATCAAGAACCAACCCAACATACAATAAAAGATTCATTTTTTCAAGATTTTTCCAATACTTCTTACATTTAGATTTCATACTAAATGCCATTGTCCTCAAATTATGAGGCACTTCCACACACTCCACATTAATTGCACCTTGAATTGTCGCTAGTTCAAATACAAAACTATTGCAAGTGACATAATTGGTCCTCGAAAAACGCAAGGTTGCATCGTAAAAAAGTTTTAAAAATTTTACAAACAATCTACTCTTATTCCAATCATCCACAGTTGGAGGCCCTAACTTGGATTCCCGTCCTTGCCCTAACTCACTAACACCATCATCATCCTGACTATTATCATCCCCAACACTCTTGACATATCCCGAATCTTCTTCCTCTAACCGTTTAAAGGTTTTTTCAAACTTTTCAGCCCTATCCAACATCATATAAGTGGAGTTCCAAGTAATATTCTCACTATCATACACCACTTTTACAAGTAATATCCTCACTATCACAACATTGTTTAAATGTGTTTCACCTTTGTGGTGATGATTTCACATATTTCACATATTTCACAAACCCTCTAATTCGTGTAATTGATTGATCATATTTTTTCAACCCATCCCGAACAATTAAGTTCAAGATATGAGAACAACATCTCATATGCCAGAACTCATGTTCCAAAATCGTATCATTTCTTTGCCTTGTCTTTCTTTTGATACACAAAACTGCCCCATTATTTGAACTCGCATTATCAAATGTAATTTTCAATATTTTGGGTCTCCCCCATTCAAGTAAACACGCTTCAATTTTTTTATCTAGTGTCTCACCCTTATGGTTTTCAACCTTACAAAAGTTGATTATTCTTTTGTACATTTTCCAATCATCATCAATAAAATGTGCAATAAGACACGTGTAATTAAAATTTTACATGGATGTCCATATATTCGTGGTTAGACAAATGCGTTGCCCCTTAAGAGCACTTTTCAACTTCTTTTTCTCTCTCAAATAAAGTTTAAATATATCTTTTGCACAAGTTACACGTGATGGAATTCCATTCCATCTAGGTTGCCCAACAAGCATAAAATTCTTAAACCCCTCCCCTTCCACAAATTTAAAAGGAAGCTCATCAACAACCAACATTTGTGCTAAGGCTTCTCTACAAGCCTCAACACTAAAAGCAATAGGTACAAACCCCCCATTACTTGATCCAGACTGGAAACCCAATATAGCTTGGTTTTTATCCACTTTCCTAAGTGGAGACTTCTTACATATTTTTTCTAAGTGCCCCAACATTGATTTTGTACTATTTATATTAGGATCACATGCATAAGTCATCCCACAAAGGTTACATGCAACCCTAGGTTTCGACTTATCCTCAGTATCAATCTCAATAAAATAATCCCAAGCTATAGATCTTTTCCTACCACTCTTTGGAATAATAGATGGCTTACTTACAGTAGCTTTGGGAGAAAACGGATCATTAGTTGCTGTTGATTCCATGGTCTTTTGACTCCCTCCCATTGAAGGTCAAACATTACCAGGTATTTCATTTGAAGGATCTATCTATATTAACACAAATAAAATTAATAAAAGTAAACAAACCCAATCAAAGTAATTTCAGATTAAAAAAACTCTAATATCATAAATATCATCTATCATAATTTCAAAGTAATTTCACAAACCCTAATAAATGATATAAACATGATGCTGCCTTGCAATCCATACATGATATTTTATTTTTGGTTATTTGGGAAAAAAAAGACCTCTTTATCTAAGTGAACAAAGAACATAACTTTCAGATTCAAAACCCTAATTTTTGCATGATGACTTACTCCCCCACCCAATCACAAAACCCTAACATTAGTATATCACGAACACAATAATAAACACAATCACAAAAAATTCTAAATTTCGGATTCAAAAACCCTAATATCACAAAACTGAAAACTCGATCACAAAAATTCCAATATCACAAAACCCTAATATAACAAAACTCAATCACAGAAAGACTAGAATGTAACTTCAAAAACAATAATAAGCAATAAAAAAAGGACTTACCGAGTGAGAGTGAGAGACGGGAGGGTGGAGACTCGGCAGTCGGCACTCGGCAGAGAGACAGAGGACGAGAGATTTGAGAGAAGAGAGAGTGAGAGACGAATCGAGTGGGTGACGGGAGAGTAGGAGGCAGAGAGTGAGAGACAAGAGTGAGAGACGAGGTCACGAGAGTAGGAGGCAGAGAGTGAGAGATGAGAGAGTGGGCGACGGGAGAGTTGATTCGTTGAAGGCAGAGAGGGAGAGACGCCTCGGGAGAGTTGAAACTGGGCAGATTCGAGAGTGAGAGTGAGAGACCGGAGGCACAAAGTTAGGGTTTAGTAATTTGTAGAGTAAAACGGCGTCGTTTGGGTTTAGTTGTAGGATAATAATATTTGATTATTTTCAAATTATTTTTTTTAAATGATTGTTAAATTTAAATAGTATAGGTTATAGACGTATATACCTATATATTAGTATAAGTATATAATATATTAGATAATATAATAGTATTAATATTAGACTATTGGTATAGTTATATATTAGTATTAATTATAGTGATTTAGTGTAACTATATTAGTAATTTAGTATAAGTATAACTATAGTCTATACTCTATATTAAACTATTAGTATTAGTTAAATAGTTATAGACTTATATATTAGTATGGGTATATAATATATTAGACCATATAATAGTATTAATATTAGACTATTGGTATAGTTATATATTAGTATTAATTATAGTGATTTAATGTAACTATATTAGTAATTTAGTATAAGTATTAAGTATAACTATAGTCTATACTCTAGATTAAACTATTAGTATTACTTAAATAGTTATAGACTTATATATTAGTATAAGTATATAATATATTAGATCATATAATAGTATTAATATTAGACTATTGGTATAGTTATATATTAGTATTAATTATAATAACATTATTTTATATATAATGTATAATGAATAAATTATACATAATTATATAATTATATAATTATATATAATGTATAATTAATAAATTAATTTTAAACTTATATATATTAATATATAATATTTTGTATAATTTTAATTTTTAATAAAACTTATATATAAAATATTAGTTTTTATATTCTATTATCAACCGGTCCGGTCTGGAAAATTCCAAAACCAAAACTGGACCGGTTCCAACCGGTTTACGTATTTTAGAAACCGGTTCCGGACCGGACTAGTTCAAAATCGGTCCAGTCCGGACCCGTTTTCCAGTTTTCTGGGTTAAATTTACACCCTTAGTTGTAGTACTACTAAGGGTGTAAATTTGACCCAAAAAACCAGAAAACCGGTCCGGACTGGACCGGACCGGACCGGACCGGTTTTACCGGTTTTGAACCGGTCCGGTCCGGAACCAGTTTTTAAAATACGTAAACCGGTTAGAACCGGTCCGGTTCCGGTTTTGGAATTTTTCGGACTGGACCGAACCAGACCGGATCGGTTGATAATAAAATATAAAAACTAATATTTTATATATTAATTTTATTAAAAATTAAAATTATACAAAATATTATATATTAATATATATAAGTTTAAAAGTTTTATATATAATGTATAATTATTAATATAATTTATTAATTATACATTATATATAAGATAATGTTATTATAATTAATACTAATATATAACTATACCAATAGTTTAATATTAATACTATTATATGGTCTAATATATTATATACCCATACTAATATATAAGTTTATAACTATTTAACTAATACTAATAGTTTAATATAGAGTATAGACTATAGTTATACTATACTATTATATAGTCTAATAATTTATATAGTTATACTAATATATAAGTTTATAACTAATACTAATAGTTTAATATAGGCTATAGTTATACTTATAATTAATATAGTTAATAGTTATATTAAATCACTAAAAGTTTATAACTAATACTAATATATAACTATACTAATAGTCTAATATTAATACTATTATATAGTCTAATATATTATAATTTATATAGCTATACTAATATATAAGTCTATAAATAATACTAATAGTCTAATATAGACTATAGTCTATACTTATAATTAAAATAGTTATATTAAATCACTAAAAGTTTATAACTAATAGTCTAATATTAATACTATTATATAGTCTAATATATTATATAGCTATACTAATATATAAGTCTATAATTATTTTACTAATACTAATAGTTTAATATAGAGTCTAGACAATAGTTATACTTATACTAATATAGTTACACTAAATCACTATAATTAATACTAATATATAACTATAATAATAGTCTAATATTAATACTATTATATAGTCTAATATAGTAATATATTATAATTTATATAGCTATACTAATATATAAGTCTATAACTATTTAACAAATACTAATAGTCTAATATAGACTATAGTTATAGTTATAGTAATGTAGTTATACTAAACTTATACTAATATAGCTATACTAATATATAACTATACTAACTATAACTACACCCCTAAATATTAATACTATTATATAGTCTAATAGATTAGACTATAGTATATTAAATGTATTACAAATATATATATATATATATATATATATATATATATATCAATATATATAAATGTATTATATAATAGTAGACTATACTAATATATAACTAATATCAATATATAACTAATACTAATATATAATACTATACTAATATCAATATATACTAATACAATATATACTATACTATATAATATATAACTAATACAAATATATTATTATATAGTCTGATATATTATATAGCTATATTAAATCACTATAAATTTATAACTAATACTAATATATAATACAGACTATAGTTATACTTATACTAATATAGTTATATTAAATCACTATAAGTTTATAACTAATACTAATATATAATATAGACTATAATTATACTTATACTAATATAGTTATACTAAATCACTATAAGTTTATAACTAATACTAATATATAAATTATATAATTATATATAATGTATAAATAATTATAATTTATTAATTATACATTATATATAAGATAATGTTATTATAATTAATACTAATATATAACTATACCAATAGTTTAATATTAATACTATTATATGGTCTAATATATTATATACCTATACTAATATACAGGTATATAAGTCTATAACCTATACTATTTAAATTTAAGTTATTTAACTATCATTTAAAAAAAATAATTTGAAAATAATCAAATATTTATTATCCTACAACTAAACCCAAACGGTGCCGTTTTACTTGTAAACCCTAACTCTATCGCTATGCCTTCGGCCCTTCGCCCTTCGGTCTCTCACTCTCAGTCTCTCACTCTCGTATCTGCCCAGTTTCACTCTACCGAGCCGTCTCTCCCTCTCTGCCTTCAACGAATCAACCCTCCGTCTCTCCCTCTCGTCTCTCACTCTCAGTCTCTGCCTCCTACTCTCTCGACCTCGTCTCTGACTCTCGTCTCTCACTCGTCCAGACTCCACACTGCCGAGGCCCGAGTCTCTCAGTCTCTGCCTCCTACTCTCCCCTCGTGACCTCGATTCGTCTCTCACTCTCTCTTCTCTCAACTCTCTCGTCCTCTG
Source organism: Cyclocarya paliurus (assembly GCA_029856935.1). Taxonomy (NCBI): domain Eukaryota; kingdom Viridiplantae; phylum Streptophyta; class Magnoliopsida; order Fagales; family Juglandaceae; genus Cyclocarya; species Cyclocarya paliurus. Next base: position 22,761,697 of record CM056947.1, read on the forward strand.
TCTCTCTGCCAAGTGCCGACTGCCGACTGCCGAGTCTCCACCCTCCCGTCTCCCACCCTCCCGTGACCCCGTCTCTCACTCTCACTCAGTAAGTCCTTTTTTTATTGCTTATTATTGTTTTTGAAATTACATTCTAGAATTTCTGTGATTGGGTTTTGTTATATTAGGGTTTTGTGATTGGATTTTGTGATATTGGGATTTTAGTGATTGAGTTTTGAGTTTTGTGATTTTAGGGTTTTTGAATCCGAAATTTAGGATTTTTTGTGATTTTGTTTATTATTGTGTTTGTGATATTAGGGTTTTGTGATTGGGTTTGTGAAATTACTAAAAAATCCGAAATTACTTTGTGATATTAGCCATTAGGTTTTGTTGAATTCGAAATTATTTTGATTGGGTTTTGTGTTTGGGTTTTGTGAAATTGTGTTTGTGTTTAGTGATACACTGATATTAGCCATTAGGGTTTGTTGAATCCAAAATTTACTTTGATTGGGTTTTGTGAAATTGTGTTTAGTGTTTAGTGATTGAGTTTTTTAAATTACATTGATAGGGGCCATAGGGCTTACATTAATCCTTTAAATAAATTTATTGCTACTTTTATACATTGAGAAATTGGGCAGCTGCTTACCCCACATATATATAGTTATAGCTACTTTTATTAATTTTTTTTTGTTACTATAGATGGATCATTCAAATGAAACACCCGACAATGTTCGACCTTCAATGGGAGGGAGTGAAAGGACCATGGAATCAACAGCGACTAATGATCCGCTTTCTCCCAAAGCTACTGTAAGTAAGCCATCTATTGCTTCAAAGAGTGGTAGGAAAAGATCTGTAGCTTGGGATTATTTTACTTTGATTGATACTGCGGATAAATCGAAGCCTAGGGCTGCATGTAACCTTTGTGGGATGACTTATGCTTGTGATCCTAATATAAATGGCACAAAATCAATGTTGGGGCACTTAGAAAAAATATGTAAGAAGTCTCCACTTAGGAAAGTGGATAAAAACCAATCTATATTGGGTTTTCAGTCTGGATCAAGTAGTGGGGGGCTTGTACCTATTGCTTTTAGTGTTGAGGCTTGTAGAGAAGCCTTAGCTGAAATGTTGGTTGTTGATGAGTTTCCTTTTAAATTTGTGGAAGGGGAGGGGTTTAAGAAATTTATGCTTGTTGTGCAACCTAGATGGAATGGGATTTCATCACGTGTAACGGTTGCAAAAGAAGCCTTAGTTGTTGAGGCTTGTAGAGAAGCCTTAGCTGAAATGTTGGTTGTTGATGAGCTTCCTTTTAAATTTGTGGAAGGGGAGGGGTTTAAGAAATTTATGCTTGTTGTGCAACCTAGATGGAATGAGATTTCATCACGTGTAACGGTTGCAAAAGATATTTTTAAACTTTATTTGAGAGAGAAAGAGAAGTTGAAAAGTGCTCTTAAGGGGCAGCGCATTTGTCTAACCACGGATACATGGACATCCGTGTAAAATTTTAACTACATGTGTCTCACCGCATATTTTATTGATGATGATTGGAAAATGCACAAAAGAATAATCAATTTTTGTAAGGTTAAAAACCACAAGAGTGAGACATTAGGGAAAAAAATTGAAGCGTGTTTGCTTGAATGGGGGAGGCCCAATATATTGACAATTACACTCGATAATGCTAGTTCAAACAATGGGGCAGTTTCGTATTTGAAAAAAAAAAGACAAAGCATAGAAAAGAAACGATTTTGGAACATGAGTTCTTGCATATGAGATGTTGCGCTCATATCTTGAACTTGATTGTTCGGGATGGGTTGAAAGAATATGATCAATCCATTGCACGAATTAGAATGGCTTTGAAGTATGTGAAATCATCTCCACAAAGGTGGGACACATTTAAGCAATGTTGTGATAGTGAGGACATTACTTGTAAAAGTGGTGTATGCTTAGATGTAGTAACTCGTTGGAACTCCACTTATATGATGTTGGATAGGGCTGAAAAGTTTCAAAAAGTATTTCAACGGTTAGAGGATGAAGATTCGGGGTATGTCAAGAGTCTTGGGGAGTATGATAGTGAGGATGATGGTGGTGTTAGTGAGTTGGGGCAAGGAGGGGCACCCAAGTTAGGGCCTCCAACCATTGATGATTGGGATAAGAGTAGGTTGTTTGTAAAATTTCTAAAACTTTTTTACGATGCAACTTTGCGTTTCTCGGGGACCAATTATGTCACTTGCAATGGTTTTTTATTTGAGCTAGCGACAATTCAAGCTGCAATTAATTTAGAGTGTTTGGAAGGGCCTCATAATTTGAGAACAATGGCATTTAGTATGAAATCTAAATGTGAGAAATATTGGGAAATTTTGAAAAAATGAATCTTTTGTTGTATGTTGGGTTGGTTCTTGATCCTCGATATAAAATCCGTGTTCTAGCTATTATTTTTGAAGGAATATATGAAGATAATAGTTCAAAAGTTCAAATGTTGGTGGATCGGGTTAAAGATGCCTTAAGTCGTTTATATGATATTTATTGTGGAAATGGCGGAAGTGATGTAAGGGCACAAGATCAAACTAAGAGCCAATCAAGTGAGGGAGGAACTAGTAGTACAAGTTCAACTACTAGGGTAGGTCAAGGTAATTTCAGATTATTAATCCATGAACAAATTAAGAAGCGTTTGGAGTCGGAGAACTCTTTGTCAAGTAAATCTGAATTGGAGAGATATTTATCTTAAACATGTGAAGAAGATGATTCAAAATTCGACTTGTTGGCTTGGTGGAAGGTTAACTCCATTAGATACCACGTGCTTTCAAGAGTTGCACGGGATGTTCTTGCAGTTCCGATATCTACAGTGGCCTCTGAGTCGGCTTTTAGCACAGCAGGTCGAGTACTTGATCCTTTCCGTAGTAGCCTATCTCTACTTATGGTAGAAGCACTAATTTGTACACAAAATTGGCTCCGTTCTTCTGCCCCGATTAACTTTCGCACTTTAATGGATGATGTTGAGGAGTTTGAGAAATTTGATACAGGTATGTAGCATCATTTATCTTTTCTTTAACTATCTCTAAAGAAATAATCAAATATTAGTAATTTGTTTTAATTATTATGTTTTTTTTTCTTTTTGTGTAGAGCTCATGGAAGACCCAGAGAATTCTTCAATACCTACTTCTTTAGTTGGAGATCATTAAATTTAAGGTAGGTAAACTTGTATAACATTTCCGTAAGTTTTTTTTTTCCTATTTAATGTACTTACTAACTTTTTATTGGAATTAAATGCTTGATTTATTTTCATATAATTGCAAGGTTTGTTGAATGGACTATTGGAGTTGGTGGCTTGGTGAATATCTATTGGTTCGAGTTGTAAAAAATTTTTTTGGATGTTCTAATTTGGATTTGTAATTTGGACTTGTAATTTGATGGACTTTGGACTTATAATTTAGACTTTTAGTGTTTGGACTTGTAATGTTTTGAATGTGTAAATTTGTAATGTTTTGGACTTTTGGAATTTGGATTTATAATTTGTTAAGACTTTTAGACTTCTAGTTTGGACTTTTGAACTTATTTTATTCCATAGAAGAATTTTATTCCATAGCAGATTTTTTTTCCAGTTTTTGTAATAGTTATATTTATAGTAAAGCAGATTTAGTAAAGCAGAGCTGCAGATTTAGTAAAGCAGATTTTTTAAAGCAGTTTATAGTAAATTAGATTTTAGGAAATTAGATTTTTTTTTTAGTAAAACAGAATTTTTAGTAAAGATAAAACAGATTTTTTTTAATAAAGCAGATTTTGTAATAAAAGTATAACAGATTTTTGTAGAGCAGTTTTTTTTTTTTTATAAACAGATTTTTAATAACAACATATCAAATTTACATTTTAAAAAAACCGGAAAACCGGACCGGACCGGACCGGAAACCGGTTAAACTAAAAGTACCGGTTTATAAGGTTAACCGGGGCGTAATCGGTTTTGAAAAATACAAAACCGGTCATACCGGTTTGGTCCAAGATTTTGCAAAAATCGGACCGGACCGGACCAGTTACACCCCTAAGTACTACAATAAGTAATGTGATGTGAATAAAATGCTTTGTTGAAAGCTTGAATTTGGGTACATCCACATAACCAATTAATGTGTTTTGTGTTAATCAGTCTGTCATTTCATTGATAAAAAGTGAAACACAGAGTTTAAAAAAAAAACACATTGATGTGCATTATCACTATGCATTATCATAGTCGACATGAATAACTCAGCAAATTCTAGGGACGCCTAGAAAATTGGAGTTATGGTGATACCTAGATGAAAATTTTGGTCCTTTGTAAAGTCACTGATAAGGTGATCAAGGAAAATCTCAGTAATAGCCTTAGGGTGAGTACTTGACTAAATTTCAATGCAGGTTGATTAATCAAGTAAAAGGTTGATCATGGTAAAGTCGCTGATAAGGTGATTAAGGAAAGACTCAGGTGAGTAAGTACTTAACGAAAATTCAGTACCATTCACTAAAGTTTTAGTTAAATGTGATTTGATTACCCAACTAAATGGTTAATCATTTGTAAAATCGTTGATAAGGTGATTAGGAAAAATCTCAGGAATAGCCTCTAGAGGAAGTACTTAACGAAAATTCAGCACAGGTCGATACATGTGTTATATATTCGGCTAAAGTCGTCAATTGTGACAGGGATATAGATTATTGATCCAGTCACGGAGAATTGATACCATTCACTAAATTTTTTTAGTGAAATGAAGTCACCTCTAATATTTGATTAGTGGGAGCACATATGGTAAAAGGTACGGTCAGATAAGGTAATGACAAAAACGTATGCACGTAGAGGCTTGTTATGCTCTGACGCCGATCTGCAAGAGTAGCAGATGAGAGTTGAGTAGTGGAAAACTCATATTGGTACCAAGGTAAAATACTCAACTGGATAATCACCGTTTTGTGTGATCAAGTGGGAGATGTTATTTTAATGGGTGTGATCACTAAACGGTGTACCCTTTGGAATGACATCCTCTATCATGGTAATGGTTTCCATGAGGGATGATGTTTAACAAAATGTCAAGAGACACAACCTTTTGACTTAGTCAAAAGGTTGTGTGACTAGTGAAGTGTTAAGAGACACAATCTTTTGATTTAGTCAAAAGGTTGTGTCACTTCTTAAGGTTCTTTTGGGTTACCATTGGCTTACCAATGGTTGTACCCCTTTGTCAACCGGTGCATGTTGGCCTATAAATAGGGGTCATTGGTGTATAAATAATTGCACTCAATTCCCTTTGTTCATCACCAACTTGTGGGACAAATACCCTCACGGGAGTATCACCATATTGCCAAAATTCTACTTCTATTTGTTCTTCATTTCTCAACAGTTTCATGGTTGTGGTTACAAGCCCTCTATCCATGGGGCTCCTAACCCTAAGTATGAAGCTAGCCTTCTTAGCCTCAGTGATGCGCTTAGTCTTAGAGATGGGCCTTAAGCCCAGGAGGTCCGAATGTCCCCTCCAACAACTATTCTCAAGTAGTCTTAGATTTTTCAGATATTTCCTTTCAAAATATCACTTAAATACAAAATATTTTTTAATTTCAAATTTCTAACTTTTTCATTTAATCATTATCTCATTATTACAATTTTTTTAAAACTCTCGAATAAAATAAGAAAATAAGATCATTTTTTCAAATTTCAAAAAAAAAAAGATTATATTAAAATTTTTAATTTTATAATATTTTTATTTAACTTTTCCTCTTTTATTTTTTAAAACTCAATAAAATATTTTAACTTAAACTATTTAATTACTATTTAAAAATATACTGCAATATTTTAAATATAGGGTGCGTTTGGTTACCAAACCAAACTCATCTCATCTCATTCATCATTACAACTTTTTCAAATTTCAATACAAAATATAATAAATAATTCAACTTTTTCAAATTCTAAAACAATAATAATATTAAAAAATAATATTCTAATAATATTTTATCATCTAAACTCAATTCAACTCAACTCAATTTAACATCCAAACGCACCCTAAATTTCTCGAGGGCCTCCTTACGTTATTTTTTAAATAACGAGTATTTAATATCAGTATAATATCTTAGGGCCCTTTTCGGAATTCTCATTTCTTAATATAGGCCACTAATATTTTTATTTGTAGGAGGCCAGCTTATTTGGGGGGAGCTGGCTTAGGCAGTTAATTACCTAGTTGCCTAGGTGTTGGGCTGCCCCCGAATTGTTTAGTTGTATATATCAGACATGTGTCTTAGAGCGGACGCGAAATTGAGATGGAAAGAGGAAGTACCGAGGATAAATCGAGGTGAAAGGTTTTTATTCTTTTAGAAATACTTTAGTAATAAAAATATTATATAAAAATAAATTTATAAATAAATATGATTTGATGTGATACGTTAAATTGTAAAATAAATCTAATAAATTTTATAAAAATTTCATCAATTTATAAATTTATTTTTATATAATTTTTTTATATCTGTGATTTTTTTTTTTTTTTAGGTTCCAAGGGTGGAGCTCTACCAGTTAAGAGAAGATCAATTGAATTTTGGGCCCAAACTGCCCTTCTCGCCTTGAATCTGAAAACTGAATCCGGCTTGTCTCGATCATTTGCTTCTGGAAACCATACAAGTTTTAAACTTTTGCTTTGATATTAGAAGTGTAAAAATTACAAGTCAATGTTTCAGATGAGCGGATACCCCATGAGCCAAGGAAATGATCCTAATAAAAAAAATTCAGAAATGACACAAAATTGCAGATTTAACCAAGAAGCTTGAACCAGTGGTTGATGAGGGAGCCATGTGGCATGCCACATATGGTCTATAGAGACCAAATCATGGTCTGGATTTGGTTAGAGTTAAAAAGCAATTCCATGCTGTAGGGCAGCAGGCATTAGGTATGTTTGGGAGTTTTATATTATATACAAAATTTTTATCTGATTTTATTTTATTTTATTTTATCTTATCTTATCTTATTTTTAAATGTAATTTAAATATAAGATTTTTAAACTAATCATTACAACTTTTTTATAAAAAAAATTTTAATTTTTTCAAATTTTTAAATAAAAATAATATTATTATAATATTTTAACTTTATAATATTTGTTATTCAACCTTTTCTCTTTTCTTTTTCAAAATTTAAAAAATATTTAACTTAAACTATGTCTCTATTATTAATAAATTATTTTATTATTATTCATAAAATTTTCAACTCATTTCACTTTCCAAACAAGTCTTATAAATGAATAAAGAGACTTAAAAGTGTAATGAAGAGACTTGAAGTTGACTCAAAACTTTCATTTCTTCCTTTCTTTCCCCCAAAACCAACCCCCAACCTTATTCTTACTCTTTCTCTGTTCTTCAAATTTTTCCAAGCACTTCTCATGCAACCCACTCCGTCCTCACTCCAACTTCTTGCAAAAGTCCACATATTCTTCACCAAATAACGCATACACTAAGAGCATACAAGTATCCTACACAAAAAATAAAAAGTACCCATAAGGAGATTTGTTAGGATTAAAGAGAGTAACCAAATTAAGAAGTGTTCTATACTTTTAAATTTTGTAATGTTAATACTTGATTGCATGTTTAAGGGCCCGTTTGGCTGCTAAGGCATGATCTTAAATTATTTGAAATAGTTTTGTACGGATGAATATATTCTCTATCTAAACACAACTTATTTCATCTTAATAACTTCATTTTTTTCATCTTAACTTGGCACTATTTATTTATGGAACTTTTATTATTATTTCATCATTACAACAGAAAATCAATAATTGATGAAATTCATTATTTTTTTAACTTTTTATAAAAGAAAAGTTGAAACATATATCAACTTTTTTCATACATCTCAATAGGCCCCACTAAACCTATTCAAATATCTTAACGCAATACTATTCATAGATTAACTCAAATCATCTAAAACATCCTTATTATTATTACTTTTATTTCAATTCTGTTTGATTTTGACGGATTTGAATTCAAAATTATTAATATTTTACTAAACAATTGTAAAATAATTGTTTATGTATGATTTTCCATATAAATATTTGTCATCTACCCAACCTTATGTTTTAAGGGGTTAAATGTAAAACCAAGATTAGTCTATGCATCTTTTGAATTTTTAAATTTTTAAATTAAATATTTTAACGATGAAAAGTTGTGCGGGCTCGAATCTCGATAATATTTATAATCCAATTATATAGTTATCCAATGTTTTCGGAAAGATCGAGGACCGTCCACGAGGTGGGACGAAGAAAGGTCTTCTCGATTTGGACAGCTCAGGAGTATAGGAGTATGTTTTGATAAAGGGGAATATTTATAATTATGAATTGTGCAATTGTTATATAATTATATTTAAAAAATTAAATAAAATATGAGATTTATAAAAAATAAATTAAAATTTTAATAATAAATTTTATTATTTTTTAAAATAATTATACAATATTTATACTCTCTATAATTGTAATTAAAATTACTCGTTTGTAAATAAATAGTTGCTAAAGTTCATAAAAAAATGATAGGAAGTCAGGGCTCTCATTTTTGTTGCCTGATTAGGAATTTTAATTTTTTTTAGTTTTTTTATTTAGTGTTTAAGAAAATATTATTTAGTAATATTGTGAATTTTTTTATTTTTTAAAAAATATTTTTAAGTGTTAAAAAATGATGTGAAAAAAATAAATTTTAAAGAATTTTTAGTTTTGTTTCACATCATTTTTTAAAATTTTAAAATATTTTTAAAAAAATTCACAAACAATATTTTCTTAAATATTAAATAAATAAATAACTAAAAAATAAAATAAAATGCGCAACAAAAAGGAGAGCCCGATTTGGCCAAAGTTCATAATGGACGGGCACTGGTTTGTTAGAGAAAAGCAAAAGCGGGAAGAACAACATATTCGTCTTTTCTTTTCCTACGCATATAAGTCTCTTTGCACTTCACAATCTCAGCAGTACTAGTTCTTCACTTGGCAAGTAAGCAAAACAACACGTAAGCAACGAAAGCCGTCGGTTAAGAATTTCTTCTCCTTTTCTTCTTTTCCCACCTCTTAGTCGCCAAGGGGCACCAATTCCTTTCTTCGTTGGCCATCTGAATCGGCACTGTTATGCGTGTCTATGATTATTAGAAATTTAAATCGTTTAATTCCAAAGTACTCTTTTTCTGAGTTTTTAGACTGCATCTCTGTCTGTGAATTGGGTTGTCGTATTGAAGAAGATGAAATGGGTAACTTGTTGTCATTTATCAAGCCTAAGCGTGGAGCAACATGGGCAACGCCGGAGCCCGTTTCCAACCTCCATCAACGAGTAGAAATCATGGCCAAAGTTCCAATGTCGTGGAGAAGCTTTCTGTCAAGAAGAAGTATGGATACATCCCTGATAACTTCTCTTCCATTGAGAAGGTTGGCTTCTCCTTTCTTTCTCTATTTACAAGTACTTTCTTCTGCTCTCGGAATTAGGGTTTTTGACATTGATTTTGGATGAGCACGATTTCAATTTTCATGGCATGTTTAAGGACGATTCTCTAGGCAATTGAAAGGAATGAAAAAAAAAATCACTGGGGCTGATAAGTCGGTCATAACTAAAGTCATACGCAAAAAGGACATAGATGTCATGTAGTTGGAGTAATGATTTGCCGTTGAGAAAGAGGTGAATCCTTTCAAAATTGTCTGTGGCCCACTTGATTTTTATTTTATTTAATATATCTCTGTTTCAAATTAAAAATGTCAGTGTTTATTTTCTTATGTATATATAAATAAATTTAAAAACAGATTTAGATTCTACAAGTTTTACGTATTATTTTTTTAAAAAATGACATTTATTATTAAAAAATATTTTTTTATGTAAAGATCATATTTATTTAATTTTTAAAAAAAATATACAAAATTTATTCACTTTAAGATTGTAAATACCATTTCTTAAAAATGATAATTAGATTTTGGATATGAATGTAATTTTCTATCATTTGAAAAAACAAATATTTATAGGTACTTAATTGAAAGAGTTCCAAAATTCAGGCCTTGCTCTAAAAGTTAAAAAATGGATGAGCTCAAATTCAAATGAAGCGGATGATATCATATTATTAAAATTATTCTAAAAATGTTCATTGAATTAATAAATATCATTTATGGGGAAATTATTACTGTGATGAAATGGAGGGTATATTTGTAAAATAGAGTCGTTGAGTATCATTAATTTACAAAAATATCAATCCTCTAAAGTAGGGGTGTAAAAAAAAAACCGGTAAACCGGACCGGACTAGACCGGATCGAATTAGTGGATTTGGTCTGGTACCAAGTTTAGTTTGGTTTGGTACCGGTTTTATTTTGTTTAAAATCAGCCGGTTCCGATTTTTTTTTTCTAAAATTGGATCCAACCGAACCGGACCGGTTCATATATATATTATAATTTTTTATATTGTATATAATTTTTATATATAATATATAATTATAAATAAAATAGTTTTGTATTATATGATAAATTACTAATTAATATAATATTAAATTTCTTATATCACTATAATCTATAATACAATTATAATATATATTATAATATACTACAATATATTATCACTATAATATATTATAACACTATAGTATTATATACTATAATATACTATTATATAATATATAATATAGTATATTAAAACCGAAAAACAGAATCAAATTGGACCGAAACCGGTAAAATTGAAAGTACCGATTTAGGGGCTAATCGGTGTGGAATCAATTCTTAAAAATGCAAAATCGGTGCATATCGGTTTGGTCTTAAATTTTGTCTAAAATCAGACCAAATCGGACCGGCTACACCTCTACTCTAAAGGGAAGGTATAGCTTGCACCCAAAGAAGAACCGCTTATTTGAATAATTTAGATTCTCTGGAATATTCTTTTGTGCTTCTCCATCTTGATTAGGTGATATAATTCGAAGGAGATAGACATAGTTGTTGGTCTTATTACATTTGGCTGCGTTTGATTCTCAAACTCAGTTGAGCTCAGTTGAGTTTTGTCTAATTTTAAGTTGAGTCTAATATTTAAATACTCAACTCTCAAATTACTAAACTCATCTCAACTCAAAATATTCTTACACGTAGGATCTACAATATTTTTCAACTTAAAACATTTTTATACATGTGACTCACAATTTTTTTCAATTTCTCATAAAAAGTACTAAACCCATCTTAACATCCAAATACACTTTAAATTTAGTTTAGATGGACCTCACATAACTTACTCCACTACTCAACTCATTACTATTCATAAAAAACTCAACTCAGCTTAACATCTAAACACAACTTTAATATTATAGATTTAGGATTAGTATCGTAACCTTTATAGCGTGTGGTCTTTAGAAAATTTAATAACCTTTATGGACATTATTAATTTCTTTTTTATTACTTATCCAAAGAAAATAAAATTTAATAATGTCCATAAAAAAATAGAGAAATGATATTATATTGTTTCGGTTATACAATTTATTTTGTCCGATTGACGTAGTACCATCATGTGTTACCGCATATTTTAGTAAAAAAAAAAAATCAAAATATAAACATAAAAGAGTAAGATGGAATTTAGAGTTTGTCTTCATTTTTAAGTGTTTTCGGACGTTATTTTAATTTTAATAACTCACGTGGCATCACATGGTATTGCCACGTCAACGGGACAAAGTAAACAGTATAATTGGATAGTATAGTAGCATTTTTGTAAAAAAATAACATTACTAGAATTATTTTATAAAACTAATAAAAGTTCAAAAAGGATTTACATTATAGGAGGTATGCTCCAATTTTATTTATTAATAGTTTGAATCTATACTTTCAATTTATACCACTCATTTTATATCGTGAATGTGACACCACATGTAACTTATTAAAAAGGTCGCTGCCACATTCACCGAGAGAGTATACCGATGGGTGCATTTCTTCTGTTTTTTTATTATTTAAAAAATAAAAAAAGCCCTCATCGGTACACTTCTTTGGTAGAATCTTTTAGGATGCGTTTGGATGTTGAGATGAGTTGGATTGAGTTGAGTTGAGATAATAAAATATTGTTAGAATAATATTTTTAAATATTAAAGTTATTTTGGGATTTGAAAAAGTTGAATTATTTATTATATTTTGTGTTGAAATTTGAAAAAGTTGTAATGATGAGTGATATGAGATGAGTTTGATTTGAGAACCAAATGAAGATTCTCTATTTGTATTTTTAATTTTTTAATTAATAATTATTAGGATTTTATTACACAACTTTTTACTATTCACCTATACTCCACACTTCATATTTTTTAATATTTTTTAATATTTTTTTAAATTTATTTTTTTAAAATTATTTCAAATTTTTTATTCACTATTTATATAAAAAAAATAGAATATAGAGTATAGATGAATAGTAAAAAATTATAAAGATTTTTTTTAATTATTATGTCACGACAAAATGAATGGTATCACGTAATAGCATTTTTATTATATTTTATTTAAAAAAGGCTCATTGGAATGACATCGACGCTGTTTGGTGGAATCTACGCAGAACCAATTTCACTCTACTTTAATGCGTCGGATAAAGCAAGAAATATATATGGAATATTCTTTATAGTTTTTTTTTGTAAAGAAGGTATCTTTTCTATTTCTATTAATTTAATGGGTCCACCGACTCATATCTGTTTTCATGGTTTATCCACGTGACGCGCATCTGCAACTACTTACTCACGAGCAGCATCAATACACTCTCGCTTGTTTTCAAAAAATATCTTATTTTATTTTATTTCATCTTAATTTTATTTTTTTAAATTAATCTCATTTTATCTCACATAATCATTATAATTTTTTTAAATTTTAATACAAAATAAAATAAATAATTTAACTTTTTCAATTTTCAAAACAAAAATAAAATTAAAAAATATATTTTAATAATACTTTATTTTACTTTTTAATTTTAATCTCAATTATTTCATCTAATCTCATCTTATCTCCGAAAACAAATAAGGCCTTAGATAAGAGTTCTGCTATATAACCTCCATCACATTTAATATTCTATATTTTTTTTAATTTTTAAATTTATTAATATTTTTTTTAGTTTATTCTTTTTAAACTATTTCAAATTTTCTATTCATTATTCATATAATAAATATTTGATAAAAAAATTTTAAAAAATATGATACGTAAAGGTTGTGTGAATAGTAGAAGATTGTGAAGATTTTTTTAATAGATAAGGGATTCCAAATAAATAAATAAATAAATAAAATTAGGAATATTAAAGGGAGGAAGACGTTGAAACAGGTGATTCCCCCCACTGTCAACCTTTTCTTGGACGGTGGGATTGTTTTTTTTTTTTTGTGTTGTGTTTTCTTTTGATGTTAAGCTAACCCATTTCTAATCAGGTTTCCATGGTTGCAATTATTGTATGTTTGGGTTATGATTTGTTTTAAAATTTACAATTCATATCTAGTTATGTACGGTTTGGATAGTGAGTTGAGACGAAAGTTGAAAGTTAAAGAAAATATCGTTAGAATATTATTTTTTAATATTATTACTGTTTTGAGATTTAAAAAAGTTAAATTGTTTATTATATTTTGTATGAGAACTTGAGAAAATTGTAATGATGAGATGAAATGAAATGAAACGTTTTTTTAAATCCAAATATTTTTAAATCTCTAAAAAAAGTTCTCTGTAAAATACTTTTCATGTCTAAGTTTTCGTGAAAATAAAAAAACAAAAAAAATTAAAAAAAAAAAACGACACTAACAAAAATTATACTAAAATAATTTTTAAAATTTTTCTATTCGCTTTTCCCGCGACTCAATACAAGAACATCTTAAAAAAATTTATCCAAGCAATTTTCCCTTATATCCCTTCTCTTGTTATGGTTATTTTCATAATGTCCACTGTGCTGGTTGTTCAAGTAGTGTTTGACTTCTCAAGATTGGGATCTCGAGAAAATATATATATAGATATTTTCCTAGATTTTTCCTAGGGCTGATACGGGACTCCCAGGGAGGATTTTGAGCACCCCGCCTGTCCCTAGCCCGGGTGGTCTTGTCTGTATCCACCCTATGAGTGGGCATGTATTTTACAGATCTCGTCTAATTCTCACAATGTCACAAATTCATTCAAACTCACATTGAAATATCAAAAAATCGCATGAAAAGAATAAATCATAAATCCAACCATTCTAAAAGATAAAAAGATTAGTAATAAATGACAAAAGTTTGTATATTACCATTTAGCAACTCTGTTCCAATATGGACTTTAAAGTACAAAACATTGGCAACAATGTGAATGTTGCAGAATAACCCAGCAAAATCATTTCCTGCTTGAATAAGAATGGGTCTTTTCTTTAACAGGTTACGGAAGCTCTGAGAAGTGCAGGCCTAGAGTCATCCAATCTCATTCTTGGAATTGATTTCACCAAAAGCAATGAATGGACAGGTTTGTAGAAGTACAGGAAACACTTGTTTTGTTAATATTTTTTTTGATAAGTCAAGTTTTGTTAGTATGTGTTACAGTTGAAACATTAGTGTTCAAGTTGTTCATAAAGCAGAACTCAGATCGCATGGTTAATACTCTCCATCTCAATGGAGAGGGTCACCCCAATTGCAGTTTGGCAAAGGTCCAAAACTAAGGGATGTTTCATTGTATTTCCTTGTACATAGTCTTAGGCAGTTTCTGCATAAATGCTTCATTATATTGAGGGTCGATCCATCTTTGACAGGTCCTTGCTAACAGACATATGATCCCCTGTTATGATGCAATGATCACATATTCAAGGATCTAACCTGGCACGTTGAGTTTATTGGTTAACCAATAATATAGACCTTGTATATCTTTGAGACTAATGCATCAATCTTGTTACTGAAGGCCAAGTCTCGTTCAATAACCGAAGCCTGCATGCCATTGGAGATACACCTAATCCATATGAGAAGACCATCACTGTGATTGGAAAGACTTTAGCCCCTTTTGATGAAGACAACTTAATTCCTTGTTTTGGTTTTGGTGATGGTATGTCTAGTCCTCTAAAGTCGAACATCTTGACAATATTCTCGCATTTTCTAATATGATCCCTGGATTATTTTCAATATAGCCACCACGCATGATGAAGCAGTGTTTAGTTTTCACAGTGATAATTCACCTTGCCATGGTTTTGAAGAAGTTTTGTCCTGCTATAGGAAAGTGGTTCCGGCCTTGCGGCTCTCTGGTTGGTTTCCTCTTCCATCATTGTAATAGTGATACTTCATTAATTGGAATATGATGGCACCAAGCCGTGGATTACGTTCTACTTTCTGCTTTGACATCAGCTAACCCTGTCTATAATATTTTGCTTGTCTCAAGTGACATGGCGTCACAGATGTGTGTAATTTTGTTTAAGGGCCAACTTCTTATGATCCGGTAGTTGAGGCTGCAATCAACGTTGTAGAGAAATCTGGTGGCCAGTACCATGTGTTGATTATCATTGCCGATGGCCAGGTTGGAATCAAGTCCTCTCTATCTCTCTCTTTTTCTCTCGCAGACCCACAAACAAACTGTGACAAAAGGATAAGCTCAATGCCTAGGCAATTTAGAGGGTCCCAAAGACACCCTAATAAACACTGCCTAAAAAACTATATTTACTATTTACAGGCCTGCCTGAAAAATAAAATCCCCTTAAAAAATATCATCAAAACGTTGGCTAGAAATTAAATCTCCTAATTAATGGTGGCAAAATAATTAATTACCTTATAAGATAACATGAGAATAACTACCATGTGATTGCAATTCAAAAACTATATAACCAAATGAAGATTAAGTGAGGCGTAGAAAAAGGATTGTTTGTAATTAAAAAAAAAATTGTGAACAGTAAATCAAAATGAAACCCTCAATATTCTGTTCTATCAAGCTCTCATCTCACTTTTTACTCCATCCATACTTGGTGAGGAGACAGCGTAATCAGCTGAAATACTAAATGATTATTCATATGCATAGTAAATCCAGTTACTTATTCCATACAAAATAGATTTAAATAATTTAGAATATATGTAATTATTCTTTTATATGATATAAATATCTTTAGATGATGATGATTTCAAAATTCTTGTTCAAGTCTTGAAAATTTTATAAGAGTTTGCACATATGGTCGAAATTTGGTTCTTGGAGTTAAAACTATTAAATTGAAACATTAAAGTATAGAAATAAAAATAGATTCTTTTCTAAAGTGGTAGTTGTTTTGCATCAAGAATTTTGTTATAATTAAAATTGCTAATATTTAATTTACAATCGACTATGTAACAAAAAAGGATTAAGTGATTACTCATATTATCAATCAAAAAGGATATACTAACATATGCTGAATACAAAAGAGTATTTTATATTTTATATACAAAAATATTTCAATTAAATGATCTCATTTATACTTTCCTTCATTGGCATCAATTTATATTGATCACCCAGCTGCAACATGGTTTCATGCACACATTCTATCTTATTGAGTGTGATTTCTTTATTGTGAAGGTTACAAGGAGTGTCGATACGGGTGATAATGAACTAAGTCCACAAGAAGCCCAAACAATCCAATCAATCGTCAATGCAAGGTAGAGTCTTGCAGATGGACGGATTTATATTTTCTGGTTTTAGGTTTTAATTGAGTTTTTTTCTTCTTTTCTTTTCACTACTTAAGTAAGGCTTGGTCAGTTATTGTTTTTATATACTATCTGCAATTTATTCTTTAAAACGCTAGAATAGGGATTCTTCAGTCAGTAAAAGAAAATGCTGGAGAGCAAAGGTATCAGTAAGTTGTAAAATTTTAATTGCAGATGGGATTCAAAGTAATAGCTTTATATTGACTCTCTTATCTGATATGGTGAATGGCACTTATGGATTAGAATGAGGTAGAAGGTCCAGTTATGTGTAATGGTGTGGTTCATGCAGATGAGCAGTCACGATTAACATATGTATTACAAGCTGAGAGCCATTGTGAGTTTTTTTGGAATTATGTATTACAAGTCGTTTAGGCTGCTTTTGCAATCCCAAGCATGGTGGGCTAAACATGAGTGCTGCCTGGAACTATGCTTCTGCCATAATACACGTTTGGATACAGGTTACATACAAAAAGCCTATTTGGGCTATGGGATCACCTAAGTTGCTAGGTTAGGAGTTTTTGGCCACTTAATGTTCTTTTCCTAATGGTCATAGTTTCTGAATAAGTTTCTTCAAGACAGACCGAAGATGTAAAGGAGAATAAAGTTGTTGCCTTTATCTATTTACTATAATATATAGTTTTGAAAGTATTAAAATTTAGGGAGTTTCACTCATGTTCAACTATCATCTTCTCCCCTATGATGTTGGATAACCATGTACCTTCCCTAGTATTATTGATTTGCCAGTGGCAGTGAAGAGTAGATTAACTACACGGGTAGTAATTAATAAACTATCCTGGTATTTTGTAGTTATAATGGAAAACAATTGCACAGTGAAAAAGGGGAGTTTAATAGGTTAATGGTCTTTCCCAAGTCCGAATGTTAAAATCCAAAAATTGTAATGTATAGCCTTTGTCTCCTTTAATGCACAAGCTTAACTGTGAAATAAGTTGATCTGGTGAGACACCGACAGTTAAATTAGTATAAATGATCAGAAGCTAAAGAAACAGTTGTGGCAGTTGTGCTGTTTAGAAGTAATGTTGTTGAATTTAAACAGTTTACCTTTTTGATATTAACATCCAGTTCATATCCAATGTCAATTGTTCTTGTCGGAGTTGGTGATGGACCTTGGGCAGACATGAAGAAGTTTGATGACAAGATCCCTGCACGCGACTTTGATAACTTTCAGGTATCACAGTAGTAGCAGACAATTAACTTTGATTTGATGCAATGTTTATTTTTTAAATAATACATTTTCTGTGTAGTTTGTCAACTTCACTGAAATAATGTCAAAGAATGGGACACCTTCCTCAAAAGAAACAGCTTTTGCTCTAGCCGCCCTAATGGAGATCCCCTTCCAGTACAAAGCAGCAACTGAGCTTAAGTTAATGGGGTAGGGTTCCTTATCCTTCTCATATTATAGTTTTCAAGTGGTGGTTATAAACCCGATATAAACTTCCCTGAAGTGAGAGCTTGTCTGTGCAAAATTGAGGTATTCTAAGAGCCAATGATTTAAAAGAGGATATAGACTCGGAACTATACGAGTTCTCTTTGTTGTTCCAGTTATGCCAAATTCAATTGTGGGTGAAAGGCAAATGTCATGTTATTGAACTTGAATTAGATTGTGAATGGTTTCTGATCAACATTTGCTCTTGTATAAAAGACGTGTGACAGGAAGAGCAAAGAAAATCGTTCCACGCCCTCCTCCTACTCCATACATTCGTCATCCACCGCCAACTCAAGCACCAAGCAGGCTTTCATCATCAACAGTACCGATGGGAGATGAACGCAACCAATCGGTATGATTATAGTGTTGCGTGTTTTGCCATGTTTGCGAGAGTATCACCTGTCTATATATTATTGCCCTGAAAAGTGGCCAGGCAGTGGCCTGGCAATATTGCTAAGTAAATGCATAGGGAGTCCAAAATTAGAAATAAGACTTAACAAGCAGTCTACCTATCTAGCTGTGCAGTCTAAACCCGCCTACCATTCAAACATTGGGAGTAACCTAGCTCAGTGTAAGTTCTGCCACCCATGGTATGATGTTCTAACCTACCTGGTGAAGGGACTCTTACAGGGACATGTTAACTCTTCCAATCAAGTCTTAGGTCTATTCCTTGATGGGTTTTATCAGTTCAGATCTCTGATTTATTTTTGTGTCCAATTTGAATATAGGCCTGCCCAATTTGCCTAACTAATCCAAAGGACTTGGCATTTGGCTGTGGACACATGGTGAGCTGCAGTGATAGCTATATTTGCTCTTGTTTTTTCCCTCATTTGCTGGTATTTCAATCATTTTGTGTAACAATTATCTCATTGCAGACCTGCAGAGACTGTGGATCGAAAGTTTCCAATTGTCCAATATGCCGCCAGCCAATCAGAAGTCGCATCAGGCTGTTCACTGGGTGACTATTGAGAAAAACAATTGGATCCCATATGTAAATTCTTGTTTCTGTAAATATGTCTGCTTTTGTCTATATTTGTGAATATAATGTATGATTTCTCACCGCTAGTTAATTGATCCATTGTAAATATGTCTGCAGTCAGCAACAGCAATGGACTTTGCCCGTATGGCTTATGATTATTCGACTTCAAGTTATGTAATTTGTATCATCTTCCAACAAGCTGTATTGGAAACCTTCATCATTTTCCGAACCATACCATATTATCAATCTTATCCCAGCTATTAAGTGGCGGTTAGTTTACCAGGACTACCGAATTCTTTCTTTTGGTTCCCAGTTTTGATTTCATAGTTTGGCAATCTAATATTCATGCATGCATCACTTTGTGTATGTTGTGAGAATCAGAAGATGAGAGACGGAAATAGGAGATTCCCACCTGTTATGAACTCTGGGTTTAAGGTGTATAATAGTTAAATGTCACCACCAACCACTACCCTTTGTCTATCTTTGGGAGCCACCACCAGCTTGCAACATTTACCAGCCTTTGTTGGTGCTAGTTTGTAATAATAATAAAAACTAAAACTAAAGATACGTTGCAAAAATCTTCTTTGTTTCATGAATCAAAAGCTCAAATGAAGGAGAGAAGAAAACCTCATATTAACTGAGTATAAAACATCAGCTCTTGACTTCACTTATTCCTTATTCTCTAGTTTTTGGCCCTACAAAAGCATAAAACTAAACTCTTCCATGAAATATACACAGATAGAATAAGTACTGACCTTTTGGGGCTGGGGTCAGGCTATGGCTCAAGTCCGACTTGTAGGTAGTGTCTTAGGTTCTCGCCGTCTAGGCCCCTCTTGTCTGACTCTCCAGCAGATTGGGTGTTATTATGGTCACGTCCTGATAGGGAAGCCATCTCTGGTTGCCCCCTCCAACTCTTTTTTCACCGAGAAAAAAAAAAAATTACATCTCATCAAACTTCATCTTTGATTCTTGAGTTCTTAACTACATGATATTCATTAGTTGTTACACCTTTCTAAAACTTAAAGAAAAATCAAGAACAAATAAACAATATGATCTCCATGGGATTAGAGCCTCCAAAAAATAAAGAAAAATGCTAGTCATGACATTTGGGTCCCAATAAGATTTTTTTCTCTTTTTTTTTTCTTTTTTACTTAGTGATTAAAGAAGCATATTTTAGTGATGTTGTGAATTTTTTTTTAAAAAAAATTATTTAAGAATATAAAAAAAATGAATGAAAAAAAAAATTGTTCTTCTCAAAACCGGTCTCGTGCTACATCTTCGGTGGATGTTGCATTGCTCAAAAATGAATTGTATTATACTTTTTGAATGAATGTTCCTTGCACGAGTTTCAATTCTTATACATTTGAATTATAGTTATTCTCATCATAGTGGTAAGGACAAAATGGTAATCTAACCACATTAAGTGAGGACAACTCCATCATTTCATCCTATTAATGAATCATGTGCTTCTTATTCCTTTAGTCCCAAACTCAATCCATCCCGATAGCCTCTCATTTCTTTTTTAAGTCTCCCCCCCGGGGGGAAAGGTTAGGGTACTGAAATCGTAGTTGTTTTATAGGGACCTAAAATGAGTCTTCCTCATGAGCTCCACACCATTTAACTAGTAACTCAATGAATGGTTGGTTATTACAAGCTGTCATTCTTCTTTGCAAAATGGACTTCGGTTCAGTTCTCGTATAGCCATGAGAATCTGTTAAAGGTATTGAAAGTTATCTTAGCATCTGACCCCACATGTTTCTTTAACTTCGATATATGAAAAATTGAATGCACAGAAGAATTAAGTGGCAACTCCAATCTATAGGCCACTTCTCCAATACGCTCCAACACCTTAAATGGACAATAGTATCTGGCTGCCAATTTAGGATTAGAACCAGTAGAGATACACTTTTGCTTGTACTTTTGTAACTTCAAGTATAGAAAATCATACACCTCAAACTATCTTGAAGTGTGCCTCTTATCATAATTCTGCTTCATTGCTGACTGTGCAGTGAAGAGATTCTTCTTCAACAATGCCAAAATCTCTTCCCTGGATCTTAACTCAAAATTAACAGCATGATTCTGTATAGTACCTGACACATATTGCATCAAAGAAGGAAGTGAAATGCCGTACAAAGCCTCAAAGGGTGTAATTCTTGTGGAAGAATGTATGGAAGTAATATACCATCATTCTTCCCTAGGTGGCCAGTGAACTCATTACTTTGGCATCTCACCAACAAAGCACCTAAAGTATTGCCGGACACACTTGTTGACTATTTTAGTATAACCATCCGATTAAGGATGGTTAACTGAAGTGAAGTTCAATTGTGTTCCATGTAGTCTAAAACATTTCCTTCCAAAAGTTGCTGGTGAAAACCAGTTCTCGATCTGTGATAATGGTTGGTGGCATGCCATGTAACTTGAAAATCTGAGAAATGAACAACCTAGCTAATTGTTGTTGTAGTGAAGGGGTGGGACAATGGCAAAAAAAGGGGCATATTTAGTGAACCTGTCAACTACTACAAAAATTATAGAAAACCCTTGTGACATAGGCAATGCTTCAATAAAATTTATAGAGATATCACTCCATGATTTTGTTGGAACTAGCCAGGGTTGCAACAACCCAACTAGTTGTGAATTCCCAACTTTGCATTTTTGACAAATTGGGCATTCTCTAATAAAGTTCTTTATATCCTTCCTCGTACCATCCCAAATGAAGTCTGGCTTGGCTTTATGTAATGACTTATGATATCCTGAATAGTCCCCAATTGCAGTGTTGTGTATAAACTGTAGAATCTGCTACTTCAAGGGAGATGTTGCTGATAAAAATAATTTGTCTTTCTTAAACAACAACCCATTTTTAATTTCAAATATCTTATTAGCTTAAGATCCTTGTTGTAACTTTCCACAAATCTCATAAATCTCTCTATCCAGCAAATAAGAGGCTTTAAATTCTTCCAACCAAACTGGATCAAGCACTGTGATGGCAGAAAGAGTAGCTTCTGTTCCTGGCCCTTCACACCTTCTTGAGAGTGCATTTGCAACTACATTTTCTTTGTCTTTTTATATTCAATGGTGAAGTCATATCCAAGAAGCTTACTTATTCATTTATGTTGTGATGGTGTGCTTATCTTTTGTTCCAACAGAAACTTTAAACTTTGTTGGTCTATTCTTATCACAAAAGCAGCCCTTAACAATTAAGGTCTCCACTTCTTCACAACAAGCACCAAGGCCAACAACTCATTCTCATAAGTAGATAAATCTAATGCCTTGCTTTTCGAACCTTGACTTAAAAAAGCCAATGGTTTCCCATCCTGCAACAACACTACACCAACACCCCTTCTAAATGCATCACACCCTACAAAGAAGGTCTTAAGAAGTTAGCCAAAGCTAACACAGGTGAATCAATGAATGCCTACTTCAAGGCCTTAAATGCTTTGTAAACTTCAGGTCCCCATAGAAATGAATCTTTCCTCAATAAATCAGTGAGTGGGGCAGCAATCAACCTATAACTTCACAAACTTCCTATAGTATCGAGTTAAACCAAAGAATCCCCTCAAGGCTTTAATGGATTTGGGTAAGGGCCAATCAATCATGGTCTTTATTTTAGATGGATCTACTTTTACCCCATTTGTAGAAACCAAATGTCCTAAATAATCTATTTCAACACAACCGAATTCACACTTAGTGTATGTTTGAGATTGCGGTCGAAAATATAACTTATAACTTTAAGGCTTATAGTTTAAGTAATAAATTCTACTATTAAAAATTATTTAATATTTTGTGACCATATGTTTAAAACACTTTCAAACATGTTACATTTATTTGAAAACAAATTAAAAAAATGTTTTCTGAGGTAGAAATGACGATTATTTGATTTGTTAAAAATTATGATCATACCCTTGAAAGTTTGAAAGTTGTAATTATATGAAATTTGTATAGATATTTGTGCCCATTGATAGTCTTTATAAAATTTGAATTACGTTCCACATTATTTGAAAAAACACGTTTGAGAAAAAACATCAAAATCATGCTTCTCCTCAAACGTACCTTTTAGCTTATTTGAGATTAATTTTTTTTTTAATACATAACACCTAAAAAATCTAATTTTTTCATTAAATAGTTTTTAAGGCTATTTAACTACTTTTAAGACTCCTATTGCAACCCCAAACAGGCCCTTACTCCTCTCAGCAAATAGTGTGTTTTTTTGCTAAGGTATCTAACACCATTGACAAGTGTTGCCAGTGATCCTCGGCTTTGCTATAGACTAATATGTCATAAGAAAATACTATAACAAACTTATGAAGGAAAGGTTGGAATACCTTATTCATCAAATCTTGAAAAATTGCTAGAGCATTGGTTAAGTTAAAAGGTATAACCAAAAACTTATAGTGCCCTTGATGTGTTCTAAGTGTAGTCTTCTCAATGTCACTCTCCCTTACCCTTATTTGATGATAACCTAATCTCAGTTCAAATTTAGGGTGGCACCAAATAACTCATTCAACAGCTCATCTATAACAGATAGTAGAAACTTATCTTTCACAATTTTCTTGTTGAGAGCCCTATAGTCAATGCACATGGGCTAAGTAGCATATGATTTTCTCACCGACAGCACATGTGAAGAAAAAGGAGATTGACTATTTTAAATTACCTCAGCATTCAACCAACTCTTGGACAATCTTTTCAATCTTGAAGTTCTGAAAAGTTGTAACATGAATTGGTATCAGAGCCTCCAAGAAATAAATTTTATTAAACTTTATGAATGAATGTTCCTTACACGATTTCCAGTTCTTATACCTTTGAATTACAATTATTCTCATTATAGTGGTAAGGATAAAATGGTAATCTAACTACATTAAGTGAGGAAAACTATGTAATTTCATCCTATTAATGAATCACGTGCTGCTTAGGTGCTTCTTATTCCTTCAGTTCCCAACTCAATCCATCTCGATACCCTCTCATTTCTTCATAAGTCTCCTTTGTACCACAGAACTCCTCCTATCAAAGAATCCAAATTTCAAGAATATTAAATTTAGATAACTTTGAATGCATGGAGTCTAGATTTAGCATCCAAGGGATGTTGGTCGACTGAAGAAAGGTTTAGAAGCCTCGGTAGTAGATTTTGCATCCTAGGGATTCTATGGAAGTAAAAAAAATGAACCGACAAGCCCGTTGCAGTGGGTCATCCAATCTCACAAATCAAAAAACAGTGGAAGTAGGTATAGAATTGGTGGGGGCATGGAGCAAGGATGAACCAATCACTGTGCAGGGAAATGATTAAGGTTATAGAAAATTCTAAGTACCGCACTTTCATCTCCTTATGATGAGGTGGTATTCCTTACCAACTTTTGAATTTTTCTTTAAAAAAGTAAAGATGATCCAAGGTTGATAAAAATGTCACATTTTACATAATGGAATCAAAGTGTTGTATATAGCATTACTCTAGAAAATATTCAACTTGAACTTACAGTACCTACTATAGGGCCTGATGGCGAGTTTAGAATATGCCTAAAACCGTCATCAAACTTGATTATACTAAATAGGGTAAGAATCAAGGTACCATCAACATTTAAATTGCACTCCTCTAGTTTAAACAGTTCTAGAATCCTCAAAATGGGTTATACAAAATCTGAGAGTTTTATAAGCTGATAAGCTACTTGGGATCTCTTCCTTATCCAAGATATCCAAGAAAGAGATCCTACACTCCCAGGATGTCCACTATACCAGCTACATACTAACTTTGTCAAGTTCGTCTTCAGACTGGATACCGCTAGGGGTGTAACTGGTTCTGATTTGGTCCGATTTTAGACATATTTTATAACCGAATCGGTATATATTAGTTTTGAGAAATGAAGAATCAATACCAGATCGATTCATCACTGAAAGCAGAACTTCCGATTTTTACTGGTTCTGGTCCGATTTTACCTTAATTTTAATTATGAGAACCTCACAAAGTTTTCTAGAGTAGACTGTGATAACAAGAGTTGTGTCCAATAATTTACGAAACTAAAAATACTTATTTAATACATATGATCAAATGGGTAGAAATGTATTTATCCTTAATATATATATATCAAAAGTAGGTTTATATTAATTTTTATGTTTAATATTAAAATTTTATGTTATATTAATTTTCATATTTTATGTTCTAAAATTAAATTTATATGTTATATCAAATGTTATATTAATTTTATATTACTAGATTATTAGACATGACTAATAAAATTTTAAAATTTGATTTTATATTAATCAGTAATTTAGCATATAATATATATAATAGATTATAAAAAATTATATATAATATAAAAGTCGTATAAAAAATATTTTATATATAATATAAAAAAATAAAAAAATTTATATAAATATAAACCGGTTCAGTCCAATGTTATAAAAAACAAAATCAGAACCGGACTGATTTTACAAAATTGGAACCGGTGCTAGACCAAACAGCTTTCACACGGTTTTTCGATTTTTGTTTTCTGCCCTAAATACCGCTCCTAAAGAGTAAGCACCACATGTTGCAGAGACAAAACGGTTGGCCTTGCATGTTAATGGTGTCATCATATAGCAAATGAGAGATGCTAAGCTTGGTTCCATTTGTGGAACCAATTGAAAAATTAGAGATGGGCCCTAAGCCGAGGGGGTCCAAAATGTCCCTTCCAACAACTATTCTCAAGTAGTCTTAAATATTTTTAAATATTTTATTTTTAAATATCACTTAAATATAAAATATTTTTTAATTTTTAATTTTTAATTTTTTTATCTAATCATTATCTAATTATTAGAATTTTTCAAACTCTCGAATAAAATATGAAAATAAGATCATTTTTTCAAATTTAAAAAAAAAGATTATATTAAATTTTTTAATTTTATAATATTTTTATTCAAATTTTTCTCTTTTATTTTTTAAAATTCAATAAAATATTTTAAATTATTTAAAAATATACTGCAATATTTTAAATATAGAGGCCTTAGTTTCTTGAAGGCCTTCTTATGTTAATTCTTAAAGAGTATTTAATATCAGTATAATATCTTAGGGGCCCTTTTCGGAATTCTCATTTCCCAGAAGGTTGACGAGGGAGCCATGTGACATGCCACATGTGATCTATAGAGACCAGATCATGGTCTGGATTTGGTTAGAGTTAAAAAGCAATTTCATGCCCTTAATTAGGTGTGGGGCAGGTGGCATTAGTTTGGTTTGGAAACTTTAGATGAGACATAAAATTTTTATTTGATCTTATTTTATTTTATTTTTAAACATAATTTAAATATAAAATTTTTAAATTAATTATTATAATTTTTTTAAATAATTCTAATTTTTTTAAATTTCTAAATAAAAATAATATTATAAAACTATATTATTATAATATTTTAACTTTATAATATTTGTTATTCAACTTTTTCTTTTTTCTTTCTCAAAACTTAAAAAATACTAAACTCAAACTATTTCAATATTATTAACAAATTATTTTATTATTATTTATAAAATTTTCATCTTATTTTACTTTCTAAATAAGTCCTAAGAGTGACTAAGGGTGCGTTTGGATATTAAAGTGAGTTGAGTTTAGATGATAAAATATTGTTAAAATATTATTTTTTAATATTATTATTATTTTAAGATTTGAAAAAGTTAAATTGTTTATTATATTTTGTGTTGAAATTTAAAAAAATTGTAATAATGAGTGAAATGAGATGAATTTAGTTTGAAAACCAAAGTCTAAAGATACTGAAAAGTGTAATGAAGAGACTTGAAGTTGACTCAAAACTTTCAACTTCTTCCTTTCTTGCCCCCAAAACCAACCCCCAACCTCATTCTTACTTTTTCTCTGTTCCTCAAGTTTTCCAACCACTTCTTATTCTCCCCACTCCATCCACACTCTAACTTCTTGCAAAATTCCACAAATTTTTCACCAAATGACACATTCACTAAGAGCATACAAGTATCCTACACAAAAAATAAAAGTACCCATAAAGAGATTTGTTAGGGTTAACGAGAGTAACCAAATTAAGAAGTGTTCTATACTTTTAAATTTTGTAGTGTTAATACTTGATTGCATGTTTAAGGGCCTGTTTGGCTGCTAAGGCATGATTTTAGATTACCTGAAATAGTTTTGTACGGATGGATATATTCTCTATCTAACCATAACTTATTTCATCTTAAAAACTTCATTTTTTTCATCTTAATTTAGCACTATTTATTGATGGAACTTTTATTATTATTCCATCGTTACAACAACATACCAATAATTAATAGAATTCATTACTTTTTTAACTTTTCATAAAGAAAAGATTAAAATATATCTTAACTTATTTCATACAGCAAAATACATCTCAATAGATCCCATTAAACTTATTCAAATATTTTAACTCACTATTATTTACAGATAAATTTAAATCATCTGAGATACCCTTATTATTATCAATAAATCTTCCCAACCTCCTAACACTCCACACTCCATCTTTTTTTTAATTTTTTTTAAAATTTTTTTTATTAAATAATTTTTATATGAATAGTAAATAAAAAATTTGAAATATTTAAAAAAAAAAAATTCAAAAATTTTTTTTAAAAAAATATTAAAAAATATTAAAAAATGTGGAGTGTGGAGTGTGGAGTGTGGATGAATAGTAGGAAGTTGTGTAGCAAAACCCATTGTTAAAATAATTGTTTATGCATGATTTTCCATACAAGTTTTGCCATCTACCCACCCTTATGTTCAAGGGATTTAAATGTCAAACCAAAAATAGTCTATGCATCTTTGAACTTTTAAATTTTGAAATTAAATATTTTAACAATGAAAAGTTGTGCGGGCTCGAATCTCGATAACATTTATAATCCAATTAAATAGTTATCCCATGTGATCGAAAAGATCCAGGACCGTCCACGAGGTGGGACGAAGAAGGACAATGCTTGTCCCCCGCTGGGGGCTCCCGCGCGATCTAGCATTGTTGTTTTTTTTTTTAAGTTGTTTTTTTTAATATTTTTTAATATTTTAAAAAAATAAATAGATTTAAAACATTATTAAAAAATATTTTTTTAATTAGAAAGTAAAAAAAAAATACTTCTTTAAGCACTGAGTAAAATAAAAATCATAAAAATGATTTTTTATTTTATAACATAATTAAGGAGGTATTTTTTAATAATATTATAATTTTTTTTATTTTTTTAAAATATTTAAAATTGTCAAAAAATTATATATATATAAAAAAAAAAGAACTTAAAAAAATACATAAAAAAACACTTGTGTTCCCCCGCAGGGGCTCTCCCATTATTCGTTTGATAAACGAGATAGATATGAAAGATTCTTAAAACTTTTTATAATTCAGTTTTCAAACATTGTTAAAAAATAAAAAGTAATATTAGGTACAGATCTTAAATAGATAAATTTCATATATATTTTTTGTTAAAAAGTATATCTTACTAATAAAAAATAATTTTTTTATACTTTATTTAAGTGGGTCTACTTTTTAACAATGACTTATATAATGGTTATTTATTTGATATTTATACCTAGCATTACTTGATATTTGAAGAGAGTCCTAAATTGTGTAAGCACCACGTACTAATTTGGATAAAAAAAAGTAGGGTCCGCACTTTAAATAATAATTTTTTTCATGTAGTTTAAAATTTAACAACTTTTTTCAAAAGAGTTTGAAGGGTTTGTATCTTTTAATATTGTAAATATTATTTTCCTTATTTTTTAAATTAGGCTAGAGGGATATTTAAGACATTATTAAATAGTAATATTTAAGACAATATTAAAGCTTTGTTTGTTTTTAAAGATGAGATGAGTTTAAAAAAGTTGAATTGTTTATTTTATTTTGTATTGAAATTTAAGAAAGTTGTAATAATTAGGTGAGAGAAGATGAGATGAATTTGAAAAAGTTGAATTGTTTATTTTATTTTATATTAGAATTTAGAAAAGTATAATGATAAAATTAAGATGAGATGAGATGAGATGTTTTCCGAAAACAAACGAAGCATAAATTAAATATCGTAACTATTGTTTCACGTCTCTATTTCCTTTAAGTGAAATGATATATGCAAATTTTAAGTGCGCATATTTCGCACAAACCCTTTATAAAAATGTTGATCCTAATATAGAAATGCGTAACAAAATTCAATTTTTCTTAATAGAACCTATATTTCTACAAAATATTTATACAAAACTTATATATTTAGGACTTAGGATAATTCTTTTCATCAATCATTATATATTACACAACCCACACTCTATAAAAAATAAAGAAAAAATTATAAAGATCAATAATTGTTGATGTATAACAAATCTCTCAAGATCTCTTCGTTTTGCTATTTGCTAATGCATACCAAGCATTACGCTATATTTGAAAAATAGAAGCAACAGAGCTCATCTAAATTTAATTTAAATTTAAGCCTAAATCAATATATAAACACACAATTTTAAAATTATAAAGCATCACTCAACTTAAAAACTTTTCTCACTCGTGACAGCTATAATCTTTTTGAACTCCTTGTACGGTATCCGGCAATAATTCTAGAGATTCGCAACTGTTTCGATGACTACACACTTTTTATTTTTTATTCGTAGCAAGTGATGAACAACGAATCATTGAGAACAGACACCGACTATTTTTTGAGGTCGATGAATGAAGGCACCGTTAATTTTGACCAGTTTGATAACCCAAAACTTAGAGACGAGGAAGCACGTCTCCAGATTACCATAGGTGGAAAGCCAAATTAGATTAGATTTAAATCATTGGAGAAACGAATTTCTTTTGCAGCAAGAGATGAACAACGAATCATTGAGAACAGACCACAGCGGAGTGGAGGAATTCTTGATTTATGGGACGATATTTCTCAAGGCTATCAATCACTATTCTGTAGCTTTTGTACGTCTGGGTGGAACATGGAGAGACTTGGACTGGTTCTCCGAAATTGGTTGCAGGGGGAGGATGAAATGGGAAGGAAAAAAAGAAAAAGGAAGCAAAAGCGATAGAAAAAAAAGGAAGACGAAATGCAGTGGGTTGGATGGGGAAAGGTAGAACAAAAATAGGGAAATGGGAAGACGAAATAGAGGGCAAAGGAAAACCAAAATTACTCCTGAGGGAAAGAGGAAACTGGTAAGTGAGTAAAAAAAATAAAAATCATGCCACGGTGGCATGCCCACGTCAAGCGGGAAGTAGAAATGAGAAATGCATTTTATTTTTTATTTTTTTAGAGTTATTTGAATTGAGAGATAGATTGAGATGATTTGTAAATAGTAAAATAAATTATTTTATGAATATTATTATTATTTTAAAATTTGAAAAAGTTGAATTTTTTATTATATTTTATGTAGAAATTTAAATTTTTTTTTTAAAATTTTAAAAAAATTGAATTATTTATTATATTTTAATGTAAGAATTTGAGAAGAATTTTTTTAAATTAAAAAAAAATATTATTATATTTTATGTAAAAATTTAAAAAAATTATAATAATAAAGATGAGATAAGTTACGAGAATTTTGAAACCAATCGACCCCTTAAGGTTATGTTTAGGACAAAAATGAGATTTCTTATCTCTATCTCTATCTCATCTCATCATTACAATTTTTTCATATTTTCATATAAAATATAATAAATAATTTAATTTTTTCAAATCTCAATTTAACTTTTTTAAATTTTAATATTTTAAATTTTTATCTTAATATTATTTATAAAACTTTTAAAAATTTTCATTTTATCTCACCTACCAATTAACATGATGCTTCTCTCTCGTCAGCTCTATGTCCTCTACGTCTCTCTCTTTCATCAAGCTCTCTCTCATCAGCTCTCTTTATCATCAAACTCTCTCACTCCTCAAGCTCTCTCTCTCATCACCTCTCTCTCTTATCAAGTTTTTTCTCTCTTCGATCTCTCTCTTCTCAAGATCTCTCATACCTCTCCCTCATCAAGCTTTCTCTCTCCTCAAACTCTCTTTCTCATCAAATCTCTCTCTCTCATCAGCTTTCTCTCATCAAATCCCTCTCTCTCTCCAACCTCTCTCTCACTCAAGTGTTCTTCCTTATCCCTCAGCCTCCTCAACGTCTCTCACTTCTCTCTCTTCAAGTGTTCTCTCTCCCATCAAACTGTCGATTGCAACGAGGAAAAAAATCAAACGTAAAATCGGTTGACACGTGGAATGTGTTTTGGCTGATGCCAAACAGTGGCCAATACTTTTTCGTTAGGGAAGAGCAAAGCAATAGGGAAGAACATATTCGTCTTCTCTCTTCCAACGCATATAAGTCTCTTTACACTTCACAATCTCAGCAGTATTCTTCGCTTGGCAAGTAAGCAAAACAACACACGCAAAGAAAGCCGTCGGTTAAGAGTTTCTTCTCCTTTTCTTCTTTCCCACCTCTTAGTTGCCGAGGGGCACCAATTCCTTTCTTCGTTGGCCATCTGAATCCGCACTGTTATGCGTGTCTATGATTAGTAGAAATTTAAGTCGTTTAATTCCAAAGGTACTCTTTTTTCTGTGTTTTTAAGACTGCATCTCTGTCTGTGAATTGGGTTCTCGTATTGAAGAAGATGAAATGGGTAACTTCTTGTCATTTATCAAGCCTAAGCGTGGTGTTTCCAGAGCAACTAGCAGAAGCAACAGGGGCAACACTGGAGCCAGTTTCCAATTTCCATCAATAAGTACAAATCATGCCCAAAGTTCCAATGTCGTGGAGAAGCTTTCTGTCAAACAGAAGTATGGATACATCCCTGACAAATTCTCTTCCATTGAGCAGGTTCGCTTTTCCTTTCTTTCTCTATTTTCAAGTACTTTCTTCTGCTGTCGGAATTAGGGTTTTTGACATTGATTTTGGATGAGCACGATTTCATGGCATGCTTAAGGACGATTCAATAAATTAGGCAAGTGAAAGGACTGAAAAAAAAAATACTGGGGTTGATAAGTCAGTCATACCTAAAAGTCATACGCATAAGCAAAAAGGACATAGATGTCATATAGTAGGAGTAATGATTTGCGGTTGAGAGAGGGAAATCCAATCAAAATTGTCTGTGGCCCACTTGTTTTTTATTTTATTTAATATATCTCTTTTTCAAATTTAAAATGTCACTATTATTTTCTGATATATATATAAATAATATTAAATATAATTTTAGATGGAATTAGTTTTGCGTACTATTTTTTTAAAAGTGAAGTTTATTATTAAAAAAATATTTTTTTATGTGGTATCATATTTATTCATTTTGTAAAACTTACTCACTTTAATATTGTAAATATAATTTTTTTAAAAAGATAATTAGATTTTGGATATGCCTGTAATTTTCAATCATTTCTGTATTATTTGGAAAAAAAAAAAACTTTATAGGCATTTAAGAGTTTCAAAATTCAGGTCTAGGTCTTGCTCTAAAAGTTAAAAAATGGACGAGTTCAAATTCAAATGAAGCGGATGATATCATATTGTTAAAATTATTCTAAAAATGTTCATTGAATTAGTATCATTAATTTACAAAAATACCACTGCTCCGAAGGGAAGGTATAACTTGCACCGAAAGAAGAACCGCTTTATTTGAATAATTTAGATTCTCTGGAATATTCTTTTGTGCTTCTCCAACTTGATTAGGTGATATAATTGGAAGGAGATAGACATAGTTGTACATTTAATATTGTAGATTTAGGGTTAGTATCGTAGCCTTTACAGCGTGTGCTCTTTAGAAAATTTAATAACCTTTGTGGACATTATTAATTTTTTTTTATTACTTATAAAAAAAAAGAAAATTTAATAATGTCCATAAAAAATAGAGAAATGCTATTATATTGTTTTGGTTACAAAATAAACTGTATACCGATGGGTGCATTTCTTCTATTTTTTATTATTTAAAAATAAATAAAAAATGGCTCATCTGTACACTTTCTCGCTACACAATGTTAGACTGGGTTTAGGTAGTGAAAGGTGTTTGAGAATATTTGTAAATAGTAATGAAAATGTAATAATAAAATATTAAATAATACTAAAAAATAGGTGAAAAGTAAAGAATAATAAAAAAAATAGATAAAAAGTAATAATAAAATAAAGAATAGTAATAAGAATATTTGAGAGTACTTCAGAGTGGTTAGATTTGGATAGTGAAAGTGAGAGTCTGTTAAGCATTATTATATTAAAAAAAATTCAAAACAAAATGGTATCCGAAAATAATAGAAGAAGTTTGCTAAACTAAAATCTCTGAAAGTTTTTTTTGAGTTTTGTATGGTTGGATTATTTTGGAAAATAAATATTTATTTTTTATTAATTTATTACTGTTTATAAAAATACTCTACAGAAAAAAGCTGATCTGCTCGGTCGTTGTTCTGTACGGTTAGGAAAAAAAAAGTGAATCTGACCCTTGCTACTTTGTTACTGTTTTATACTGTTAGAATACAGCAGCACCCAGCAATTTTTTCGTTTGTTGTTACTGTTTAGCACGGGCTTCAACAATGGCAATATTTTATTATAAAAAATTAATATAATTATTTATAGATTCTATCAATATAAATATTTAAAAAAATTAAATTAATCTTATCTTATTTTTATAAATAAATATATCATTTATTTTATCTATACTCAACATATCTCAACACTATTTACATATTTTTAAAAATTTCAAACTATACCTAAAATTTTAGGCTGCGTTTATTTTGAAATGAGTTGAGATTAAAATTAAAAAATAAAATAAAATATTATTAAAAAATATTTTTTAATATTATTTTTATTTTAAGATTTGAAAAAATTAAATTGTTTATTTTATTTTGTATTGAAATTTGAAAAATTTGTAATGATTAGGTGAGATAAGATGAGATGAATTTGAAAAAGTTGAATTGTTTATTTTATTTTAGATTGGAATTTAAAAAAGAATAATGATAAAATTGAGATGAAATAAGATGTTTTATAAAAACAAAAATTTAGATTTTCTATTTGTATTTTTAAATTTTTTAATAAATCATTATTATGTCGTGACAAAATGATGGTATCACATATTAGCATTTTTATTATATTTTATTTAAAAAAGGCTTATTGGAATGACGTCAACGCGGTTTCGTGGAATCTACGCAGAAACCTAAGAATTTTTCACTCTACTTTAATGCGTCGGATAAAGGACGAAAGATATATGGAATAGAAAAAATCTATTCATAAGTTTACGCACTGTACATAATTTTTTTTATTTATTTTTATTTGTTTCTCTTATTAAATGTGTATTTTATGGATGATGAATAAAAAAATATAAATGTTTTGAGAAGAATAAAATTAAAAAAAAATTAAAAAAAAATTGAAAAAAAATAAAAAACAATTTAGTGTGTGATGTGTGGGCCTATGAGTAGTAATGCTCTATGAAATATACTTTATAGTCTTTTTGTAAAGAAGGTATCTTATCTATTTCTATCATTTAATGGGCCCACCCACTTACATCTGTTTTCCTTGTTTATCCACATGACGCGCATCTGCAACTACTTCCTCACGAGGCACCATCAATACACTAATAGATAAGGGAGCCCCAACCCCAATAAAAAATAAATAAATAATGTTAAAGACAAATGTTTATATAGTCCGCAGAGAGGACAAGAAAGTAAAACAATAAAATTAGGAATATTAAAGGGAGGAAGACGTTGAAACAGGTGATTCCCCCCACTGTCAACCTTTTCTTGGCCGGTGTGATTTGTTTTTTTTTTTGGTTTTTGTGTTGTGTTTTCTTTTGATGATAACCCATTTCTAATCAGGTTTCCATGGTTGCAATTATTGTATGTTTGGTTTATGATTTGTTTTAAAATTTACAATTCATATCTAGTTATATGCGGTTTGGATAGTGAGTTGGGACAAAAGTTGAAAGTTACAAAAATATCGTTTGAATATTATTTTTTTAATATTATTACTGTTTTAAGATTTGAAAAAGTTGAATTGTTTATTATATTTTATATGAGAATTTGAGAAAGTTATAATGATGAAATGAGATGAAATGAAACACTTTTTTAAAATACTTTTCATGTCTAAGTTTTCGTGAAAATAAGAAAACAAAAAAAAATATAATAAAAATTAAAAAAAAAACGACACTAAGAAAAATTATATTAAAATAATTTTTTAAAATTTATCTATTCGCTTTTCACACGACTCAATACAAGAACATCTTTAAAAAAAATTTCCAAGCAATTTTCCCTTATATCCCTTCTCTTGTTATGGTTATTTTCATAATGTCCACCATGTGCTGGTTGTTCAAGTAGTGTTTGACTTCTCAAGATTGGGATCTCGAGAAAATATACATATATATTTTCCTATATTTTTCCTGGGGCTGATACATGACTCCCAGGGAGGATTTTGGGCACCCCGCCTGTCCCTAGCCCGGGCGGTCTTTGTCTGTATCCACCCTATGAATGGACATGTATTTTACAGATTTCATCTAATTCTCACAGTGTCGCAAATTCATTCAAACTCACCTTGAAATATCACAAAATGGCATGAAAGGAATCCTAAATCCAACCATTCTAAAAGATAAAAAAAATTAGTAATAAATGACAAAAGTTTGTATATTACCATTCAGCAACTCTGTTCCAATATGGACTTTAAAGTACAAAACATGGGCAACAATGTGAATGTTGCAGAATAACCCAGCAAAATCATTTCCTGCTTGAATAAGAATGGGTCTTTTCTTTAACAGGTTACAGAAGCACTGAGAAGTGCAGGTCTAGAATCATCCAATCTCATTCTTGGAATTGATTTCACCAAAAGCAATGAATGGACAGGTTTGTAGAAGTACAGGAAACACTTGTTTTGTTAATAATTTTTTTGATGAGTTAAGTTTTGTTAATATGTGTTACAGTTGAAACATTAGTGTTCAAGTTGTTCATAAAGCAGAACTCAGATCCCATGGTTAATACACACACACACACACACACTCAGAGATAGATAGATAGATACTCTCCATCTCAATGGAGAGGGTCACCCCAATTGCAGTTTGGCAAAGGTCCAAAACTAAGGGATGTTTCATTCTACTTCCTTGTACATAGTCTTAGGCAGTTTCAGCATAAATGCTTCGTTATATTGAGGGTCGATACATCTTTGATAGGTCCTTGCTAACAGATATATGATCCCCTGTTATGATGCAATGATCACATATTCAAGGATCTAACCTGGCACGTTGTGTTTATTGGTGAACCAATAATATAGACCTTGTATATCTTTGAGACTAATGCATCAATCTTGTTACTGAAGGCCAAGTCTCGTTCAATAACCGAAGCCTGCATGCCATTGGAGATACACCTAATCCATATGAGAAGGCCATCGCTGTGATTGGAAAGACTTTAGCCCCTTTTGATGAAGACAACTTAATTCCTTGTTTTGGTTTTGGTGATGGTATGTCTAGTCCTCTAAAGTCGAACATCTTGACAATATTCTCGCATTTTCTAATATGATCCCTGGATTATTTTCTATATAGCCACCACGCATGATGAAGAAGTGTTTAGTTTTCTCAGTGATAATTCACCTTGCCATGGTTTTGAAGAAGTTTTGTCCTGCTATCGGAAAGTGGTTCCGGCCTTGCGGCTCTCAGGTTGGTTTCCTCTTCCATCATTGTAATCGTGATACTTCCATTATTTGGAATATGATGGCACCAAGCCGTGGATTACGTTCTACTTTCTGCTTTGACATCAGCTAACCCTGTCTATAATATTTTGCTTGTCTCAAGTGACATGGCTTCATCGATGTGTGTAATTTTGTTTAAGGGCCAACTTCTTATGCTCCGGTAGTTGAGGCTGCAATCGACATTGTAGAGAAATCTGGTGGCCAGTACCATGTGTTGGTTATCATTGCCGATGGCCAGGTTGGAATCAAGTCCTCTCTATCTCTCTCTTTTTCTCTCGCAGACCCACAAACAAACTGCGACAAAGGGATAAGCTCAATGCCTAGGCAATTTAGAGGGTCCCGAAGACACCCTAATAAACACTGCCTAAAAAACTATATTTACTATTTACAGGCCTGAAAAATAAAATCCCCTTAAAAAATATCATCAAAACGTTGGCTAGAAATTAAATCTCCTAAAACTGGTTTTCTAATTACTGGTGGCAAAATAATTAATTACCTTATAAGATAACATGAGAATAACTACCGTGTGATTGCAATTCAAAAATTATATAACCAAATGAAGATTAAGTGAGGCGTGGAAAAGGTTTGTTTGTAATTAAAAAAAAATGTGAACATTAAATCAAAATGAAACCCAAAAGAGGCATATTTGGGTTTGTGAGGCATCTTTCCTGAAAAAAAGGAAAAAAAGTTGGAGAGAAAAATTAAAGACATCAAAAGAAGATGAAACCACAAAAAGCATTTTCGCTATGCAGAGATAGGTTAAAGACACTAAACATTGCTTGCTTAACATTTTTTTTTTTAAACTTTTCTCCCATTTTATTTCATAACCCTCAATATTCTGTTCTATCATGCTCTCATCTCACTTTTTACTGCATCCATACTTGGTGAGGAGACACTGTAATCACCTGAAATACTAAATGATTATTCATATGCATAGTAAATCTAGTTACTTATTCCATACAAAGTAGATTTAAATAATTTAGAATATATGTAATTATTCTTTTATATGATATAAATATCTTTAGATGATGATGATTTCAAAATTCTTGTTCAAGTTTCAAAAATTTTATAAGAGTTTGCACATATGGTCTAAATTTGGTTCTTGGAGTTAAAACTATTAAAAGAAATACCGGGAACAGAAATTAATGTTCAAATTGAAACATTAAACTATAGAAATAAAAATAGATTCTTTTCTAAATATATGCATTAAAAGCATTATTAAAGTGGTAGTTGTTTTGCATCAAGAATTTTGTTATAATTAAAATTGCTAATATTTAATTTACAATCGACTATGTAACAAAAAAGGATGAAGTTGATTAGTCATATTATCAATCAGAAAGGATATACTAACAAATGCTGAATACAAAAGCGTATTTTATATTTTATATACAAAAATATTTCAATTAAATGATCTCATTTATACTTTTCATCATTGGCATCAATTTATATTGATCACCCAGCTGCAACATGGTTTCATGCACACATTCTATCTTATTGAGTGTGATTTCTTTATTGTGAAGGTTACAAGGAGCGTCAATACGGGTGATAATGAACTAAGTCCACAAGAAGCCCAAACAATCCAATCAATCGTCAATGCAAGGTAGAGTCTTGCAGATAGACGGATTTATATTTTCTGGTTTTAGGTTTTAATTGAATTTTTTTCTTCTTTTCTTTTTACTATTTAAGTAAGGCTTGCTCAGTCATTGTTTTTATATACTATCTGCAATTTATTCTTTAAAACGCTAGAATAGGGATTCTTCGGAGAGTAAAAGAAAATGCTGGAGAGCAAAGGTTTCAGTAAGTTGTAAAATATTATTGGGAGATGGGATTCAAAGTAATAGCTTTATATTGACTCTCTAATGTGATATGGTGAATGGCACTTATGGATTAGAATGAGGTAGAAGGCCCAGTTATGTGTAATGGTTTGGTTCATGCGGATGAGCAGTCATGATTAACATATGATATTACAAGCTTAGAGCCATTGTGAGTTTTTTTGGAATGGTGTTAATTTCATAAAAGTAACTGCAAAAGTAGTTTAGGCTGCTTTTGCAATCCCAAGCATGGTGGGCTAGGCATGAGTGCTGCCTGGAACTATGCTTCTGCCCTGATACACGTTTGGACACAGGTTACATACAAAAAGCCTATTTGGGCTTTGGGATCACCTAAGTTGCTAGGTTAGGAGTTTTTGGCCACTTAATGTTCTTTTCCTAATGGTCATAGTTTCTGAATAAGTTTCTTCAAGTAAGACTGAAGATGTAAAGGAGGATAAAGTTGTTGCCTTTATCTATTTACTATAATATATAGTTTTGAAAGTATTAAAATTTAGGGAGTTTCACTCATGTTCAACTATGTCATCTTCTCCCTTATGATGTTGGATAACCATGTACCTTCCCTGGTATTATTGATTTGCCAGTGGTTGTGAAGAGTAGATTAACTACACCGGATGAGCTTACTAGTAATTAATAAACTATCCTGGTATTTTGTAGTTATAATGGACACACTATGGAGTGTGAACCATTTTTGCTAAGGAAAATGATAGGCACACCGACAAAGTGTACCTATCATTTGTACCGATAGTGTTTTTTTATTCTCTATTTATTTTTATTTTTAGTATTTGTATCTGTTTATTTTTTAGTATTGTGTTTTTTATTTTTTTGTATTTAAAAACAAAAACAAAAAAATGCATTGAAAAGAAAAACAAAAGAAAAAAGGGAAAAACAGAATACACCATTTGGTACCCATTTCGGTACCGAATATTGGTGGGAGTAGCACTCCCTTTTGCTAATGCATAAAAAAGGTCACTTCTAAAAAAAATAATATGTGGAGGGATGGAAACAAAGGTATATGATGTATACCATAATGTGCACACTGAACTAATCAATAAAAGAAGGTGCACACCACTCGTGGTACTGTTCGAATTTCTAAGAAATATACCAATAAAAAAAAAATCTAAGAAATATCTGTTGTGGGGGCTCAACTTTCCTGGTCCAAAAATCAAACATTGTGCTACTTTGAAGAATCTAGGACGACTATGGTATATGTGCAGCGGTTTGTTGTTTGTCATCTCAGTTTGGGTTGTGAGGGGCAAGGTATGATTTAGAGTTAGTGTGCCATGTTGGTTGCGTTGTGGGCGGTAATTGTGCTTCTTTTGGTGCTATTAAATCTGTTTTACTCACAAAAAGAGTAAAGGAAATAATTTTACCTTGTACAGGCCCCTAGTTTCTGCCTAGGAATTGTGGACTATGCTAATTATTAAATTTTGAAATACTTTTTACAATGCATTTAACCTAACATGCTTCTTTTTTGTATTAGAGGAGGAAAACAATTGTACAGTGAAAAAGGGGATTTTAATAGGTTAATGGTCTTTCCCAAGTCCGAACATTAAAATCCAAAAATTGTAATGTATAGCCTTTGTCTCCTTTAATGCACAAGCTTAACTGTGAAATAAGTGGATCTGGTGAGACACTTGACAGTTAAATTAGTATAAATGATCAGAAGCTAAAGAAACAGTTGTGGCAGTTGTGCTGTTTAGAAGCAATGTTGTTAAAACTAAACAGTTTACCTTTTTGATATTAACATCCAGTTCATATCCTCTGTCAATTGTTCTTGTCGGAGTTGGTGATGGACCTTGGGAAGACATGAAGAAGTTTGATGACAAGATCCCTGCACGCGAATTTGATAACTTTCAGGTATGACAGTAGTAGCATACAATTAACTTTGATTTGATGCAATGTTTTATTTTTTAAATAATATATTTTCTGTGTAGTTTGTCAACTTCACTGAAATAATGTCGAAGAATGGGACACCTTCCTCAAAAGAAACAGCTTTTTCTCTAGCTGCCCTAATGGAGATCCCCTTGCAGTACAAAGCTGCAACTGAGCTTAACTTAATGGGGTAGGGTTCCTTATCCTTCTCTTATTATAGTTTTCAAGTGGTGGCTATAAACCCGATATCAACTTCCCTGAAGTGAGAGCTTTTCTGTGCAAAATTGAGGTATTCTAAGAGCCAATGATTTAAAAGAGGATATAGACTCGGAACTATACGAGTTCCCTTTGTTGTTCCAGTTATGCCAAATTCAATTGTGGGTGAAAGGCAAATGTCATGTTATTGAACTTGAATTAGATTGTGAATGGTTTCTGATCAACATTTGCTCTTGTATAAAAGACATGTGACAGGAAGAGCAAAGAAAATCGTTTCACGCCCTCCTCCAACTCCATACATTCGTCGTCCACCGCCAACTCAAGAGCTAAGCAGACTTTCATCATCAACAGTACCGATGGGAGATGAACGCAACCAATCGGTATGATTATAGTGTTGCATGTTTTGCCATGTTTGTGAGAGTATCACCTGTCTATATGTTATTGCCCTGAAAAGTGGCCAGGCAGTGGCCTGGCAACATTGCTAAGTAAATACAAATGGAGTCCAAAATTAGAAATAAGACTTAACAAGCAGTCTACCTATCTAGCTGTGCAGTCTAAACCCGCCTACCATTCAAACATTGGGAGTCACCTAGCTCAGTGTAAGTTCTGCCACCCATGGTATGATGGTCTAACCTACCTGGTGAAGGGACTCTTACAGGGACATGTTAACTCTTCCAATCTAGTCTTAGGTCTATTCCTTGATGGGTTTTATCAATTCAGATCTCTGATTTATTTTTGTGTCCAATTTGAATATAGGCCTGCCCAATTTGCCTGACTAATTCAAAGGACTTGGCATTTGGCTGTGGACACATGGTGAGCTGCAGTGATAGCTATATTTGCTCTTGTTTTTTCCCTCATTTGCTGGTATTTCAATCATTTTGTGTAACAATTATCTCATTGCAGACCTGCAGAGACTGTGGACCGAAAGTTTCCAATTGTCCAATATGCCGCCAGCCCATCAGAAGTCGCATCAGGCTGTTCACTGGGTGACTTGAGAAAAACAATTGGATCCATCGTAAATATTTGTGAATTCTTGTTTCTGTAAATATGTATGGTTTTGTCTATATTTGTGAATATTATGTATGATTTCTCACCGCTAGTTGATTCATCCATCGTAAATATTTCTGCAGTCAGCAACGGCGATGGACCTTTCTCGTATGGCTTATGATTTTTCAACTTCAAGATATGTGATTATCTATTAATTTGTATCATCATCCAACCGGGCTCGTGCTACATCCTCGGTGGATGTAGCATTGATAAAAAATGAATTGTATTAAACTTTCTGAATGAATGTTCCTTGCACGAGTTTCAATTCTTATACATTTGAATTACAGTTATTCTTATTATAGTGGTAAGGACAAAATGGTAATCTAATCACATTAAGTGAGGACAACCCTTTCACTTCATCCTATTAATGAATCATGTGCTTCTTATTCATTTAGTCCTAAACTCAATCCATTCCGATAGCCTCTCATTTCTTCTTAAGTTCCCTCCCCCCTGCGGGGAAAGGTTAGGGTACTGTAGTTGTTCTATAGGGACCTAAGATGAGTCTTCCTCATGAGCTCCACACCATTTAACTAGTAACTCAATGAATGGTTGGTTATTACAAGCTGTCATTCTTCTCTACAAAATGGACTTAGGTTTAGTTCTCATATAGCCATGGGAATCTGCCAAAGGTATTGAAAGTTATCTTAGCATTTGACCTCACATATTTCTTTTACTTCGATACATCAAAAACTGAATGCACATAAGAATTAAGTGGCAACTCCAATCTATAGGCCATTTCTCCAATATGCTCCAACACCTTCAATGGACAATAGTATTTGGTTGCCAGTTTAGGATTAGAACCAGTGGAGATACACTTCTGCTTGTACTTTTGTGACTTAAAGTATACAAAATCATACACTTCAAACTGTCTTTTTTATTGTGCCTCTTATCATAATTCTGCTTCATTATTGGCTGTGCAGCCAAGAGATTCTTCTTCAACAATGGAAAAATCTCTTCCCTGGATCTAAACTCAAAATCAACAACATGATTTTGTGTAATACTTAACACATATTGCATCAAAGAAGGAAGTGGAATGCCATAAAAAGCCTCAAAGGGTGTAATTCTTGTTGAGGAATGTATAGAAGTAATATACCACCATTTTGCCTAAGGTAGCTAGTGAACCCATTACTTTGGCCTCTCACTAACAAAGCACCTAAAGTATTGTCAGACACACTTGTTGACTATTTTAGTATGACCATCCAATTGAGGATGGTTAGCTGAGGTGAAGTTCAATTGTGTTCCATGTAATCTAAACATTTCCTTCCAAAAACTGCTAGTGAAAACTAGATCTTGATTTGTGATAATGGTTGCTGGCATGCCATGTAACTTGAAAATCTGATAAATGAACAACTTAGTTGCTGTACTAAAGGGGTGGGACAATGGTAAGAAACACGCATATTTAGTGAGTCTGTCAA
This sequence comes from Cyclocarya paliurus, assembly GCA_029856935.1. Lineage (NCBI taxonomy): Eukaryota > Viridiplantae > Streptophyta > Magnoliopsida > Fagales > Juglandaceae > Cyclocarya > Cyclocarya paliurus. Next base: position 22,804,613 of record CM056947.1, read on the forward strand.
CTACTACAAAAATTATAGAAAACCCTTGTGACATAGGCAATGTTTCAATAAAATCTATGGAGATATCACTCCATGATTTTGTTGGAACTAACAAGGGCTACAACAGCCCAACTAGCTGTAAATTCCCAACTTTGCATTTTTGACAAACTGAACATTCTCTAATAAAGTTCTTTATATCCTTCCTCATACCATCCCAAATGAAGTTTGGCTTGGCCTTGTGTAATGACTTATGATATCCTGAATAGTCCCCAACTACACTGCTTTGTGTAAACTGTCGAATTTGCTACTTCAAGGAAGATGTTGTTGATAAAAATAATTTGCCTTTCTTAAGCAGCAACCCATTTTTAACCTCAAATATCTTATCAGCTAAAGACCCTTATTGTAACTTTCCACAAATCTCAGAAATCTCTCAGTCCAGCAAATAAGAGGCTTTCAATTCTTCCAACCAAACTGGATCAAGCACTGTGATGGCAGAAAGAGTAACTTCTATTCCTGGCCCTTCACACTTTCATGAGAGTGCATTTGTAGCTAAATTTTCTGTCTTTTCTATATTCAATGGTGAAGTCATATCCAAGAAGCTTACTTATTCATTTATGTTGTGATGGTGTGCCTATCTTTTGTTCCAACAAAGATTTCAAACTTTGTTGGTCTATTCTAATCACAAAGGCAGCCCCTAACAATTAAGGTCTCCACTTCTTCACAACAAGCACCAAGGCCAACAACTCCTTCTCATAAGTAGATAAATCCAATGCTTTGCCTTTCAAAGTTTGACTTAAAAAAGCCAATGGTTTCCCATCCTGCATCAATACTGCACCAACACCCCTTCTAAATGCATCACACTCTACAATGAAGGTCTTGAGAAGTTAGGCAAAGCTAACATAGGTGGATCAGTGAATGCCTGCTTCTAGGCCTTAAATGCTTTGGAAGCTTCAGGTCTCCATAGAAATGAATCTTTCCTCAACAAATCAATGAGTGAGGTAGCAATCAATCTATAACTTCTCACAAATTTCCTATAGTATCGAGTTAAACTAAAGAATCCCCTTAAGGCTTTAATGGATTTGGGTAAGGGCCAATCAATCATGGCCCTTATTTTAGATGGATCTACTTTTACCCCATTTCAGAAACCAAATGCCCCAGATAATCTATTTCAACACAATCGAATTTACACTTAATGTATGTTTGGGATTAAGGTAAAAAATTTAACTTATAACTTTAGGGCTTATAGCTTAAGTAATAAGTTATACTATTAAAAATTTATTTACTGTTTTATAAGCATATGTTTAAAACACTTTCAAACATGTTACATTTATTTGGAAACAAATTAAAAAAGTGTTTTCTGAAGAAGAAATGAAGATTATTTGATTTTTTAAAAATGATGATCATATCCTTGAAATTTTGACAGTTATAATTATCTGAAAGTTCTATGGATATTTGTGCCCATTGATAGTCTTAATAAAATTTGAATTACGTTCTGCATTATTTGAAAAAACACGTTTGAGGAAAATCATCAAAATGTACCTTTTAACTTATTTGAGATTAATTTTGTTTTAATATATAACACCCAAAAAATCTATTTTTTCCATTAAAGAGTTTTTAAGACTATTTAACTACTTTTAAGACTCCTACCGCAACCATAAACAGGCCTTTACTCCTCTAAGCAAATAGGGTGTTTTTTTGCTAAGGTATCTAACACCATTGACAAGTGTTGCCAATGATCCTTGGCTTTGCTATAGACTAATATGTCATTAGAAAATACTATAACAAACTTATGAAGGAAAGGTAGGAATACCTTATTCATCAAACCATGAAAAGTTACTGGAACATTGGTTAAGCCAAAATGCATAACCAAAAACTCATAGTGCCCTTGATGTGTTCTAAGTGTAGTCTTCTCAAAGTCACTCTCCCTTACCCTTATTTGATGATCACTTGATCTCAGGTCCAATTTAGAGAAAATGGTGGCACCAAATAACTCATTCAACAGCTCATCTATAACAGATAATAAAAACTTATCCTTCACAGTTTTCTTGTTGAGAGCCCTAGTCAATGCACGTGCCAAGTACCATATGATTTTCTCACCGACAACATATGTGAAGAAAAATGAGATTGACTATTTTGAATTACCTCAGCATCCAATAACTCTTGGACAATCTTTTCAATCTTGAAGTTATGAAAAGTTGCAACATGAATTGGTATCAAAGCATCCAAGAAATGAATTTGATTAAACTTTCTGAATGAATGTTCCTTACACGATTTCCAGATCTTATACCTTTGAATTACAATTACTTTCGTTATAGCGGTAAGGATAAAACGGTAATCTAACTACGTTAAGTGAGGAAAACTATGTTATTTCATCCTATTAATGAATCACGTGTTGCTCAGGTGCTTCTTATTCCTTCAGTCCCCAACTCAATTCATCCCGATACCCTCTCATTTCTTCATAAGTCTCCTTTGTACCACAAAACTCCTATCAAATAATCCAAATTTAAAGAATATTAAATTTAGATAACTTTGAATGCATGGAGTCTAGATTTAGCATCCAAGGGATGTTGGTCGATTGAAAAAGGGTTTAGAAGCCTTGGTAGCAGATTTTGCATCTAAGGGATTTCGTGGAAGTCAAAAAAATGAACCGGCAAGCCCTTTACAGTGTGTCGTCCAATCTCACAAATCAGAAAACAGTGGAAGTAGGTATAGAATTGGTGGGGGCATGGAGCAAGGATGAACCAATCACTGTGCAGGGAAATGATTAATGCTATAGAAAATTCTATGTACTGCACTTTCATCTCACTATAATGAGGTGGTATTTCTTACCAACTTTTGAATTTTTCTTTAAAAAAATAAAGATGATCCAAAGTTGATAAAAATGTCACATTTTACATAATGGAATCAAAGTATTGTACGTAGCATTAGTCTAGAAAATATTCAACTTGAACTTACAGTACCTACTATAGGGCCTGATGGCGAGTCTAGAATATGCCTAAAACCGTCCTCAAACTTGATTATACTATATAGGGTACAAATCAAGGTACCATCAACATTTAAAATGCATTCCTCTAGTTTAAGCAGTTTTGGAATCATCAAAATGGGTTATACAAAATCTGAGAGTTTTATAAGTTGATAAGTTACTTGGGATCTATTCCTTACCCAAGATACCCAAGAAAGAGATCCTACAGTACTCCCAGGATGTCCACTAAACTGGCTACATACTAGCTTTGTCAAGTTTGCCTTCAGATTGAATACCGCTAGGGGTGTAACACATTCTGGTTCGGTCCGATTTTAGACATATTTTAAAACTGAATCGGTATACATTAGTTTTGAGAAATGAAGAATTGATACCAGATCGATTCATCACCGAAACCAGAACTTCTGGTTTTTACCAATTTTGGTCCGATTTTACCGTAATTTTAACGATGAGAACCTCATAAAGTTTTCTAGAGTAAAGAAAGATAGCAAGAGTTGTGCCCAATTATTTACGAAACTAAAAATACATATTTAATACATATGATCAAATGTGTAGAAATGTATTTATCCTTAATATATATATCAAAAGTAGGTTTATATTAATTACTTAATATTAATTTTTATGTTTAAGATTAAAATTTTATGTTATATTAATTTTAATATTTTATGTTCTAAAATTAAAATTTATATGTTATATTAATTTTATGTTATTAGATTATTAGACATGAATAATAAAATTTTAAAATTTGATTTTATATTAATTAGTAATTTAACATATATATAATAGATTATTAAAAAAAATTATATATAATATAAAAAATCATATAAAAAATATTTTATATATAATATAAAAAATATAAAAAAAATTTATATATATAAACCGATCCGGTCTAATGTTATAAAAAACAAAATCAGACCGATTTTGCAAAGTTGGAACCGGTGCCAAACCGAACTGCTTTCGCACCAGTTTTTCAAATTTTCTTTTCAGCCCTAAATACCGCTCCTAAAACATAGAGTAAGCACCACATGTTGCAGAGACAAAACGGTTGGCCTCGCATATTAATGGTGTTGTTGACTAATAGCAAATGAGAGATGCTAAGCTTAGTTCCATTTCTGGAACCAACTGAAAAACTAGATAAAAATCCCTATGCTCCACGCCAGAATCATTTTGTTCAGAGCCTTTACGATAATAACAAATAATAAGGGAATAATGGATCCCCTTAATGTATACATTGAAAGCTGCTAAACAAACCCATGGGGTAACTGAAGATGTACATTGTTTGATCCATCCACACCATTTCTCATCAAACCTGTATCTTCCAACAAATAAAGTAAGATAGTAACTTTTAATGTATTATTACATTTTTTTTTTAAATATTTAAATATGTTCAAAAAATATCAAAAAAAAAAAAAAAGAGGATAAATTTGTGCTAGGCGGCATGCCCAGCTGTCATCGCTGGGTGGCAGCCTAGCACTACTCATGATTCAATAGGAACAGCCACACGAGGCATAGAGTCCCTCTTTGGACCAAAGAATCGAACAAATGATATCTGTCCTAAAAGACAAATCCATTGGGATTTGACCAGCTAGGTACCTAATTTTGGTAGGGTGTCCAAGAGAAATCTATGACCGGATTTCTTATAGCATAAGAACATTTCAACCATAATTCTGGTGGAGTCATCAGAGGCCTAGATTTTAGGCTTTTCCAGTAGAATAGCAGCGCAAATAACATCATCACCCTTAAACAAATAAGTTTACAGCTGATGTCTGTCCACACTTAGAAAGTGATAAAGAACATAAGATAGATCTAATTTTATATAGTATACCTTGAACGGGAAAAGTTCTCGCTTGTCATGAAACATTACAGAACAAGCACACAGCCCAGTAGATGCTGAATAACATTCAAAGACAAATATTTTTATTACCTGTCTCGTCACAATGAACAGATGTTGAATATCATTCAAAAAGAGTGAAACCTTCCATTACTCATCCAATGACAACCTAAACATACCCAGATATAGAAAGCCTTCACATCATCAGTAGACCCACCTCATCATCTACTTTTGTTCCTTCTCGGCCTTTTGCTCCTTTTCAGCCCTAGTGTTGCTTGGTTTAGGGATTGGTTGTATTCTCACATAAGGTTTCCTAGTCAACGTCTCTCCTCTCAGGGCAGCAACATAACGGTCATTTGTATCCTCTTTCCGCTGCAGCTCCCCAAGGTATTCTGCCAGTCTTTCTCGATTTGCTTTCCCCATCATCTGATTCACAGTTTCAAGCAACCAAAATGTCAACATGTTTATCCACTTACAGAGTGAAATGCTTCAGAGAATCAACCCCAAAATTGAAATGCACCTCAAGTGAACGAGTCAAATTATTCAGTCAGAGTAATGGTAATGAAGACTTGAGTATAAATGCTTCATGATAAATTATGGATATGTTTTTAGAAGGAAAGGAAGAGGCACTAGTTGAGGGCAGGGTGAGAAAATCATGTGTACCTATATTCTATAAACTTAAACAAAAGACAAAACCAAATTTCGGTCACGTAATAAGGAATCTACCATTGTAAGTTTTAGTAAACCAGTAGCAAACCAGCACAATGCACAAGAATAGTTGAAGTTCCTAAATAAAAAAATAATCTAACTTACTTAAAGTTAAGATATATTGAGCAAGTTAGCATATCTTGAGTTATTATGCAATAAATAAAACCTTTACGTGAGCACCATTGTAATCACCTTGATCTCCAAAATTTGGTTGGGCATATTGGATTTTTCTCCCTTCACTCTCCTTATGTTTATATGCTAGTGATGAAAAACCACACAAACTTCAATTAAATGGAAAGGACCAGGAGCCCTATAGTGTGCCAAAGTAACTCTAACCATCAAGAGTCATAACTTATATGCTCTTTAACTTTCTCTAAAATTCATTATCATTTATGAATCAATTGGTTACTAAAATTTTTTTTAGGTAAATTGGTTATAATAAACTAAAAAGGCATTGATTAGATAAACAAAGGATATGTGTCAGGAAAATTAAAATAAATTATTAACATTTGGGAAATGTAACACCCTGTCCCCCTAGGTTTAAGAATAACATCACTTTTAGAAATCTAGGGGACCCAAAATGCTACTAACCTTTAAATCATTTATGTAGAAGCCTGGTATAAAAGGTTCCATAACTAAACAAAATATACTTCATTAAAATTTAAAAGAGACTCTGCGGAAGCACTTGTTTAAAATCATTTAAGTCTATGTGCTTAAAAAAAAAAAAAATTAATGACTGAAAACATAAAACTAAATATCTCATAAACTTCCTAGGCCTCTATTTCGTCTACCTGAGTCAAGTCCCATCCTGCAACATCTTTCTCACAATGACCATAACCTTGGGTGGCCAAAACATTAAAAATATAAAAAAATGAGTCGAATACTCAATAAGCAATACATCTCACAGTAAAAAAAACATAAACATTGGGTTTCCTTGCAAAACGTGCATACTTAATACTTATACTAACATAAAGATGTAACATGTACTATGCATAACTGATTAAACTTGTCATTCCCTTTCTTTAATGACTGGCAAACCTGAACCCTCCGTGTGCAGGATTGTGCACTGGTTTCACTGCTTGTGGCTACAAGGGGAACCGCTTAACTTATCATAAAATACTATGGTGGACCACGCTTAGGTCCGTGACTTGCACATCCACCTATAACTGCATTGGTACCGTGTATCTCTTATGGTCATTCTTAAAGCTTATTTCATAACTCGTCTTTTATCTTTCTTTTTCTTCTTCTTCCTCTCTAAGGCAGGCCCTTCAGACCCACTCCTGCAGAGTAAACTCTGGTCCTGTACACTGCATCCTTAGATGTTTTCCTACACGGAACTGGTTAAATTGCTGGCTTTTCACCAGAAGGTGTGGCCCCAAAGGATTGTTTGTACCTATGAGGTGTTGAACTTTAGACCTTGAAGGGAGTGATATCCCAAGACCAAAGCCTTCACCACTTGAGCTAAACCCTTGGGGTTTTGTACATTGTTTACCATCCATGTACGGGAATTATCATGCTATTCACTTAATTTAGAAAATATGTGCGACATCGAAGGATATGATCATATTACTTTTATAATTCTGTATCTGAAACTAAAACTCAATGATCTAGATGTTGGCTATCATGAAGGACATAACAGAAGCATTGGAAAATACACCCACCAAGAGGATTGCACCAGACCCCCTTTTGTCATTTAGGACTTCAACCGCTGGGTCGATAACAAAATAACAAAATTATATGTCAAACGCTTCTCAAACACCGCAAAAATCAAGAATTTTTCATTCCCTCTAACCGTACAAGCTAGAGCATTAGAGACTCAGAAAAAGAATATTTGCAAGAAACTCCTTCCTCTTAACTTTGCGTCGAAAACTAATTGAGTTGTATTATCGTAGAATCTTAGGTATAAAAGTTGTACCTCAGGGTAGAAGATGTAAAATCAATAAACCAAAATGGCGTATAAAATATTCTGTCCATTTGGAATTATTCTTGGAGATAAAGGGTCACCCATTTGTTCGTCTTCTGAGGCAACTTTGGATTTCGGTTTGGGTCTCTGTTTCTGATTAGGTCTCTCAGATATGTTGAGTCCTTATAAATGGAAACTAAATAATGAAATCAAAGGTGAAAACAAAAGAAAGGATGTATAGATTGACAAAAAAAAAAAAGTACGTACGACTGTTTCTGGTCGGGGATTGTTGCGGAGACGGGTTTCGAGCTCAGGGTTGCGAGAGTTGGTGAGCTGCATCACGGCGTAACCGATAATCCCGGGGACGACGCCGCATATGGTGGCGAACGTAAAGAAGAAGGGCTTCGACTCCTTTGTCCTCCTCACCAGCCACCTCCATGTCTCGCTCTTCTCCCACAGTATCGACATTCAATCCTCTTCAATTCTCTGCTCTTCTGTGATGAAGGACTCAACAATACCATTCTAAATTTCTACGGGCTTTTCTTCCTTCACTTTTTCATTACCGAGGCTCCATAGATTCCATGGGCCTGTCTTTGTAAGCGAAATATCACATTATTTTATTATTATTTATTAATTATTATTTATAAATTAATTATTATTTTTAATTACTTTTCAAAAATTATTTATAGTTAGTTGGATATAAAAATCATCTCAACTCATCTCATCATTATAATTTTTTTAAAATTTTTATACAAAATATAATAAATAATTTAACTTTTTCAAATTTTAAAATAATAATAATATTATAATAATATTTTATTCAACTAATCTAAAATTATTTCTTCTCATTTCATCTCATCTTATTGTACAAACTACGCTTAAATTACCTCAACTAAACATAGCCTAAAACTACAGTCCGGATCCCATAGAATCACGGGTGCGTTTCGTTCACCGAAGCTAGCATTTCTTTCTATATCTAGATTATCTGAAATGTGATAATTGGAACTCTAGTTTGTGAAAATGTGACTAAACTAGTAAACTCGCGATTGTAAATAACTTAGAATAGTATTGCTTTCAACCATAAATAGATGTTACATACAAACCTATATAATTTCATATAATATTTTTGATTTATTTTCTAATAAAAAATAACTTTACAAGAATCCTAAAATAGATTACCTCCATCCAAACTAGAGGCATTTACCCATTTTACATGTTTTTATTTCTATGTATATACTTTAAAATATTATATAATTTATAAATGCGTTCTGTGTCAGCCGATTCAATCCAAAAATATATGTTTTTCTTGTTTAAGGAATATTAACATAATATATATTAGAAAATAAGATTTAGCACAAATGAGAGAAAACCAATTTAGCCAACAAGCATAGTGAATCTTCAATTGTCCAAAACGAAAGTGTTGTTATTTTTATTTATTTATTTTAGAAATGGGTCTTTAAATGGTTCATAATTACGTGATGGGTTTTGGAAGAAGAATGATTTGGATTACTAGAATTATGGTCCGTGGCCCAACTTGGTTGTTAAAAAGTAAGTCCATGATCAATTTCATGGTATCCAAATCTCTTGTTTCTAAGGAACCAATTGTTTCTAGTCGGGGGTGGCTGAGTTAGGTCAAATCATGCACCACAATAAAAACTTTTGTCGAGAAAGTGAGTTGTACATCTAAGCTTGGTCAAAGGAGGCATGTAAAATAGTTGGGGGAATCAATGAAGACCCACTTGTCGTGACGGCCTAGTTTGGATAGTAAAGTCCTCTCAATTCATTTCATTTCATATCATTTTATTTTATCTCATCTCAATATCTAAACACCACAAATATAAACATTTTTTAATTTTAATTTTTTAACTTTTTTATCAAATCATTACTTAATCATAACAATTTTCTCAAACTTTCAAACAAAATAGAAAAAATAATTCAACTTTTTTAGATCTCAAAACAAAATAAATATTAAACAATTATATTATGATAATATTTTAACTTTATAACTTTTTCTCTCATTTTTTTAAAACTCCATAAAACATATTAACTCAAACCATTTCATTACCATTTATAAATCATTTAATCTCATCTTATCATCGAAATGAGGCTGAGTGAATCCTCCAATGATTAGGTCAAATACTAGAGTCAAGTGTTACTCATAAATGGGGTTAAAGTCACTAATTGAATTGTATTTGCTATTTTTTTTTTTTTTTTTTTGTAGTTCAATATTGGCTGAGCCCTTCTAAGTTGCTTGCATAATGGTGCATCATCAATTCTGTGTCGAAAGATACCTCTTGTGGTAAGTATGGTTGGACAGATGGTAACCTAGCTTGACCCATCCCACTTTGCTAAAATGGCCAACCCATTGGACGATTAGTACATACGATGGAGTAGGCGAATTAAAAATGAACATATGAGTAAGCAGTTAGGTGGTGGGTGGGATACTCACTTATTCGGTAATAATGTGCTTGCCCACACCCACTATACATCCATATAAATAGAAAGAGACCCAAATCACTTGAGCCTTCAGCCACACTCGCACTTATCTTCTTCTTCCTTTGCTTCTTTCTTCTTCTTCCCCATTTCTTCTTCTTCGTTCTACTTATCTTCTTGTTTCTTATTCTAACTCAAAGACCCATACCTCGAGGTGTAAAGGTTTGTAAGACAAAAATCTACGGTCATAGTCATGAATTTCTTGAGGAAGGGTGTAACACTCCATACCTCTGGGGCTTGCAGAGCTAGAGAAACCAGATATCACCAACCGTAAACACTTTTACATCAGGTATAAAAGATTCCATAACATGTAATAAAGAAAGATCGAGTACTTGATTAAAAATAAAATCTCTAAAAAATACATTGTTAGAAGCACTTATTAATAAAAATATAAAAAACGTCTTGTGCTACAAGTTCATTGAAACTGTAAAATAAAAACCAAGTCTTTCTTAGTACCTCAAGCCTCATTGTCATTATCATCTCCTGGACAACATCCTCGCCCTCAACATCCTTCTAAACTTCCTTACCCACGATGGGAAAGACATAAAAAGAAATTAAAATGAGTTGAATACTTAAAAAGAACCACATCATGTAGTATACATAATATCAGCCAAGGGTTTTTAGTTGACAATAACATTCTTGAGAAAAATATTTCCTTACAACATACATAAACGTTTGCTTCCAAACATTAATGAAATATTCATTTCCTTAACCTCAAAGCATTAGCATTCATTTTATTAACTTCATCCTTAATGGTCGTTAGAAACTGTTAATCACATTTGTTAGGGTTAGCGACCCTTACGGTCGATGGTTCCAATGATGCAATCCATCCCAACCTCATGGTACCGTCTTCACTGTCATATGGCCCATTCATTAACGTCATCAAACTCATGCAGTCATATCTTTTTCATTTTTTTTTTCCTTTCCTTTAACCTTACTTTTCCTTACCTTGCAATTTCTTCTTTAAAATACATAGTCATACTACATAGTATTCAGTCACATCATCATACATGTTGTTCTAAAATCATATGAAACTTCCTTCATCATAAATAGGGTTCATGAAAAAGGGCTTCCAACGAAGGCTTATACACAAGGGCGCACGCACGCACACACATGCCTTTATAAACAATTAATACATATATATAGTTATAAAAGAGACCTTAGAATTTACATAAAGCAATGTGTAGAAAAACATGACTAGAGTCATTTACCCCAGTCCTATATAATTAAGCTAACAGTTTGTGTCTCCAAGCTTTAAACCAAATCTATAATATTTAGACAATGGAATAAGCATTCTTTACCTTAAACAGTACAAGAAATATGCATAATGCACTAGACCTAAGGGTATCTCATGACATTTAAGTTCCTTGGCCCACAACTTTTTCCTCGCCTACTTTGCTCTCCCAACACTTTGCTCGCTTAATACTTCTCGTGGTACACCTTGCTCACCAATCAATTGCTTGCTTAATATCTTGCTCGCCTATTGTCTTGCTTTCCTAACACCTTGCTCGCTTAACACTTTGCTCGTTTATCACTTTGCTTGCTTTTTCTCGCCTAACTCTCCCCTTGCCTTTCCTCACGCAACTCTTTCCTCAGTTTTAACTCGAAACTTAACCATCACTTAAAAAAATGTAAACCTCGGTCACCTACTTGTGTAACTCCACTCCTACACACAACTCTTACACTGACTTTCCTCACTTCACTCCCCTTCCCAAATCTCTAATCTCGAATCCTAAAATTTGACCAAAGGTCAACATGTGAAGGGAGGGAAATACTATGAATTTTTGAGTCTAGGGAAAAAACTCACTACGGTGGTGTGTGTATAGATGTGGCGTGTTGGTGTGGTGGCTTTCCTTCCTATTCTGGTGATTGGGTGATGATTGGAAATACCTAAAGGCATGTTTACGAGGTGGTTCAGTATGGTAGTTGTGCATTTGGATATTCCTTGTCTTCCTCTATTTTCAGTTAACAAAAACAAAGCATATGCAACGTGATATGTGTGTGTTGTGTACATGTAATGCAGGGTACTGCAATGTGAAAGACTTATTGGTGATCCTTAAGTGGTACACAAATGATATTTAGTGACGCTTGAACATGGCGACTTCACAGTGAAACACAAACTCTCGTTAAACCTTGTAGTGTTGTTCTTCTAGTGAGGTTGATCTGCTCTTGCAAGTCATAGTTGATGCAAGGTCTCTAGTGATGCAACAGTGAGAAGAAGAAGAGGAAGAAGGAGAAGAGAAGATGAGAGTGAAACAATTGGAAAAATATTGTAATTGATCATGAAGGAAGAAGAGATGTATTTATAAGATGAAGGGTCGACTGGACGTGCGGCGTTAGACATCCCATGTGTTATGTTCACCGATTACTCCTGCAGCTAGGTCGGGTCTTCCGAGATGGGTATGTTCGGGTTCATGGTTATGGGTCATGGTTTTGGGCCTTCCAAAGGATATAAGTCTTGGTTCTAAGCCCTACTCTAACCCACTGTTGTCTCTAAGCCACTCTTAGGCAGAAAATTCAAACACTAAATTCTCTAAGGGTTCGAGACTCCGAATTCTAGTTCTCTTCTAACTAATCTTGATAAAATGATAACAACATAATTTACATATAACATATTATTATTAATCAAGACAACCAATCATACAATATAATTGGTTTATAGTGATAATTGGACCAGTATAGGTCCGATAAAAAGGGTGGACTAAGATTTTTGATCCGGTCCAAACCTCCCCAAACCGGATCGGACCGATTGCATTCCCATATATAAGACTCATTTCAAAAGTCTCGTAATAGTTAGTAATTAGCTGATTTCCTAAAAGTAATTAACTGCTTATAGGTGAGGAGTTATATTTACCTCATGAATTAATTAACTGGTATAGTTAAATAACAAGTAGAGAGTTCTCTTAAAAAAAAAGAAAAAGGAGAGAGTTATTTAATTGATAGTAATTTTCTAACGCACGAAGAGACTACATAGATATTAATGGACTACTCAACCAAATATATTGAGCCAATTATATATAATATTTCTTCTTAATTTCAAAAATCTCAGTTATGGGCTGGTCCAAGTTTGCAAAGTGCCAAAAGTGAAGCATGCATGAGTTAAAAGCAAATGCAAGACAATAATAAAAATGAAGAGTAATAATGGGAAGTCCAAAATAGAAAGAAAACCCCCAGCGGCCTGCTGAAACCAAAATAATGATAGGGATGTGCCCTCGTAAAGCTACAGAGTCTCCCCAGAACCCACGTGAAAGCAACATCTCATAACCTGGAATATTGAAAGAAGAATCTTATGAAGCATTTGTCTTTTGCGGCACAAACTAACATGATGGCTGGTAGACAATAACTGATCATCAAGACACAGCCGAAATTTGGGAATCTAATGCTCCATCGACTATGGCCAATTACCCACCACTCTTTACGTGATTACTCATCATCTTCCATCTGCACCCTCTTTGCTCTTTGGACTATCCTTTATTTTTCCCATCTAAGATCATCATCGATCGTGTGAAAGGTTACCTGTCTTTACAACTCCACTTAACCCACAAATCTCTCTCTCTCTCTAATTAAAAATGAATAGACCCATGTGAGTTATGGAGCTGGAATTGCAAAGAAAAGTAAGATCTAGACACGCACCATCAGATTCATGATGTGGGTACGTACTTACAAGCCAGTTAGAGCGAGCTTGAATATATCAAGTTTGCCTTTTTAGGCGATGAGAGTATGCGATCTATGATTTGCATTGGATAAATGGATGAGTTTGGAATCTCTTTAAGAAAATCAAAAGCTAGCAGCCGCATATAGAGATATATAGTTCCTTCTGGCTTCCACATTTCATGTAAGGTTAATGAGGGTACTGTTGTTCTTGGGTGATGAAAATTGTGTTGGACGGTTTGGAAAGTTCATATACATTAAGGAATGCATAAAGTTGGAGTCTTTCACTCTACCTAACTCCCCTCCATAAACCTTAATAATTAGCTGTTTTGCACATTAACCTAATTAACTCATGTCATATATATGCATTCTTCTTGAGGTTTAAAGCCTATAAACCCATTACGGAGGCGCAACCACTCAATAATATTATGATGAAAAAATAATTCTACAAACTAACGTAGTTTGATGTAGTTCGTCAGATTATAAAATTATTTTTACTGTAAAATAGATTTAATGATCAGATAAAATCACGCTAATTTATAAAATTATTTTTATATAATTCTTTTATAAATATAGTAGTAATCTAATAATTAAGGTTAGAATAAGTACTGCTTGAATACCTTAACTATTTTGAACAAGCAATGCCAGGAATCAAGGCTACGAAAGCAGGCCAACATTAATTTTGCTCTTATATAAAATGCTTACAAATGTTGTGGACAGAACTAGTGCTAGAGTGGAGAGAGAGAGAGAGACCAGTCAAAGATTTTGTGTTGTAATCATTAAAGGGGTTACACTTATCATGTCTTCAACCTAATGAAAAAATTATATTTTAAGGAAAGGAAACCGAATAGAACAAAAAATCAGTAAAGAAAAAGAAGTTTGGAATCTTGGATGGCATGAAAAAGAAAAGGAAAAAATATGAAAAGAAAAAGTAGACTGGCCTGACGGTGTGCCAGGTAGATTAGCTGAGCAATGATGGGCCCCTCTTTAAGCAAATCAACTGTGGAATGATAAAAGTGTTCTTTTTTCTTTAGGATGGGAATAAAAGGGTTGTCTCTCCGTCACATCATATGTCTGGGCCCATCAAACTCATCATAGATCGGATACGTTAGACACTGTTGATCAGAGCACACAATCCCATGCATTGCAATCGTATGCGCGCATGATTTTGTTGTGTGTAATCTATAACCCTTTTATTCTTTTTAAAGAAAAAGGCTTTATGCAATAGTTTTTAAATAAATAAAAAATAAAAAATTTTTACAATCTCCAATTTTTTTAATATAAATAGTGAATAAAAAATTTGAAATAATTTAAAAAAATAAATTTTAAAATTTTTTTTAAAAAAATATTAAAAAAATAGAGTACGGAGTGTGGATGAATAATAGGAGGTTGTGTAATAAAACCTAAAAAAAAAATACAAGAAAATGTATTAACATTTTCATTATATCATGAGGCTCATGTGCTCATATGCTATTAATGGGTTAATGTTAAATTTTATGAGACAATTAATTCATGTGCTCTCATGTGCATCATGTGGTTCAATTTGGATTTGACTTATAAAACCATTTTGTAAGGAAGTATTCTGAAATTTGGAGCCTCAAATGTTGCCTTCTAATTTGGTTGCATATAGCATAGGGATTAATTCATCCCAACAATTTGTTTTTATCTTTCCTTTTTCTAAAGAATACTATTCTTCATCTTGAATCTTCAGTATTCCGACACCTGTTATATGTGGTACATATTAAGGGTTCGTTTGGATTCAGAAAGTATTTCATCTCATCATTACAATTTTTTTAAATTTTTACATAAAATATAATAAACAATTTAACTTTTTCAAATCCTAATTCAACTTTTTCAAATCTCAAAATAATAATAATATTAAAAAATAATATTCTAACAATATTTTTCTCAATTTTCATCTTTAATCTAAAATCATCTCATCGAATCTCCTAATCCAAACCAGCCTATTCCATTTAGTTGGTTAGCACACGAATTAGTCAGTACTCAAACTGCAATATTACATCAACGAATGTGACAAAAATGATCAATGAAAAGATTAAAGATGAAGATAATCACTGCACCATGATCATTTTTAGTTCTTCTCTCCATCTTCTCTTGTTTATGTTGAAATGCGGTTTCGAATCCAATTTTATAACCAGCAGTACTATTCAATTAGTGTGTACATAATATATATATATATATATATATATATAAATATAGATGTTAAAGGGCCAAAGTAATGTAAATCCATTAATAATAATGTTGGGGACCATTACATGATGGATTAGAGAAGTGTTACTTTCGGAAGTGATGAGGAACTTTTCTCTTATTATAATTCTTTTGTACTATATAGAAACATCCCGTTGCATATATGTCATGTCGTGAATTAATAAGCTGTACGCTGCATGCAGCTTCATGGAAAAGCAAGTCGATCGTAATTAAGTATTCGTATATACTACGTACTAACGGTACTAATCAACATTTATATATATGATCTCACAAAAAGATCAGATAAATATTAACTATATACTCTTTAAAATTTCCAGCATTTGTTGTTTCCCATTAAAGAATATATATATATAGGAATAATATTGTAACTTTAAGAGCTGCCAAACAAGCTCGATCAATGCATGCTGGCTCTGGTGATCTGTCCAAAATAACCTATATATGGTATGAACTCTCAGCTTCCATTTTATGTCAAAAATTGCAAAATATGTTGGTTATAAAGCTAGCTAGCATTAATATGCAGGACATGGCTCACAAAGATTAATTAATCTAGCTAGCATTAATATGCAGATCTGCATGCCTAGATACATCAAACCATCATGCCTATATATATATATTATATAAAGTGTACTCATTTTCAATTTAAACATTTTTTAAATGCAAAAAGTTTCTTATTTCTCAAAAATAATTTCATCTAATCATTTATCTAAAAGTTTCTGTAAAAACAAAAATAAAAATGAAAACAACTCACAAAACCCAAAAAAACATTAACCCCTTATCAAAATGTACATTATAAAAAAAATGAAAAAAAAAAGCATTTGGGATAGATTATTTGCGGCCATTTGAGATAAAACCATACTCATTTAACAGAAAATAATCATTTTCACAAGAAATGGCTGGTAACAAATAAGCAGTTTTCTTGCAGTTTTTCAAATAATTTTTCAATTCTTAAAAATCCTGTTAAAAACATTTCAAATTAAATTTTCACAAAAAATTCAAAAATTATAAAAACTAATTACTCACTAAACATGCAGCTCTAAGATTAATCTATGCATTAATTGTTGATGATCTGAAGATATACAATTATACGAGGATATATGTATATAATTGCAAGAAACCATGCATGACATGATCACTTACGAATGATAATGTCATTAATTTAAAAAACACATCATAGGATATCCAATTATATAAATATATATATATATATATATATATATATATATATATTTATATATGTTGGTAGACCGGAGTTATTAAAATAAGTAGAGAGGGCATAGTATTGCGTGTACAATGGGCGGTTGAGTGTCCCCACACAGCCTTTTGAGGTTGCCTCTGTTTTTGTTAGTTTGTGAGCAGACAAAAGCAGGGAAGCTTCTTATCCTCCCACTGGGTTTTCACACGAAACCCTACACTTAGAATCTCTTCTAAAGCCAAAGCATGAGTAGTACTATTTATATCGTATATATATCATATTCCCTCTGCTTTTAATCCCAATTTGTTTCTGTAATTACTGAATCTACCACCCTTCAATACGATCTAATCGCTTTTAAAGAGAGCATTATACATTGACATGAGTGTTAGAGACGACTAGGGTTATTTTTAGAAACTGACAAGTGAATGGCATTAATGTAATATAATGAAAACTTCAAAGGTTAACTTTCATGGCTTCCGACCCTAGCAGTATGTATAGTTCACTGTACTATAAAAGCCAGTTTAGTTTATGTTTCTTCGCTCTCTCTTTCCAAGTTCATCCATTTTCTTCACATCTCTCTCTCTCTCTCTCTCTGTGAGTGTGCATTAATGGCTCCCATGAGTCTCCCTCCCGGTTTCAGGTTCCATCCAACAGATGAGGAACTCGTTGCTTACTATCTAGATCGAAAGATTAGTGGCCGAACGATTGAGCTTGAAATAATTCCTGAAGTCGATCTGTATAAATGTGAACCATGGGATTTACCAGGTACATATATATATATATATATAGTCCTTTTTTGCACGAAATATCAAGAGTTATGCTGCGCGCATTTAGCGTATTTCTCAATTTTTCTTTTTTCCTTTCCAAACTGCATCAACATTGAAAGTTTAGCGACCCATAAATCTATTTTCCACGATACACGAACAGATAAATCATTTTTGCCAAGCAAAGATATGGAGTGGTACTTTTACAGTCCAAGGGATAGAAAGTACCCTAATGGATCAAGAACAAACCGAGCAACACAAGCTGGTTATTGGAAAGCAACTGGTAAAGATCGGTCCGTGTACTCTCATAAGCGAGCAGTTGGCATGAAGAAAACTTTGGTGTATTATAGAGGCAGAGCTCCCCATGGCATCAGGAGTAACTGGGTGATGCATGAGTATCGCCTCATCGACTCAGTGTGTGGCAATTCTGAATCATCATCTAATTTGAAGGTATGATCCCATCTTTTTAACTACGATTTTCAAAGGATTTCTGAAGTGAAAAAAATTCAGAGAAAATTATTTTAATTAATATGCACCACTGTTCAGTACTGTTGTAATGTTGGATCTAAAAATGCCACCAAAATACAAGAAAAGAGGGAAAACAATATCATGATGAGATCTTTGAAGGAAGGGTTAGTTTGTAGTATTGATTGTCACTTTTGGGTTAGAGTTCAAACTTATGCTGCATTATCTCCTCTGGAGTAAACCCTAGAAAACCCTAACAAGGTACTGAAAGAAAAGAAGAAAAAAAAAAGGTTGAATTAGCAGCATGATTTCTTTATTTCAACGAACTAGCTAGCTAGCTAGATTGCGCTTTACCTAAGTCATGATTTCAAAATGATTTAAACTGGAGCTCTTTCCAATGCATTAAAATGAGCGCAAAAATAGTAGGCGTGCAGTCAGTCATGAGGAACATGATGATCATTTTAAGATATTTGTGCCTGCATTGTTTGAATATCCTTCGGTCAAATTGATCAGAGCTATCTTCGTGATAGTTATATCATCTTTAAGTAATCAGTAAAAAATAAAGCAAATCTCATATGTTTCGTCCTTTTTCTTCTTTTTCTCTAATTTTCTTTTTCCCTCGAAAGGAATAGCTTATCAACAACATGATGAAAGAGTCTTTGGTTATATGACTTTAGTCGTACTTACTATTCTCTTTCCATCTACTTCTACTTCTTTTTTTCACCCTCTTTCTCTACCTACTTTTCTAGATCTTTGTATGATACTCATGATCTTTTCTTGCTCATGCGATTTATTTGGTATGAAAGGATCCATAAAATTAATTAAACAGTATTTGTGTTCGATAATTATTTTATACTGCAGGAATCTTATGCATTATGTCGAGTTTTCAAGAAAACATTAATACAGATGCCAAAAACCAAAGAAGAGCAAGAACCGATTGTGAATTTAGATAAGAAGGATTCAGTCTTGGATGAACAAATATTTGGAGACGATATCGGTATTACTGGAGGAGTTGAAACTTCCCGAGCGAGATCAGAAGTACTGGAGGATGATAATTTCGTTGCTCATGAGTATTCCAAGTTCCCCTCAGATACTTCTTCTTCAGATCTAACTCAAGGAACACCTGCTGAAACTGCCATAGCAGATGATTTTCAAGCTCAATTTGCATCGGATGAAGCAAACAGTGCTGCTAATTTGTGTGCTGTCGGTGTGGAATATTGCCCCTCAAATCTAACTCAGCAGGTAAAACAACTTCAACTATATAGATATATATATATATATATATATATATATATATATATATATGTATGTATATTTACACAGTAGTTTATTTATGCAAAAAATTATGGCGTCGGTCTATGAAATTAATTTTATTTTAATTTTTGCCTTAAATTCTGATGTGGGGGCATTATATCTTGGTATACTTAATATAATAATAATAAGCTGCTTTTTAACCCCTTCCTTTATTAATGATATGATTATATACTTTGTTAAATCTATATTTCCAGCAATATTCTGCTTTAATATTCCTGCTTTATGTATGATTACCAAGGCTTCATGTTCACATCGCATTTAATTTTAACCTCATTAATTAATCTATAGTACTATATACTACTATTTACATGATCAATAATCATGGCTGGATCCATGCATGCAGCATGCATAAACGAAAGATCTAGCTAGTGGCCGTGGTTTAAGCTAGCTGGCCCCACAAAATAAGCTCTTTGAGTTTCTCTTTTGATCCTAAAGTAAAAAAAGTTGGATGCAATGAACCCACTGCCTTTTCCAAAAGCTTCCTTCTAAAATCTCTTGGACTGACTCAGATGGGTCATGCTTTTTTCACCATCTTCAATAACTTCTTTTGACTGACTCAAATATCATTCAAAGTTCATACATCTTTCTTCCCCATTTTCCTCACGGCTAACCCAAAAATATGTAAAAATTTCAGGTTCTCCAAATGACATTCTTTTCCGTGGTCTCAGTAATGATTGACCCCCCCTTGCCCATTTTTATAATTCTGGTTTGACTGCTGTTCTATTAATTCCACTATATATTCATATAGACATGTTTTGCTATAAACACAATATGCTTTCTGCGCCTTTTCTGTATCATATATATATATATACACCTTAACAGAAATCGATTCAAGATTTTCTGTTAAAAGGTTACAAAGTTTTTGTATATTAGTTCTGTTCAAGTTGTTGTTAAATCTCTAATAAGGAAATGCATCAATACTTCGATACTTCTTTGTCTACGAGATGCTCAATTTAAGAAATTTGAAACTAGTATCCCTGGCATGATTCAATCTTCTCTGTTTATATGCACTTGACAAAAAGCACTATGTATCGCACCCATGCAAGAAGAAGTAGTGCTTCATCACCATCTTGGATATATCTGCATGCATGCATTTCAGTATTTCAAATCATTTTGCTCAATGATTGCTAGTCATTAATTCAGTATTCACCTTATGTATTCTTTAAATGCAGGATGCATATGTTCCAAATTACACAGAAGTACTGGATTATAATTATCAACTTCCTAATTACCCTCCATTGGAACTTGAAGATTTTCCTCAGATAAATTTGACAGAAACAAGGTCATCGAAGCCTGAAATCATCTACGAGTACAGTTCACATGACAAATACGGCCGGGACGATATGAACGGAACATTAGAAGAGATTTTTTCCTTGTGTTCATCTCAAGATCATCACAACTCCAATATTAATGCCCTTTCCATATAAGACCACCTCGAGTACACCAACATATAGATCATGAATTTCAAAAATATTTTCATTTCTACAATTCATTAATATTGACAGTAATGTAGAACATGATTGTGCTCGGTTAAAATAACCAAAATCTGGGGGATTCTTCGACAATCACAGACGATAAGGCTCTGTTATGTTCTTCTCTAAAGAATGATGAGTCTAGCTAGGCATAGAACAATTTTTTTTTTCTTTGTTTTTTCCATTTGTTGAAATCTGTTGTATTTTTTACATCAAATGGAAAATCTAATTTTCGGTGGTGATTTTTTTTAATATACATATTCATGTATAAGTTTCTTATATATATAGATATATATATAAATATTGTTTGGTTTAATTGCAAATTAGTTTTTGGCTTTTCAATCTTCTGCAAAAGGTTCTTAATTTGAGTTTTCAACTTTTGTATGTATCCTACATCTGGTGCAACTCAAGGATTTCTCAGATATCACCCATCTTAGTATGATCAGCTTGTCCAAAAACCCTTAACTGAGTAATTGATCTTATATATGGAACTCAGTGCATCGATTAGTCTGGTATGATCCCAACCAGTGCCATCTCCATCCATCCCTTGTCATTTTCTATAATCAGAATTGCCGAAATTGATAGCGATGTCAAGTACGTACATACTCTTGTCAACCAGCCGGGAATTCACATCAGGCATATTCATGCATGCCCTATCTGCTATCCCTTAAAAAATTTGCAATAATTCACATGCCATATCGGCATTATATATTCACATGATGCGGTATACTCAGGAAGAAGACCATTCACTCGTCAGTTTATTTTGTACATGAACGATAACTGGAAACGAGTGGCCAACTCACATGCAGCAGGTTGTCACATGTAAACTTTATTTTTCATAAAAAAAATATTAGAATGTTTTGGGTTAAGTATAATATGTTCAATTTTGGGGTTTTATATCGTTATCTTTTAGTCCTCATTTATTCAATTTTATCATTTTAATCCTTGGGTTTGTAGTTGTAACTACGGTTTTCCTCCACCGCAAGTGAGGTTATCAATAAACATAGAGTACCGTCATCTTCTTAAAAAAAAATCATAGGGTTTGTAGTTAATTTTCCAATTCAGACCTTTGTCGACAGATTTCCCTTAGAGAATCTAACAAAGACTCATCCAAATGGTTCTATATAAATATATAAATATATATATATATATATATATATATATATATATCTTGGTGTTCAACTCGAGAACTTCATATATATTTATATATATATATATATATATATATAATATATGAAGACTAACTACAACAAATTTCATTTATTGTGACGGATGAAACTGTCACAAAAAATAAGAAAACCATCACAGAAACTTTTTGGTGATGGTTTGAAACCATCCCCCAACAGTCATCAAAAAGGCGTCACAGAAAGTAGTTTGTGATAGTTTACTATACGATCGTCACTAAAAGTTTTTTTTTTTGTAATGGTTGGAAGTCTACTGTGAGATGCAACATTCGAACGTGAAGAGATTTTGTGACAGTTGAATCCCATCATAGAAAATGCATTCAAACGTATCAAATAACGTTTCAAATGTTTACCCGACTGATTAGCATTTGAACAATAAATATCTAACGTTCGATATTTTTCATTGGCACGTTGAAATTTTACGTTCGAACGTACACATGTTTGAACGTTTGTGATGTGACGTTTGAATTTTGCATTCGCACGTTATTGGGCAATTGTTCGTACTTCAAAGATTAAACGTTCTGATAGTTAATAAATACGTTCTAATGTATCTTTTTAATCATTTAGACATTAAGAAATATTCGTTCGGTCGTAACAGAATAAGTTCGAACGTTTGTGGAGTATATACGTTCAAACAACGTATATATCGCACGTCTATGTAATTATGTTCTAACGTTAATTCAAATGTAAAGGCATGTTCGAATGTTCTTTGTTTACATTTCAATGTACTAATCTGAACTAATAATTTCATAAAATTAAAAATCATACAAATTGTATCATATTACACCACAAATAGTATTATCTCATGAAAATAGAGAGTTGCAAAATTAGAAGACAAAAGTTTTGAACAATGATAGGGTTTATTTCTTATTCTTTTCTCACCTTCCGCGATGCTGCTGCAGTGACACAACATGTTCCATCTTGACTAGCATCTCTCTTTGTACTTGTTCTTGAACTTCAATGCGTATTCTTTCCTCTTAGTCTCTTTGTTGCTCCTGCAAACACGTCACTAAATCAGACTGTCGCGATAAAAGAGTCTCCAACTCCTGTTGTCTTGACTTCATTTACTCAATTTCTTGGCATGTGTCGTCCAAATTCTTGGTCAGATTATTAACTTCTGAAGTCAAGGCAGTGGAGGATGAACCGATATGCTTGAAAGAACGTCCCAAACCTCTTGCCAAACCAGACTTGGTTTCGAGGACTTGCGTAAATATATCAATGTCACTAGGAGAAGATTCCTCAGAGGCTGACTGCATCTCAATCATTTTTTCCTACAATAATTAGGGAGAAAACCATACAATAAGTAACATATTAAAAGAAATAGTACAAAAAAATAATATCCATTGATATGTTGGCATAATTTATTTACACAAATGACCTCACTTGCATAATTATCTTTGGCGATAGGATCAAACCGCTCTCTGTACGCATTGGTTTGATTAGCAGCATAGATATGAATGAAGGAGAAATTTTCAAAATCATCGCATTTCTAACAAAGTCATAATAGTAATTTTAAAAAATAATGTTACTACTTAAATAAATAATATGATAAAAATGACTAATTTTTAATAAGTAATTACTATTTTATCAGCAAGGCATTGGAATGCCCTTGAACGAGCGCAATGGTGGATTTTCAAAGACGTTATATTCTGTGCATTGATAGAACTTAAGTGCTGTAAGAAAAATTAACAATGTTAAATATAATCTATGAAACCAATATAGATGTAAATAAGTTATAGGGAAAATTTTAGAATACTTGATAATCTGGGCTTGCGAAAAGATCACAACATTTTCTCCAATCGTCTAACTTTATTTTCTAAAAAGGGGACTCACTAGCCTCATTCAACATCTCAAATTTCTTGAAGTGATCATGATATCGTCCCTTATGACGCCAAAATAATGTAGTCATCAACTCATTCACAGTTCGTACTTCCTCACTATGGCCAAATTTTAAGTCGAATTCATCCTAAGAAGTGAATTGTGTCAAAAATATGAAATTAAACCATTTCTAAAAAACTAGGGTATATAAACTCACCAGTACATGACTCTGAATGTGATCCTTAATCTCATTCAGAATATCTCACCAAGACCGCACATAAAATGGTGTATAAGCCCGAATTAGTGTTCCGACATAGGAAGAAAGCGATGCCGCACTATCATCCACACCCCTAGTGGAGTTATTGGGGATGTAGATCTTGATTTTCCTGGGCCTTCTATTTTTTTCTAGAGCCAGGCCACATGTTAAGTAACGACCTCGACGTGACAAGGCATCAACTAATATATTTAAAATTATTAAAATCAATTTCTCCCCAAGTATTTAAATATAATTAATTATCAACAAGAGTTTACTTACTGGTAGGTGTAGATTGGACGTTTGCCACTTGTGTATCAACTTGATTAGGAGTGGAGTCCTAAATTGGGGAGTCCTTAACTGATTCGGGACTTAGCAGAGGAGACACATTTCTTCATTGTCGTTTTTATGGCATCCTTGAAAAGTATTGTTATTTTCAATGAAGTAGCTTAGAAATAATTATGAAAAATGTAATATCCTGATCTATGTAAATAAAATATTTAGTACTTTTATTCTTCATCTCTAGATATATTTTCCATGCTTGTTTCAGAATATATTTCTTGTAGTGTTGATGGATTTGCCCCTTGACTTGGCTTTGCCACATGGCGGCATTATCAGTGATTAAAAAAAGACTAAAGACAACTTCTCAAATTTCAACCCCATTTGAACAAAACTCTGAAACCACTCCCCCATTTGTTAGTCAAGATTTTCATGCTTTAAATATTTGAGATTCCATCTTGGCCTTTCAATAATTCTTGTGGTAAAGAACCTAGTGTTTTTTTGCCATGGTTGTGCGGTTTGTTACTGGTTTCTCGTTCCTCTAAGTGCGACCACTCCAAAAGATACTCATTCTAGCTATTTACGAGTTGTACTGCTTAAGAAAAACTTGAACAGAGAGGTAGAGAATTTACTAGAGCAATGCTGAAGGGGGTTCTGTATTGTTGGAGTAGGAGTTGTTGCTGAAAAGGAAGCAATCCAATATTGAAAGTTTGAAAGTGGTTGGGTGAGGTTGGTAGATGCTTTGAAGAAGACCCTTTTTATTGGGATAATGTAAAGGGCAGCGTGAGGATCGGATGAGGGGGAGCAGTTTTTGAGAAAGCTTCATGGGTAGGGATGAGGAAAAAACTTATGTCAAAAAATAAAAATAAAAATAAAAATAAATCACTAACATGACCGCTGTGACGCCCTTAAACCTTTCTTGGGAAATGACAGAGCTTGAAGCGTAAAGACATGTAATATAAGGTCACATACTCCCGTTCATGATAGTTAAAAATGCAATACACCTAGCATGCTTCTAACAAAATGCAGTATTCATAGCTGAGAAGTTTTTTAAGCAATACATGACATACCAGAATGCTAATACCAAAGCATAAACATATTTCCATAAATATTCACATATGCAAAAAGACATATCATATGTCCAACAAGTTTATAATCAAAACGACATAATACTAAAGACAGATCTTCATAGTTACATCAATAAATAAAAACTAAGCTAAACACTAAGCCGCTCGCAGCATGGCTATAAATGCCAAAATGGAATCCAAGAACTGACTTCATAAGCTCCTCAAGGTGCTTTACCAGCCTATTCAACCTTGTCTAAACTGTCATGCTGTAATGACCTGATCCAATATTATTAGGGATAAATTATGGATAATTTCATTGGACCTAAATTAGGTTAATGGGCCAATAATTATAGAAGGCCAATTGAAATGTTCAAGTATTTTTTTTTTTAGAATAAACTATGGGCCTGAAATTTTTATTTTGGCGGATATCAAATTTTAATGGGCTTGCCATGTTAGTTAATATCATTAAATATTTTTGTTTTGGATGGAATCTTGGTATGGTCCGAGGAATTTATGGAACAAATATTTTTCTTTTAAGGATTAGACGTAGCCCAAATACTTGGAATGGGCTAAAAAGCCCAAGCCCGTGATATCTTGTTTCAGACTCCACGTTCTACACTATTTACGTCCCTTTTATTCACTGCATGCACGACACTTCCTCTCATCCTTTCTAGGGTTTCCTTTCTCTATATATGTACATATATACACTTCATGCATAACCCCTTAGGCATGTTACTGCCATTATCACATCTTGGAATTTTCAGAGCCGCAACAACCCTTCCACCACCCAGACTCCTCACCATGGTAGACTTCTCTTCATGCACGGTTTAGATCACATTTCATGTCTGTCTATCATTGCATACACGGCTTCATCGTGCCCACTTCCTCCACATGCACATTTTTCATCTCGGTTTTCTTTTGTTTCTTAACCACCTATGTTTATAAATATGTTTTAGCCATCCTGCATGAAAAGAAAACTCCACTTCCGCCCAATAGCCATGCAACCAGCCACAGCTCGAAACGGAACCCAGTGTTACGTCCCGTGGCACCATTGAACCAGACCACCTAGTTGCACTACAACCTCTGCCTTACACCACTGTAGAACTGCGCCACCCTAGCAGTTCCCTGCACCACACACATGATGCCAAGTACACCGAAAACCATTGTTAGTGGCACTCTGTTTTGCACCACCGAAATCAAAGGAATTTGTCCCCACCGTAAGCCACAACCCAACCACCTCACGGTGCCACCCCCTTCACTTCGTCAGCACCTGCACAAAAACATTGTTAGACACTTCACTTCACCCTAGGTCAACCACACCTCTCTCCCAGTAAGCCCATGCTGGAAATAATCCTCCTTTCCTCATTAGTTCTCCATTTAACAATTTCTTTATCTCTCTCTCTCTCTCTCTCAACTCCCACTCTCTCTTAGGTTGCACCACCATTCCTAGGAGCCCAGTTGCGTAGCCGATTACTCCCAGCCATCCAAAGCCACCATCGCACTCAATCTTTCTCTCAGTGAGCATCGCACAAGCCCTTTCTCATAAGTTGTTTTTCCTCATTTATGTGTCTTGTATCAGACTTTTCCAAAAGGCCTCTCAAATAATTCTAGAATTACATGTATGCGCTTTTGACCCTTGTTGCGTAACCCCCTGAACCTCTAATTCCTTGTGAGATTATTTAAATTATAATGGGCCCTTGGGCCTTAAGCCCACGCGAGAGATTCCCAAATGCGTGAAACATGAATTTTAGGTGGTTAGTTAGATTACAAAAATGCCCATGCCTTTTTAGGATTACCAGTTGAGAATAATTTAGTGTTAGGAAGATTTTAGGTCTAGAAAATATAGGTTATTTTAGTAGTTTAGATTTTATAGGCGACCGATTACGTGCCGAAAATAGTGGATTAGCACTGCAAGATAAGTAGTATTATCATATTCTTATACGTATGTACAGTAAACGACATGTTTTTTATAAAAATATTTTATGCATGTATGCCCTCTATTGGAAGTCCTTTTTACGTACCCAAGTCATGATAAAATTATAAAAATTCATGATTTTATGTGAAGGTTTATGCATTAAATTATTTATGAAAATTCATGATTGTATGAAGGAGTTATACATTAAAAGATTTATGAAAAGACATGATTGTATGTGAGAGTTATGTATTAAAATATTTATGAAAAGTCATGCATGATTTTTTGTGAAGATTTATGCATCAAAATATTCATAATTTTATGTGAGGAAACATGAATAACGAAAATTTATGAAAGAATGCGATTTCATTTGAAATCTATGATACGATATGACAAGATATGACAAGTATGTATGCAATTTCTTTTAAAATCTATGATATGACAAGTATGCAAATATGGTTATGATGAAGTATGAATGATAAGATATACAATGACCTATGTTATGATATGAAGATGGTACCTATGTTATGGGCAGATTGCATTGTTAGGTCGTACATGCTGGTAATGTACCTAGTATATCTTCCTTATGTATGGATTCCACAACCCGCGGCCACGGGCAGAATCAGAGTCTACTCAGATTCGCTAACCTTAACTCATGAGGGTCAACAGTGGGTATCGACCTATGATAAATGAAAGATAAGTTCATGTTCATGTTATTTATGTATTATGAGTATGCACGTTTTTTAAGAAACTTTCTGTTTATTATATTTACTATATGATATGTTGCTTATCGAGTATTCGATTCATTTTTGTATATTTTTATGTTTTTAAACCACCCCAGATGATGACATTTATAAGTATGAGACTGCAGGACAGGAGTTGACCCAGGGAGGCGAGGTAGAGGCTTAGATAGTTCATGTCATATTTAGTTTATGATTTAAGGTTTAAATAAATTATTCTGATAAGCACATGAGATTTTAGTATTTTCTAAATAAGTGCTTCCACAGAATCTATTTTAGATTTTAAGTATTTAATAAAATTTATTTTATTTATGGAATCTCCCGCATCTGGCACGTCATTAAAAGAAAAAAAATTTAGTCAAGTTTAGTAGCACACTAGCTCCCTGAAAATTCTAAAATGTCTTTATTGGGGAACGGAGTGTTACACATGCATTAACCCTCGCCTCCTTGGCACATTGTCTATCATTCAAGGGAAAATGGTAGTTGGGTTTACCATTGTGAGATTTATGAATCTCAACAGATAAAGCTCCTAAGCTACTAATCATATAAGTAAACATGCATGATAGTAATATGACATGTATGCTTGATGAACATAAACTTGCTTATGCATGACATGACTTGGAAATATCATAACGTGACATGAACATGGCATACTTATAAACATAATAACTTGACCCAAACATGGAAAACTTTCTTGCGTGAACATGAGGCATTCATACATATACTTGTTTGATTACAAGATAATGGATGCTCCCTGACTCCTTATGAGTTGTGTACTCATGCCGGTACCACATCACATCACAGGTCCTTACACTACCTGTAAGTATGCCATTCATGAAGGCTTTAACCATAGGTAAATCCATAACTTATACTTATCGCATGTTTCAGCACCCACTGATGTTTGGTACTTGACTTCACTTTGGAAACCAGATACTTAGGTTCTATTCGAAGTCTGTTGACTAGACTTCGTCAATCCAAGGGATTTCAATCTAATTTAAAAACTCCAGAGTGGACATGGGAGTTCCACTAGGATAATTCTCCATCTTAGCTCTTGGGGTTGTGATAAAATAAAAAGACTCATACATGACTTAAAATTTTTTTTATGATATACTTGTATGCTTTTGGCATGACATTCATGGCATGTGATAGATAATCATGTAACAAAATAAGATGATATGGCATGGCATGGCATGTTATAGAAAAATTAGTGAGCATAAAATAAAGCATGAATATAAATAAAAACACCTTATTACCTTGCATACATCAAATATAATGAGTTAGAAGATAACTTACAAAGTGTCATGTGTAACGATAGTGTAGCGTAGAGAAATGTAAGCTGAAATGAGAGACATTCTAGTGTTATATTATCTCACTTAGTCCTCATAAATACATAACTTACTAACTTAGGGTCAAATTTGCAAAGTTATCCTTTAACTTTTAGAAAATTATAAATTTGCCCCTAAACTTAAGAAAATTTCAAACTGGCTCCAAGCTTACAAAAAATTTACATTTCTCGTGTAAATTTCATTCTAAATCCAAATATGAGTTTAGAAATTTTAAATCCTAAACCCAAGTATGAACACTCCTCTTGGCCGATTCAATCCTAGGCTAAAATCCATGATTTTGTTGTCACTCAGCCAATTAACAAACTAACATGCTTGAACAAAAAACAACAACTCTAAAAAATCACATCCTTAGTTCTAAAATCATGTTAAAATACTAAATCTTAAATTTCATAAAAACTTTAACTCAACATTTCAAGGAAATGCCCGAAACATCAAAACTACGTCAAATAAAATCAAATTTTGGTGTTCTTGGTCTAACACTTTTAAATCAGCAGCAAGGACTCCAAAAGTCCAGAAATAACACTTCTAACATTTTCATCAAACAAACCTAGGTGATTTTATGCTAACTAAATTCAAAAATCACAAAAGAAAACATATGACAATTCTGTTTGCATGAAAACATTAAAATTGAGCATACATGCTTTTGGACTTGAATCAAATTGACTAGATCCTTATTTTCATGCAATAAATCTTACAATAACACAACTATATACCTCTCATTCAAGTTCTAACTTGATCTAAGAATCAAATCTAGCATGTCATAGCAAATAATCTATCAAAATAATCATCAAACCCGAGAGCCTCTTTATCATGCCTAAAATCAAACTCTTGCATGTTCATCAACAATTCAACACAGATCTAAGTCATAAATCTTAAAAACCTAATCTTAATCGATAGATCAAATCTTTAAAAACAAGACTTACAAAAATCATAACCATTGAATCAAGATCCTAAAGCTAAAATCACAACTAAACCAAACAAAATCTTTTTTTGAACCAATAGGCTTCTACCACTTCAAAGATCATGCAAAGCGATTTTATAAAATCCTAACATACTTTGAGTCAAACCATAACTTGTAATAAAAATTATGTAAATACTTCATCAAAAAGAGATCTACACAACTTCTCATCAAAATAACACAAAACTCCCAAGGTTCATCAACAATCATCCAAACCGAACCCTTCCTCCATCAACACCAATTTTCATCCAAAAACTCTCCTAGAAAAATTTACCAGTACACTCCCAAGTAAACTAGACTCATTACTAAATAACATGGAAGAGATTTGAACTAAGAAAAATACTTACAAAAGCTAGAACCAAGCAAGAACACAAGCATCTAGAAAAATTCCCTCTAGCTCTCTCTCGTTTTCTCTTGGAAAATGGATGAAAAAAGTGAAAGTGTGGGAAAGAAAATGCAGGTGGTGTAGGCTATAGAGAGAAGGCTGACTTGGTGGTTGAATGAATGACCATTAATAAGGTGAGGCTGGCTTTGAAAAGAGAGGAGAAAAGATTGAAGTGGCTTGTTGTCCTACTACTGCTACCAAGTAGGTGACTAGTTTGGTGTGTTGCTTGTTTGACTAGCCATAAATAGCACTATCTGTGGTAGAAAATGAAGTGGCATGGCAGCCAAGGGATGACCTTGTAAGAGGGTGGAAGCTTGGTGAAACAAGTAGTTTCGGTGGACTAAAATATGGCTAACCAAATGCATCCATTTGGGATTTCGGTTATGGTTTGGTTCAATCCTAATTTTTCTTGGTCAAATATAATTACCAAGGGGTAATAGAGTGGATGAGGGTGTAAGAATGTGTACTTGAGTGGTTTGTTTCTTGTGGAATTGACTAAGTGGGAAAACACTTTGTTACAAACCGGCCATGATGGGTTTAGGGTTTTGGTTTGCTTTCAAGGACTTGGGGCTTTATTAGGGTTGATACCCTCTTTTGGTTGGCCAAATAGTGTTTGGTTGAATGTATTAGTGATTGGTGTAAGAGACTTGATGACATGGCTTGGTTATACTCCATCACTTAAAGACTTGTTCTCCTTTTGGCAAGTGTCTTAGTATTTCCAAATAGATGGCTAGGATTGTACCATGTGTCAAAAAAATATTTATAGTGATCATAAGTGGATTTGGACATCTTACATGACTAGAATTGTACCATGTGAAATCCTTTCAGAATTTCATGATGTCTAAATAAATTTTTCTATCAAATTTCTTTCGGGACATTATAGTCGCCACATGGCAATGCCACATAAGGGGAAAAATCCATCAATTTAATTCATTCACTCTATATATTCTTATTTATCTAGTTTGAAATAACGAGGATTCCCATACAATTTGTAAAATTTCTCAACTATGTGCCCAACAATGTTATAATGAGCACAACTTGGCTTATTCCTCTAACTGAAGTTGCTTTCCATTAGATGAACTGATGGAAGCTCAATAATTATGGTTCTTGCTAAAAATTGTAGTAGAGTTGTGACGTCCCAAGGTCGGTGCAAGCCACATGATCTGGGCCTATATTCCAAAATGACTAGTTAATGCATATACAATCGAAAATCCATTGGAACCATTATAAGAGCAAGAACTTCTCATTCCCAAACTACTTGAGATCCTATACACCATTTACCCTTATTACTTATCGAATGTAGCCTTATTGGAACCATTATAATGAGTATGAACTTCTCATTCTCAAGCAATGTGGGATCTCATACACCACCTACTCTTATCCTTATAAGTCAATATGGGTATTGCAATCTCCTCTCTTAAATTCCTTCATTCGTATGTGGCACAACTCAACTCCCACATTTTTTGTTGCGATAGGTTCTAATACCACTTGTAACGCCCCAAGAAAGGTCTAAATTACATATGAGCCTATATTTCAAAAAGACTAGTCAATGATACAACTGAAACTCCACTAAAACCATTATATGAAATGCAAGAATTTCTTTTTCTCAAGTTATGTGGGATCCCATACACCACTTACCCTTATCACTTATAAGTCAATATGGGGTATCACAAGTGAACTCTACAATGGTAACATGGCAGATGAAACTTGTGAATACCCAAACAAAAGAATTGGGTGGTAGGGATTTGATCAAAATATATGAAAAATTATCATTAAGGCCCATAACAAACTAAAACATATTCTCAATTTGTTGGTGTCTAACCCCACCACAAGTAATAGACTGGTCGGTTTATAATTTCACAACTCATCCCACTAACTCTCGAGTTGTGTATAGTATGTGCTTATTGATAATTTTTATTGGGTCAATACCAAAATTGCTTTCTTGAGTTCAAAGATTCATGGGATCCATTGCTCTAAGAAAAGCTCTTTTTAAGGCTATTCCATATCTCCTCAAATGTATTGAGATAGATCACACTCCATATAGTCTGCTTTGACAATCAATTGAAATTCTAAGTAACCACCATATTATTGTATTGGATCCATGGACTACAGAAAGGATGTAACGACCTGACTCGTATTTAGACCCAAGCCCAAGTTTTAAATCCAGCCTGCCCATAGAAAGAAAAAAATAAAAACGGCATCGTTTTGAGTAACCTCTAAAACCTCTTCTTTTCTTTGCCAGCCCCCTGACATCTCTCTCTCTCTCTCTCTTGATCTCACTTTCTCTCTGTCTCTCGCTATCTCTCGGTCCCTCTCTCTCTTTCTCACCTCCTAGTCTGTAGTGCAACCTCACCAAGTGCTACCATTGGCCAAGCCCTACACCATGAGCACATCATCGTTGTTGAGGCCTACTCTCTCTCCCTTCTTGATCTCTCGGTCTCTATCTCTCTCTTTCTCTCCCCCTCTCGCTGTTAATTTTTTCCACCATCGCTCATCTTCGACCCCTCCCCTAGGCTGCATTGCCACTTGAGCTCATCTAGTCACCCTTACAAGCCTTGTGGCATCGCTAGAGATCGTCATTGTCGGTAGTTTTTCTTTTTTCTAATTTTTTTTAAAAAAAAACTTTCCTCTCTTAGTCTCTTTCTCAGTTGTCCTCTCTTTCTCTCTTAACCCTTCTCTATTTGTCTCTTTGTCACCCACTCTCTATATCGATCATGCCACCAAGCCTGATCGCACATTGCACACCTTTGCCCTTCTCAAATTTGAGATGGTTCACCATTGACAAGGGGTAAATCCCTAGACTTTACTAGTATTGAGTTGATGTTGGGTTTGATCAAATGTTAGGGGTTCTAATGGCTTGTTGATATTTGGTGAAAATCATAGCATGTTAATTGGTACTATTGGGAGGGATTTCAGACGATTGAATAAGTAGCGTGGTAGTTGTGAATTTGTATAATTGGGCCATTGTGGAGTTGATGTTTGGGTTGAGCAAGTAGTAGTCATTTTTGTAATTCTTGATATGGTTCAAAATAGTATATGGTGTTGTATGCCCACTTATGATTTTTCTTGTAAGTTGTGTTGTGTGTATTATGGATACGTCAGATACGAAGGATGAGTTATAATTGGTTAATTGTAATGGCTTTTGACTTTTGAATGTCTCAAGCTTAATTGCATGGAGTTTCGTTAGAATGGAGTAGATTTGAAATGGTGTTGTGGTTAGTTGAATGTTAAGAAGGGGTAGTGTTTTTCTTACTTGTAAGATAACGGTGGCTTTTGTGTCAATGTTTTAAATTTTGTTCTGATGATCATTCTAGTTTAAGTATTAAAACGGAATATCTCAGTACCGGTGCGTTTTGGTATACCATTTTGGGATTAACTATATATTATATATAAATATTATATGTATATAAACTAACAACTAATAGAATAAATACATGTATATGTAAGTGTGTACGATATATGTGTGTATATATATGGAAAAATTGATGATTTATAAAATGAATATATGTTGAAAAAAAACACACTTGAGTTGAGGCACAAAAAACAAAGAAAAGAAATTACAAAAATAGATAAATTATAAAAAATAATGATATTTAAAAAAAATAAAAGAGAATGAAATGACATATTTAAAGTTACAAAAAAATTAGAATATATAAATACATGCTATATTCTAAAATTAATTAAATACTATCTAGATTTAAAATTTACAAAAATACTATTCAAGCACAAGAAAATCACAAAATCAATCTGAAACAGAATAGGGTTGAATGCCAATTTTGGTCGGAATGGCCATAATTTGACCTGAATGGCTGAAACAGACCGATATAGGTTGTATTTGGAGCAAAACAGACCAAGGAGGTATAGTATACTAGATACTACACTGGAACGGAAAGTTTTGGCCGTTTTGGCCAACGAAATTTAAAACTATGTTTTGCATAGTCGTATTAACCTTAATATTTACTTAGAAAGGAAATGATTTGATCTGTCGTATTCTTAAAAGCAGTTTTCAGCTCTTTTAACTCAAAATAATGGTAATTTTGTTTAGGTGTCGCTTTACTTTTGCTTGGTACTGCGTTAGGCGATTTAGAGATATTAAGAAGTTTAGGTAGACAATACTTCTATGCTAGACTTTGCATAAAATGAGCTGAGGTTATTCTTTAGAAAACTTGCATGTTTTTGGAGATGAAGTGGCTTCTATTATGCTTGGCTAACTTTACATATGTACAACTCTACCACAAGGTAAACATGGTCTATGTTTCAGGAATCAAAATTCTTAGTTTTAGGGGCTTTTCAAGTTACTTTTATTCAATTATCAAGGTTAAAGTACTCAATCATTCAATATGATTTCAAAAAGCCACTATGGTGAAATTAGTAGACACGCTGCTCTTAGGTAGTAGTGCTAGAGCATCTTGGTTTGAGTCTAAGTAATGGTATGGCATCTTATAAAAGAGTAAGTCCTATAATGAATTCAATTTTTGATATTGTTTAAGTTATGGTTATTCTTAGGGTCTTTTGTCTATATTATTATTGTAATGAAATGCTTATGAATACCACTATTATTTTTTAGACTGTTTAGCACTACATTACGTAGTTGGCTCATGTTTACACACTAATTTAGCTTCACTACTTACTAAGTTGTTGATATTTCACCCTTTTATCTCCACTATTTTTTAGATGATGTTGATAGTTGCGATAGTTAGAATATATGGTCACATGATGGGATTAGAAGATGGATTTGAGATAGGTGTTAGGTGACATATATAAGCGGATTTGGGAGATTTTAGAGAATATTTAGTAGTGTTGAGTTTATTTTCTTTGGAAGGATTTTTTAAGTATTTGATTTTGGATGGTTATTGTATCTAAGACTGTTCATTCTGGTTCTGGCCTAGGAACCTGAGTATACCTGGACCAGAATCTGGTTTTTAAACCCGGGCTGAAGCTCGAATCGGGTTAACCCGGGTCAGACCCGAGTTGGAACCCGGATGAATCCAAA
The DNA here is from genome assembly GCA_029856935.1 of Cyclocarya paliurus. Taxonomy (NCBI): domain Eukaryota; kingdom Viridiplantae; phylum Streptophyta; class Magnoliopsida; order Fagales; family Juglandaceae; genus Cyclocarya; species Cyclocarya paliurus. The sequence goes on from CM056947.1 coordinate 22,840,529, forward strand.
TTTTTAACAGCCCGGGTTCCGGGTTGAACCCGGTTTTTTTTTCTTTCTTTCTTTCTTTTACATGAAAGCCTAACATGAACACTGTTCATTCGAAAAAAAAAATTGAGAACAATAGTGATGATGAAGAATTCGAACACAATTCAAGTTGAGCAAAAATTCACAGTTTGAATACCACCATTTACACAAAATGCCCAGCAATTCGACATTGAACCTAACATTATTTCAATGCCTATTTTCCAAAACAACAAACAAAGAAGCTATAGAAGCAAACCAACTCAACAAATGCAAAAGAAATTGCCTGCTTGCAAAATACTGGTTCTCTCGCGAGGGATGGTTACTTCGGGTTGGACAAAGTGTTACTGGGAAGGATTGTTGCTTGGGTTTGGACTTTCACAAGCTCAGATGAGCTTGGGTATTTATTGTTTCAGATGTGGGGTGATTGTGGTTTCAGAATGGGGGTATGGAAGAAGATGATGGGAAGAGTGGACAAAGTTTCTTCAATTAAAAGGGTCTAGTGAAGGTGTGACACCCCCAATCCCCGTTTTGGATGGAACGGAGATTTAAAGTATCGGGACATGCAACACAAGGTTACATACCCCCGTTCATGACAATTAATATGCAATGCATCCTAGTATGCAACTAGCAGTTACAATAATCGCAGCGGAAATAAAAGGTTAAAATGTAAGATATGCCAGAATAACAAAAAACATCCCAAATTCATTAGAAAAACATCAAATTCAAAATACCAATGTAGCATAGACTTATATACAAAGTCATATTATTCTCTTCATGCGATCTATAGCATGAAGGACTCGGGCTATAACTCATCAGCATTAAATCTAACTTCTTCACAAAATCTGGCTCCTCCTCAAACATGTGAATCCAATGCTCCATCAATCCCGTCCTTGTCAATTCCTGACACAACTTCTATTATTCCGAGTGGAATGATAGTGGTCCTATAAAAGGGTAAGATTTACTCGAAATCTCAGTAAGTTAAACAACTAACTGGCATAAAGATAAATCAATCATGAAAAATGATAAATATGCAATGCATAAGATGCAGAAAATCAGTATGCATGTCTCCCATCCAGATTCCTTAACATCTTTTAAAAAAAATATGGAGACATGAGTTTTTACTCAGTAAATAATTTTGTCATCATTTTTGAGAAAACATAACTTTTTCATAAAAATTTCATCATAAACTTTCATTATCATAAACTTGCATATTAATAACATAACGTGTGGTAACGTCACAATTCCCCATATGTACTATGAGTACCTGCTGGTGACCGTAGTACAACTCACATTGAAACTACGTTGTCTATAGACTCGTTCTCAATGCATTGGTAAATATAACATAATATCATAAAATTCATAACGTGTACACCCACAAGCGTTAGGTGTCATAACATGTTAATTTCGCTCCGGCATTCTTTAAAAAGAACCCATTCGAAACCTGTTGACTGTTTTTCGTCAACCCAGGGGTTAGCACTCCATTATTAAACACTCCAGAGTGGACAGAAGAGTTCCACCAGGATAATTCCCCGTCCTGACCTTTGGGGTCGTGACAAAATAATTTTCATACTATGCTTTGAAAAATATTTCTAATGACATGTGCGTATGTAGTAAATTTCATGCAAAAATGACATTTATAAATGGAATATGCAAAAATGATAAAAATGTCACATGTCATGTAGGTATGCATTGAATGAATCATGTAAAATGATAATTTATACTAAAAATGATAATTGAAGTATGAAATGAGCATTTATCAATAATTCATAAATAATCTATCAAGGTGTAAGTTAAAAGCCAACTTACAAACTTCTGGAGAAATTTGAAATTAGAGTCGTAATTGCGTAAATCATGTTTATACTAAGTTAAGGTTAATACTTTCACGGATAGGTTCAAAATCAAAAACTCCAAAAATTGAGTATTTACAAATATCCCTAGACTTTCAAAAATTTGCCATTGAAGCCCTAAATTTTCACTAATTGCAAACAAATTCCAAATTTAACCAATTTTCATGGACTTCATATTTTTGGTATTCTAAAACCATCTATGCCCTTGGATTTTCAAAATTCAAAGTGGAACTTGTCCAATTAGTTCCAACCTGTGGCATGCATCCTAGTTGATGCCTATGTGTATTTTCAACTAATGATTCCTATGAATGCATGCATATGAGATTTTATTTAAGCACTAATGATCACTAAAATATTTAGGAACATTATTAAGTTTAATTCTTGAGTAATAAAGTTCATCCCAATACTTAATCAAAGCTAAGAAATCCTTAATCACCAATATGCTTAAAACCGATCCATGCTTGAAGATCAAAACAAGATAGATTTAAAACCTATCATGACATGCTTCTAATCACAAATTTAACCTTCCACAATCATTTTAGGATAATGATAGATCATATAAAATCATGCTTAGTACATGCCATAGCTAAATTTCTATCTAAAACATTCAAACCTTCAAACCTTCCTTTAATTGATCCGGTTTTGCATTAAGCATCATAACCTTCTCAAAACTCAACCAAATTTCGAACCAACACTTGGAAACAAAGCTTGAAATGCTATCTAAGATCAAAAGGAAGAAAACTTACAAATTTCGTGGCCTTCCAAGCACTCTAGACTGCCTTACAAAAGAACACTCAAGAACTCACAAAAACTCATTTGGTTTACACTCTTTGATCTCTAAGAGGGGGAAGTGCTCTCAAGGTTCAAGAGGATGTTGGAGCTGTGGTGTGAGTGAAATGAGAAGAAGAGGGAAGTATTTATAGGAGGCCAAGGGGTGAGGGATGTTGGCTTGGGTGCTTGGTGATTGGGTGAAGTGGGAGGTGCTCAAATCTGGAAAATTTTCAGATTTGCTTGCATGAGCTTAGGTCAGATTGTGCAGGGGGAATAGTGGCCTAAAACTACCAGGATTTCCTCTCCACAGTAGCTGCAAGGGTCTTATAGATGAATCCAGGTCGTGGTGCATCATTTGGATGGCAGAAAAATCATCAAACAACCCTTGAAAACAGGTGGATGGAGGTGGTTTTGTGGTGGCAGAAAATTAGTTCGGTTTTGGATGTTTTTGGGCAGCAAAAATGAGTCAAAATCCTTCATGATGGTCATGGGACTTCTTTTTTATTGGGTGGAGAAGGAGGTGGCATGGGGTGGCGGTGCAAACCATGGCAGAAGGCTGGTTTAAATTCAATCCAAATGGTTCCTACACAAACTAGACCAAGGTGCACCCGGTTTGATTTTTTGAGTTGGTTGATGCAACCAATTTCATCCAAGACTCAAACTGAGTTTGGGAGGGTCTCAAGAGGTATTTAAGGACCATATTAACCTTGAGGATAAATCACAAAAATGTTGGGCCCAAGGGCAAAACAGTTCAAGCATTACAAAGGACAATGCACAAAACCGATTGAAGCATGGTTTGGGCATGTTATGAAATTTTTCATAATGACATGTGGGTTGGTTTAGATATGTCATTAATAAGGTCTTAATCAAGGTTAAAGGAAGTATTAATTCAAGAAAATTTGAATTAAAAAGTTTAAGAAAAGATTATGCAAGATTAAGTTTCAAAACATGGCTTAAAGTGTACTAACCTCAAGTATGATGGTTAATGGCCTTCACCAATTTTCAAAACTTAATTTGTATAATTTGAGTGTGATTTGGGCTTAAGGAAACCAATGGTATGGTGTATTGAGCCTTTGGTCTTGAATGGTGAAATGAGCTCAAATATGGCTTTGGGTCATATGGCTCTGAAATGACCAAATGTATGGGCTCATGATTTAAGAGCTCTTGGACTTTGAATGAGAGAGCGTCATTTTATAGATTTGTAAGATTAAAAAGAAATCACAAAATCCACTAAATTGGGTTTGAAAATATTTGACTTAGCCTAATTGGGCCATGGGTCCATTCTATACCAAGTTTGGCCCAAAGGCCTTATGCCTACCTATAGTTAGGCCATAATTAGTCTTGAGCTCCTAAAGACTTGGTTCAAGGTTTTCTTGGGCTTGGACCATGAATGTTCTAAAGTTCTAAAAAACCTCACCAAAATTTACTAATAGGCTTGCCTCTCTAATCCTTAGCTTATTTACACTAAGTACCATGATTAATGCTAATCTCACTATCAAACTTAATGTAAGTAATTAACTTATAATTAAGAGCCTAATACCTCCACTCTTACTAAGTTAGACCCAATAGCCTTTTGTCCTTTTCAATGAGCCTATTTTCTAGAGTCCTTCAAGAAAGGTTTAGAACTTTATATCTCCCAAGTTGAGCTTATGGTTTTTTTAACATCTTAACCTTCACTCATCGCATCCTTAGTACATTAGAGGCCTAAAGTCTTATATCCATCAAGTTAGGCCTAGTGTCCACCAAGTTGGGCCTAATGCCTTAGTGTCTCTCTAAGCCTTTATACCCAAAAAGCATGGGCCCTTAATAAACCAATCTCTTGGGCCTTCCTAAGTCCATCAAGAATTTTACTCAAATTGCTTAGCTCATTGTTATGGTAACATCCAATGTGCCATGTGTCATTCCCTTATAGGCCTCTTCGCTTGTCTTCAAAATTAATAAATCACTAAAAATTCTCCAATCAACCTCCAAGAATTTCATTTTTTTCAAAAATCAATATTGCACTAGAATCTCCTAATAATTCTTCTAAATCCATAGTATAACTTCTTTTTTCCAAATCAAATATCCAAAATGTTCTTATTCTCAAATAGCTCAACTCCTAATTAACTAGGATTAAGCCTACCAAGATCAAGGCTTAAGGGCCCATTTTGGCGGGGTGTTACAGTAGGGTTTTGGTTTTTGAGGTAATGATTTTGGCTTCATCGGTTTAAGGATGAGCGTTTCAATTTGAAGATGGGAAGGAATAGGGGATCAAGTTTCAGAGGAGGGGTTCGAGTTCAAGTTTTAGAGGGAAGGGTTCAAGTTCGAGTTTCAGAGGGAGGGTTTCGAGGAGCATGGAGGAGCTTGAGTTTCAATAGTCAAATTAAAACCCAGGTTCTGGGTTTAAAAACAGGTATCTGGTCCGAGTGTACCCAAGTTCAACCAGGTCGGATGAACAGGGCTAATTGTATCTAAATTTTCTAGATTTTGTGGATTTCATGATTAAAAAGTTTCACCTTCAGCTATGAGGTGTGATAGAGGATCAGATGTATTTGAAGGTTTGGTAAGATTTCCATGAATGAAACCAAATTGTTTTATTACTCAAGGCTACAGACATAGATCATGAACTCCACGTGTGATAATTGTCACCAACTAGAACGAGACAAGTAGCGAACTTGAAGAGTATTTTGGTCGAGATATAGTAGTCATCTTGAAGATGAAAGCATAAGGCATGCCTAGAAAATAGTATTGTTTTTTAAAAAAAAAAAAAACTTAAAACGACGGGATTGAGAATTTGCAAAATTATTGTTCTTTTCACAATCACGAATGGTACCAGATCGCATTCTAACTACAAGTAAGAAAATTGAAACCATACCACTAAGGTCTCATTTGGAGAATGAGATGAGATAAAAAATTTGTTAATACTTGTAAAATGGTTTGTGAATAGTAGTAAAATAATTTAAATTAAGATGTTTTATTGGTTTTTGAAAAAAGAGAGAAAAAGTTGAATAAAACTATTATAAAGTTAAAATATTATTAGAGTATAATTTTTAATATATATATTCTTTTAGAATTTGAAAAGGTTGAATTATTTTTTGTATTTTGTTTGAATTTGAGTGATTTTTGAAAATAAAATTTTGAAAAATTTTGATATGAGATGTGGGGAAACGAGATGGTTTATGTTCCCAAACAAGGCCTTAAAGTAGTCCACTTGTAATTTTCTTTTTCCTTATTTTTCTTGGAATAAAATAGACGTACCTAATTTTAAAGGAATGGCTTTCATATTCTTTTTTCTTATTCTTTTCTTTTCTTGTGACTTATTTTGTATATATATATATATATATATATATATTTTTGAACAAGACTTATTTTGTGTATTTGTTAATTTGTTGTTACTTGCAGATGTTCCAAAGAGAGACTGCTAATATATTTAACTCTGGGTTCTTCTATTAGATTTGAGACACATTATGGGTTAGGCCCGTGTGGTTCAGCCCGACATGGGGAATGAACTTCCTCACAGTACTCCACTAATTCTTGCCACACACATATGGGGAGAATTCAAAGCATTTACTTCCACTTTTCTCGGATCAATTTTCCCTGGCGCACGTCTGATACCCCGCGATTGTTCCGTTGCTTCATTGATGACTTGGAGGTACTTCGGATTCTTCCCACCCCTTCGTTATCTAAAGGTTTCGGGCAGTGGCAGTCTGCCCATGCACTTCCTAGTGTATTGGACCGTGCTCCTCACGCGCCCATCACTCGCTCCTTGCATTCTCAAGGGTTCGCGTCAGTCGGGTTCCACGAAGCCACTTTTCATGATTCTCGAGGTCTGGTATGTCTCTTGGGTTTCTAGCTAGGGGTCGTTTCATTGTTTGCAACACGTCAACCGCCACGCCTTTCTCTATTTAAGGTCCCTCCTTCTCTCTCTTCCTACCACTTTTGCCTCTCATCCTTCTATGTTTTTCTCTGGGCCTGTCTCCATTTGATTGATTTTCCTCTACCCATTCTCTGTTTCACCCTTTCCTTTCCCTTACCTCCGTTGGCCCCTAAAGAAACTTCTAATGCTTGGCGTCTGTACATCGCTAGGTGGAGCTAGGAGTCCTCAATCTTCGTTTTTGACCTTCGGGCACTAAGGAGGGCATATAACATACCAAAGTCGATGATCTTGGAGATTCCTGGGCGTCGCATCGCTACAATGGATTTAGATGGGATGGCATTTTGGGTGGCCCTCTATCCTTTGTGTTTGTGAGCGATTTGCGACTCCCCTTTTGCTGCCCCATCCGCGACATCCTCAACCTTCTGGGGTTGGTTCTGGCGCAGCTCCACATGAATGCGTTGCCACTTTTGGCTGCCAGTTGCATGATTTTTTGTAGGGTGCTTATCTCCAATTCTTAGGAGAATTCTAATCTAACAACTTGGGAGTTCCTATCAGTGTACCGGGTGCTGCATTTCGACTGGAGCTTGTGTAGCGTCCACACACGTTCCTCCAAGAAGTGCATTGCCAGCCTAGAGAAATGAGACTCCCATATCTAAGACTGGTCTCGACAATTCTTTTTTATCTCTGATTGGGGATGAGAGTATCCCGAAGGGAAGGAGGTCACCAGGAATTCCCGGTTCTGGCCATTTGGTCATATGTGCCCAACAGCAAGAGCTTGTCCATCACATTGAACAGGAGGGAGGAGGCCAGGTTGGTGGCCGTGAAAGCTTGGGTGGCGGCCCACCCCATCGACATCGAGACTGACTTGGTGTTAACTAAAACCAACATCGCGAGGTTCCTGTCTTTTTTTGACCACTCATATGTGTTGGGTCAGGATTTCTTGAAGAGTTCCCCTTCGCCTAGGGGTCAGAAACGCCACTCTAGCCCTCCCGCGATTGGCAATAAGGAGAAACGGTGTTAGGCATATTGCAACACCGTTGGTGGGGCATCTAGGAGCGATGTCAGGCGTCCTCGTTTCTACCCTATTAACAGGGGCGATGTCCTTGGGATTAAGGCTGGGGGTTCTTGATCCTGTCCTGCCCCCATGGTTGACAGGCGGTCCTTTTGATGGATCCTCGTGCAAAAGGCGCAATGCCCCCAGTTTGTACTGCTCGTGGCCCATCGACCTCTGGTTATGCTATTGTTGAGGAGGAAGGTGACGACGACCTTCGGATGGCCTTTTTCAACAACTTCATCAAACCCGCACCCCGTAGGCCCATATTGGAGGTCAAGTCATTCCCCTCCTTTGAAGAATCACTCCCATCGGAGGACCCTATTCATCCGACCTTTGTGACAGAAGCTCCCGCTTTCTTGATAGATTGATGGAGAAGAGGCCGAGCCAAGTTCTTCCTTTATCATTGAGCAGAGGGATGATCAAGTATCTATCCCATCACCTTCACTTGGCCACTCTTCAAAGCCAGACGTTGGTTCCTACTTGGCTTCGGATGAGGCGGTGTTGTAGTCTTCCCCACGAGTGAGTCAAACTTTCCTAGAATAGAGGCTGCCTGCAAGACCGAAGAAGTGCCCAGGCAGGCTGAAGTTCCCATGAAGATCGTGGAACCCTCCTTGGGGCCTATTGCTTTTGAGGAACCAGTGTTGGTAAGGCCAACCCCCGAGCCAACAGGAGCCAACGCCGTAGGTGATGTACTAGAGGACTGTGACGTGGGCCTCTCCTTCGAGTCTGTCCCGGACATGTTTGAGCCTTCATGGCAATTGGGGGGCATCGAACCTTCCTCTTATGCTGGGACAGAAAGGCCCAGACGAAGAGTCTGGGCTTCAAGAGGGCTTGGGCTGAAGCGATTGGTCGGGAGGCTCAAAGAATAAGGCCCCTATTCACCCAGGTATCTTTTGTTTTCACTTTGTTTAATTCTCCAAAACTTCCCTTCTCTAAACATTGCTTGTGATGCAGGTAGCAGACCAACTAGCTGGCATGATCGTGGAAAAGTGTGGGGAGTTTGAGGTGGAAAACAAGGTGCTTCGCTCTCTCGCACTTATTGCCCGTGTGGAGGTACGCAAGGCAAACCAGGAGGTGGAGGAGGTGACCCTTGAACGCAATGCCCTAGTGGAGGACTTGGACACTTTGAGGGAGTGTAACAGGCTCTTGCAGAAGAGGGGCAAGGAGCTCCAATATGGGAAGCCCCTTGTGGAGGGTGAATTTTGTAGGACTAGGGAGGAGCTTTCCCAAGTCTAGTCGTAGTGCAAGCGTCTCAGGGATGAGGGCACCAAAGTAAAGTGGAACTTGCTGAGGCGAGATGAGGAGTTGTGGTTGGCACTGAGAGGGCTCCTGGAGCTCTGGGAAGAAAGGGACCCATTGCTTAAGCAATGCACTTCGGATGTTGGATGGCACTTATAGCTGCTGTCCAAACATTTCAAGCTGACCCGGTTGGTCTGCTGGCAGAAAGCCCTGGTGCAGGAGCATGGGGCCCAGGTCCACTCTCCAGAAACGAGGCTGGTCGTTGCGACCAATACAATCCTTGCTTGAGACATTAGCATCTCGGCCATGGAATCCAGCTAAATGGCTACTCGTGCCTATTGGAGAGTAGTCATGTTTGAGCTTAAGGGTCCTAGAGCTATTCAGAATAAGGCCTGAGGATATGGCTACAAGGAGGGTATTAAACGGCTAAGGGATTATATGCGAGAGCACCCCACGACCGATCTCAACACTCTGAACTTGGCTTCCCTAGAACCCGACCCCCAAGCCTTCACATTCATCAAGACCTTCGGAAAAGACGTGATGCTGCTTGCCTTTCTGTATGCCCCTACTCCGCCTTGACAGTTGCACTTGTCTTGGCTTTTTTTCTCTTTATTTTTTTTAGCTCGGTAGGGCCACTGCTGTAATGCCTCTTTACACATGCACACACAGAATTTGTACATCTTGCCTGTATATTTTCTCTTATTTCTATGCATTTCCTTTTTCTTTTCATGAAGGTCAGCAATTCGATGCACTTGCGTCAAACCACTTCTTCATGGTGAGTTTAGGCATTCGGCTTATCAGTCATGAAGGCCAGCAAGTCGAGGGACTTGTGTTCGACTAGCCATTTGGGCGAGTTCGGGATGCTATGGTCTGACCACTTCATCGTGGCGAGTCTTGGGACTCTGCTTATTGGCCATGAAGGTCGGTAAGTCGAGAGACTTGTATTTGACTAGCCTTTTAGGGGAGCATGGGATGCTCTGACTCGGCCACTTTATCGTGGCAAATCTAGGGATTCGACTTATCAGTCACAAAGGTTAGCAAGTTGAGAGACTTGTGTTCGATTGGCTATTTGAGTGAGCTAGGAATGCTTTGGCCTAACTACTTCATTGGGGCAAGTCTAGGGACTCGGCTTATCGGTCATGAAGGTTGCAAGTCAAGGGACTTGTGTCTGAATGGCCATTTGGGTGAGCTAGGGATGCTCTAGCCCGGCCACTTCATCATGGCTATGGACTTGGCTTATCGGTCATGAAGGTTGGCAAGTCGAGGGACTTGTGTCCGACTGGCTAGTTGGTCGAGCTCGGAATGCTTTGGCCGGGCCACTTCATTGTGGCAAGTCTAGGAACTCGGCTTCTTGGCTTCTAGCTTTGACAAAGAGGAGTCGAGGTGAATGTTCATATTTCTTTATTCACAAAACATGTTCGTTACATTCATTGGTAAGATTGTGATTTCTAGGAAAAATACTTTTTAAGGTGCTCAGTGTTCCACGGGTGGGGGAGTTCATGGCCCCTGTTATCCTTGATGCGGTAGGACCCAGGCCTACCATTGGCTATTACCACGTACGACCCCTCTAGCCATGGCCCTAACTTGCCCTCTTCCCGGTTGGTCACTCCAGTCTGCTTCATCACTAGGTCCCCACTTTAAAGGAGTGTGGTCTAACTCGTTTGTTGAAGTATTGTTCCACCTTTCTTTTATTGTTTGCCATTTGCATTGGAACTTCTTACCGTCTTTCTTCCAGGAGTCTAGGTTTACCTTTAGTATCTTGTCATTGAGGTTTGGGTTGAAGTGTTGGACTCGGTAAATGGGCATTCCTATCTCCACTAGAATCACTATCTTGCTTCTGTAGGTGAGGGCGAAATGTGTCTCTCCCGTGGGGGTGTTAATAGTCGTTCAGTAGGCCCATAACACCCCCAAGAGCTCTTCTACCCATCTTCCTTCCTAATCTGCCAACCTTTTCTTTAAGTGCCCAACAAAGTTTTGTTGATCGTCTCGACTTGTTCGTTGGACTGTGGATGTCTCGGAGAGGAATATTTGACCTTGATTCCTAATTTCGAGCACCAGTTCCGACAATACGAGCAGTCGAACTGCTAGCCATAGTCTGATATGAAACTTTGGGGGATGTCAAACTGGCAGACTACTGACTTCCACAAGAACTCTGTGATGACATGGATTGTGATGGTCACCAACGCCTCCGCTTTAACCCATTTTGTGAAGTAGTCAATCAACACAACTACGGACTTCAACCCACCTTCGGCCATTGGAAATGGCCCAATTAAGTCCAATCCCCATTGTATGAAAGGCCATGGAGATATGATCGACGTTAGTTCCTCTGGTGGGCAGTGAGACATAGGTGCTTGTTCTTGTCATTTTGGGCATTTCTTCTCGAAGCACTCTACGTCTTGGAGGGAGTGGGGCCAACGGTACCCTGTTCATATTACTCTTGCGACAAACACCTTTTCGCCCGAATGGTTCATGTAGATTCCCTCATGTACTTTAGCCAATACATATAGAGCCTCTTCTGGCAAGATACACCTTAGGTTAGGTTTGAAAAAATCCATTTTGTACAAAACTCCTCCCAATAACATGAACCGCATAGCTCTGTTCTTGACTTTTCTTGCCTCCTCCTGGTTGTTTGGGACTTCGCCTTCATTAATGAACTTTATGATGTCTGCGACTCACTCAGGTGGTGCTGGGGAGACAACTGATACTTTGATTCTGATAGCCGGGACATTGACTATTTGGATCACGGTATGTTTGGAAAGGGGGAGCTCCTCCTATCCCAAGGCAGGCCTTACCAACCATTCCACCTTTTGATTTTCTCCCTCAGAATTTGCTGGATGCATAAGCAGTGAAAAAGGTTGAGCTCCTCACCCACCTGACTAACAACCACTTGGGAATTTGCCTTTACTTCAACTTCGGTGGCTCCTAGAAGCTTGGCCACCGACATTCCTGCCAGCAGAGCCTCATGCTCAACCTCATTGTTGGTTGTTTTGAAGGTGAGTTTTATTGTGTAGTCGTGCTGCTCCCCGAGCTCAGTGACAATGTGTGCCCTTACTCCCCCTTGGGGCCCGGCAAGACGAGCCGTCGACTTAGACATGCCAGGGCTTTCCCTGAGGTGCAACTTGTACTTCCTCTGGGAAAGTGGTAAATTTGGCTACAAAATCCGCCAGCACTTGCCCTTTAATTGTTGTGTGGGGAAGATACTCTATATCAAACTCACTTAGTTCGATTGCCCAGTTCATCAACTGGTCAGACACGTCGGGTTTCTACAAGATTTTTAAAGGGAACATTGGTGAGCACCTACATTGAATGGGCTTGAAAGTACGACTTTAGCCTTCTGGCGACAACCACCAATGCAAACGCTAGTATCTTTGTCTATGGGTATCTTGCTTTGATTCTATGGAATGCCCGACTCATGTAGTAGACGGATCGCTGTCTTTCCTCTACATTGTGGATTAGTACTGTGGACACGATTGCTTGTTGATACCGCTAGGTACACAATCAAGTTTTTGCCTGGTTTGGTTTGGCTAGGAAGAGGCGGGGGGGCCAGGTACTCCTTCCATTCGCCGAACACCTGGACACAGCCAGCATCCCACTCTCATGTTTTCCTTAGAACTTTGAAAAAAGGCAGAACTTGGTCGGGTTATTGGGTGATGAAACTATTCAAGGCTGCCATTTGCCTCGCGAGCCTTTGCACTTCATGAAGGTTACGAGGGGGGGGGCATCCCCACTATTACTTTAACTTTCTCTGGGTTGACTTCGATTCCCAGTTCGGAGACCATGAAGCCCAAAAAGGTCCCCAACTCCATTCCAAAGGTGCACTTTAGTGGGTTGAGCTTCATCTTGTAGCGTCGCAGTACCTCGAAAGCCTCATGGAGATCAGACAAATGTTGCTTGAGTCTCTTGCTTTTAACGAGTAGGTCATCCACATATAACTCCATGCTTCGACCGATCTATTCTTTGAACATTCGGTTAACCAACCATTGGTACGTGGCGCCAGCATTTTTTAGCCTGAAGGGCATGGCCTTGTAGCAATAAAGTCCCCAGTCAGTGATGAAGGTCATTTTCTTTCCATCGTCTAGGCTCATTCGAAGCTGGTTGTAACCTAAGTATGCATCCATGAAGCTGAGTAGTTCGTGGCCCACCGTTGAGTCGACTATCAAAGCGATGTGAGGTAAGGGGAAGCTATCCTCAGGGCAAGCCTTGTTCAGGTCGGTGAAGTCGACACATCCTCTACTTCCTGCTTGCCTTCTTGACTAGTACTATGTTGGATGGTCACTCGGGATAGATTATTCAAGTTCAGGCGACCCAATATTGCATTGTACAAGGATGGGGCCTTCACCACCAGGAAATCAGCTATCATGGCTAAAGGTCTGTTCTCGGCTAGGACATATAGGGTGATGGCTCCCATTGGTTGGACGATGTCCTTGTGAAACCTTTAAACTGCATTAGGGCCGAGCGTAGGTTGTTGGGGCTGATTTTCATCTCAACAAAGGCCTTCTAGAATAGGATGTCAGGCGAACTACCATTGTTAATCAAGACTCTCTACGTCGTGAAGTTGGTGACCTGCATGGTGACTATCGAAGCATCTTCTTGGAGGTGGAGGATGCCTTCTTCATCTTTCTCGCTAAATGTTATGACAAGTCCTCCCGTGTGTCTTTTAGCGCCGGTAGTGGTCCTCTCCATCATGAACACCTCCTCGTATCGAGCTCTATGGGTGTGGGCCTTTTGTGTCGACGAGGTGGGTCCCCCTCCTACATATCCTCTTGTAATGGTGTGGATCTAGCCCATCGGGTTGTTTGTCCAAACCAGACTTCGATGCTATGGGCTCCTTTGGGCTCCCTTTCTGGCCTTTCTTCTTCTCAAGCTCTCACTTTGCCAGGGCCTCGGATGCTCGTTTGCTCGTTGTGTTGGCTGTTCATTCTCCCGGCATTGTTGGTCCAACAAACTCTCCAACTCTTCCATCCTCTACTTTAGTGTATAGCGTTCTTCGATCTGGTGCTGGTCTGTCTGGTGGTATGAGTAGTAGTTGTGGTTTTCCTGACCCTGTTGAGGTTCCTTACAAGAGCTCGGGGCATGTTCACCTTCCACGGTCATACTCGTATGCATACGTGGTTTGCCGTGCACTCGAGTCGGTGTCACATTTCTTCTTTTGACCTCCTATGCACCCTTCTTGTTCCTTTCATGATTCGCTTCGCTATTTAGTCCCACAGCTTTCTTATCTGCATGTTCTAGTTCAGTTTTTCGGGGGCCTGTCAGAGCCTAGAGGGTGTCTTTAGTGTTGATAAAACCGTTGGCGCAGTCCATGAACTCTCTTAGGGTCATTGGAATCTTTCGTGCTATCTCGGTCATGAATGGGTTTCGCGGCCAGATTCCCCCTAGTAGAGCCATCAAGGTAATCTTTTTATCTTGGTCATCCATGGTTATGCGCTCCTTAATGAATCGGAAGAGGTACACCTTAAGGCTTTTGTTGTTGAGTTGTTTTACCGTTAGGAGGTAGGCGATCGAATTCCTCCTCTTTCAACTTGCCATAAATTGCGGTAGAAAGGGATGGGCTAACTCGACGAAGCTATAGACGGACCCCGATGGTAGGGATCTGAACTGGGCCCCGCTGCCCCCTTTAGTGTCAATGGGAAGGCTCGGCACGTGATTTCTCGAGGGAACCCATGAAGGATCATGTGGGCTTTGAACATCTCCAAATGTTCTAGCGGGTTGTTAGACTCGTTGTACATTTCCATTTGGGAGACTTTGAACTTGGGCAGGAGAGGGATGGCCATGACCTCCGTGTTGTACGTTAGGTCCATGCTGGTGAGCAGCTGGTCTACGGAGGATGACGACGAGAGGTCTGTGTGGTCTGGGAACACGTAGTTGCCAGCATATAAAGGACCTGCTTCTATAGGATATATCCCACAGACAATGCCACTGTTGATATAGTATTTCATAGCCCGAGCAACTTCACAAATCCCTCCTCATTCAGCACCTATGCATTCAAACACTCATAGAGATGCTTCACCATTTCATTGGGCATGGCCATAAGCAACGTCTCCTCCCCTTCACAGTAACATCCAATTAGATTCGCCAATTGCTCACTCCTAAGATTCCCCACGATCTTGCTTCCTCCTAAACCACATTCAATGCCATCAATTCAAATGATTTCTTTAAAAAGAAAAACAGTTAATTTGACCAAAAAAAAAAAATTTGAAGTTGATAATCGGGAGAGAGTAAACAGACAAGGAATTGGCAAGAATCGGGCCAGGCCAACTTGTTGAAGCCCTTAATGGCGACCCAACACTCGTTATCGAGTTTTCCTTCTTAAACAATGTTGGGAGCTTTTAGACTATGCTCTGAGACAATGTTGTTGAAGGAGAACCCGGACATTGCAGTCTTGAGTTGCTCGTAGGTGAACTCTGATGAAACTCGACCATGAGATTTTTTCACTTTTGCCCCCATTATCTGCCTCTTCAAACATATGGAGATGAGGGTTCCTTTTCGATTTTCAGTTTTATTTTTTTTATTTTTTTAAAAATCCAGGTGGCAGGAGCCAAATCAGCTGGTAGACGTTTGCGGTTAAAAGTATCTGAGTATTTTTCCTTCCAAAAAATTTTCACAACCTCCTACTATTCACCCACACTCCACACTCTACATTTTTTTTTAATTTTTTTTATCAAATATTTTTTATATGAATAGTGAATAAAAAATTTGAAATATTTTTAAAAAAATAAATTCAATTTTTTTTAAAAAAATATTAAAAAATATTAACAAATGTAAAGTGTGGAATGTGGGTGAATAGTAAGAAGTTATGTAGCAAAACCCTTTCCCTTCAATATATCATTAGAAATGCTTGCATGCCATGCCATCCAACTTAAAAATAGCCTCAAATTCAAAACATTATTTAGAAGGACATTGCTACGTCACAGAAATTCTCTACCGAATGTGTAAACTCTCTTTTTTATTATTATTGTTTTAATTTTTCTTTCACCATTTTTTAAACTATTTAGATATTTAAAAAAAAAAAAATACATATTCACTTAAAAATGCTTACTTAATCATTATGTAAAATAAAAATTTTTTAAAAAATGGGTATAGGATTTCGGTAGAATTCTTATGTGGGCATAGTGTTTTCCTATTTAGAATCTAATAAAAAACTCTAAAAAAAACTAAAAAGTATAAATAAAATTTTGAAAACATATAAAAATATTTAAAAAATACTTAAAACAAAGAAACATTTAAAAAAAAAAAAAATCTTAGGTAAAACGTGTATCTCATCTCATTAACGGGCTCGGCCTTCTATATCAGCCCATACAACAACCATAAACAAGTCTAACATAAAATCTGTGTTCGATTTTCCCAAGTTATTATTAATTCCAAAGGCAACCTGAGTGTGTGTTTTAAGGATCCGTTCGCCAATTGTTCGACAATTGGTCCCTGAGAAATTTGGGTGCATTGTAAAAACTCGAACTCACTGCTCTCTGCCACTGCTTCCTTCCAAATGAGAGGAAGCATCGGAAGAACGCTTTCTCGGCCCAACCCCATTGGTTTTTCCAATGCCACCAGACAGTCTCTAATCCCCTTCTCCACTTCCTCCTCCTCTCCCACCGGTGGCGGGGGTGGTCGTGGCCGGGGACGCGGCTCTGGTTCCCCTCAGTTTGACTTCGCCTCCCCTGGTAAGCCCGAACCTGACGAGCCCGAGTCCAAGATCGACCCGCCCCCTCCCGGGATTGGACTCGGGCACGGACACGGCCGTGGCAGACCCGTCCCTTCCTCCCCTGCGCTCCCCAACTTCTCTTCATTCATTTCCTCCATCAAACCCCCACCGGCTGGCCGCGGCCATTCAGTTCCACCACCGCCAGATTCAGCGCCCAAGCAACCTATTTTCTTCAAGAAAGAAGACGGGCCCGCAAACTTGTTGGACGCGGCTAAAAGTTTCACTGACCGGAATCTCCCTCCGAGCATAATCCCTGTATCGACTGGCAGCGGTCGCGGAAAACCCCTGAAGCAACCGAGCCCAGAGGCTCAATTTGTTGAAGAGAACCGGCATACCCGAGCCCGGAAAAGCCCTGCCCAAGCCCAAGCCCAAGCCCAAACCCAAGATGAACGAGGAAGAGCGCCGAGGATGACCCGAGAAGAAGCTGTGAAAAACGCGGTAAAGATTCTATCACGTGGTGGTGGAGACGGCGACGGTGAAATCGGAGAGAGCATTGGTGGTGTTAGAGGCGGAAGCAGAGGAGTATACAGAGGGAGAGGTGCACCTGGGCGGGGCCGAGGAAGAGGACTTTACAGAGGGAGGGGGAGAGGCAGGGCTGGGGACTCGAAGGAGGATGCGTATGGAGCGGGGCTCTATCTAGGTGACAATGCCGATGGGGAGAAGCTGGCCAAGAGGCTTGGCGTTGAGACCATGAATCAGTTGGTTGAAGGTTTTGAGGAGATGAGTGGAGCAGTGCTGCCTTCGCCTTTGGAGGACGCCCTTGTGGACGCCACGGATGTTAATTATGCGGTTAGTGATCATGTCATTTGGGTTGTGAACAATTTCTGAATAAAATTATAGTTAAATGAGTTAAGTGCTGCACCTTTTCATATGATCAAGATATCTCTATGAGAATTCTTTTTGGCTTCAATTTCTAGTTTTAGCGAATGGGGTCTTTTGTTTTGGATAAATTGGATGAGCAAGTGATTATTGCTTATGAATTACAGATTGAGTGCGAGCCAGAGTATTTGATGGGCGAGTTTGATCAAAACCCAGATATTGATGACAAACCACCAATTCCACTCCGTGATGCACTTGAGAAGATGAAGCCGTTCTTGATGGCATATGAGGGCATTCAGAGTCAAGAAGAGTGGGAGGTAAGATTTTATGGGTCATATGTTATTCAACATTGCTGCTAATTTTAAGGTTCCTTTGCTCAATTGAGTTTTGATGCTTAAGGAATTAAAATATGGTGGGATCATTGAACTTATTCATCTGGTGTGTGTGTGGGGGGGGGGGGGGGGGGGGGGGGCTGGGGGTTCAATGATTTCCATTTAGTGCTTGATATTTCAGGCTTTTTATTTGTTGAATATGGTCCCCAAGAGAATCATGTAACCTTGGATGCTTTAAAACTTATCCTCTTTAAATGATGTCCCTAATCATATGGCGATTTCTTTTCGTACCTGGTCCTTGACAGTTGACAGTGTCTATCCTTTTATAGGTGACTCAGTTACCTTATTTTTTGAACTAATTGGTAGGTAGGTATTACCTACAAGAACGTTATTGTCCTCAGCTGTCATATAGGAAACAAGGGATGATAATGAAGTCCAAAATTTTCAGAAGTAAGAACTTGGGTCCTAATTTGATAATGGGTTTAAACTCAGCTCGTCCAAGGCAATTTTCCTTTTGTTTGTATTTGTTTCTACTTAAAAAGATTAATTGATGAGAGTGTTTTATGAATGGTTGGTAGACACGGGTAGACTAGTTGAAACTGATAGAGTGGAGGGGGGAAGGTATCGGGCTGCTTTTCAATGATTTGGAGGTTTTTCCTTTGATTAATTAATATAAAGTTTCAGTACTTATAAAAAACATTAATATAAAGTTTCAGGCTACTAGTTACAGCTGATATTGTGACATTCTGTGTCAAGTTTCAGGCTTTTTGTTTGTTGTATTTGGTACCCAAGAGAATCATTCATTCATGTAACCTAGGACACTTAAAAATTTTCTCTTCTTTAGATGATGCCCCTAATTTTATGGCGATATCTTTTAGTACTTGACCTCTGACAGTGTTTGTATCGCTTTATAGATGATTGAGTGACCTTATTCGTTGCGCTGATTGTTATGTGATTGCCTAGAAGATGGATATTATCTCAGCTCTCATATAGGAATCAAGTGATGCTATCAAAGTAGCATTTTCAGCCCACATTCCTTTCTTAAAGAGGAAGGATAAGAAATGCAAAAAATTTGCTGAACAAGGTCAACATACCTCCCAAAGTATACAAGTCTAACATGTGGAATACTATAAAATAATTTTGTTAATATATAATTTACTTTAGATAACTTATGTATGAGGGTCTAGGCCATCCTTAAAGCTTGCGGAATTCTACTATATTCATTCTCTCTTTTTTTTGATCAGTAAAAGATAGATATTATATATATGAATGAAATAAGCATAGCCTTTGTACACAGAAAGTATACATAAAAACTCCTAATTACATTCTAAAAATGATAAATTAAAGAGAAGAATTCCTGAACATTATTCCCATGTAATACAATAGTGGAAAACCTTTCCCAACACATTGGAGTGTGGAGAAAAAAATTCTTCAACTCGGTCATTGTGCGTTCTTTATCTTCAAAGCAACTCGTATTTCTTTCCGTCCAAATGCACTTCATAATATACAACGGAATAATCTTCCACACTACTGCCACTTGATGGCAGCCTTGCATCTTTGACCAACAACCTAACAAATCCACCACCCTCATAAACCCAAGCAACATCAACCTTTAAAAAGATCTCATCCCACAACACTCTTGTCACCTCACAGTGTAGTAAGAGATGGTCCATAGATTCTCCATTCTTCTTGCACATGTAGCATCAATCCAATACTACACATCCTCTCTTCTTCAAGTTGTCCATGGTCAATATCTTCCCAAGAGCAGCACTCCAAACGAAAAAAAGCTACTTTAGAAGGCACAAGAGACCTCCAAATATTCTTTCAGGGGAACGGCGCAATATCAAGTTGTGCTAAGATGTTATAATATGCCTTAACTATACATATCTTGTGGTTATTAGACCTCCACTTCAAACTATCTTGCCGTGCCATAAGAATCTCCGTAGAATATAGTAAGCTGAAAAATTCTGAAACAATAGGTAATTCCCAATCATGGAAATCCCTTTTTAAAAGAGTATTCCACTGGTGCGCACCATGAGAAAATAAACATGCCGCTGAAGCCTCCCTATTCGTTGCAATACGGTATAAGGCCAGAAAAGCCCTTTCCAATGCGTGGTCTCCACACCACACATCCCGCCAAAATCTAATTCGAATGCCCTCACCAACTACAAAGCGAATTGGATTTGCAAAACATGGTCATCCCTTTCTTATATACTTGCATAAACCCACACCATACCCCCCTCTCACTTCCTTAGAGCACCAACCACTCCAAGTGACATTATATCTAGCGTCAATAATATCCTTTCACAATGATCCCCTCTCTAAATGATATCTCCAAATCCATTTTTCCAGTAATGCTTTATTAAAAGTTCTCTAAGTACACACTCCCAACCCCCCATTCACAATTGAGGCACATATAGTCTTCCATCTAACCAAATGGAATATCTTCTCCTCCCCCATGCCTCCCCATAAGAACGCCTTAAATAGTTTCTCCATTCTGTTCACCACTCCTACAGGCATAGGAAACAAAGATAAAAAATAAGCAAGGAGGTTTGTGAGAATACTCTTGATAAGAGTGAGGCGGCCCCCTTTTGATAAATACATCCGTATCTAGCCAGCCAACCTTTTCTCTATCTTCTCCACTACCCATCCCATATAGCTCTATTATTGAAAGTTGCTCTCAGCGGAAGGCCCAGATATTTCATTGGAAAAGAGGACACTAAGTTGAGGATATTAGAGACCGCACCCACAGGAACCATCTTAGACTTGTCCAAATTCACCTTTAACCCTGACATTGCTTCAAAGCAAAGTAACAATGCTTGTAAAGTTTGGATTTGGCTACTATTTGCTTCACTAAAAACTAACATATCATCTGCAAAAAGGTGTGAGATGATGATAGGGCCACTAAAACCATTGCCCACCTGAAAGCCCGGTAAGAAACCTCTCCCAACAGCAGACTACACCATCCTACTTAAAGCCTCCGTGACTATGACAAATAGAAGAGGAGATAAGGGATCTCCCTGCCGCAATCCCCGCGAACTATAAAAAAAATACTGCAGGTGTGCCGTTAACTCGAATTGAGAATCGGGCGGTTGAAATACAATGACCCATCCATGCAATCCACCTATCCCCAAAACCACATCTCTCAAGCAAATGTAAGAGAAATTCCCAATTCATATAATCAGATGCCTTCTCCAAGTCAGGCTTGTTCAGAACACCCGAACCTCTCCCCTCCATAATTTGTAGTCCAAGCACTCTTTTGCAATGAGTACTGAATCAAGAATTTGTCTCACACGAATAAATACGTTCTAGGACTTGGAGATAATATGTTCCAACATCGGGCTAAGCCGGTTAGCAAGAGCCTTCAAGATAATCTTATAAATGCTACTAACTAGACTTATAGGCTAAAAGTCTTCAATAGTCAATGCCCCGTGTTTCTTGGGAATGAGAGCAATAAAGGTCGCATTAAAGGATTTTTCGAACTTTTGAATAGAGTGAAATTCACTGAAAACCTGCTTAATGTAACCTTTCACAATGTCCCAACAAGTTTGAAAGAAACCCATTGTAAAACCATCCTAGGGTAGTTCATTCTTTGAACAAAGTATACTTAAATCCTAGGGTAGTTCAAGCTGTAGCAACCTCAATTCCCTGCAAACCTTTGTCCTTCCTCCGGACTTTTTGTTTGGTTGCATATTTAGTAGGGATGTAAGAGAAAACCGAGAAATTGACCTAACCAAACAGGTCGGATTCAGTTCATTGGCCCTAAAATTTTTAAAATCCAGTTCAGTCCCGATTCTCATGATTTCGGAACCGAATGTACCGAAATATATATTTTTAAAATTTTTATATTATATATATTATATGAGATATATATTATACATATTATAATATTAATATAACATGAAATTTTAATCTTATTATGCATGTTTCCTTGATATAAAATTACTCTTAAACATAAATGTTAATATTAAGTTATTATTTAACCTTACATATTAAGTCACATACTTGCATATATAATATGGTATAAGCATAACACACACATGCGCACATGCGCGGGCTCGCACACACACACACATATATATTTATAAGTATATTTTTATACATTTTGAAGTGACTTACATATTAAGTTACATACTAACTTAATTACTTACATTTTCTAGTAAGTTACTTGACAAGTAACATATATACATATATATATTATATGGAAAATGATAGGATTACTACCCTTCTACTACTCATCTACTACTCTTTTTATATTTGATTTTTTTTTTAATTTTTTATTTTACTTAATGGTTAAGGAAGTAACTATTAGTAAAAAAATATATTTTTTTAATTTTTTCCTAATGATTAAAGATGTTAAAAAAATACAAAAAATAAAATGATTAAAAAAATAAAAAATTTCAAATATAGTGTAAGTAGTAAAGGAGTAGTGAACCGGTTGGAAGGGTATCATTACCCATATTATATATATGTATTGCAGTGACATTTTTTTTTTGATAAGTAATAAGTAGATTTTATTCATACGAATGAAATAGGCATAGCCCGTGTATACAAGAAGTATATAAAAGAACACCTAAAGACATTCTCGGATAAGGAAAGAAGTCATGGACATTGTTTCCATCAAGTACAATGGCTGAAAACCAAAGCATTAAAGTGCGCATAAAAAAATTCTGAAGTTTCGCCATTGTGCACTCCCTATCTTCAAAGCATCTCTCATTCCTCTCCAACCATGTGCACTACATGATAGACAACATGATCATCTTCCACACTGCCGCCATGTGAGGACAGCCTTGAATCTCCTTACAACAAGCCAATAAATCCACCACCTTCGAAGGCAATTCCCAAGCAATATCCATTCTTCTAAAAATCTCATTCCAAAGCCCCCTTGTGGCCTCACAATGCAATAGTAAGTGGGCCACAAATTCTCCGCGTAGTAAATAACACATATTGGTACATAAGGGATAATATTTATCAAACCTATCATATGTAGTAAATAACACATATTAGTATATTATATAGCACTTGTTAATTAGAGTATGTGCAATATATTTTGAGTTGAAAATAATGTTTTGGGCTCTAAAACTCATATTTGGGCTAAAAGAATTATTCATTTGGATTAAGAAAAACCAACCAGCCCAACAAAAAAGCCTAAAATCGAATCACTATGTAAAACCGAGCCGGACTGAAAAACTGAAAATTCTGGTTCCCTGGGTGAACCAGTTGGTTTCGGTTCTCAGAATCTCAAAACCGACTTAGGGTGTGTTTGGGAACACAAGTATTCTCAGATATTTCCTTCATAAACATCACTTAAACACAAAATATTTTGCAATTTCAAATCTAACTTTTTCATTTAATCATTACCTAATTTTTAAAATTTTCCAAACTACCAAACAAAACACAAAAAAATACCATTTTATAAATTTCAAAACAAAAATAATCTTAAATGAACTTTTTCTTTACTTTCCCAAAATCCAATAAAACATCTTAACTTAAACCATTTAACTACTATTTACAGAAATTCTAATTCTGTATTTGGTTGTTGAAGTGAGTTCAACTCATCTCAAACTAATCATTGATGGAATCCACTACTTTTTTTACTTCCCATAAAAAAGTTAAATTCATCTCAACGTACTTCATACATTCAAACACATCTCAATGGGACCCACAAAATATTACTATTCACAGATAAACTCAAATCACCTCAGCATCCAAATGCAACCTAAGTATCCAAACGAGCCCTTAGACCAATTTGGTTCACTAGTACGTCCAAAATCGGACACAATTGATTACACTAAAAATATTTAGGCATTTTTTTGAACTACTGTAGGAAGATGCTTGTAGTCTCGATTTATTGCCCTCCGAGCCCCACCAGCCACCACATGCCTAATCTATCCATTCCCCGCGCCGTATGAATTCCAATGACCCTTGCCCCATCCTCAAAGGATGAACGTGTGATCACAAACATGGATCTCAAAGGCGGTGTGTATGGATCACACATGCCATCGTTTCCTCCTGTCAAGGCCCCCCCCCCCCCCGGGCGCGGGGGGTGCCTTTTCAGCCTTGAGCACGTGGTGCCCAACTACTTTGTCTCTTCGGTCCCTTGCCAGCCAACCACCCACTGCCCCCTACCCACCCACTCGTGCTGTCGCCTGAAACTCTCTGGAATAACTGCTTGCAGCCACCTGTTCTTCCAAACACAGAGTCTCACTTGGGCATCTGATTTGGTTGTCTTTTGTTCCAATTTTTTTTTAGGGAAATTTGGTCGGTATTCCCAGGTGCTTTGCCCTGTTTCAGATTTGCCCCATGTACAAAATTTTGAAGATAACACCTTGTGCGATGACATACTTGAAATATGGTCCCTCTGCCTCAAATTCCACTGACGTCATGGAAAGTTCTAATTTTTTTTAAATATATTGATATATTTTTTTTAATTTTTAATTTTAATATATTTAATTAAAAAAGGAAAAATTATACATTTATAAAATTATAAAAAAACGACTAGAGGACTGGTAGGGAAGGGAAGCCCTCCCCACCAGCCACCATAGGGGGCTGAATCTGGCCTCCCCATGCTGTCACAGGCCTCAATGCCACCATGGTAGGCTAGATTCAGCCACCACCTGGTGGCCCAGGTCTTGACCATCCAGTGGGTGGAGGGTGGCCAAACCACATGGCTTGGCAGGGCAGAGGAGATCCCCTCCCCACCTGCCCCCTTTTTTTTATAATTATTATATTTAAATTAAAATTGTTTTTAACAAAAATTTACCCTTTGTTTAAAAAAAGAGATTTCCATCTTGAAGTCTTGCATGCTGCCATGTGTATTATGTTAATATTGATGGAAAAAAATTGTAACAGGGGACCAAATTTCTAGTCTATCGTAGCACATGGGGTAATTCATCAAAATAAATTCCATAGGGGTGAATCTCAAAAGTGGCATGCACAAGTGGTCAATGGTCAAATTTCCCTTTATTTTGCTTTTTTGGGAAGCTTGATCTACCATCACTTATAAAAACATAAAAAGGCTCAATATACCAAGATCTTCAAAGTGTCTAGCTTCTCCTTCACTTTGTGAGAACATGTGTTTTCTTTTGGTGGGAAGTGGCTTTTGTCCACCTATCCTATCCGGGACTACGCAGATGTGGGTTTGGTGATCTTAAACTATTGTCTCGATCTAGTCGAAGTCAGTGTCACCCTCCTATTGCAAGAAGCTCCTGCAATAGATTATTTAAAGCAATCTAACCAACGGATTGCTTCAACAATTACCATAACGGTGACGAACTATGGGACCAAATCAATCATTCGATACCATTTCCTGATTTGTTTTTTACTTGCTTTGTATCTAGTGTTTTGTGGGAATTGTCAGGGAACTTCACCCCTCCTAATGTACATCTCTTTTTGTTAATAATGAAATTATTTTGCTCCAAAATTAAAAGAAGGGGCTGACTTCCCATTGATAGACTTGTGTTATTGAGATCATTGTTTGTTTGGATGTGAGGATGGCAATTGTCTTTTGTTGGATTTTCTACACTGGTATTTTAAGTTCAGGGAATACTTTGAATGCAGCCTGTGAAGTTATGTTGTTCTTTTCTGTTTATTTTTCAAGCATAGTTTATTTATTCATCCAAATATCAATAGGGAAGTTATAATGCTTATATGCATTATCTTCAGATTACAAAATGTCAGTCAGACATTTAACATTATTGCTTGTATGCTATTTGATTTAAGGGAATTATTTAATGCGCTTTGAAATGTTATATTTTGGTGGGAATTATAGTACAACACTTGTGTACTGTGCAATTTGTTCCTTTTTCTTTTATTAAAAAATGTATCCAGCTCTTTTCTATCTTCATCTTTCTGACCCTTCTCATTTTATTAGGAAATCATGAAAGAGACAATGGAGAGAGTTCCATTGTTGAAAGAGATTGTTGATTACTATAGTGGACCAGATAGGGTAACTGCAAAGCAACAACAAGAAGAGTTAGAACGGGTTGCAAAAACTGTTCCTATCAGTGCACCTGATTCTGTAAAGCGGTTTGCTGACCGTGCAGTTATTTCTCTTCAGGTTAGTATTTGGCCTTGGCATCCTGAATCTCTTGTTATTTCTACAATGTGCATGAGTTTCTCTTTGTAGGGTACTTGCACCTCTCCCCTCTCTCTCTCTCTCTCTCTCTCGATATATATATATCTATATATTCAAGGTCTGTTTATCTGTCTATTTGAGTCACGTTCCTACAAGCAACACATTTATGTGTATGTTCAGTGTTATCCCCACTGTCTGTTGAAGGGGCTATAGTCGGTTTCACTTTGGCATCTTTTTACTGACAAGCATATTGTATTCCCGCATGGGCAAAACAGTCTTGAGACCTGTGAAAAGGCACATTTTTGGGCCCCGTGTCTGTGCCTTCTAGAGGCTTGGGACAACGGGCACCATTTTTTTGCACCTGGACCATTTTTACTTATTTATTCACCACAATTGATCTCATCTGTTCATTTGTTAAATGAAAGATCTAGTGATTGCTTTCACTTGACTTAAAGCAAACTCTTTACTTCCATACACAAAGTATTTACTCCCCAAACTACTCGAAAGTCTCCGGATTCAGATATTGTAAATGGTGAACTTGGACAATCTTTCTCTTTGACAAGCGTCTAACAGTGTTTTAACTATGATGTCATTTATAATAATATAAGGAAAGGGTGTGACAGATCATTCTGTTGGACTTCAAGAGACATCGATAGATGATATGATTACAAATATTCAGACTTATTTTATCCTGCTGCAAAATATAGAGAACATTTTCTTTTGTTTGGCATGACTCCTCTTATACACCGTATCTGCTAATACTTTTTGCTGGTCCAAATGTCTTGCATCTTAATTGGGCCATCGGGGGCTGGTTCTATATGATGATTTGGGTTGGTGGTTATGGAGCACTATGTAAAATTGTTATTCAATTGTAAACGTACATGCTAAGATCATCAATGTTGAAAGTATCATGAGTTTTTAGTGATGTAATTATGCGTGGTTGGAACTTATCAGTGTCTAAGGCCGGATCCAGATCCTTAATTCTGCCTTCTCCTGTGTTACATTCTCCTTGAAATTTGTTCATCATGTGTCATTCAGGTTGTTGGCAATGATTATTAGTCAGGGAAAGTAAAATTTTATTAATTAGGAGCAACAATGTCTTCTCTCATCTTCTTTTCACCCTTTGTGCCCACAAGGGGAAAAGGGAAAAAGATATTAATTGAGATGAAAGCTAGAGGTTTAAGTAGACAAGGTGGGCTTAAGACAAAAGTCAGTCCTTAAAATATTAGCATGTCAGGCCAAATTGATTGGGCTTCTTTTATTAATTGTGGTTTGTATGTCCAACCTATGTTTGCTTGAGTATCAGAAACACGATCAGGACCATACGTGTTGACATCGGTTTTAGTTGATAAATTATACTGATAATTTCATCAGCAACTTTTTTATTTAAATTTTTTATTGGAGAAAGAAATTTTGTTAATGGTACAGAATGCCTGCCTTGGTGTGGTATGGTCACTGACAATGCTGGAACAAGGCAAGAATTTAACCGACTTGAACTTACTGCATGTAGCTTGGCAAAGGGTTTCATCTTTTATTGCATATATTGTTAATCTAAGACATTGTAATTGATCCATTTTAGACTTTTGTTGGATGGCCATTGTGTTGTTGGAATATGAAATGCATGCAAACGATAGGCTTTCAATAATAATTTGCAGAAACTGTGAGTTTGATGTACTTGCACATGAAATTTTTGTATAGCTGCAAGTTATGGTCATAATTTTTTCCTTTTGCTTTCCAATTTCAAACAAGCTAATAGGGAATAGGCAATCCTGAGCTTACTACATAGAGATGTCTATTTGAACTAGATTTATTTGGAATGTGTTGCTTGGATGTTTGACACAAGAAAATTTTGCAACGCAGAGCAATCCCGGCTGGGGATTTGACAAGAAATGCCAGTTCATGGATAAGCTTGTGGGGGAGGTTTCTCATCATTACAAATAATCTATGAAAACTCATCTTGCCTTGATATTGAGCTTCTATTTGATTGGCGCCTAAGATACGACATTCTCAGGAATGGTAGGCGTGGTTGATGATACCTGTTATGTAGACTATTTTGATTATGCTATAGCTATAATTTTTTTAATTCGAGGATTTTGCGCCTTAGCTCTTTTACTGTTTAACAGTTGTCTTTCAAGTTCCTTTTGCAAGGATTACGCCATTCATGAAATAATTTTGCTTGGCATTAGGCATAATGGCATCTGAATGATGTCCTTAGCGTTTTCAATATTCATACTCAAGAAATTGCTAGAACTTGTTGCACTGCTTCAATTGTTCCTGTTAAATTGTATCAAACCAACTCCAGAAATGTGGAAAGCCACTTGCATGTTCTTTTCTTTCCTTCTTTTGTTATTTGTTTTGATTTGTTTTGTTTTTATGGTTTTTTTTTTCTTTTTTTGAGAGAATGCTGAATCCTTCTCGCTGCACCTCCTTCAAGTAGTGTTTCTAAACGGGGGCTGATAATCTCAGTCCGGTTTTCTTTGATTATGCAGTTCAGATGATATGAGATGTTTTGTTAAAAGTTGAATAAAATATTGTTATAATATAATTTTCATTTTGGGATTTGAAAAAGTTGATTTTTTTATCATATTTTGTATGGGAGTTTGAGAAAATTGTAATACTTATATGAGATGAGATGAGATGAAATGTTAGAAATATTCAGCTTTGTCTCAGTGTAGACTATATATAGACCGAGCTGAGGAGTTTTTTTACAGACTAGAGATTTTCTTGTTATCCTTTTTTGTCTTTTTTAAGTGATTATATTCATTAAAAATAGAGTAGTTACATGTAACATACTACTATCACATTTTCATCTTACTTTATAAATGTGACACTTAATCGTTGAATCATATCTTATTTCTCATCATAGTGGGATAGAAGCAGGATAATGATCTAGGATGTTAATTTTTCTTAAAAATATATTGGAATTAATAACGTATTTTTAAACTTGTTTTCTTGGGATTTTTTTTTTTTTTTTTATCAGTAAACAAGAATTTTATAGATGATAGATAGGCATTATGTAAGTACATGGGACATATACAAAAGCGACTATTGATATGCATTCCATTAAAATCTATTAACAATGTAATAAAGTACTAAAAGGGGAGTTCTAATTGCCTCTTGTGATCCTCGTAACTTCTTCCAATTTACTTCCTCCAAAGACAATCATAGGCAAATTGGGACCATCTTCCATTGAGCATTACCACGGAAGCAAATCCCATTTTAGCAAATAATGAATTTCATAGTATCTTGGCAACCTCAAAGTGAAGCAATAATAAGTGATTAATAGTATTTCCACTCTTTTTGAACCTACAACACCAATGCATTATAATACAAAAATTCTACTCAACTTCCTACTATTCACACCACACTCCACACTCCATCTTTTTTTTAATTTTTTTTATCAAATATATTTTTATATGAATAGTGAATAAAAAATTATAAATAGTTTAAAAAAATAAATTAAAAAAAAAATTTTAAAAATATTAAAAAATATTAAAAAGTGTGGAGTGTGGGGAGGATGAATAGCAAAACCCATTATAATAATCTAGCATTTAAAGAACTTCAGATATAATTATTCTTTCTTAAATCATCTACAGTAATCTTTCAAAGGAGGCTGTTATATAAAGAATGTACCTTTAGGAGTACCATTCTCCCATGGGAATGAGCTTGCATTGTACATGATGAGAGACTTGTAAGTCTATAGAGTAAGGCTAAATATAAGTTTCAAATAGACAAGTCTCGTATAAGACTTTTGTAAAAAAGTAGATCTTATTAATAAAGAATATTCTTTTTTACATTTTTTTAATGTGAGGTTTACTTTTTTACAAAGGCTTGTGCGAGATTTTTCTATTTTGAATTTATACAAATTATTTCTCTTATAGAAAACAGACGGTAAACTTCCATTTATTTGTAAAAGATTGGACAATCTTATTAGCCTCGCCCACCCTTTACGATTTGTAAAAATATTGGGTCTAAATATTTATGAGAGGGTTACTTTTTTAATGTTGTTTTGGTATTTGTTACATAAATTGATATAAAACCTTAAGATGAAAATTATTTAGAACGATTTGGTGTATTAAATTACAGTAACTTTGAATCACCAAAACATTAAATAATAAATAAGAAGACTATACTTTGCTATAACTAACTTTTTCCCTCATTAATATTAAGGTGTTGGAATACCTTATGGTGCCCCCAATAAGTTGGTGGCCCGAATCTTTTACTTTCCTCTTTTCAACAAAACAATCAATTCATGACCCAATAACTGTGGCTGGTTGTGCTGGTCTGAAGAGGTTATCATGGAGGAGGAGTTGTCCAAGCAATGGAAGAGACTATGTCTCACTGAGAAGGAAAAGAAAGGGGCCGTTCTACCATCTTCTTCTTTAGCAAACACTATGAAAAAAAAAAACATTTATGTCTGTTGGTTATGATTGTGGCGGATAAAATTGTCAACAAGGAGGCTTTCAAAAGCACAATGACTAAAGTATGGAAATGTGAGAGCTGGCAACAATTCTCAGAAATCGGTGCTAACAAGTTCCTCATTGAGTTCGACAGAGAAAAGGACATGATGTGAGTGATAAATGGCAGACCGTGGTCCTTTGATAGATGGCTCTTATGTCCTTAGGTGTTCAATGGGTCTATGGCCATCGATGAAGTCTTTTTTAACAAGGAGGAATTCTAGATCCAAGTGCATAACCTGCCATTTGACTACATGAACTAGGAGTTTGGTCATCAGATTGGTTGTAATATGGGAAGGGTGATTAAAGTCCATATTGATGATAGAGGCATAGGATGGGGAAGGTTCCTTAGAATAAGGGTTGAAGTAGACATAACTAAAGCCCTTCTAAGAGGAATGTTCATCATAATGGACGAGAAGAAATCATGGGTGCATATTAAGTACGAGAGGCTGTGTTCTTTATGTTTCAAATGTGGAGTCATCAAGCACTCCTTCAGCCTTTGTCCTAACAGTCAGTGAGGGGGTGGTCAGCTCCAATATGGGGCTTGGTTAAGAGCTCCAACAATAAGGAAAAATGAGCTGCAGTATAAAAGATATAGATAGTGTAGAGGATAACCAGTCTGCTCAGCCTGATTCTCAGCCATGGAGGAAGGAAGGGGAGGACAGGGAAGATACTAAAAACGGCAAAGCGGAAATTAAGGGAAGGGATCAGATGTTTTCTGAGGAAACTGATTCTCTTGAGGCAACAGTAGCTAGCATGGCAAAGATGCAGGATCTTGGGGATGTGACAAGACCAAAGCAAAAGCTAAAAATGGAAAGTGGAGAAAAGCTGACCGAGAAACTGAATGCATTTTCAGACCCAGTTGAGTAGGCATGCAACATGCTTGGAGTGAAGAAATCAGGTTTGAGCAATGGGGACAATGAGGCTGACAAGATAATAAATGATTTTAGCAATGGCCCCAGACCTCCTCAGGGAAATGAGCTCACAATGAATCTAATGGACCACTTTCACTCGATTTATCAATTTTTTTCAAACCAGGTTAGTATGCTTAAACAGTCCAAAAAAACTGCCAACTGGAAGAGGAGGGCTAGAGACACCTGCTTTGAGAGCTTATCCTTAGGAGTGGGAGGCAACTCAGACTGTCCAACTAGGAAAAAAAGAGTAATAAACCAAGCCTCAGCAATTGATGGCCATATCATTAGCAAGAGAATCTGAACCAAGAAAAATGGCAACATCGACACTAGTAACTCAAAAATGGTGGAGGCTGTTGAACAACCCCACCAAGGCCAATGAGTTGCCTTAGCTAGAACTTTCGGGGGCTTAGGAACCCCAAGACAGGTCATGACCTGCATCGAATGGTGCAAAACAAGCTCCCATCTTTTGTTTTCTTGATGGAGACAAAGTGCAAGAGAACTAAAATTGAAGCCATTAAAAAAAAGGTCTGAGTTTTGAAAACAATTTTGTTATTGACTGCAAGGGCAGGAGTGGAGGGTTAGCCTTCCTCTAGAAAGAGGACATAGAGGCTGCAATGCACTCTTATACCCAACACCACATTTCTCTTATGGTAAAGAGGGTTGATGGGGGAAAGGAGTGGATGCTGACTGGTTTTTATGGTAGCCCCTATATCAATAAGAGGAACGATTGCTGGCAACTTCTCCAAGCTATTAAGCCAGTGAATCCTAGAGGGTGGCTTTTTGTAGGGGACTTTAATGAGATACTTAGTTTTAGTGAGAAATGGGGTGGGGCTTTGAGACCATAGAATCAGATTCAGGCATTTAGAGCTGTTTTTGAGGCCTATGATCTTTGTGACATGGGTTCTATTGGTAATAAATACACTTGGACTAATGGGAGACATGGAGAGGCCTTCACTAAGAAAGTCTTGATAGAGCCCTATGCAATGCCCCTTGGGCTGAGAATTTCCCAAACTCGAAGGTGCACACTCTACCTGCCTTAAGCTTAGACCATTGCCCTTTGCTTATTTCCTTGGAAGTGAGCCAGATCCACTTGTTTAGGAAGGTTAAGCCCTTTAGATTTAAAGCAAGTTGGTCTTTGAGGAAGGATTATCACAAACTTATGGAGGAAGCATGGAAAAAACCCAGAGAGTCGGAGAATAAACTGGAATCCATTAATGAGGGCCTAAATCTGTACAAGCAGCAGCTAATGCAGTGGAGTAAAGGAATCTGGGGCAACTCTAAAAGAGAGATGGTTGACCATCAAACCCTATTATCTAAACTTCAAAGAGACAATAAAGGCCACCTTAATGAGCCTATCAAGCAAGCACAAAAGGCAATAAACAACTTACTATAGGAGGAAAACCTCATATGGCAATAGAGAGCCAAATAGAGGTGGCTAAGGGAGGGTGACAGAAATACAAAATATTTTCATAAATGTGCTTCTTTAAGAATAAAGAATAATGTGATCAAGAAGTTGGTGAATGAACATGGGCAGGAAGTGTAGTCAATAGAGGGCATTAATTCTCTTTTCCAAGATTATTTTAAATCACCACCTCTACACTAGAACAAATTGCTGAATGCTTGGAGCCAATGAAACATCGTGTAACAGATGCCCAAAATGCCATGCTCACAAGGCCATACACCAAGCCGGAGGTCGAAGAGTCTCTCTTCCAAATGGATGGTCTCGACTCCCCTGGCCTAGATGACTTCCCTACATTATTTTACCAAAAACATTGGTCCCTCATTGGAGATCAGGTATGTGTAGCTATGCTCCTTGTTTTGAATTCTAATGGTAACCTCTTTGATATCAATAACACCTTCATTTCTTTAATTCCCAAGAAAAAAGAACCCCTAAAAAGTGGCTGATTTTAGGCCCATCTCCTTGTGTAATGTGATTTATAAACTCATTTATAAGGTAGTGGCAAACAGATTAAAGATTTTTTTGCCTTTCATCATCTCTAGCTCTCAATCTACCATTGTTTCTAATAGACTCATCTCTGACAATGTAATAGTGGCTTTCGAAGCCTTGCATACTATGAAGTGTAAATGTCAGGCAAAGAGGATTACATGGCATTGAGGCTGGATATGACCAAAGCTTATGACAGGTTGGAGTGGAGTTTCTTAAGGGTTGTACTGCACAGGTTGGGTTTTTGTAACCAATGGACAAATTTGGTGATGAAGTGCATTGAGATTGTTTCCTATTCTATCCTTATTAATGGCATCCCTCAAAAATCTTTCCACCCATCTAAAGGTATACGACAAGGGGATCCTCTCTCATCATACATTTTTATCATATGTGCTGAGGCCCTCAGTAATCTGATCAGTAATGCTGAAGGAAAGGGTTTGATCCATGGGGTCCCCATTGTAAGAGGACAAATCAGAATTTTCCACCTTTTCTTTGCTGATGATTGTCTTCTTTTCTGTAAGGCCAATGCCATAGAATGGAGCAGGTTATTTGGCTTGTTGAGGGCTTATGAAACAGCCTCAAGTCAGATGCTTAATCTTGAGAAAACTTCCATCCTTTTCAGCAAGAACACAACAAAGGCAGCTCAACAATACATCCTATCCATTGCTGGGGTGAGGCATGCCAAGTCCTATGAGAAATATTTGGGCTTGCCCTCTGTGGTTGGAAGAAATAAAGGCAAATCATTCAAAGGAGTTTTAGACAACATCAGATCAAAAATCAGTAACTATAGAGCTAAGATGCTCACTCAAGCAGGAAAGGAGATATTCATAAAAGCTATGGTCCAAGCTCTCACAACCTATACAATGAATGTTTTTGAAATGCCTAACACTCTCCTCAAAGCTATCAATAGTGTGATACATAATTATTTGTGAGGGCAGCAAGGCAGTGAACATATGATGCATTGGATCTCTTGGAAAAGGATGGGAAAGGCTAAATCTGAAGGGGGGATGGGCTTTAGGGACCTTGAGGCCTTCAATAAAGCCATGTTGGCTAAACAATGTTGGAGGTTGATCCATCACACTGACTCTCTTGCAACTCAGGTGATGAAGGCAAAGTGCTACCTGAGATCCACCTTCCAAGAGGCAAAGCTAGGCTCAAAACCATCCTATGTTTGGAGAAGCTTCTTAGTAGCCAGACCCCTTGTGGAGGCAAGATCCTATTGGAGAATTAGGAATGGGAAGGATGTTCAGATTTGGAAGGATAAATGGCTTGCTTATCCTGAACCCAGCAAAATTCAAAGCTTTGTCAGGTTGATGAAGGATAATGCAACAGTGTCAACCCTCATTGATCCTATCACTAAGCAGTGGAATAATGGTCTTGTGCAGGATATTTTTGCCCCAAGATAAGTTGAGATCATTCTGAGAACTACGATAAGTTGTCTTAATAGTAGGGATAGGCTTATTTGGCAAGGATCAAAGGATGGGACCTTTTCAGTAAGAAGTTGCATATCACAAGGAACTCGAGTTGAGCCTAACTGAATCAGAGCAAGCCTCAAGCAGTACCTCATTCAAAGGAGTCTAGCAACAGTTGTGGCAGATCAAAGTCCAACCTGGAGATAAAGTTTTCCTTTGGAGATTCTGCCTTGAGGCTCTCCCTACTCTATCAAACCTATACAAGAAAAGAATTGTGGACCACCCTCTTTGACCTATCTGCAGCATGGAGGAGGAAAACACAGCCCATGCTATATGGAGATGTGAGTCTGCAAGGGACGTGTGGAGTTAGTGCTCAAAAAGTCTACAAAAATGTTATCTCCCATATAGGTCTATGCTGCAGCTGTTCAAACCCTTATTGAAGTCCATGGATAGCCAAATCATTCAAGGGCTTGCTGTTGTGGCCATAAAGATATGGTGGAGAAGGAACAAATTCATTTTTAAGGGAGAATTTGCTCATCCAAATGCTCTTGTAAAGGAGGCCAGAGGCATCCTTGATGTGCTTAATGAGGAAGAATCCAATCAGGGCCTCAAAGCCAGCATTGTTTGCACCTCTTTTGAGGTCTGGCAAGCTCCTCCCTCGAGCTGGTTCAAGCTAAATTGGGATAGTGCAGTTGATAAGGTTCAAGGTGTCATTGGAGTGGGAGTGGTAGTAAGGAACTGAGCAGGTAAGGCTATTGCTACTTTGAAGGCAAAGAAATATCTATTCCCTGATCCTTTGCTTGTAGAAGCTTATGGAGCTCTTAAAACAGTGCAATTTGGAATGGAGCTTAGTCTAACACAAGTGATTATTGAAGGGGATTCTTTACAAGTAGTCAATGCTCTCAAAAGAAGCAACGAAGGTTGCAATAGTGCTAGTATGAATTTAAGTGAAGCAAAACAATTACTTAAAAACTTTGCTAAGTGGGAGGTTTCTCATGTTAGGAGAAATGACAACTCTATGTCTCACTTGTTAGCAAAAGCTACTCTTTCCACTTATGATCACATTGTAATTCAGAAGGATTTTCCTTCTTGTATCTCCTTGATTGAATAGAATGGAAATGAGTTATTTCAAAAAAAAAAAGAAGTCATGACCCAATAAATATAGTAGGTAATTGATGCAGTAAAAAATTAGAATTATTTTGCCAGCTACTTAATCAATAGAGATTATAGAATTGAGATTGAAAAGAGACCTAAAAAATGAAAAGAAAACTTCAAGAGAGATTTTATTCATCAAATTTGAAAATCGGATTCTAAAGCCCACAAGTCGGGCTAAAACAATTATGGAAATCTAAAATTATGAGAATCTTGCTCAAAAGGGAAAATCCTAATTATTGCAGATGTGTAAAAAATTAAGAATCTTGCAAAAAGTCTGGCCAAAATCGGAATTCAACTTATCTTTAAAAGTTAAAATGAAATATTTTCTTAGAAGGTAAAAAACACTGCAAGTTCATGGTTTGATGTAGGCCCACTGGGTGGGCCCTTGCATTTGGCTCATTCGACCCTAGTGGATGGACGGGTGGCATTTTGTTAAATAGTTAGAAGCGGGTTTGAGGTGTAGGTGTGTAGCCCCACCTGCCTGCATGCATAGGCTATATAAGAAAAAAAAACCCAAACTCTATCATTTCTTCTCTTCTCTCTCCTCTCTCAATCCCTCCAATCCTCCTCATCTTTTTCATCTCCTCCTTTGTTGTTGACCCCAGCTTCGCAACATGTCTTCTCCTCCTCCTCCTCCACCTACCCCTCCCCCCCCCCCCTTTTTTTTCTCTTCATCCATTTCTCTTCTCCTCCACTATTTCTTCTTCAACGTGGTTCTCCATGAGTTACCCACGGGGCCACAACATGGCCATGGATCTAATTGTACGAGCAAAGAACTACAGCCAAGACAGGTTATGGGTCACTACACAGACCCACAACTAGTTGTAGTTGTGCTCATTTGCTCAAATCAATGGCTACATCGTGGTTTACAATACTTATTTATTTATTTATTTGTTTAAGATGTTATTTTTTTTTGTTGGATCTGTGTATTTGAGATTTTATTTGTGGATTTAGTGGATGGATCTCTGAATTTGGTGAACAAATTTGTGGATTTGGGTTGTTTGGCAAATTTCGGACGAGTTGCAAGGCCATCTGTACACCCGGCAGCAGGGCGAGGTCACTCACCCACGAGGGACGGGGAAACGTGCTGGGTTCCATATGTGCGCCCCCTCCCCCCGCCGCCTATGCGGAAGTGGGGGACAGGGTGGTCATTCGCTAGGGGCGGGCGATAGGCCTAATTTAAATAGTAAAAGACAAATTTTGAGATCAAAATGTTGATCACCAGGCATAGCATGATGACCACGATGTGCGTGCCAAAGTTATGCCAAAAGTATGAATATGTGCACAATATTAACCGATTCCGAGGAAGTTTTGCCATTTCTTGTTGTAATACCATGAGAATTAAACACCCGCTTAGTAGTTTAGGAACTCCCCCTCCCCTTATGAGAACTAATAAAACTTTCAATAAAAAACTAATAGAATATATGAAAACAACAGTTAAAGGGTATATAATAGTTGTATATGTTAAAAGAACCTATAAGTAACCAATAGTGTATTGGTTACATATTAGATATTAGAAATGAACATTAACCCCCTAAGTCCCCCACAGGGAGGATATAGGAAGAGCATGGGAACTCCTTAGTTACCGTTCCGTTGAGGTAAGGATTGGCTTGCCAATGGAAAGGCAGATCGTCTCCAACACCAACTACTAAACCTTCTTACAACTAATTCAATTACTTCAGTTGTAAATATAACTTGAACTCCTTATTGCAAGTTGTTATGTTAACGTTAAAGAATACCGTGCATTCAAATAGTACACCTAATGTGAAAGTGTTCGCGCCTCATACCCATGAGTCACTTCACTTCCTTATAGCATAGTCACACGTTTAGAGTATGGTTTCGTATTACTAATTAATCTTTTTTAATCAACTCGTTCAAGGGGGCACATCCCTCTGAACCCCATATTTCATGAGGATCCTCCCCCTTAACTTTATGCAAAGCTATATATATTAAAGCTAGTTCAGTATTTGATTATTTATTCTCAAAAAATAATTAAAATTAGTCTATATTA
This sequence comes from Cyclocarya paliurus, assembly GCA_029856935.1. NCBI lineage: Eukaryota > Viridiplantae > Streptophyta > Magnoliopsida > Fagales > Juglandaceae > Cyclocarya > Cyclocarya paliurus. The sequence continues at coordinate 22,878,135 of CM056947.1, forward strand.
TATTTTGGTTGCCAATTATTATATTAGTCTATGTTATATTTTTGTTGCAAGTAGTTTATATTATTAACAAATGATGTATCTTCGTTTATAAAAAGAGTTCCAAAGAACTTCACATGGACGAGTAATATGAGACAAGCCCCGTCATATGGTATGACGCTTGAGGGTTGGGGTTCCCCCATCAAAGATGAAGATAGGTACCTCAAGTAATTTCTGTAACGTCGATTAGGCTCGAAAGTCTACGCGTACTTTTGCAAAAAACTTGGGGGAACTTCTCCTTGAGAAATTGAGGAGGTAGCGAATCTTTCATTTCTTGGTTCCAAGGGAGAAGAGTACCTTTGCCAGAGTATGCTTTGATGTCTGAGATCAAGGAGGAGAAGAGATCGGTGGTGGTGTTGTTGGCCATGGTTTTGGGACAAAGTCGAAGATAGAGAGAGGTAGCAGTGGTGGAGAAGAGACAATGAGAATCGAAACCACTAGGATCAAACTCCCATATGGTGCAAATAAATTTGAGGACGCTCCCAAACCCAAAGCTGTGTTCAGTTTCCCCTAGGTTCCCCACATTATCATCTCCTCTAGAAATGCCACGAGCAACATGCTAGCAATAAGTGAACCCCCTGCTCATGTAGTGCAGATCCTTGAAGACCATTGCCTACAATATTGAGATCTAGGTTGCAGTACACAGGGTTGAGCACCACGCGCCGTGTGAAATTTGATTTTGAAGACTTTGTTATGTCTTCAATTTTCGCCTTCTACGCCTCATGTCCGTATTCTTCTATTTCCACCCAATCCGAAACAATCAAGAAGAGAGAACCACTTTCATAAACCTTGGTCTCAGTCACGGTTTGCTCATCCTTCAAGCAAAGAGTTGAAAGAATAATCTCATTTGAGGGTGAGGACCTTTGGAAAGAAGAAGATATAATAAGAAGTTCACGTTTTGATTCAGATTTTGCATGTCTCATAGCATTAGCATTGATTATACAAATGCAAATGTAAAATTTGTATAATATGACATGATTTTACATTTGGCTATTCCATTTAAAATTTATTTTCACATTGGATTATCCATCTATTAGTCAAAATAATAATAAAATATTATAAATTCAATAATATTTTTTTTTTCAATTTTTTTGTTCTATTAATTGAAACGAAACTGTCCACAAATACATTTATCTGCCCACAAAATTACCCACAAGTACAACAACGTAATTATTTAAGATATGGATGCAGGAAGAGTACAAAAAGTAATCGACATCAGAAGTTTATAGAATAAAAATAAGCTTTAGTCATTGTACAGTAGATAGTCATATATGACTTACAAAACTAACATTCTGTGACTAAAAGTCATATATTTTACATTTGGATAATCCAATGTAGGTAATCTTATGTAAAATGAGTCAAATTTTGTATTTCGCTGGCATTTGAATAATCCAATGACAGTACTCTTACAAATGTGTACTATTTCCCTATAGGGGGCCTATACTAACTAATTGGCCATAGGCCAACCTTAACTAGACAGTAAAATGAGATAGTTCAAAGAACTCTAATAAACAGTAAATGGGCTTGGCCCGATTCGAGAATGACATTCAAAGAATAGAAATGGACATAGGCCCACACATAGCTAAGAGACTGAGTCCAACGACTAAACCTTTATTACTTAAACCCAAGCGCACAATGTCTTGGTCCACTACCGTGATGGACTGAACTGTGACGAGTAATAATTAATAAAGGACAAGTATGGTGCACCTACTCCATTCATGTAGTAATTAAAATTAAAAATGAAATTAAAGTTTATAATTTTGGAAGTGTTTAAATCAATTATGTTATCCACCCATGGTCTTGGGCGAATTTTTGTAAGAGAAACTCATATCTAGAGAGGGTCTTGGATGAGGCAATGAGCGTCTGGAAGAGAGGATCTTGTGTTATGTGGTTCAATGTAATTACTATGGGTGATCACTACAAAAAATCAGGCATTTTCTAGTACTTAAAATTGTCGTAAGAAATGCATATAATCGCTGCATTTGATCATTTACGGTGATTTTTAATTCGTTACATTTTTATGAAATGAAGCCTTCACTTCTGATCAATTTCAGCGATAGGCAAAAATTATTGCAAAAAGCTACTATTCATGGCAATTTTTGTCCGTCTCAAATATCTCAAAAAATGATGAAAATGACGTTTCTGTTTACCATTAAATCGTTGAGGAAAGTCAATTGCGGCGAAATATATCATCGCAAAAGGTTAGAAAATCGCCACAAATGACTCTTCTTTTCCGATGATTAAGAATTATCGTCACTATTATGTATTCCTAACAGATAATTGTTGCCGAAATAGAGCTTTTGTGGAGATTAATGATCGCCGTAAATAAGTTTACTGGACAAAAAGATATTTCCGGCGAATTTGACTCACCGAAAAAGGTTTTCACAAAATAAAAAAAAAAAATGCACAAAAACGTAATACATAAAAAAATATAATATACATCCAAATGGTATTAATTCTTGCTCAAAAAAGCAATTGCACAAGTGCAAAATTGAAACAAATTGACTTCTAACTACAATGTACTAAACCCATACAATGTAATACACATCTAAATTATAGGTTGTTGCTATATGCCTACATGTTGCAAAAACTGAAATATTATGAGAAATAAAGAGACAAAGCAACGGACAATGCACTACAAGTTGAAAGAGGATTTCCAAACCACCCAAGTTTTGCAGGCTTCACAATCTTACCTTACACTATGGATTGATTTATAGTTCTTTTTACATCCTCAAAAAAGACCCAAACTACTAATATGACCAAAACACATGATTTTAATCTCTTCCTTCAAAATTGTTTTTGACAAGCAAATCTACTTCTTCCAATTTACTACAAAACAAAAAGAGAGAGAGATGTCACAAGTACTTGCCATAGTGTTTAGGTTTGAAGGGTGAGTATCCGTTTTCATGTAATAATTACTAATAACAAATAATTTGTGGTATGAAATAATTACTAAGGATCATGCTACAGTCACCGCTTCCAGCGCTACCGTTAGTTATAGGATTTTTCTTTTCTTTTTTCATACATGTATTTTTTAACACTTTTAAATATTTAAAAAAATACAATATTATTAAAAAATACTTCCTTAATCACTAAGTAAAAATAAAAAATAAAAAATAAAAAATCACAACAATAGAATGGAGTGATAGAATGGAGCGATAGAATGCAGCGGTGAGAGTAGTATCATCCAATTACTAATATTGCTAATATTACTATGTCCAGTACAAAGGTATGTCAGAGATCTATTTGTACGAAAGTTTGACACTCATGCCTTAATTAATTTCATCGAAGCAACTAAATATAATTCAACAATAAGAAGTAACTTGCGAAGCCTAATCTAATACACACCAACCAAATTATCATAACTTCCATTCTTTAAGCAAGAGAAGTCTTAATTAGTATTATGAAAACATAAAACACAACTTAAAATCCATTCAGGACCCAAGATGATAACCCATTTTGTTTTACCTTTAGACTCAAATGAAATGGTCATGTAATCATGGAAACAAAACATTACATTTTTGTTTACTTGAATAATCCAATTCAAACTCCAAAACATATTATCTTCATCACCAAAAGCAGAAAAAATAGATTTCTGATTTGACAAATGTGTTGTTGTAGCTGAAGAAGATAGTGCTGATGTTGATGACATTGGCCTAAATTTGAATAGACCATGCCTTGTATCAGAGCTAAAGAGCCGGTCATGGACATCCCAATAATAATAATAATAATAACATATTGGGTTTTTAAAAATTATTTGATCCAAGGAATATGCTAGTAGAAAGTTGGGTTCTGATCTGCTTCAGATTCCCAATTAATCCCATGTGTAACAGTTGAATGTGATTGCATTAATATTTGATATTAACTATTACTTTTTTTTGGGGGGGGGGGGGCAAGTATATATATGTGTATATATATATATAGCATTTTGCAATGAAAATCAAATATCTGCATGCAGCCAGTTTATGCAATTAACATATAATCATCTCAAGAAGGAAGTGCAACAGCATTGGAGTCCAGCTGGCTTTCTACTTGAGGACACCAAATCTCTACTTAAGTAATAGACCAAACATCATGGTCTATTAATCACATGAGAAGTGAAACCAATGTAGCTACCCACACTCTGGCTAAAGATGGTTTTTATTAGAAGAGGATTTAATAGATGTTGAAGAAATTTCTGAATATGGGATTCATTCTATTTGTTTGCAGGAGGTAACTATTAATATTTGTAAGTTCATTTGAGCAATAAAATATCTATCTTTAAACCTGTCTGGAGAGGACATCTTGAACGGTTAACCCCCACATGGGTTTGGGCCTTTGCTCTAGGCTAGAGCATGTTCCATTACCGAAAAGCCCAATGTTATCAGGAGAACCCAGTCCATTGCAAATACTGATTGGGTAACCACCCAGCGGCGATAAAGGATAAGAACGGTTATTATTTGAAGTCTAAAAAGGGATAAACCTCCATCTCTAGATTTGAATTCGAATAATGGATAACTATTATCACCTAAGAAACAAAGGTAGTACAAGGAGCTCCATATAGGTACGTAAAGGGGATCGGCTTCTATTTGGTTGCAAGTGATTGTGAGGTAGTGGTGGTAAAACACGTCCAAAACATTGCCCATGATCAAGGAAAAGAAAGTATATATTTATATTCTATATATATATATATAGAGAGAGAGAGAGAGAGAGAGTAAATATGATTCACTGTCTTTAATTCGATCGCAAAGAGCACGTTAATCAGCTAGGGTTTAAAGATTAATCTTAAATACATGTATATATGTAGCTGGGAGTTAGCCGATAAGATGAGACATGGACAAGGATACCAAAAAGAAAAGGAGAGAGAATCCATGCAAAATGGGGGTGGGAATTAGCCACTTATACCAAAGAAACAGTTAAGATCAACTAATTATATATAAAGATCAGGAACTGGAATGCCGAAAGTGTTGGGAGAAATCTTAACAATGATTTGGAATAACCAAAACAGCGAAAATAATTTCCTCCCACTTTGTGTGAATCTGTTAGGAAGTAATTTAATAGATAATAATCTATAATAATATCACATATACACAAAGAGCCAAGAACTTTTTATGTGAAAAACCCTTCAAAGTAAAGAGAAAAACCACGAGATCTAGTCCAGTTAAATCTTCCACTATCAACAATAATGGATACACAAGTGTTCTCTCTAGATAACACTAGAGGCATACAATCAACAATGATCTCAAAAAAAACTTTCCTGGCAACCAAACAATGTGATAAAAAAAAAAAAAAGACTTCACCCAAAAATGCATTACTATTCACGATCTCAAACAGCATAAAAACTACTCCAAATCTGATCTCCACCGTTCAGATTATAGAGCCTTGAGTTTTGAACGTATTGCAAAGTTTCAACTCAATTGGACCACAGACGACTCCGATCAAAGCACTTGATTGAAACTGAACGAATCTCTTCTGTTTTTGGCTATCTCTTCCTCGCTCTATAGTTTTCACATGTTTTTCCCTCTTATTCTACTAATGGAGGCAGCTGCAATTAGAGTTTTAGTAAACCTAATTAAGTTGGGCCTAAGCCATCTCTCCATGTGGGCTTAATGAACCCACATGAGCCATCCTCCATATAGGAGGGAACCCACACAACAAATCTCCCCCTTCTCGACTATGTGGAGGGACTCACCATACCTGCTTTTGCTTTGCATACTTCTAGTTTATGCATAGGTAGTGCTTTTGTCATCATATCTGACCCATTCTCATCAGTATGGATTTTGTCAATCTGTAACAACTTCACATCCAATGCATTACTAATCCAGTGATACCTTACATCAATATGCTTGGATCTTGAATGAAAGGTTGAGTTCTTACTGAGATGGATGGCACTCTGATTGTCACAATAGAGAATATACTTCTCTTGTTTCTGGCCCAGTTCTTCTAAAAACTTTTTCATCCATATCAACTCTTTACTTGCTTCAGTTATGGCAATATACTCAGCTTTTGTGGTAGACAAAGCAACACATTTATGTAGTTTGGATTGCCATGACACAGCTCCCCCTGAATAAGTAATCAAGTACCCTGAAGTGGACTTTCTGGAATCAATGTCACCAGCCATATCTGCATCTGTAAACCTTTCAAGTATAGGTTTACCATTTCCAAAGCACAAACATACCTTGGAAGTACCTCTAAGGTATCTCAAAATCCACTTAACTGCATTCCAATGCTCTTTCCCTGGATTTGAGAGAAAGCGACTGACTACTCCAACTGCATGAGCTATATCTGGCCATGTTCATACCATTGCATACATCAAACTACCCACTGCTGAGGCATATGAGACTCTTGCCATATCTTTCTTCTCTCTAGTTGTGGAAGGGTTTTGTTTCGTGCTCAGCTTGAAATGAGTAGCAAGAGGAGAGCTAACTGTCTTAGCTTTATTCATATTGAATCTGTTGAATACTTTTTCAATATATTGCTCCTGTGACATGTGCAACTTCTTCTCTTTTCTATCTCGGTAAATTTGAATACCAAGAATTTGCCTTGCTGGCCCCAAATCCTTCATAGCAAAGGACTAATTTAACTGTTTTTTCAGATTTTCAATTATTGAAGAATTCCTACCAACAATCAACATGTCATCAACATAAAGCAATAATATTATGAAGTCATCATCACAAAATTTCTGCACAAATACACAATGGTCATAGGTGGTCTTCTTGTAGCCTTGTTCTTCCATGACTGACTCAAATTTCTTATACCATTGTCTGGGCGCCTGTTTTAGACCATATAAACTTTTCTTTAGTCGACACACACAATTTTCTTTATCTTTCACCATGAAACCCTCTGGTTGCTCCATATAAATCTCTTCCTCTAAATCACCATGTAGGAAGGCAATTTTCACATCCATCTGTTCAATTTCTAAGTCTAGGCTAGCTGCTAAACCAAGAACCACACGGATGGAGGACATCTTCACAACTGGAGAGAAGATCTCATCAAAGTCGATACCTTTTTGTTGACTAAATCCCTTAACAACAAGTCTAGCTTTGTATCGTGGTCGGGAAGTGTGTTCATCTTGCTTCAATCTATAAACCCATTTGTTCTTCAAAGCTCTTTTGCTTTTGGACAACTCTACCAGTTCAAAAGTGTAATTGTCATACAATGACTGCATCTCATCTTGCATGGCATCAACCCACTCGGCCTTGAATTTGTCTTCCATGGTTTCTGCATAACACTCAGGCTCTCCCCCATCAGTCATTAACACATACTCTTCTGTAGAATATCGAGTGGAAGGATGTCGGTCTCTGATAGACCTCCTGAGTGGAACATCTGGTAGCATCTCTAATTCTGAAAACTGATCAAGGGTCTCATTCTGTAAAGGATCATCTGCATCACTTGAACTCTGTTGGTCATCTTGAGTAGTATGTTCAACCTGCGCTGGCAAATCTATCAATGGCATCGGCTTTAAGTCAATCGAACCATCATTGCACCTGATCACTGCTTTATCTGTCTTTTCAATATCTTGTATGGTTTGATCTTCAATAAACATAACATCTCGGCTTCTTACTAGTTTCTTATCAACTGGATCATATAATTTGTATCCAAACTCATCTAGGCCATAATCTAGAAAGATACATTGTCGGGTCTTCACATTGAACTTAGACCTCTCATCCTTTGGAATATGCACAAATGCTTTACAATCAAAGACACGCAAGTAATCATAGGTAACATTCTTACCAGTCCAAACTCTGTCTGGTACATCAAACTGAAGTGGAACACATGGTGTCATATTAAGAACATGTACGACTGCATTCAAAGCCTCACTCCAAAAAGATCCAGGCAATTGTACCTATGAAAGCAAACATCTCACTCTTTCAATCAGTGTTCTATTCATCCTCTCAACTAAACCATTCAACTAAGGAGTCTTCAGAGATATCTTTTGATGCCGAATACCTTGCTGTCTGCAATAATCATCAAATAGGCTTGAATACTCTCCCCCATTATCAGTTCGGATGCACTTCAGCTTCTTTCCAGTCTGCCTCTCAACTAAGGCCTGAAACTGTTTAAACATTTTCAATACTTGATCCTTTATTTTCAAGGTATAAACTCAAGACTTCCTTGAATGATCATCTATGAAGGTCACAAAATACAAAGAACCGCCAAGTGTTATTGTCTTCATAGGACCACAAACATCTTAATGAACTAGATCAAGTATACCTGACTTTCTTGAAGGAGGAGAACTTTTGAAAGAGACTCTATTTTGCTTCCCTGCCAAACAGTGAGTACACTTTTTCAGAGATGCACACCTCATTCCAGACAGAAAGTTCTTCTTAGCCAGTATTGCCAAGCCTTTCTCACTCATGTGGGCAAGTCTTTTGTGCCACAATTGTACTGTGAGCTCATTCTCCATAACATTAATAATGCTACTAAAGAGCCTTGCTTGTAGCATGTACAGATTTGAAACCTTCTTGCCTCGAGCTATAACCATAGCACCCCTTGTAAGCTTTCATTGCCCATTATAAAAGGTGTTGCAATACCCTTTATCATCAAATTTACTTGTAGAAATCAAGTTCAAACGAATATCAGGAATGTGCTTCACATCTCTAAGAACAAGCACCGTGCCGTTATTAGTTTCCAAGCTCACATCTCCAATGCTAGTAATTTTAGCCAAGCCACCATTGCCCATCTTTACTATGCCAAAATCACCGACTACATAGTTTGTGAAGAAATCCTTTTTGGATGTAGCATGAATTGAGGCACCACTATCAATCACCAAACTAGTTTCATGAGAAAAAATGTTTGCAGCATTATTATCATCATAAACAATGAAGAAGTCTCCAGGAGTAGTGGTGGCAAGTTGATCATCATTGTTTTCATCAACGTCCTTCTTATCATTCCCTTTCTCCTTGTTTTCTCTCTTCAATTTTCTGCAATATTTCTTGATATGCCCTTTCATGCCACAATGATAGCACTCAACATTAGCAAACTTGTTTGACTTACTTTTGCCTTTATCTCTGTTCTTCGGAGCTCTGCTTTTACTTCTCCCCCTCTTTTCTGTAACCAAGACCTCTGACTGCGAAGAGGAACCCTGTGATTTTCTTCTCATCTCTTCATTCAAAACATTACTTTTAGCCAAATCCATATTGATTACACCATCTGGGACTGAGTTAGATAATGACATTCTGAATGTCTCCCAAGAGTCCAGTAATGTACCAAGCAAACACAAACCTTGTACCTCATCATCGAACTTGATACCCATTCCAGCCAACTGATTAATTATTCCTTAGAATGTGTTCAAGTGATTTGTCAACGGAGTTCCATCTTGATATCTCAAAGATATCAAATGCTTGATCAGATACATTTTATTGTTTCAAGTCTTTCGAGCATATAACTGTTCAAGTTTATTCCAGAATGTACATGCATGTGTCTCCCCACTAATATGGTTCAAAACATTATCATCTACCCACTGTATGATGTACCCAAACTTGTCTATGTTGTAAAGTCCATTCTTCATCAGATTTATTTTCAGGTTTCTCAGTTGCAAACACCGGCAGATGAAACTGCTTCACAAATAAAAAGTCTTCTATTTTTCCTTTCCAAGTGTGATAATTAGAACCATTCAAAGTAACCATTCTACTCAAATTAGCTTGCATTATTCAACACAAAGTATTGAGCGGCTATAACCCCGCTCTGATACCATTATGTTGGGAGAAATATTAACAGTGATTTGGAATAACCAAAACAGGGGAAATAATTTCCTCTCACTTTGTGTGAATATGTTAGGAAGTAATTTAATAGATAATAATCTATAATAATATCACACATACACAAAGAGCCAAGAACCTTTTACGTGGAAAACCCTTCAAAGCAAAGGGAAAAATCACAGGACCTAGTCCAGTTAAATCTTTCACTATCAACAATAATGGGTACACAAGTGTTCTCTCTAGATAACACTAGAGGCATACAATCAACAATGATCTCAAGAAAAACTTTCTTAGCAACCAAACAATGTGATAAAAAAAAAAAAAAAAGATTTCACCCAAAAATGAGTTACTGTTCACGATCTCGAACACCATAAAACTGCTTCAAATCCGATCTTCACCGTTCAAATTATAGAGCCTTGAGTTTTGAACGTAGCTACAAAGTTTCAGCTCAATCGGACCACAGACAACTCCGATCAAAGCACTTGATTGAAACTGGACGAACTCCCTCTGTTTTTGGCTATCTCTTCCTCTCTCTCTAGTTTTCACACGTTTTTCCCTCTCATTCTACTAATGGAGGCAGCTGCAATTAGGGTTTTAGTAAACTTAATTAAGTTGGGCCTAAGCCATCTCTCCATATGAGCTTAATGAACCCACATGGGCCATCCTCCATATAGGAGGGAACCCACACAACAGAATGTGAGAGGGAATTATTTTCCTTTTATCGTGTAACTAAAAGAGAACATTCTCATTAGTATTTATGGGTATATAATATAAGATGTGGTTTATAATTAATTGGAAAGTTCGATATTCGTTCAAATGTTTAATTTGCTCCTTTCCCTAGCTCCTAGCTCCTCTTTTTCTTTTCTTGTTCTTGTATGTAACCAGCTTTGATATTCCCTCTTGCTATCAATATTATTAATGTACTATCCAACTATATATATGTATATATATACAAGTTGACATAAATTTGTAACTTCTGGCCTTGAGATTCTGAGCTTAGAACAGAGTATTTGGAATTTAGAACCATAAATTTATTTCGATCATAAATTGTCTACTACTAAAGATAGCTTTTGCCCTCCCATATTCTTATTGATAGTCCAACTTGAGTGTTTTGGAGGCAGCTGGGGGGACAAAAATACAGATCTGGACTAAGTTCCACTACACTCAAGAATACCAAGCTACCTATGAAACAAGAGACGTGGTGCTCTAGTGCAAAAACAACCAAAATAGCAACTAAGAATAGCAGCGAGGTGAACCTGCAAAAGTGAGGCAATTTCTCGATTTTCACATATTTACAACACATATATTGTCACAAATTTCTCGCCTTTTTTTCCACTAATTATTGCAGAAGAACACCAATTTGTTTATATTCACAAATATTATGGATGAATCAGCTATGATGAAATCAAGGCATTGATGAAAATAGAGCAGGACTGGAAAATGGCATCTCGGCAATATTCTAGAGTGTTTCTAACTCCACTAAGCCTCAAAATGTTCAAGAAAAATTGCATCTCGGCAATATTCTAGAGTGTTTCTAACTCCACTAAGCCTCAAAATGTTCAAGAAAAATTGCATCTCGGCAATATTCTAGAGTGTTTCTAATTGCACTAAGCCTCAAAATGTTCCAGGAAAAATCTAGGGAAGTCCTCCTCATTGAGTACTCACTATATATATATGGTAGAAAGCTGTTTAGTATGATTCATCATTCTATTTACCTCCTCAACATTTTCCAATTTAATATTGGGACATGATCTGATATACATAAGTTGGCCTTCGATTATTATGTATCTTTATAACAAATTTCAGGCTAGTGAGACCCTGTATTAGATTTCAGGCCACATATTTCCAGATTTCTCCAAATTTTCTTCCACTTTGTGTTATGTTCATATGTTGTTTTATAACAAATTATTTTTCAGTTTTCCCAATCTATGGACACAAATCTTTTTATCTTATCAGGTTGCAAGTGTTCTTAACATATTGGATAATGAATTGGTTCGGAATGTTGGAGTTTACATCGAAAGGTTGGTCTCTATCATCTAGAGAGTTAAAGGCCATTGTGTGTGTCGAATAGGTTGATAATCTATGTCAATACAATCCTTGTGTAGAAGTTAAATGGCAAACATATGAGTTCCTTACCAGCTTATGAAGTATAATCAGCAACATGTAGATTTGATTTGGTGTCCTCCAAGGAGCATTATATAAAGCCTCCAAAAGGGGCGTCAACTGTTAATTTCATCATGAAAAATAAATAAAAATTACGTTGTGCTGAAGCTATTCCGCATCAGTAGTAAAAATGACAGATGGCACAACAGATTGCTTAATTAAAAAACTTAAACTGCTACTTCATATCAATGTATCTGAATCAGTTCGTACTAAGACATACTCCAAAAAGTCAGAGTTCCCTTGCAGCAATGAATAAAGCAATAGGATAGCAGCCTCATCAGCCAAGCACCTGCAAAGTCAGAACTTTTATGGTTTCTAGGAAGATGCATGATAACATACAAAACAGGAGGCCTGGTGTTCTAAGTTACTGTTTCTAGGAGTAATTTGGTTATCAAGAAAGTTGTTCGCGTAAAAATAGATCTGCAATGCATAAAATCGTAATAAGTAGTAAAGTGTTTTAAAAACAACGGTTATCAAACCCACATGAAATAATTATGCTATTGAGTATTGAAAATTGACTAAATTAATTACTATTTAGAAAATTGAAATTTGAAGAATGGTTTATCTAAACTAAACCAAAGAAAAGAACATTAAATTAAGATTTTAAAAATAATGAGAATAGATCTAGATCGTTTGACTTCACCTAGCAAATCTCACACAGTTTATTCTTCCTTGTTATAGAATCTCAATTATCCCAAGTTGATGATAAAAATCTCTTAACTATTCAATATTTTCTCTCAAACAATACCAAAAATATCTCCAACTAATAACTTCATATCCCTATATGAATTTAACTAATTGGTGACTCATTAAATTTTTTGAATTTTTCTTGAAAATCACACTAGTCGCGGTAAAGCATCTCTGCTTTCGCTCAACTAATGGTGTTTAATCCTAGAGCTTTAATCACAAATCACCTCTCGGTCTCATTGCAATCCAAAAGATCGAACAATAGTTAGCTAAAAAATTGTAACCATTAAGAACAAATAAAAAATACTCAATCATGAAAATATTGAAAATAAAATAATTTGAAATTTAAACTGTGTGTTCAGTGTTAGGCTACATCAAAATTCTAGAAAATAGAATTAGTTTATAATAAAATTAAAAAGAAAAAGAATAAAACTGGTGTTCTTTATTGAAGTCAGTTGATGAAGCATTCGGTTCTCGCTTCTGCCCTCCAGTTCCACTTTCTCGAAAGAACACTTCCAAAATAAAAACTGGAACTCTAAACCTAAACTCAGACTCTCTAAAACTCAAAACTCTCAACTCTAATTTAGAACTCGAACCCCCTATTCATCCCACAAGTCGAGATTAAATAGATGTCAAAATTTAAATCTGGAAACAAGATAACTGCGACTATAATTTGGCCTAAAAATCTGAAAAATAATTTCTAAAAATTAATGTAACATAAAAGGAAATTATCTCAAGAATATCGAAATTATCTAAAATGGAAGATTCAGTGATATGTGACTTGAATTGCGGAGTTCGGGAGGATTTGGTCGCCAATAGATTGATTTTGGAACTCGAATTTGGTGGTCAGCATCAGATTGATTCCGGTTGGAAGGAATTATCCCACTGGGTAGATGTTGTGTGTGTTGAATATAACTGGCGTGGAGGTCACAAAGACCACACGGCCCTTTCCTCGCATACTGAGTAGAAAGACTCTCGACCGGGATGAAATACTACTCTTGCCTTTTCTAGTTGTTGCTCACAATGTCGTTTAGACTAGTTACCCAATCTAACCACCTAAAGCCTTGTCGCCAAGTTTTCGTGCCTTTTGGTTGCTCCTTCTGATCGCGAGTTTCCTCGCCTATCGAGAAGTAAGCCTTCTTGCCTTTGGGCAAGAGGAATCTCTTTGCTGCCCAAGGGACAAGGCTCCTCACCCAAATGTCATTGGCTCTCTTCAGATCTCGTTGCCTCTCATCAGTCTGGATCTATAGTCTCTTATTTTGTACCAAAATGCTCTCATTTTGTACTAAATTTTCTCATTCCTTGAAATCCAAGAAAATAAATAAAAAATATGTAGAAATAAAATAAAATCAATAGTATTGAAGGGAAAATGACACTTTTCATAAATAAAAGGGTGATAAAAATCACATAAAAATAAACACTTATCAAAAGCTAATGAAATTGATCTATTTTGATCAAGCATACTCAAAGATAGGTGCACATAGTACATCATTGTACCCTCACATGATATAACTCAAATAACAAGTCTAAACTTAAAATACTGATACAAAAGGAAGAAAACATAGTCACATGCCAAGAGTATCAAACAGAGAAGCAAACGGTAACCTCACAGCTGGACCACCATGTGCATTCCCTTCAACATATATATGGTCAACTACAAGCAGGCACTAAATTATTGAAGGAAACATTGCTAAAATAAATAAATAGCAAGATTAACAATCTTACATCCAGATAAGATTCGATGAATGATATAAGCCTTAACCATTGCCCAAAAACTTATCTTGCATTGATGGCTGTGGGTTGCGAATAGAGCAAGGGAGAGAGGGAGGGTCTTGGGCTGCTAGGCTAGGCATGGAGGAGAAGAGGGCTTTGACGGAGGACTGGTGACTACATTGAGGTGTGGGTGGTGGCAAATGGTGCCCCTAGCTGTGGCGATATAGAGAAATCTGAGAGAGAGAGAGAGAGAGAGAGAAAGGTGAGGCCAGATTCGGAGAAATGGAAAGAGATCGGCGTGGGGTCTGGGGGGAGAAGGAGGGGTGGCCGTCAAGGTGAGGTGGCGGTGGCGTGCACTCCAGCAGAGGCAACCATGGGAAACTTGAGAAAGAAGATTCTATGGGGAGGAAGAGGGAAGGGGGAGGAGGTAGCTGGCAAGGTGGGGTCATTGGCGACAGGCTGTGCAGGCCGAGGCTTGAGGGAGAAGAGGGATTGGGGAGAGAGGGGGAAGGGGAGAAGGCTGGAGGGAAAGGAATGGGGAAAACGCGCCGGTTTTAAATTTTATTAGATTTTGCAGCGAGTTAATGTCATCGTAGAAACTGAAAACATCGCCTTAAAAAACTAAATAACCCAGAATAAGAAAAAACAAAACAAAATTCACATAAGTTTATTTCTGGGGCTTATTTCTCGTTGCAAATAATAATTAATTTCGGCGTAAAAAAGGATTTTGCTTATTTTAGATGAGTTCAAAAATAGTTGGAACTGCTCATTTCTGACGACTAAAATTCACCAGAATTAGTCTTATTCAGTTTTTATGAATCTTGTAAAAGGCTATTTCTTGTGCTTTTTAGTCACCGCTAATAAACATTAATTGGCCACAGATGAATTTTGCGGCGACAATGTTTGTCGCAAAAAGTATCAATTGTGTCGATCCGCAATAAGTCTAAAAGTTGTCGTAAAAAAGTTAACATTGAATTCTCGCTTAGCATTTTCAAACTTCACGCTGAAATTTAGAGACGAAATGGAAATCGCAGCAAATAAGGACTATTTGTGGCAATCTTAAAATCGCTAGAAATGACTTATTTTCTTGTAATGCATGATGTGGCAATCCTTTATTGGAGTGTGTTTTTGGGACTTTAACGAAAGAACCTGGTTAGAAGATATTCTCCTTAAGCTTTTACAAAAATCAACTTTGTTACTCATCATCTGTATACATCATACACCATACTTATTTTTATTTTAATTTTTATTTTTTTTTTATTCTTCTTAGACTAATTGAATTATTTTATTCATAATTCATATACTATACATTTGGTAAGAAAAAAAAATGTAATGTGTAGGGATGATGAATAAAAATTTTCAATTATTTTTATGAGCTTACGTTTAAGTATTTGTTTAAGCTTGTCTCATTTACGTGGTCTGGGCTAAATTTTCACATGGGCTTCGTTTATTGTATGTCAGGAAATGTTATAACATTCTAAGGAGACTGATTTTTATATGGGTTTGACGTTTGAGTTGAACTCAGTTTTAATCTATGATTAGCCCATAAACTTTATTTTCATTACCCTTATTTTTCTTACAGAAAATATATAGGGTTTTAAATTGTAGTATTAAGTATTAAATTTTTATAACTAGATTTCAATGATAAAATAGTAAGAGTTTAATATTTATTTTAAATGTGATTAAGACTAGTTATGAAATGAATGCCGTTGTTTATTTCGCCAAATTTAATAAAATTTGTTCTGTTACAGTTATAATTAGAAAAGAAAGAAATATGTTAAGAATATTTAAACGATATTAGTATTTATTAGATTTCTTATAGAATCGAGTAATTAATTATGTTAATGTTAAGAAAAATTAAGTTGTTTTATGAATTAAGATTTCTGTGACTTATTTTAACAGCATGTATAAAGTGCAATTATTCTGTTAAATTATAATTTAAAGTGAGAATATGTTATTAGTATTTAATGTATTATATATATGGTATTAGTATTCAATGATTTTGTATGAAATATAACATTTATTAAATTATTTTCCATAGACACGTTTTGATAGAGCATCCACAGTGTATATTAACACTCTCATCAAACTTCTTTATATAATATTCAGCTAGAGCATCCACAATGTATACACATGTACACCAGAACGCCAAATGAGGAATTTCTTCAGTCCTGCTTATTTCCTTTGCTTCTCTCTAAAGAAAGGTGAGTAAGTGCGGTACCCCCAACTTTCATGCACGGACACGTACGGAAATCAAGATGTCGAGATGATGACAACACGGTCACTCACCCCAACCACACGTGCCGAGTGTGTGAAATGCAACACGTGTACAATAAATAATACGCAGCGGAATGGTTAAGTCAAATAACTAAGTACCAGAGTTTAATACAATACAAAATAGTACTGCAATCCACAAGTCAACATAATACAATTTTCTTGTTCACAAAACAAGATCAAATAAAATACAAATACAAAATAGTCAAATGTCCCTACTCCTCAGGAGCCGCATCCTCGTGCTCAGCCTCCTCATAACCTGCATCAAAATCTGCAGTACCAATAAATAGTACCACATGTAAGTAAAACTAAAAAAAAATTTTAAGACATAAATATATTAATACAACAGCCACTATGCATGCACATGATGACCAAAACACAAAACTCGAGAAAAACACAATTTCTTAAAAATCACAATTTTCCACGCACGCCAAAAATCACCATTTGGCACATAAATAAATTCCAGGAATAGTTTCATTAATTCCAATTTTTTTATCCGTATGCACCATGGCCTCCCCTAGGGACCATCCACATACTCTGGCTCCCTTCGTCGCACCACAGGTAGCGACCGTGCGAGTGATGCCCAGTTCCGCGCCCACCGTATACATAGCCAAGCATCCTCCGATCCCCGCCAGCCCGAGGGATCACGGAGTCGGATCGAGAGCGCTACCATCTCGTCCAAGTCCCGGGCAACAGTCTCAGGGGACAACACTCAGTATATTCCGCTCCCGAGTGCCCAGAGGAGCTCCACCGAGATAATAACTCATCTCGGCTTGGGGGTGATACACACGCACCCAAAAAGTCTTTTTCACAATACACAGTTTCCAAAATACATACACGCATGCGTGCACAATGCTATGAAACCGACCAAATACCAAACAGAGCACAATATAAACAATACAAAAAATACTCCATCCTCAATCCATCCAACCCCGAACTCCTCAGACTTAGTTCGGAAACCAACCAGGATACAGTATATATAATAGGTCATTGCAAAAATATATTTAAATCTTAAAAGTTTTTTAGAGAAATACTTACAGCGCTTTATAAAAATAATAGGAGGATCACGGAAGTGCAAAAGGCGGCTGGAAGGCAACGCAGCAGTGTAAAATCACTGTGGCCGAAATACATTGTGTACCCAAATTCCAACAGGGTCAAACGAAAACTTGGAATTGATAGGGTAGGGCCTATGAAGTGTGGTGAAGCTAATGGTATCGAAGGTTGGCCGTGGGTGACGGCTGAAACGGTGGTTTTAAGGCCACGAAGTTCAAATCAGAGTGGGTGTTCGTAGGGGCGGGTCTAGCGATGGATCAGGGCCGAAAATGGGTTCAAAGGATTGCTAGAGGGCCGGTGAAGAGGTGGTGAAGAAATGGTGGCCAATGGTGGCCGGACGGCGGCGGTACGGCGAAGGGAAGCCCGCAGCTTCGCATGGCTCCCGGCAGCTAACAGCGGTGTTAGCCAGCCTGAAAATGGAGGGGTAGGGTCGCCGGTCAGTGGGGAGTCAAATGGCACCGGCGGTGTTGACCACGACTGCCGGCAACGGCGACGCGGAGGAGAAGGCCGAAAATAATGTGGGAGAGGAGAGAGAGAGAGTCAGGCGAGGTGAGAGAGAAGTCGAGCGGGAGAGAGGAGATCCGGAAGAAAAAGAAAAGAAAAAGAAAAGATGAGGAAAAGAAATGAGTTCCAATCCTCACAACTTTTAAGTCACAACTGATCCTCAAAATAACTATTTTAAAACAGTAAACTAAATAAATCAATTTAAACTCAAAACCAGTTAAAGTAAAATATTAAACTCCAACAATAACATCCTTTAAAATAAAAAGCAATTAAATTGCAGAATACTAATTAAAATTATGAAAGCACATTAAAATAATCTCACAACTTAAAAATATTATAAAATAATATAATAAAACCTCTAAATTTTAAAACAAGGTAAATTAATCTACAAATTAATTAAAATAATTTTTCATTAAAAATACACCAAAATACGGGGTGTTACAGTAAGGCAGTGGCAAGAGTCCTGGTTACTCTTTGGTGTAGCTGAGGGTGCGAGTTTTCACTAGTCCATAGAGAGTTGAGTGAAGAGTTAGAGATGGAAGACATGGAAGGAAGGTGGAGAAAGTTTCAACTTTCAAATGAGAAAAACCATACTATTAATTTAGAGATCAATAATTTGGAAGAACTGATGAAACAAGGTAATAAAAGTATTCTAGGTAAACTATTCTCTGATTGAGTTGTAGGAAAAAAGGTGATTTGGCCGATGATGGGGAAGATATGGAAGGTGGGAAAGACCTTCTTGTTTCATGAGCTGAGTTCCAATCTATTCCTTGTTTCTTTTCAAAGCCAAGCAGATAGAAATAAAGTCCTTAAAGGCAAGCCTTGGCTCTTTGACAATTGCCTGTTTTTATTGAAACCGTATGATGGACTCACACCACCTAACAAGATGCAATTTGATAAGGAGTTTTTTTTGTTACAATTACATGATCTCCCTTTAGTATTTATGAACAGAGATATTGGGATACAAATTGCAAGCTCTGTTGGTACAGTTAAGGAGATAGATGTCTCGGAAGATGGTATGGCCTAGGGACATTTTCTAAGAGTAAAGGTGGAGATGGACATAAGGAAGCAATTGTTGAGGGGAAAATTTATTCATCTGAAGGGTGACAGATTATGGATGCCTATTAAGTATGAAAAACTGCCTCGTGTATGTTTTAACTGTGGAATATTGGTTCATGGAAATTCAGGATGTTCAACATTTCAAGGTGAATCTTCTCAGTACACAAAAGAGGAAGACAATTTGGGACATGGCTTCATGCAACCTCCATACCAAGGGGTAATCTTTATAAGAAACAATCTGAAAAAGGTATAGATGAGGCTGCTAAACATGATGTTGTGTGTCCCCTGAGTGATGATGGTGAAAGGGAAGTTGGAATTTCAAAGCTGCTAATACCTGCAACAAGTAGTTTTGTGAGATTGGAGGAGTCAGAAAATAGAGAACTAGATAATGAGCAATATGGGGGTGTGAATTTTGACATTCAACACACAGGAGTGCAAAATGATGGTATGATAGGTATTACTAATTATGGATGTATGCTATGGATGTTTTCTCAGATTTGATCCTAAATATGGAGCAAGGGAGTACTGTTAGCATGGATGAGCAGAATGATTTAACCTGTGAACAAAAGAGAGGTCAGGATAGAGTTCATACTGTAGGTTTGCAGAAGAGAGGGTCTGAACAAAAGTGTAAGGGGCAAGAGGGAGATGGTAGTCGTATGGTAGTTAAGCAATTAAGCACTGCAGACTATGCCCTTACACCAGTACGATAGAAGGGGAAAAGCAATCTAGAGTGAAGTGAGTGAGTCTGTAAAAGGAACATGGAAAAGGAGGGCTTGTAACAAGGGAAACACAGAATATGTCACTCAGATCAGGTAACAAAAGAGGAATCACAGTACATGGTGAGGATAGTGGAAAGGCTGATGGGGTAAAAAAGGGTAAGTTTGTGATAGGGTAGGATGAATTGACAACATCATTTGTATTGGCGGAGGCTGTGGACCAGCTCCGCCAAGCCTTATGAAAACATTAAGTTGGAACTGCCAGGGGCTTGGGAACCCTTGGACAGTTCAAGAACTTTGCCATTTGGTGAAGGAAAAGAAACCCCAAGTAGTTTTTCTTATGGAAACAAAACTACTTGTCAAGAATTTTGAAAGAATTAAATGTAGGTTAAGCTGTGTTGGTTGTTTTGTGGTGGAACCAGTGGGTAGAAAAGGGGGCATGGCAATATTATGGACAGAAGATGTGGACGTAAGTATCCTAAATTTCTCTCAACACCATATTCACTCAAATATTAAATCTGAAAAAGAAAAAATGGACTAGTTCTTAACATGCTTTTATGGGCATCCTGAACTTTGTAAAAGAAAGGAAACATGGAAATTATTATTAGTTGTAAGACCACCTACATACCAGCCTTGGTGTGTCTTAGGTGATTTTAATGAAGTGCTTTTTCAATCTGAAAAAGTAGGGGGAAGGTTAAGACCATAATCACAAATGAAGGAATTCAAAAATGCTTTTAAGAGTAATGATCTTTTTGATTTAGGATGGAAGGGGGATAAATATACATGATCAAATAAACATGTTGATGGCACTTTCATTAAAGAGAGATTGGATAGGGGGTGGCCAATACAAAGTGGTTTGAAGTGTTTAAAAGTGGGAAGGAGCATGTCTTACCAGTTATTAAGTCAAACCATAGGCCTTTACTGCTTGTTATGGAGGAAAAGAGATAGGTATGGAGGAGAAGGCAAAGATTGTTTAGGTTTGAAGCAAAATGGACATTAGAGAGGGAAGGAAGTGTTGTTGTTCAAGGGGCATAGAATATAGATGCAGCTGGGATGGATCCTCTCCTTCAGGTACAACAAAAGCTACATGCTTGTAAAAGAGACTTGACAAGGTGGAGCTCAGTTCTGGTTCAGGATGAAAGCAAGTCCATCAAACAGAAAATTGAAATGCTAAGAGTGGAGCAACAAAATGAAGGAGCACAAGAGGATATTAGTTTGTTGATGACAAAAGACAATATAAAATGGAAACAAAGAGCTAAACTAGATTGGTATCAAAAGGGAGACAGAAATTCGAAGTATTTTCATGCATGCGCTAACCAAAGAAGAAAGACAAATTGGATCCACCAGATTCGAGATGTCCATAACAAACAGCTGACTGATAAGGCAGGTATAGAAGGGGCTTTCCAGGAGTATTTTATAGCAATTTTTACTTCCTCTAATGCATCATTGGAGAATATTGATAGCTGCACTAGTGTTATTAAACCTAGGTTGTCTGTTGAAATGAATGAAGAGCTGCTCTTGGAATATACTCAAGAAGAAGTTCATGAAGCCTTGAAGCAGATGGGTTCCCTTAAATCTCCTAGCCCTAATGGATTTGGAGCTTACTTCTACCAAACATCTTGAGATATTGTTGGGGACGAGGTTTGTAAAGCTGTCTTAAACTTTTTAAATGGGGAACCATTGGATTCTTGCCTCAATTATACTTATATAGCTCTAATTCTAAAGGTTAATTCTCCTAATTTAGTAATTGAATTTCGACCTATTAGCCTCTGTAATGTTCTACATAAACTTTTCTCTAAAGTTCTGGCTAATAGGTTGAAAAAGGTGTTGAATGGCCTCATCTCCAACAATCAAAGTGCTTTCATTCCTAAGCGCCTACATACTGATAATGTTATAATAGCCTATGAAACAACGCACACTATGAAGACAAGATAAAAAGGCAAACCAACAAGCATGGCATTAAAGTTAGATATGGCAAAGGCTTATGATCAATTGGAATGGAATTTTCTTGAAGCAGTAATGAGAAAGATGGAGTTTCTAGAAAGGTGGATCAGACTCATTATGACTTGTGTAACATCAGTCACATATTCAATACTTGTTAATGGGCAGCCAGGAGATATTATTCATCCAACTAAAGGCTTAAGGCAAGGGGATCCCATTTCCCCTTACCTTTTTATTTTGTGTGCTGAAGGCTTAAGTGCCCTTATAAACTCAGCTGAAAGAAAGGGTTTAACTCGAGGGGTGGCTATCTTAAGAGGAGGAATAAGGGTCAACCATTTATTATTTGCTGATGATTGCATTATCTTTGTCAGGGACAATATAATAGAATGGTATAATTTTCAGGCACTTTTACACTCATATGAACAAGCTTCAGGCCAACTGTTCAACAAAAATAAGACCACAATTTATTTCAGCTCTAACACTTGCAGGGCTATTAGAAGTCAGATCATTAGTGCAATAGGGGTTAGGGAATGTGGTTCCTATGAAAAATACTTATAAGGTCTACCACCTATAGTGGGGAGATCAAAGTATAATGCTTTTAGACAATTAAAAGACAAAATATGGGGGAGAGTGCAAAACTGGAAAAATAAATTCCTAACACAAGTAGGGAAGGAAGTGTTGCTTAAAGTTGTGATTCAAGCTATGCCAACCTTTCCTATGAGCTTATTCAAATTACCAAGGAAGTTGTGTATGGAAATTACTTCTATTATGTCTAAATTTTGGTAGGGTCATAAGGAGAATATGAGTAAGATTTAGTGGAGGAGCTCGGTTAGAATGGGGGAATCAAAAGAAAGAGGGGGCTTGGGTTTTAGAGATATAGAGTCTTTTAATAAGGCTATGCTAGCAAAACAGTGTTAGAGACTTCTCAAACAACCTTATTCTTTGGTGTCTAAAGTCATGACAGATAAGTATTTTAAGCATGGGATTTGCTAAATGCAAGGATTGGGAGTGGACCTTCTTTTATTTGGAGAAGCCTGTTGTCAACTACTTAAAAATGGTTTGCTATGGAGAGTTGGCAAGGGAGATAAGATCAAAGTTTGGAAAGATAGATGGTTGCCTGTTCCTACTACATACCAGGTACAATCTCCAGTGATTACTTTGAATAGAGAAGCCACTGTGTATGACATTATAGGCTGAGAGCAAGGGGAATGGAAGATTCAATTGATTACTGATACATTCAATAATAATGAAGCTGAGGCCATTTTGAGCATATCACTTAGCAGATCGAGTCTTGAAGATCAACAAATTTGGTTATATGAAAAAGATGGAAAGTTTTCAGTGAAGAGTGCATACCATTTAGAAGTATCAAAGAGGAGAATGAGTCAAGGAGAGCCTTCAGATTCCATTGACCTCACAGCGGGTTGGAAATAAATCTGGAAATTGAATGTGGAAGGGAAAGTTAAAATATTTCTATGGAAGTTAGGCCAAGACATACTACTAACTAGGGTGAATCTGGTTAAGAAGCAGATCAATGTGGATAGACTATGTCCAATATGTGGAAGGGAAGATGAGACGTTTGTACACATTGTATGGAGTTGCCCTGCAACATCATATGTATGGTCTGAAATTGGTAGTCTAGTATAGAAATTGGGGTGTCATAAAGTCAGATTTATGGACTTGTGGCAAAAGCTAAATGAACTGTTATGTCCAGAAGATCTAGGTGTCGTGGCATATGGTATGAGACTACTCTAGTTGAGAAGAAATTCACTACTCTTTGAAGACAGATTTGGGCATCCAAGAATAATTATGCAGAAGGCCATAAAATGTCAACAGGATTTAGTGTTGCACGGGAACAACTAATTGCTAAAAGGAACCAACATGCATCTGCTTGAGCTATTACTCAGTGGAAAACACCAAATGGTTTCATGTGTAAGGTCAATTGGGATGTGGCATTGGATTTACAGAGAAAGAAGATTGGCTTGGGGATCATTGTCAGGAATAGTGAGGGAGATTGTCTGGCTGTGTTATGCTCAACTTTGAAAGGTTTGATACAACCAATAATTACAGAGGCTCTGGCTTTGAGGAAGGCTTGTGAATTTTTTATTGATTTGGGACGGTCACAAGTTATCTTAAAGGGGATTGTCAACTGGTGGTCAAACATGTCAGTTGTAAGGAGAAGATAGATACCAACTATGTCACTATCATTGCAGACATTCAAAGTTTGATGTCTGAGAGGCCTCCATGGAACATTTGTTTCATGTATAGAGAAGCTAATTCTATAGCACACATTTTAGCAAAGTTAAGCTTTGCCTTTAAACAAAGGATCGAGTTTGGATAGAAGAAGTCTCTGTTCAAGTTCACAGTTATGTAATGGCTGAAAAGTTTTGTAATGACTCTGAGTTTAATGAATGGATGAAAAGTGAATGATTTCGATTAAAATAAAATAAAAAAATGTACACCAGACCGGCAGGCAGCTGTGTCGCAGTACTCTCGATCCGTTGCTTTCTTTTTACATGCCTTTTGCTTGTTCGGATATATGATGCATATATATTTCTGTCAAAAAGGTTGAGGTATGTCCAAAAGAACATGATCATATTATTCAGAACAAGCAAAATGATGGGTGCTTGTCGGACCACGACTCCACTGCCAGCTTCTATATATAGGTAGCTAGGAACGATGATGTTTAATTAATTAAAGTAACCAAAAATTGTGCTCTTTTGGTCATGTTGGGAATCTTCGTCGACAGAATGGACCATGGCGAATATTTTACACCTTTATACATACACATGATGACGTTGAGAAAGTCATGCATTATATATATTTATATGTTAATTATGCATTATATATATTTATATGCATTATATATTTATATATTTATATGCATTAAGAAACGTCCAATGGACGTTTGCCCAATGGAGAAAAAATATATATATGTTAATTTATAACACTAATGATAACAATCACACCACATAATATCAATTTAGTATTAATTAAGATAAGACAAGCAGCTTAAGGAGAATGAAAAGCAGAAAAAATTAAGTCAAGACTGGAGCAAGCATCAAACAACAAATCATATGAAAGATATAAAACTATTAGACAGACATGTCAAAAAAATAAAAATAAAATTTGAATTCTTTACAAAAAAAAAAAAAAAACTATATAAGCATTCATAATTTTTGCAAGCCATGCTTTGAGCTATTTCCTGAAAGAATTGAAAATTTCATATTTAATTGGAAAGTAATAAATATATATCTATATTTTACATGATATGACATTTGAACTCATATATTTGGACATAAAGTGTTAAAATAGTGTTCAAACTTTTGAATCGTAAACTCTAATTAGTCAAAATTGACAAAGGTAAAAAACACAATGGATAATGAACACTGATATATATATCTACACTACAGGGCGCTATTAATTAATGTCAATTGGGCTAAACATTAATTTTGAGAAAAAGAAACGAAATTATTAAAATATATTTAATTACATTGAAATCAGAAACTGTCCAGAAAAAGTATGTAAATTATGTTACTTCATAATTAATTACAATGAAATTAGAAACTGTCCAGAAATATTATATAACAATATATATCAGAAAAAATTAAAAGAGATAAATGATATTTGCAGTAGTAGAGTACGCAAGCACTACATGATTTTTTTTAAAAAAATAAATAAATACAGGATCTATGCGAAAAATAAAAATAATAATTTTTTAATAATAAATCTCATTTTTTAAAAAAGAATTATACAATATTTACACACTTCATGACTGTATCTAATCTTTTTTATTAAATGAATAAGAAATGATATTTATAATCGTGGAGTTTGTTGTTGTACAATTTCTTTTAAAAAAGTAAATATATTATTCATATCAAAAAATAATATTTTCATAATAAATTTAAGAACTAATATAGTATTTTACCTATATATCCGTAAATTGATGATGTCGGTTGTTATAGGGAATGAAGAGGAAAATGATGAAAAAGACAACAAAAAAAAGATAAAAAAGAATGTCGGTTGATCCTGCACGGATACAAAGCATAAATAAAAGGCTGAAAAAGAAAAGAAAAAACTCAAAAAAGGACAGAGAAGACAACAAAAAACTATTCATAGGCTATTCTCACTTATTATATATAATATAGATATATTATGAAAAACAAATTATTCAAAAATCATATTAAAGTTGATTTTTATATTAAAAGAAAAGATCAGAACAGCGCACAACGTCCAATCTTATTAAATAAAAATCATATTCTGGAAGATAAAAATTCAAAAATTACTCCATACGCTGATCAGAGTTACCATGAAATTACTAAAGCCTTGGCGTGATCAAGGCTCAAGACTTGCATCCCCATGATTGACGACAGCTTTCTCTTAACTTCTGCTCTTCCTCCTCCATTGTATCACAAAGTGCCCTACCCCTTGTCTCCGGCAAACACACTGCAAACATCCCACAACATCCTATGACAATCCCAAACACTCCATACGATGCAGATCCATCTTCTCTCCCCAAAGCCACCAGCATCGGACACAACACCCCTCCAAGCACCAGTGCTTGCCTCACCAACGACATAGCTGAGTTCCTCACGCATGTCGGAAACATCTCTATTGTGAATATGAGCAATATGTTAAACGCAGTGCAGGCGCTGAAAAATGATACCAACTCAAGCGCAATCTGCAATCTTGTCCATACCTTTCCTTTCAGAACGCACAAGATGCTACAAACCCCACTAATGGTGGTGAAAACTAGGACTGAACTTTTTCTGTTTAGTTTTCCGATGAGAAAGAAAGTGAACAATGAAGATGGCAGCTCGGAAAGGGCATTGAATGTGACGCTCAGATAGAGGTTGAATTCCAAGCTTCCGAGACCTAATGGCATGCCATAGTAGACTAATCCAATGCCAAATCCTACCACCATAACGGCGGATAGCCTTCGAAAAGCCCATCTTTTCTGCAGCAAGATCTTGAAAGTTGAGTAAAGATTAGGGCTGACCTTTTCATGCGGATCCAAAGACACAGATTTGGAAAAATCCCAGATTGAGCTGGTACTAGGGTTAAAAGAAGCAATACTTTTTAATGTGGCTATTGCTTCTTCTTCACGTCCACGCACAAGTAGCCATCTGGGAGACTCACGAACAAAGAAGTGGACTAAAATGGCATAGAAAAGTGCTGGGATAGAAGTCCATAGATAAAGAGATCTCCATGAAGAACCTCTGTTCATATAAGCCATAGCTGGGAGTGATAAAAACCCTAAAGTGAAGCAAAAGAATCCTATGACCCCAACCTGGCCACGCCACTTCTTCCCCACAAGCTCAGTTGTTAACACAAGTGCGCAAGTTCCGATTGTTGAACGGAAAAAACCGCAAAGGAATCTTAAAGCACAGTAAATCCATATGTTAGCTGAGAAAACAGTTAGCATTGAAGATAGAGACATCATGAGGCATGAGAGAAAGAGCATGCTTTTGCGACCGAGTGAGGAGTCAGCTAGGGAGGCAAGAACGAATCCACCCACAAGGCAACCCATGAAGAAGGAAGAAGCGGGGAGGCCAGTGACAATGGAGGAAGTGCACTCCAAGCTCCAGTCGGAGATAATTGAAATGTGAAGAGGCCAATCCCAGGACCATGAATTCTTGGGAAGATGGCATATGTTGGAGACTGAGTTGCATGACTCGTCCCCGAGGTGAGTAGTACAGTGCCATGTTGGGTGTGCATCAGTGAAGATACTTATGAATGTTTGCTGCGCATCGAAGATCCATGCCATGGATACAAATATGGATTGAATGAATTGCGACCATCCGAAATCTCCGATGCACCGTTCTATGTTTGAATCAAGGGATGAGAGGTGTTTCTCTAGGCGTGGTAGGGTGTTAATGTCTGACTCGGCCGAGTCGGCTTGAGAGATAAGAGGAGTTGAATCGGCCATTTGAGTACCAAATTTATGTTTGTGAAGGCAGATCTGGTGTGAGAGCGAGTGAGCACTGAAGGTTTTATATGTATATATAAGATCATGTGTTGGGGGCTGCATGCGGATTGGCCGTCTGGTTATTTAATTAGTTTGAAGAGGTTAAGCAATACTAGCTGGTTATGCCTCGTTGTACACCATGATCATGTGTAGCGATGAGTTTTTAAGTACGTAAGCCAAGCTTTGGATTTATATATATATATATTAGAAAACATTCATATATAAATTAGCAACACAATGTCATATTATTTTGACTGTTATTGGAAATTCCTAAGAAGGTGGCAGATCTAGGGATATTCATGACCTATTGGTGACTAAACATATATCCTAAGGCGGAATATTTACCCTAAAATTAATGTTATATACAGTCTTAAAAGATCATGTGTAGTCTCAGTCTTATGGTGGGCATGAAATCGATCTTGTGCATTCATTATAAAAATTAGTGGAGTCTACCATAAAAAAGTAAAACTTTTATGTGAGTTTTAGATTTGTCCAGTTCTTTTAAAGGCAGTGTGTGAAATTGTATACTCCATGCATGACTCTACAAATAATTTCCATGCATGGAATTTAAATCGAAACCATGAGTGGAATGAATAAAAGTATATATATATATATATATATCATAAATTGTGCTTTCAAGCACTGATATGGATATAAATTTGTTTAAAATTAATTTCCAGCCTAAGATATAATTAACAGGCCTAGAACAGGATTAGTTTTTACTATTATCATTTCAACTAATCACATCCTACATATGCATGTGATTAATGTCCAGAAAAGGAAGAAAAAACTCTATGTGATTAATTACGCTATGTCTCTAGCTAGAGAACTCATATTTAATACAGTAGTAGGCACTTGCATATTTGTAATAAAATGCACGGACTTATTGGAGTTGGTGTGGCTGTGAGGGACAGTGCAGGCCAGATTATAGCAACAATGAGACTAAGAAAGAAGTACTTATTACCAGACCCTTTGCTGGCTAAGGCGCCGTATGTTATCATTGAGGCGGATTCCTTACAAGTTATCAATGCTCTACATAGTTATAAGGAAGGCTGGAGTAGTGCCTTTTTTTTTTTTTTTTTTTTTTTATGTTTATGTGTAAAGCTAAACAGTTGATGAAAAATTTTGCTAAGTGGAAGATTTCTGATCATTAGGAGAAATGGCAATTTCATGACTTACTTATCGGCAAAAGATGCTCTTTTCATTTATGATATGATTGTAACTATACATGGAAGATGCTCCTTCTTGTATCTCTTCTTTATTATAATGGCATGACAATATGGATTTCCCTTCCAATAAAAAAAGAGTCGTGTAAGGTCATGTTAGCATAAAATAAAAAATTCTAATCAGATATGGTACCAATTTTGTCCTCTAGCTATCATTGAAACTTCCATTATTTTGGTAAATCATTTTCCTCTTTCATAATGAAGGCAAGTCATGATCTTCATTATGAGTATAAAGTATATTCAGTACTCATGTAATTCTGGTATAAGTATATTCAGTACTATATTATATATAGTTGCAATTATGTTCTGGTTTGTCTTTGTTAATTTGTCTCTATAGGGCATGGGTTTCATTACTCATGAATTATGCATGTAATTCTTGATATATGCACTACCAATTAATTAGATTTATGGGAATATTCATCTTTCAATTTTCCATCTGATCTAATTATAACATTTTTAATTAATTCCATGTGCCAATCACTTAACAGCTAGCTGCTTCAATATACCAATATATATATAAAGAACGTGATTGAAGATGACAAACTCGAAGATGACTTATATCGATCTTCATATGCCATCACCACGTGACATGACGTGGTTTATTAAAAATAAAAAAAAATTATATTCAAACCAAAAGGGTGTTCAAAAATATAAAAAAATGAAGAATGAAGTTCTAGGTCGATGTTTCCTCTAACCCTTTTGTATTTGTATTTTTAATTTTTCTAATAATTCACATAGTATCACATGGCTGCATGCAGTGCTACGTCAAAAAAGCCAACTAAGCGGTAATTAAGTTTCAAATAATTAAATAATATTATTTTTTTCAAAAGGTATATCAAATAATATCATTATATCATTATTCTGCCACATGCATATATCAAGGTATATCATTAGTTTGAAGAGATTAAGCAGTACTGGCTGGTTATGCCTCGTTGTATACCATGATCATGTGTAGCGATGAGTTTAAGTACGTAAGCCAAACTTTGGATTTATATATATATATTAGAAAACATTAATATATAAATTAGCAACACAATGTCATATTATTTTGACTGTTATTGGAGATTCCTAAGCAGGTGGCTGATCTAGGGATATTCATGACCTATTGGTGACTAGACATATATCCTAAGGAATATTTACCCTAAAAATAATGTTATATACAGTCTTAAAATCATATGTAGTCTCTGTCTTATGGTGGGCATGAAATCGCATTCATTATAAAAATTAGTGGGGTCTACCATCAAAAAGTGAAACTTTTATGTGAGCTTTAGATTTGTCCAATTTTTTTAAAGGGAGTGTGTGAAGTTGTATACTCCATGGAATTTGAATCGAAACCTTGAGTGGAATGAATATATATATATATATATATATATATATATATATATATATATATATATATATATCATAAATTGTGCTTCAAGCACTGATATGGATATAAATTTGTTTAAAATTAATTTCCAGCCTAAGATGTAATTAACAGGCCTAGAACAGGATTAGTTTTTACTATTATAATTCCAATTAATCACATCCTACATATATATGCATGTGATTAATGTCCAGAAAAGGAAGAAAAAACCCTATGTGATTAATTACGCGCTGTCTCTAGCTAGAGAACTCATTTTAATACAGTACAAGTACGTATTTGCATATTTGTAATAAAATGCACGGACCTATTGGAGTTGGTGTGGCTGTGAGGGACAGTGCAGGCCAGATTATAGCAACAATGAGACTAAGAAAGCACTTATTACCAGACCCTCTTCTGGCTGAGGCGCCGTATGGAGCTCTTCAGGCTATCAAGTTTGGTTTGGATCTAGGACTCCGATATGTTATAATTGAGGGAGATTCCTTACAAGTTATCAATGCTCTACATAGTGATAAGGAAGGCTGTAGTAGTGCTAATATGTTTATGCATAAAGCTAAATAGTTGATGAAAAATTTTGCGAAGTGGGAGATTTCTCTTGTTAGGAGAAATGGCAATTTCATGGCTCACTTACGACCAAAAGATGCTCTTTTCATTCCTGATATATATGATTGTAACTATACATGGAGGATGCTCCTTCTTGTATCTCTTCTTTATTATAATAGAATGACAATAGAGACTTCCCTTCCAATAAAAAAAGAGTGTCGTAGAAGGTCATGTTAGCATAAAAATAAAAATAAAAATCTAATCAGAAATAATACTAATTTTGTCCTCTAGCTATCATTGGAACTTCCATTATTTTGGTAAATCATTTTCCTCATTCATAATGAATACAAGTCATGATGAGCTAGTACTCATGTTCTGGTATAAGTATATTTAGTACTATATATATATAGTTGCAATTATGTTCTGGTTTGTCTTTGTTTGTGATCTCTATAGGGCATGGGTTTCATTACTCATGAATTATGCATGTAATTCTTGATGCACTAACAGTTAATTAGAATATTTATGGGAATACTCATCTTTAAATTTTCCATCTGATCTAATTATAACATTTTTAATTAATTCCATGTGCCAATCACTTAACAGCTAGCTGCTTCAATATACCATATATATAAAGAACGCGATCGAAGATGACAAACTGGAAGATGACTTTTTTTTTTTGAGAAAAACTGGAAGATGACTTATATCTTCATATGGCATCACCATGTAGGTAGTGACACGTGGTTTATTAAAAATCAAAAAAGTTATATTCAAACCAAAAGGGTGTTCCAAAATAAAAATAAAAAAAGGTAGGGAAGAATATTGAAGTTTTAGGATGTTTCCTCTAACCCTTTTGTATTTGTATTTTTAATTTTTCTAATAATCACTATAAGAAAACTTCTTATTTGTAGCTAGATATTTCATGCAAAAATGATTATTTCTTGTAAAAATAAATTTATTTTCGTCGTAAATAATCATTATCATTGTAAATAATCTGTCACAAATACTCATTTTTCTTATAGTGAAGTCACATGGTATCATATGTCAGTACTACGTCAAAAAAGCCAACTAAGCAGTAATTAATTAAGTTTCAAATAATCAAATAGTATTATTTTTTTCAAAAGGGATGCGCGATACATACCTATACCCTAAGACTACATATCATTTTTCTAGGTTAAAAGATTTTCCTATGCATGAAACTCGTGTGATCAGTTACCATTGAACCTTTATAATTACCATAAAGTCGGCTCAAGACTCTGATGCATGGAACATGAAACTTATAATGGTAATTATTAATTTTTATAATAGTAGTACTACTTTATATTAAACACGTACGACATAACCATGGGATGCTGAGGATCAGCAGCAACAATATTATCTGTCGTACGACGTGGTTCTCACGATCAAACTCAAATTAAATAATGGTTTTGAGCATTTGGACAAGTGTCTAAAGTAAGCTTATCACATCACTATCTATAGATTAATTACAAGTATTTTAACATCGTGGAATGGATCGAATGATTCATTCTCAGACAATGGACAGTGTCTAAAGTAAGCTTATCACTTCACTGTTTTATTGAATATCTTATCTCTTCTTGGGATGCAATCTAAAGTAATCAGCTTTCTTGAACCCTGTTTTCTCCCTTTCTCCTCCTTCTCCTTTCATATTTTAAGATAGACTCTGCAAGAAAAGGCAAGATTTGACAGATTCTATAATTCTATTGCTCTTTTTTGGTTGGTTATTAAATTAAATTGAAGAAAGTTAGGGGATCAAGTTTAATATCATTAGCTCAATCAGGGACCAAACGGCAAAAAGTTAAAATTGGAGACCATATTTTAAATCATTGTTCTATCACGTGAGTCTAATCAGACCCATTAAATCTGAAAAATCAAATGAAAATTATATTGGGAGATCAAGGTATATACTTTTATATCATTATTCTGCAACATTCACATATAGAATCATACCATCAAAGCTGGAAAAGAAAATTAGTCTAAAGCAAATAAAAGATTAATTTTTGTTTGACTAGTGTATGATTATTATTTTCAAAAGAGGAAATCATAATTGAGTAAATTCCACGTGATAGTGCATATGAAAGGGATCGTTTCTAGAATCCAGTACACTACCCATGCGATCCAACACATGATAATTTATTCAAATCTCAACCATTATTCTCAATCTTCAAATTACGATTGCAAAGGTAGGATCGAGGAGGGCATGATGAGTTTGGCAAATGTCCGGCCACCACCACGGTCCTACAACACATCATTAGGTTGTGTGTTAATGTGGGGATCTCTCGGTCTCTCCCATCCTCTCCCTTCACAGAGGAAGATGCATGCCTCATCCACCCGTGGCTCCGCCTTGCGATTGTGACCGGAGGGGGATTCCCTCTCATGTTCTCTTCTAATTTGGTTTTTGATTAATTTTTTCATTTTTTTTACACTTAGAATATTTTGTGTACAACATAAATGTGTTGTATTTTGAGAAGAAACCTAATAGAAGGACAAAATTGTAATTTGTGAAAACTGATTTTCTTTCTTTTGTTTTTTGGAATTTGAGAATCCAAGCAATAAATTTTAAATGCATTAAAACCCAACACTAGATTTCTTCGGACTCTGTTGACCTAATTAATAGATAATCAGAGACAATAGACTTTTCACCCCCAAATTATTCATGTACCTTTTGCGCTGTAATATTCAAATTACTTATTTTGTCACATTATATTCTAAAAAGACCATTTATCATTAGTCTGCACCCTCCTTCTGATTTTGCTGATACGTTCAATTGAAAATAACACTTGTGGCTCGTGTGTTCATTATTTGGATATGAAATCACAAATATGACCCGTTAATGCCAAAAAATCGAACAGATTGAAAGGGGAGAAAGAATCATTACAGGCTCACAATGACAATTTGAGCCTCAATCGGTATGGTTTCGAGCCCCGGCAGTAGTTTGGTGCGACTGTATAGTGTTTATACGTACATCTATAGAAGTGAATAAGAAATAAATACAGGAAAAATAGAAGAAATGAAAACACATAGATTTACGTGGTTCGACATAATGTCTACGTTCAAGGGGTTTGGAGATGGGAGAATCCAGTATAATATGATTGTTTTACAGTCTCTCATGACCTCTCACCCTTGCTATATAATGGAGATTAGAGATTTTTTTTTGGTAAAGATCTTCTCTCTAGAGCTCTCGTCGCCAAGTTGAAGAAACTGAAGGAGATGTCCCAGTAGCAGTTTGGAAAAAGTCCCCATTGAAGTTGTATGGTCCCTTTGTTTAATCCTCTGCCCCTCCTCCTTTATGTCACATCCCCTCTCCTTTATGTCTCATCCCTTTTTTTTCCTCTTTACACACTTTTAATGCCTCAGTCTTTTGTCCCCTTCTTCCCTCTCTCTTTCTTCCCTTCTAATGAGAACCCCACCCTTGAATTGGGCTTTGAATGTCATATTGGGTCTGAAATATTTTATCCCCTGCAGCTGCCCGCTCGATTTTTAAGGGCAATTTGCTTCAAAAGAAGGCCTTGGGAATTTATAAGGTAAAATATCGGACATGGATAGTCCATAGAAAAATAGATTCCAGGGGTGGGTCCTTGGTTTTCAATTTTGGTTGCGCTAAGTGATGAAGATTTTTGAGCATGAGGCTAGGCTGGAGATGGGCTCTTGCATTTGGTACGAGCACAAAGCTCGTCTTGGCAAGATATGGGAGGCTATCTCGACAGCGGTATCTGAAGCCCAGACCTTGTTTTGGCGAGAAAAGTGGGAGCCTGGCTTTACCGTGTTAGGTGCAAGCGTGATCAGGCAGTCAAGTGACTTGCTTGCCTATGGGGTGCCTAGGAGGTCGAGCTGTCCCTAACCTTTCCCACCTGTTGACGTTTCCTAAAAGAGGTGGTATAGTCGGGCAGTTGAAAGACTAGACCCACACTTCACTGTGAGGAAGGTCGGGTAGCCATAAGACCAAACCCTCCTATTGACCCTCGACGGGAAGGAAAGTAGTCGAGCAGCCGAGAGGCTGGACCCGTACTTCTTCGTGAGGGAGGTCAGGATGTTCCTGACCTTTCCCGCTTGTCGACTCATCTTGAAGGAGGTGGTAAAGTCGAGCAACCAAAGTCTAGGCCTGTGCTTCGGCATGAGGGAGGTCAGGCAGCCATAAGACTAGACCTGCCTGTTGACCCTTGACGGGAAGGTAAAGTAGTTGGGCAGCCAAGAGGCTAGACCTGTGCTTCGTCATGAGGGAGGTCGAGCGGTCCCTGACCTTTCCCACCTATAGGGTGCCTTGGAGGTTAGGCAATCCCTGACTTTTCTCACCTGTCGACTCATCTTGAAGGAGGTAGTAAAGTCTGGTAGCCAAAAGACCGGACCCACGATTCTCCATGAGGGAGGTTGGGCAACCATAAGACTAGACCCGCCTATTGACCCTCTACAGGAAGGTATAGTTAGGCAGCCGAGAGGCTAGACCCATGCTTCACCGTGAGGGAGGTCGGGCCGTCCCCGACCTTTCGCACCTATTGACTCTCAATGGGAAGGTAAAGTAGTCAGGTAGTCGAGAGGCTGGCCCTGGGCTTCGTCGTGAGGGAGGTTGAGCGGTCCTTGACCTTTCCTGCGTGTTGACTTTTGATGGGATGGTAAAGTAGTCAGACAGCTGAGAGGCTAGATCCACACCTCTGCATAAAAGAGGTCGAGTGGTCCCTGATCTTTCCTGCCTGTTACTGCTCATGGGGAAGGTAAGTAGGCTTTGAGTTCATTTCGTATGAACGTTTATCGTTATTGAAAAGCGTTTTATTCTTCTGACATTTTTATTTTCGATGGTGTTGGTGGATTTTTCCCTTTCGATGCGAATCATGTTAATGTTTCCACTTTACTATTAGCATTAGAATTTATTTGTAATAATTCGCGTTAAGTAGTTAAGGAGCCCGCTGACCCGTTGGGTCCATCTTAGACAATTACCAAACTTGTCGACTCGTTCCCAAAGTTAACCTACATGAGGCAGTTCTGGAGCTCAGAGGTCCTATTAACTCGAAGGCTCGTATCTGAAAGTGACCCGTTGGCAGTTGTTATGGCACGAGTGTAAACACTCGGCATTTACTGGAGGAATTTCGTCCCAAGAGTAATGTCAGGCAGTCCAAAGACTAGACCCACGCATCGCCATGAGAGAGGTCAGACAACCTGGAGACTAGACCCACCTCTTGAGTCTCACAGGAAGGTAAAGTGGTCAAGTAGCTGAGAAGCTACACTCGTGCCTTGCCGTGAGGGAGGTTGAATAGTGGGTTCAAGATTGGTCCTTGTATTAAAACTCATAAATAAAATTCTAACTTTTTTTCAAAAATAGCCCCAAAATACTTTTTTCGGAACACTAATTGAGTTGCCAAAAATATTTCATTAAGTTGGACAAAGATGACTTCAAAAAACAAGTAAATAAAATGAATTGACCAAAAAAATGAAATACGACTATTTTTTTTTTCTAAAGTCCAACTCTAAAAAGTTTTAGACAAATGTCGGTTTTCGTTCATATCAATTCCAAAAGAAACTTCAAGGAAGAAGACTTAGAAACTTTTAAAAGACATTGACCATAACTTAATAATAAACTAAGTCATGCCATATGGATCATTTTCCAAGAAATTCATGGAAGGAGTGTAACAAGTATGACATAAGAAGGTTTGAGTATTTTGGGTAAATAAACAAGGAATTAGTTAGAGCGAAATCCAAGGGATAGTGACAATCAAAGCATTCGCAACAAAGAGAGTTGAAATTTATTTCCTCAACTCCTATACGTGCCAATACATATACAAGAGACACATCTTTACAATGTGGACACTCCCAATTACAACCTAATGCAAGTTGAACCCACCATCTAAACTAAACAAGCTCAAAAGTTCCAACATCATTCCAACCAAACCAAACAAAAGGACTTATAAATCCATCCCGATGACATATACTTAAAAGCTTATCTCCTCGATTCCAACTTGTATTTAAATTTGTGGCAACCAAAATCAATCTCAACAACCATTAAAGTACAGCCAAATCATAATCAAAACCGACTTGAATAAAGGCTAATCTACCTACTCTGATATTCCACATAGCTTGACCACATATCCAACAACCTATCAACACAATTTCATCATTTCCAATGGTTTGTTGTATCTATATCCTTAGATATAACAAAAATCATGCCCTAAATTTTACACAATCTATGCCCTCATATCTGACTAGAATCATTTCCTAAAATCTACCAAACTATAACCTCAAATCTTATTAAATGTTTCTTAAGATCAACATTATCTAAAACCTTAAATTTCAAAGGAATTATTTCTTGATATCTACTAAATTCAAACCATAAAATCTTATCAACAACACTTCTGAAGGTTCACAGAATCCAAAATCATAAATCTCGTAAAATCATTTCTGAAAGTCTGCAAGGACCTATGATCTCATATTTGGCCAACTCATACTAAAGCCTGCAGAATCTAAACTTTAGTGTTTGATCAAAACTTATATGCTAAATTACACATAATCTAAAACCTTGAATTTTATCCAAAATCATTTCTTAAAGTCCACAGAATTATAATATCTTAGATCTCATCAAAATCATTTTTAAAGTCTGCAGAATCTCAAACCTAAGATTTGAATAGGCCTATGTGTGTTTTCATAATTTGAAAAATTATTTCATCAAGTCCTCAGAAGTTCAAAACTTCATATTTGACCAACTCATTATATTAAAGTCTACAGAATTTAAAACCTAGCACTCAATCAAGCTTATATGCACCTCTAAAATCTAAGCCTTCAATCGTATCAAGATCATTTTGTAAGGTCTACAGAATGAGCCTACGGAATCTAAAACCTCAAATATCATGAAATCAGTTCTTAAAATCTGCAAAATCTAACACCTCACATAGGACACATTCCCTAAAGTTTACAGATTTTAAAACCCTAAATGTCAACATAATTATTTCTTGAAATCCGTAGAATTCTAAACGTCAAATTTAAAAATTATTTCCGAGAGTCCACAGAAATCCAAACTCTCATAATAAACATCAAATTTCCAAAATACTAAGTCAACAAAGCAAAACAAAACTACTGAACATAATTCTCCAATAATCAAAGTACACTCTTTGTACTTAATCCACTATGCTCATGTAGCCTTACCCATGTTTCCTATTTTTTATCCTTAGCTGAAACATCTGAAAATATTGTGGAGATAAAGGATGAGTTATCAATAACTCAATAAGGAGACAACATATACTAATGTGTAAACATGTAATGTAACAAAATGCAGAATCAGAATATGTTCTCAAAAATATTAGAGCGACAATTTAGAAATATTCTTATTCAAAAGTTCTTTTGCATAGCATAACTAAAACATCACATCAGAACGAGATTCCATGTTTAACCTCAGTGGCAGGGTTGTGTAAAACCTCAGTAACCAACTAAGTAGAAAGAGAATGTGAAATTTTTTTCTTATTATTCTCGAAACCCTGAATGTGCACACAAAATATATTATGCAGAAAACCACTTTGTTTTCAAAGTGAATGCACCAAAAATAGAAAAATTGGTAACAACCCAAACAAAGGCCATAATTTTACACCCGTGGTAAGATCAAAACAGAACAGACACATAATTTCATACTAGAGGTTTTCAGAGGTTACATCATATCATAATATAGTACAGATCAGATTCAGAACACAACATATTCAGATCATGATCATATTATCATGAACAAACTTTCATATTCGCTTTTTTGCATAGTTTAGAAACATAATGTTCTTAAGCTCATATTTCCTGAAGAAACCAAGGCAGACTCGTAAGTAGGTCTGGCAATTAGTCCAAACTTAAGCAGCGGTATATATATATAAATATATATATTTATATGAAGCCACTGGGGATAGAGAAGAAGCATATTCTTCTTCTTCCTTAATGACTTTTTCCTTTATGGATTTGCATTTAGATACTTCTGTATCTTTGGTAGTATAATTAGCTGAAGTAACTTAAAAAGAGGTAGAAACACCTTTTAATTTCAAATCAGGCTTAACAGTTTTGCCTGAGTTTCCAAGAAAGTTTATGAGATTTTTATCTCTTATTTTTGGATTGTCATCAATAGATCCAGCAAAAGAACTTCTGGATCCAGCAAAAAAATTTCTTTTTTCATTGATTACCAAAGGTTGCTTATCAAAACTAATTTTAACGGTATCATTCAAATATTATTGAATATAATCAAGATTATATTCAACAATATTAATCAAACCCAATCATCAATGACCAATAGAGCTTTTGAAATTGATTTAATTATTTTGTATAATGAATATTGTTCTGTTAGAAATCATGATAAGAAAAAATATTATCATGCTACTTTTTCTGATCAAGAAAAGTTACGATTTAAGCGAAAATGGGAACAAAAAATGTATGCCCTTCAAAAATATATATTATTCTTTCATTTCGTTGAAAATTATTATATTTCTAAAAATAGTTTAAATATAGTTAAAAAAATAAATTTTGTCAAGGAAGAAGGGAAAACTGTGATTAGATCTAGTCATCCACCTTTGGAGACAATTATTATTTCTCATAAAGGAGAAGATGTTAAAGCTTCCCCTTTTAAAAGACCCAATGTTGATTCTTATGCTACTATTTTTACTGAAACAAAGAAAATTATTAAACAAAATAATTTTGTCAATAAATCTCTTTATTTTATTGGATAGCAGTTAGACAGTATTGAAGAAAAAATTGAAACATTTGTTCGTACCCTGACTATTAAGCTTGAAAGATCTTTGATTATTTTACTAGAAAAGAAACAAGGTTTAAGTCCCAAGACTAAATAAGCCAAATTTTTTTATAAAATAAATCAAATGCTTTCTTATTTAAAAAATGAACCCTCTACTAATGCTTTGTATAGCAAATGTAAAAAAGTAATTTATGATCTTTTTTCAGAAGAATTATCTAACTCGGATTTCTCTGTCGATGAAAATATTGTTTTACTTGAAAATAATTTTAAAAAAATTGATTTGAAAAAACCTGGGATTAAACGATTTTCAAAAAAAAAAAAAAAAACTAACCCCATGAGTCTTACAAAAAATTGGTATTCTAGATCCACTCCTCTTGATTTACTGTTTGTAGAAAAAAAAATTCAAACTGAATTTTCTATTTCTGCTGATAAGTTGTATGAATGGAATATTGATAGATTATCTGAACAAGAAATCCTCAATAAAATGAATCAAATGTCTATGGTTGCAAATGCATATGTTAATAATAACAATCTTGGTCAAACTGAGATTGTTGATTTATTAACTACCAGATTCTCTGGTACTCTTCTCCATTGGTGTGATAAACATCTCATTGAAGAGTCAAGATAAACCATTAGAAAAACTATTAAACAGGATGATGATAGTATACCTATTTTTAATGAAACCAAATAAAGGGGTATGCATGATGGTGTCAATACTTTGATGTATACTATTGTTAAACATTTTATTAAAACTTCCTCCAATAATACTAATCGTATTAGTTATTATTTGAATAATTTGAGATGTTGACAAATGTCTGATTATAAACGGTATCAAGATGTCTTTCTTTCCATAGTAATGCTTAGAGAAGATAGTCAAAAACCATATTGAAAAGAAAAATGCATTGATGGATTACTTCATTTATTTGCTCACAAAGTTAAGAATGAACTTACTGATATTTCAAGACTTCTTAACTATGATAATTACACCTATGGTGATATCATCAGTACAATTAAGAAGCTTGATATTAGTATGTGCAATGATAAAATAATGTTTCATCAACAGTTGAAGATTAGCAAGAAAGCCAAATATGAGATGAGAAATTTTTGTGAACAATTTTGAATTCTTCCTATTACTCCTCGACAAAAGCACAAGTATATTGATAAATCTTATAAATATAAAACTCACTTAGAAAAAATATAGTAGGCGCAATGATTTTTATAAGAAAAAACCTATCGTTTTTAATGGGAAAAATTCCCCCTATAAGAAAAATACTTTTCAAAATCGAAAATGTTTTAACTATGGCAAGTATAGTCATTTTTCCAAAGAGTGCACCAAAAAGTCCGGTAAATTTCAAAACAAGCTTAATCAATTAAATATTAATACCAATGATCGTGAGAAATGGATTCGGATTTTAGAATCAAAATCCTCTGAATCATCTAATATCAATCAATTTAGTTCAAGTGATTCTAATTATTACTCAGAAACTAAACTGTCTGATTCTCCCAATATTAAGGCTGCGTTTGGATGTCGAACTGAGTTAAGATAAGTTGAGTTTTTTATGAATAGTATTGAGTTGAGATTGTTGAATGAGTTTGGTGGAATCCATTTTAGATAAGTTTTTATTGTATTTGAATGTTAAGATGAGTTTGGATATATTTATAAGAATTTATAAAGAAAATGGGTCCCATTATTGTGATACTGTCCACCTGACATGTACTACCGCTGAATGAAGATGAATAGAAAGAAAAAAAAAAGTAAAAGAA
The DNA here is from genome assembly GCA_029856935.1 of Cyclocarya paliurus. NCBI lineage: Eukaryota > Viridiplantae > Streptophyta > Magnoliopsida > Fagales > Juglandaceae > Cyclocarya > Cyclocarya paliurus. The sequence goes on from CM056947.1 coordinate 22,919,535, forward strand.
AGAAAACTGAACTGGCGCCCAATAAAACAAAGAGCAAATAAAACAAAGAAAATAACAAAAAAAAAAGCTTATGTTACGTCACAATGCAGCTAACGAAAAAATTTATGGCCAACCATCAATGCACACATCTAGAAAAGCCCTCTCTCTGCAAAGTCAACTGGCCCCATCAATATACAGTAAATAAAATGAGTTTAATTGCTTTTTACAGATTGAACTAAGCTCAATTGTTGTTTGGATGGCAGATGAAACTTAAAAGTGAACTGAGCTGAGGTTGATTCGACATCCAAACGAAGCCTAAGTTTAGATGCAATAATTCTTGTTGCAAACCTTTGGGATAAAAAATCAATAATTTAACTAAAACTGAAGAACAAGAAAATATTTTGTTAATTTCTATTAGTCAAATTACTAATCCCGAGCTCAAAGAAAAATATATTCAAAAGCTCAAAAAAACCATGGTTCACTTGAGAATTTTAAATCTAAAATCAGTTTTCAAGAAGCCTTGGGGAGATTTGATAATAAAAAGTCCAAGCAAATTTCTGCTAATGATTTACAACGTGAAATCATTTCTATTAAAAAAGAGATTGTTGATTTCAAAACTGAAATAAACAATATCATTTGACAATAATTATTTTAAACAAGAATTATTATTTCTTAGAAAACTAAAAAATATACAGAACAACCGATTAAAAGTTGCAATATCCCTACTGGGCGAAAAGGGATTAAACGTTGCAAGAAATCTTTGTACATCATGAGGGAGGATAAGAACAGCTGATTCCTGTGGATTGGAAGCATGGGAAAGGTCTATATAACTGCTGCGATCAGGTCAAATAGAATGAAAGAAGTGTAAGTATCAAGTGTTTCATCCATGAGCTACGTTTCTTAGGATCACTGTTCCTTCAATTATTATGTTTGAAATATGTTGGCAGCTTATTGTGTAATGAGGGGAGAATAGGAAGCATCTCACATTTGTAATTAAATGAATATGAGTGTGAAAACCAAATGTATTTAAGTGCAAACACAAATAAGACTTGTCAGCTTACCATTTTAGTGTAGGGATCCTATTCATCATCCAACTAAAGCCCAGTTAGGATACACAAAACCATTTCATATTATCTCATCATTACAACTTTTTTAAACTTCCACACAAAATATAATATACAATTCAACTTTTTCAAATCCCAAAATAAAAATTATATTAAAAAATTATATTCTAACAATATTTTATTCAACTTTCAATAAAACATCTCATCTCATCTTATCTAAACTGCGTAATCAGACGAGGCCTAACACTAAACTATCAACACTAACATATTGTACCCTGCAACTACAAAAAACTTACAAATACCGAATACCACACTATTGACAAATAATTTGTGGTATATTCTCCGGATTTTATTTCTCAACAAAATAAATTAAGTGCACAAATATCTACTCAAACATCGAGACACCTTGATTCTGCAATTCCATACCTATACAATGCCAGTAAACGAGTAGGTAAATGTGGCCTACCATGTTAATTTCAATAAAAAAACTTGCCCAACTTTGTAACCACACAACAATGTGTTTGCTTAATATTGGACAGTTCATAAGATAGCAACCCAAATAAATCTGGGGATCACCAGGAGCAATTTATTGTACTCAAGTAATTGAAGCTCACCTAAAGCAATCAGTTTAGCAAGAAGGCCAAATTGCAATCTCTGTATACCCATCTTCAGTAGCAGCAGCTCGAAACATTCCAGTCGTATTAAAAGCCATCGTGAGTTCTCCTTTGGCAGACACAGCAACCAAGCCAGCATTTCCTCTTGGTACACATTCCTCTACAACATAAGCTGCAGCCTCCTTGAGAGAAAGACCTTTGAATTCCATAAGGGCAGCCACATCTCTTGCAACAGTCCCACGTATTATTGCTTCACCTTTCCCCGTGGCAGAAACTGCACAAAGATTGTTGGCATATGTCCCTGCCCCAATGATGGGCGTGTCCCCAATCCTACCAACCATTTTGTTGACCAGTCCACCAGTGGAAGTTGCAGCAGCCAAATTTCCGTCATTATCAACAGCCACACATCCAACTGTACCGATTTGGCTATCACCATCTGCAGTTGGTGTTTCTTTCTCGACCGGTTGTGTATAATCAATCTGTACATTTAGGTCCCCCTTTGAATAGTGAAAGTGTTTCATCTCATCTCATCATTACAATTTTTCCAAATTCTCACACAAAAAATATAATAAACAATTCAACTTTTTCAAATCCCAAAACAATAATAATATTAAAAAATAACATTTTAACAATATTTTATTCAACTTTTAACTTTCATCTAAAACCATCTCATCTCATCTCATCTCACTATCCAAACCACACCTAATGAAAGAGTTACCAGCTTCTTATCAAAATACTTTCGAGTGGAAGTGAAAACCAGTTTATAGATATGAAAACTTTAGACACTTGGAAAATCCCCCACTACAAATGATTTGCTAGGTTGCTCTACGTCCAAGAAATTCAGAAATATTTATAGGTCCTCACCATTAGAAAGGGATAGCTAGCAATTTGCAAATTATAATGGTAGTGAAATGCACCATGCAAGTGATTGAGGAAATACTATCCACAGCGTAGGAGTGACTCAAAGCACAAATTCAGGATACTTCTCATCAACACCCCCAAAAAAGAAAGAACAAAATACCTGAACCCTATTAGCTTCTTTGGCTTGCTTTAGCCTCTCAATGTTTTCTGGAGTTATAAAATGGCTTGAATCTACAGTTTCAAGACCCTGGAAAAATTAAGAAGTCATCATCACATAAATATTATTGAACATAAACCATACACTGAGCAATCAAATACCAATAATAAAGATTACAACAATTAAATTTTTTTTTTTGAATAAAAAACAGTACTAATGTTATTATTGTTGTTGTTGCTATTAGTATTTATGGTAAAGTGACTCCACTCCACCTTACCTTTGAAAAAGTTATAATCATACATGTTGTGCCTCACATAGTGAGGAGGAGTATTAAAATAATGGTTAAGTTATTAAATTTACCATTTCAACTTAAGCTTTTAAGATGACTAGTGTTATAACAATTATCATAATCATCATTAATATTATTAATTATCACCATTCGATTTCATTCAAGATAATAATCCCAAAGCAATACCAGTTTCCTTTTTTTGTGAATTCAAAACTGTAAATGGATATGATCAAGTTTTGAGGCTTGGCCTTTCTTAGCCTCAATTTGGCAGACCTACCCTCGTAATGAAACCAAATTACACGAGGTTGAACTTACATTCATACTCTACAAATGGTTTACTAATCATTTTCTTAAACACTCACACAAATGTTGATAGCATGCTAGACACTGACTTAAGCGTTTGATTCTCTTTGCCCCTCAGTCCCTCTATGTTAACCCTGAAGTACAGGCATTCAATCAATTGTTAATTCTAGTATGATCGAGTATAAGAAAAATCCAATTACTCAAAAGAATTTGAGGCCTAATTACAGTAAATGCGAGAAACCATGCTATTCATGGTTCTAAGGAGATGTTAGGGGACATCTTAGGGCACCTATAGGTCATGATGATATCGGACTAAGACTTTTCATAATGAGGATCTAAAGTAGAATGATACACAGTATTCTTAATGGCCACTTTTTGCAAGAAAGTGTGGTAATTTGTTTTCTGTCAAAATAATGAGATTGCAAAACTTCAAAAACTGTTTAGCTGGCAATTTTGAAGGACTCTAGGGTCCCTAGATGAGTTGCAAACTGGAGTTAAGAAGCCAGAATATGGAAGGGTTCTGGTTTTTGGAATTGATTGATCTTTAGGATTAAGATGCCCCATATTTCCTAGTGTAATTTAATGCATAGAATTATTTAAATCCCAATCACTTCTTTCAAGTTCATTGGTAGGATTTTCCCACATCAACATTCATTACTAAAATCCTCAGCCATTAATGTTTTCACATAAAAATAAGGATTAAGATCGTCTATGGCCTCGTTTGTTTTCAGAGATGAGATAAGATGAGATGAGATTAAAGTTGAAAAGTTGAATAAAATATTGTTAGAATATATTTTTTAATATTATATTTGTTTTGGGATTTGAAAAAGTTGAATTGTTTATTTTATTTTGTATGGGGATTTGGGAAAATTGTAATAATGGGATGGGAGGTTTTCAAAGTTTTCAAAGTTTTGAGTTTTGGTTTTGAAAACAAACAAGTCCTATATTTCTTAAGGTAATCTAATGGGTAGATTTCTTTAAAATATCAATAGTGGGAGAATCCAAGGCCTAAACAGAGGTCAAGAAGTGGTCATGGGCCTAAGAGATGCCATGGCTACTTGTTCCTAAGAATCTCAGAAGATTCAGTTAGGGCCTAAAGTTAAGTATCAGTTTTTGGTTGTGGAGCCTGGTCCTCACGTAGATCAGAGAGGTTTTACAAAGCGTCTAAGCACAGTTCACTCGCATTGATCGATCAAGAGCTTTGCCGCCACTCCTTAAGGTTACCTTTTGTATCATACCCCCACCACCCTCCCCCATTTCTTTCTTCTTAAGGTAAGGTAAAGGGCCAGGCATGGTAAGGTAGGAACATTCTGTTGCCAATCTTTTTGGCTTGACCAAGAAGTCTTATCTCTACCAAGTCGCACGGTGTTTTAACCGAAAAAACTTCTTGTGCAATTCATGTGTATGTGTTTTAATGACCAGAAATTGTTTCTTGATTTCCATTTCAAATTGGTCTCTAGACTTTTTATCAATATGCAGGACGAGCATTTTGGTGTGGATATTGAAATAAAATATTTTAATATTGGGATGTATCAATGTACCATTTCAGGATTTTAGTTAGTCTTTTTTTTAATTTTCTTTCATATGATTGTATTTAGCTTGTGAGTTTATTCATAATTTTATAGGAACTTGATTTCGGGATTTCGTTTTGTAACCTCCACACTGCTTCTTATATAAGGTATTCCTTCATCATAAACAAAGGTTTATTAATAAAATTAGAAATATACATATAGAATTTATTATTGCCTAGAAATTTTACATTACTTATCGAATAGAGGACCACTTGTATGCAGGGGAATGCTCATATGCTGATTCATATGCTTTCAGCATGACAGATCAATTGACACCCAGTGTGGTGATGAAGTTGGGTCATTTGAGTGAAGAGCTGCTACTTACTCTATAGGTGTTCCAAGCCACACTCCTTCACTTCATAGTAAAATCATAATTGGTCTCCCCTTCCTTAAGACCTCTAATCATCATGTCATAGGTATCTCCAAGTATATTTACTATTAACATTCCATTAAAGGCATCACTATTTATAGCTTGGCCGAAGGTGTAATCACAATAGGCTTATCCTACTTATCCAAAAACTCCTACATTACATTGTACCCATCTATAGTTCCCACTAATGATCAACAAACACTTCATCCTAAAAAGGCCTCAAGGTGTATGGGTTTCTGTTCATTATTGGTGTTATCTGTCCTGATAACAAGGGGTTTAAATTTTTGGATCGGAAAAAAAAAAAAAAAAAAGCTAGGGGTTTAAATATTTCAGCTGTTTTCTTGCCACTAAGTTGGTCATAATGTCCAGTCATGTGACTGTACATGAGATCTGCAGGCCACATGCTTGACCATGTTATAATTGATATATATATATATATATATATATATATATTGTGATACCCCCCATATGATAAGGATAAGGGTAATTGGTGTATGGGGATCCCACATTGGTTGGAAAGGAATAGTTTTTGCTCTTTATAATGTTCCAATGGGGCTCCACCCATAATGAGAGAATTAGTCCTTTTCTTGGATGAAAAAGATTAGTTCAAATCAATATCTATATAATTTGCCTAATGACTTTTGTAATGTTTTTCAGGGTTAGCTTGTAATTAGGTGTCTCTCTATGTACACTTCCTGTGTATTTGGGCTATGCCTAATTACGTTTATTAATAAATTTCTTACTTATAAAAAAAATATCTATATAATTTGCAAAATTACCAAAAGACATTGCACAAGAAACGAAATAAAGTCAGATTCATATCAAACTTTAATTGCTCTTTCCCTTTTCTTTTTTTTTTCTTTTTTCACAACTCAAATCCAGGGAAAAACTAAGAATGTTGACTGTAGTAACAGTAAAGCAACAAAATTGGGTTCTTAAAATGAGTGGAAGCAGAAGACTCAAAAATGCATATCACACTGAGATGTCTTGAACAACAAGAGCGAGAGAGGGGAGGTTGAGGACACAAAACACGTATGCAGTGCATGCTAGTGTTGTAATGCTAGAACTGTGGCCAAGCACATAGAATAGATGCTGGTAGAACTGTGGATTCTAAATTTTCGGAATTAATATCTATCAGCGCGACGCAGTAATATTTTTCTGGATAAGAATCATAAAATCAAGAAAGACATTTCAGGCATGAATATGTCTAAGGAAACTTATAGCAATTTGATTTCAATTGGAAATGAAAAGTAGAGTTACAATATAATAAGCTCAAGAACAGTAAATGTGATCATAGTAAGACTTTCACTCACTTGTTCCCGTGCAAATTTTTCTGCTCCATCAAAAGCAAGATATATATGAGGAGTTTTCTCCATGACCACCCGTGCTAAAGATATGGCATTAACAACAGTAGTGAGCCCAGAGACAGCCCCACATTTTTTCGTCTTACCATCCATGATACAAGCTTCCATTTCAATCGTGCCTTCAGTGGTTAAGACAGATCCCCTACCCGCATTGAAGTGCGGGTTGTTTTCTAGTTCACGAACCTACACATGGAAAATCATCAAAAGTATAACAGTAAGTGAAATAAGTCATGAAAAATGTTTCAAAATCCTTCACCTAGAGAGGAAATAGAAATAGAAATTCTTCCTTTAAATGAACACAAATTATAGATCTGAAGGGGTATTTCCTCATACAAAAGTGATCAACTTCATTATTCTCATCATAGCACTCTGCTATAGAATTATGAGCTCACAGCTGTAGTTAAGATGCTAATCTAAAACCAATCCCTCTCTCTCTCTCTCTCTCTCTCTCTCTCTCTCTCTCTATGTATCTTTTAACATTCTCTTCTTCATCTGGTTCCTTCATCACCTGATACAGCGATATTAGATTGGGTCCACCGCAGTGTACAGAGTATTTGATTAGGTTTTGAAAACACAGTCCCCCCGAGCATCATTTGAGGCAATATGTTCATAGACGACCATCGGAACATTTCTAACCAGCCAAGTAGTACTAATGATAATTTCCGTAAAAGAATATCCAATACTAGTTTTCTAATCACCCGCATCACACCAAAGACCCTAATCAACAACAGAACCGTTTAATTTAACAAAGAACTAGTACGAGGTAGATAAATACGATCGAACTCGCCAAAATCAGTAACTATCATTAGGAAAATGAAGTAATTAGATAACCGAGTTATAAAAATCCAACCATTGATATAGTTAAACATACAAAATAAAAGACGAGAACACCTGTAGTTTCAAACCAACAACGGAAGATACATGTAGTCATAGACAGATATTTATACATAAACGCATTGAGTATTATTTGAACTGAGATGTACAGAAAACAGTTTATGAGTGGAGTGGGGTAATGTTGGGTAGTTACGCACCACAAGTTCGACGACGTCGAGGGGGGACTTTTGGGCTTTGAGAGCATCGACGCCGACCTGAAGGCAGTGGCGTAGGGCGGCTTCACGCGGTTCGCGACGCTCCGGTGGTAGCGAGAGTGGGATGTCGCCGGCGCCGCCGTGTAGAGCTATAGCCCAGCCCATTTGCACCCACTCACTCGCTCTCCTCAGTGTCTTCCTCTTCCCCCTACTTGTAATGGAGAGACAAATGTTTTGAGTTTGTCAGCAAAGCCACTAGTCAAGGGAGAGGTGGGTCGCAGGTCATCATCAAATTCAATCTGGAAACATGTTTCATTTGGACTTTTCCTAGGAAGCAGTGCATCTCGATTCCTCGTGCAGATGCAGACATCGGTCACGTAGGATGAAGACGAAAAATTTGTAAATAAAAATAAAATAATAAGATTTGAATTGAGATTTTTTAAGAGATTTTTTTTTTCAGTTATTAAATATGTGGGATATAAATAATGAGCAGAAAAATTAAATTAATTTAAGAATAATAATAAATAAAATAATAAATAAATAAAAATAAGTGATATGTGTGGTGTGTGATATATGGGATGATGAATAGTAAACTCATTTTTTTAATATAATTTTATTTTAAAATTTGAAAAAGTTGAATTTTTTTTTTGTTTTATTTAGAAGTTTGAAAAATTTATAATGACTAGGTAATAATTATATAAAAATATTAAAAATTTGAATTTGAAAAGTATTTATATTTGTGGTGGTTGGATGTTGAGATGAGATGAGCTGGAATGAGATAAAGTTAAAATATTATTATAATATAATTTTTTAATACTATTTTTTTTTTTAGATTTGAAAAAAATATATTTTTTTTATATTTTTTTTGAAATTTGAAAAAATTGTAATGATTAGGTAATAATTATATGAAAATTTTAAAAATTAAAAAATTAAAAAATATTTATATTTGTGGTGTTTGGATATTAATTAAAATAAGATGAGATTAGATAAATTAGCCTGGAGGATTTTGTTATCCAAACCAGATCTTATGGTCTTTATATAGTCGATTTGCACACAAAATTGTCACTACCAACAGTCACAAGTGGAGGGGTGTTGCATTTTGTTGTTTTATGTTGGCCAATGGAGAATTCTACTTGTTAATTCTTAAGTTAGGAAAAGTAGAAACATAGAATGGTACGTACGTATCTAAAGACAATCTGAATTGCTGGCGACCAAGCATATCCATTAGCAACTTTATTAGTGCATGATGACCATACATCGTGTGGGAAGGGGGTGTGGGTTGGACACGGGAGATCCGAGGTCGCTGATTCTATAGGAATTGCATGTATCTATAGGAGACACACCACAACATGGCACTACAATGCAGCGGTGTATGCCACACGTGAGCCACACAAGCTAATTGTTTGGTTGCAATTTTTGCAAGTACAATGAGGGTCGTGTGTGCATAGGGAAGGAAGAGAGAAATGAGAGGGCGGGGCGGGGCGGGGGTGGGGAAGACTCCTCCCCTGTCTTTCCTCCCTCTAGTTGATCGGTGAGCACTAGTGAGGAGTGATGTAGAAAATATTACGTAGCTCATCTCATCTCATCATTACACTAATAGCTCAGTTTGGATTGAGAAGCACTTAATTCATCTCATCTTATTATTACAATTTTCACAAATTTCTACATAAAATACAATAAAAAATTTAATATTTTCAAATCTTAAAATAATAATAATATTAAAAAATAATTTGTTAATAATATTTTATTCAACTTTCATCTTTCATCTCAACTCACTATCCAAACCTAATATAAATTATGCAGTATTTTGTCTTCATTAGTATATCTTGCACAAGCACATAATAATTTACTTCATATGAAAGTGATCTGTTTCATCAACTTGTATAAAAATTACTTAATATTTTAATAATTTCTATTTTATTATAAATTGAATGAATCTCATGAGTAGTCAGTATATATATAGTATGTAGTATGTTTATATATAAACGCCTAATGAACTGACAAGAATTCATTTGGTTGATAGATAGAAGCTGGCATAAGCTGTGCAACTTGTATTAGAAAAACAACCCAAATAAATATAGCATATTTCCTGCACAGTGGCACAAGGGAACATAGCCAACAAGAATATATGACACCATATAAGCAAAAAGAGGAGAAAATGGTCATCCTCCAGTACCTTCATTATTCTATTTGCTTTGAAGATTAAAGCACCACAGCAGCTATCCCATTACAAGGTGAACACGGCCAGCTTGCAGCTTCAGGTAGATTCTAATTCCAGATCGATAGACATTATTCTACAAGACACACAAGAGGTATCTCAGATGGATGGACTTTATAAACATCAGATTTTTATTCAAATACCACTTCCTGATAGATATACAAAAGAGAATTGCAAATACACACACACACACTATATATATATATATAAAATATCTATGCTACTTGATATGGTATAAAGCTAAAATTTATAATAAAAAATGTTTTACAGTACTCCAATGTAGTACTACATTAAGCCACACCAATATATAGAGTAGTTTCTTATAATTTTTTTATGGATTGACCACGACGTTTCTTTATATATATATATATATATAGACTTACATGACACTAATATGTGGTGTAAGTATAACTCTTTTTTTGTGTTTTCTCCTTAGCAAATAAATATGTACATCTTAATTATTATAAACATAAATAGAATATGAGTATTCATACATCTTACGTAAATTATGCATTACTTTATTTGCATTAGGCTACATTTTCTTTTATATTATTCATAGCAAGTAGGAAAGAATGCATGCACATATAAAACAAACGTCTCTACGTTACTCCCCACCTAAAAGATTCCTCCTGCTGGTTCAACACTCATTGACTAATGACTAGCACCATAAAGTATGCATCATTTATAAAATCAAAAAGATATAATATATAAATATAAACTCACACATTTTAACACTAATAATTTAGTTCTAAAAACTAAATCCTTAGTTTTATAATATACGATCTATGACTATCTGTTCCCTCTCTTAATAGTAAGATTTATGATTTTTCTTTTTTTTCTTTTTTTTTTTGAAAAATATTTTATATTCAAAAAAGTAAATTCATAAGCTAACATATACATCATATTATAAAACTTTCTTTATTGTAAAATAGATATTACGTATCATATAAAACCATATCAGTTTGTAAGTTTTAATTTTGTGAAATATCTTTCTCTGAATATCATGACGTGAATATGAGTTTGGCAAATGTTGCTCCACCGCCTCCAACACATAATTAATTGGGTAGTACAAAGGGGGATTACTCTCACCCTCTCCTTTGACATCGAGAATGAAATGTCTCACTCATCACCGATGTTGATGTCGTGTTTCGTACCCAGGGCAATGGGGCATCTCCGTCGCTTTGTTCCTGCCAGACTTAATGAGAGGGGTTCGGTGAGTATGGGATACTTCTGATGCCTAAGCCAGAATCCTGCTCACAGTATAAGCATATTGTAAACTAAAGGAGTGCGAGAGAGAGAGAGATAGAGCTCCGCTACCTGCGTTCTTGGTGCGTATATATAGTAGGTCGGGGTGGTCCCCATGATTACTAATGGATCGTGTCGAGTCGTATCATGCGTCGTTCTAGTTGTAAGGTCCTTTCTGTTGTGCTTGCCATTACCCTACCGCATTGCACACAATCTATCCCTTCTCCTTCCTGCACGTCCATAGTGGCAAGTGAGTGGTGGTGTTCCCACTACCCTAGTGATAGGGGTGGGTGGTGCTCATTTAATGTGGCATGTTGGTTTCTGTGCATTTAATGCGGTGTGCCCACTGTCTAACAATGAAAGCTGCAAGCCAGGCTGAGGGCATGACCATCATCCCTGCTAGGTGGGCCCCCTACCAAACCCAGCCTCCCATTTTTCTTCTTTCCCCATTGGGCTATCTTGTTGGGTTAACCAGGCCTTGAACGGGGCAAACCCTATGTAGCCTAAGAATTCAAAAATCTTCCATTATGTTTAATTGTGGGCCGTTACATAATGCAACAGTTTGTCTCCCACATCATTAGTGTTAGCCATTTTTGTCATTCCTAGGGGACATTACCTGGACGTGGTTGCTTTGAAGGCTCGCCACAAGCTTCTGCAACGAGAGGACTAGAAGCTTTTCGATGATCTGGCCCTCGTGGAAGGCAAGTTAGGTAAGGCGTGGGAGGCACTCACCTAGGCGAGCCTGAAGTCTATGCATCAAAGGGATGAGCGTGATAGGCTCGAGTGGGAATTTGAGAAAAGGAAGAGGGAGCTGGAGCAAGCATGAAAAGGGCTTGTGGAGCTTTGGATTGAGAGGATGCAACTAATCAAGAAGCAGAACTCAGATGCAGGGCAACGCAAATGGTTGCAAGCCAAGTTCTTTGAGCTGACTAGGTCCATCCAGCGCACGAAAGATCTTGTTCAAAAGTGTGAGGCCCAGCGTCATTCCTTGGAGTCAAAGCTGCTAGCCCGTGACATCCGCATCTCGGCCTTAGAGTCTAGCTAGGGCTCAAGTCGCAACTCTTGGGAGGTTCTCACATCCCAAATGAAGAGTGCCAAGGTCGTTCGGGACCAAAGCTGGGATTATGACTATAAGGAGGGTCTTGAGCGGCTAAGAGACCACATGCTTTAGCACCCTACAACCGACTTGAGGACCTTGAACCTGGCTTCGCTCAAACCCAATTCTCGAGCCTTTGAAATTTTCCAAGTCCATCGGGAAGGACTTGATGCCCTTCGCATTCCCGAATATTGCTACCCTAACATGGTGGCCTTTTGTAATAATGAGTCTGTTTTTTGCCCAATGGAAAATTGTTTGTAATATATTCGAATTTTGTTCCCTCCTCATTTCTTCAGTTATTCTTCTTGACTTTCTAGCCCTGCATGCTTTCTCTTTGACTTGTTTGGTTGCACGAAGATTGGCAAGTCAAGAGACTTGTGTCCAATGGACCATTTTGGGCTGATCCTTGGACTCTTGCCCAACCAATCCTTAGCAGTGAGTCCAAGAATTTTGGTTACCTAGAGGTGGCAAGTCAAGGGATTTGTGTCTGACTAGCCATTTTGGACGGGTCTTGGGACTCCTGCCCAGCCAATCCTTCGCGTTGAGTCGAGGGACTCGACTTAATTGCACAAAGGTTGACAAGTCAAGGTACTTGTGTCCAACTGGCCATCTTGGGTGAGTTTTGGGACTCCTGTCTGGCTAATCCTTCACAATGAGTTTAGAGACCCAACTAGGTTGCATGAACGTCTGCAAGTAAAGGGACTTTTGTCCGGCTGGCCATTTTGGGCAGGTCCTAGGACTCCTGTCTGGCCAATCCTTCATGGCGAGTCTAGGGACTCGACTTGGTGGATAGTTTGCGCAATGGAGTTGAGTCAAACAAATGCAACCTTTATTTCCATAATTGTCTTTTATATTCACACTAGGGAATACATTGTCATGGAAAATACTTCTTCAAGTGTTCGACATTCCAAGGGTGAGGGAGTTTATTTGCTTTATTTTCCTTTAAGCAATAAGACCTTGGTCATCCGCTGTTGTTACCATGTAAGGCCTCTACCATTGTAGACCTAACTTTCCTTCCACCAGGGTCATGACCCCAGTTTGCTTCAGCACCAAATCTCCTATTTTGAAAGAACGAGTTTTGACGCGCTTGTTGAAGTATCACTCTGCCTTCCTTTTATTGCTCGTCATCTGCACTTCTGCTTCTTGCCTTCTTTCCGCGAGATGGTCCAATTGCTCCTTCAGTCTTTTGTCATTGGAACTCAAGTTTAGTGCCCTACTCGGTAGCTCAATATCCCCACATCCATGGGTATCACTACTTTGCTTTCGTAGGTTAGAGTGAAATGTGTTTCCCCTGTAAGGGTTCTTACAGTCATTTGGTAGGTCCACATGACTCTCAGAAGTTCTTCCACCCATCTTCCTTTTTAGCCTGTCATCCTTTTCTTTAGGATCCCAAGTAGGGTTTTGTTGGTTGTTTCGATCAGTCCGTTGGACTACAGGTGCCTCGGAAAGGAGTACTTGAACTTGATCTCTGGCTCGGCACACCATTCTCGGTAGTGGGAGGAGTCAAACTATCGACCATTATCTGATATGATGTTTTGGGGAATGCCGAATTGGCAAACCACCAATTTCCATAGGAATTTGGTGATGGCTACAGCAGTGATAGATGCTAGAATTTTCGCCTTGGACTATTTGGTGAAGTAGTCGACTGCCATGACCATGAACTTTACCCCGCCCTTGGCCACGAGAAGCGGTCCGACTAGATCTAGTCTCCATTGCGTAAAGGATCACGTGGACATAATGAACGTCAGCTCTTCTGATGAGCAATGCAACACAGGGGCATGGTCCTAGCACTTCAAGCTTCTCTTCATGAAGTCATCTGTGTCCCTAAGGGAATGAGGCTAGTAACATCCAGCTCTCATCAGTTTCGCTGCCATCGCTCTCCCCCCATAATGGCTTGCACAGATTCCCTTATGCACCTCGGCTAGTATGTACTTGGCTTCGTCTAACAAGATGCATCTTAGGAGGGGTTCAGCGAAACCTTTCTTGTATAGGACCCCTTCTACAATTGTGAAAGTGTGCTACCATGCTCTTGATCTTTCGTGCTTCTTCCTTTTTGCCTGGGACCTCACCAGTGTTGAGGTACTTTATTATGTCTGTTGCCCATTCAGGTGCTTTAATGCTGACAACTGAGGCCTCCATCCTTATAGCCGGGAAGTCTACTGCCCAGGCCACGGTGTTATTGGGCAGGTTTGAGCTCTCCTGCCCTGAGGCAGCCTTGCCAGTTTGTCGGCCTTCTAGTTTTCCTCTTTCGGTACTTGTTGGATGCATAAGTAATGGAAGAGGCCGCGTTCTTCTCCTACTAGCTGTAGGTACTTCTTCAGCTTTTCACCTTTCGTGGCGAACTTGCCTCACAACTGGCAACAACAATCTGAGAATCTACCTTCATTTTGATCTCTATTGCACCTGGTGCCCTGGCCATTGAGATCCCGACCAACAGTGCTTTGTACTCAGCCTTGTTGTTGGTTGTCTTGAATGGGAGCTTGATTGCGTAGTTGTGCTCATCGCCGGACTCCGTAATGATGTGCACCCTAAACCCCTCCAGCCTGATAGAATGAGCTGTCAACAAAAACCTACCAGGGCTTTCCTTAGGGGTGCCCTCTGCACCTCCTCCGAGAAGTCAACAAATTCGACTATGAAGCGGTCAGTACTTGTCCTTTGATGGCTATGCAGGGAAGATACTCAATATCGAACTCACTCAGCTTGACCACCCAATTCATCAAGTGGCCTGAGGTGTCCGGTCTCTACAGGATCTTCTTAAGTAGGGTGTGAAAATATGGCCATAGTCTTCTTGCAGCAACTACCAGCGCAAACGCCATCATGTTTGTCCGTGGGTACCTTACTTTGGCTCCCCACAATGCCTTGCTCATATAATACACCGGCTGCTGCTGGCCCCCTTGGTCTCAAAACTCCTTGCTCGTGTAATTACCTCTCCTAGTCCCACCTGGCTAAGGAGTGGGGATGCATAAGGTATGCTTTCAGTTCGTTGAACATCCTGTCACATTTAGCGTCCCAGCTCTATGCTTTTCTTAGGATTTTGAAGAAAGGCATAGACTTGTTAGTCGATCAGGCAATGAACCAGTTCAAGGCTACTACTCACCTAGCTAGCCTTTGTACCTCTTTGATGTTTCGCGACAGAGCATGCTCACTATTGCTTCAACTTTCTCATGATTGGCCTCAATTCCCCTCTCGGAGACCATGAAGCTCAGGAACTTTTCCGATTCCACACCAAAGGCACACTTTAGTAGCTTGAGTTTGATTTTATAGCATCGTAGGACTGCAAAGGTTTTGTGTAGGTCGGCCACATGCCGCTCGAGCTTCTTGCTTTTGACCAGTAGGTCGTCCACATATACTTCCATGTTGTGGCCGATCTATACCTTGAACATCTAATTGACCAGTCGTTGATAGGTGGCACCCGTGTTCTTTAATTCGAAAGGTATGACTAGGTAACAGTAAAGTCCTCCGTAACCCTAGTAGGCGTCCATAAAGCTGAGTAATCGGTGGCTCACGATGGAGTTAACAATCAAATCGATCCACAGCAAAGGAAAATTGTCTTTCAAGCAAGCTTTGTTCAAGTCGGTAAAGTCAACACATCCTCTACTTGCCATTCAATTTTTTCACCAACACTACATTGGACAACCACTCAAGGTAGTGGGGCTCTTGGATGAATCCGTCAGCGAGGAGTTTGTCAACTTCCTTGGCTATGGCGGCATACTTTTCTACGTTGAAACTCCTATACTTCTACCTAACTTTCTTTGCTTTTGGGTGGATGTAAAGGCAGTGCTCGATGACTATGTTGTCAATTCTGAGCATTTCTTCATGACTCCATGCGATCAAGTCTTGGTGTTCAATGAGGAGCTACTTCATTGATCGTCTCATCTTGGGGTCCATCTTGGTCCCAATTCTCAATGTGCTCTCAAGCCTCACCAGGTCTATGGGGACTAGCTCCAGAGGTTCGTTCGGTTTTATTTACTAAAGGGCTTGCTTGTCCTGGACTTCTTCGCTTTGCTTAAACAAGTATAGTGGTGGCGGCGGCTCCTCGACAATGCTCACCTCTCCAAAGGTTCTTAAGTCTTTCCCCTCATACTTCAGTTCTTGTGTGTAACAATTTCGGGTGAGCACTTGCTCATTCTTGAGCTCGCCAACTCCCACTTTGGTGGAGAATTTCATCTTCAGGTGATAAGTTGACATTATTGCCTTCAAATTGTTCAGGATGGGTCGGTCCAGTATCGCATTGTACGAATAATGGACTTTGACCACCAAGAAATTCGCCAACGTTACAACGGTCCTAGGTGCTTTGCCAGCCAAGACAGACAAAATAATCACGCTGACTGGCTGTACTACATCCTTGGTGAACCCCTTGAGTGGAATTGGGACTGGTCGTAGGCAATTGGGGTTGATGCCCACCTTGGTGAACACCTTCCATAAAGGATATCGATGGAGCTATCGTTGCCGATCAGGATCTTCCAGGTCACAAAATTGGTGATCACCAAGGCATCATCATACTAGTGGAGTGTTCCTTCGTCATCCTCTTCGCCAAATGTGACGATGACGCTCTCCATGTGCGGCCTCTACTTGGCAGCTGGTCTCTCAATCGCATACTCCTCCTTGTACCTAATCTGTGAGCATGGGCCCTTTGCCGTGATGAGGTTGGACCTCTGCCTGCATATCCCCCCACGATAATGCATACTTCACCTATGAGACTATCCGACTACGTCGAGGCTAGGCATAGGGGCCTCCTCGACGTGTCGAGCGCCTGTTGCTCCACTCTCTGACAACCCTTGCCGCCACCAAGTATCTCTCTCTCCCCCCATTTGAGTTGCCCTAACACCATAACACTTTCAAATTTTCATAGAGTTTTGGGATTTTTAATGGGTTATGCAGGATAACAGATGAATCTAGATGAGTTAAAGGCCCTTTCTAGAAATCTAGATGAATCTCTCAAGGTTTCTTACTTCCATTACTCGGCATCTAGTTTTTTTTAATGGGCTTCTAGTTTAAAGGCACTGTCAGTAAATCAACAGAATATTATTAATAGGAAAAAAAATTCAAGAAAGCTAAAAGCAATCAATGTAGATAATTTTGTATATAAAGAGTTTTTGGATTTTTCTCGAGTATACATCACGTGAATTTGAAGGCTTTGTACATATGAAGTTTGCCTAATGTCGAAATAATCTGAACATGCAATTTTTCTCTTTGCTAGAATCCCACAAATATGGAAGAACTTTTCTGTGAGTTGCTTAAAAAATAGTTGTAGTAAATAGTTTTCCATTGTGAGTTGCTCCAAAAATAGTTTTTTAAGTTGCTCCACAAAAGAGTTATAGTAAATACTTTATCTACTCTTTACATGTGTTGTAGTAAATATTGTATCTCTGCTCCTTACATATATGCTACAGTAAAATTGAATTCACAAGCATGTTGCTCCAAAATTGAATTCACAAGTATGCTCCTTACATATATATGCTCCTTACTATATATACTACAATAAAATTGAATTCACAAGTATAAATACTATATCTGCTCCTTACATGTGCAAGACTACAACTTAGCCAACAACTTTCTTATATATGCTCCTTACTTCCATTTACATTTGCTTTTTACATATCTTCAAGAAGGCCAACAGAAAGCCATGAAGGCCTGACACATTTAACACTTTTAACATAACCATGCAAATAACTAGATCAGTTTATGGTATAGGATGGGTATCAAATAGTTTATTTATTTAATGAAGTAAATTTATTACAATCTAAAAATTTATTGGGGTATTATTTTACAGTCTGAAAATTCGTGCAAGTTTCTTAGACGGGTTGATTCTGAGATGCCTGATTATACAAAAATGTTGATTAAGCATTTTCAAGAAAAGAATGAGCAATTAGCCTCTACTACCAACCATATCAATATACTAGTTGAGCAGAAGTTGATGAACCACAAAGCTAAAATGAAAATTAAGGCAATTAAACAGAAGTTAATTACAAAGTATAGGATAGACATTGTGTTGTCATGAATATTTTTTTAGTGTATTAGGCCTCGTTTGTTTTCGGAAAACATCTCATCTCATCTCAATTTCATCATTACATTTTTTCCAATTCCAATACAAAATAAAATAAACAATTCAACTTTTTCAAATTCATCTCATCTTCTCTTACCTAATCATTACAATTTTTTCAAATTTCAATACAAAATAAAATAAACAATTCATCTTATCTCAAAAGTTTTCATCTCATCTCATCTCATCTCCGAAAACAAACGAGGCCTTAGTTGCACCTCTTGTACTTTGAGTTGTAATGAATGTAGTTGTTGACTTTGAACTTTGCTGTCAAGTATGTAAGATATAATTGTAGCTGCGCAAGTTGTACAAGAATTTCTAATACTTAAATAGAAATGAGATTTTGTACTATAGAAGTTGTACATTGTTGTTGAATACATTTCCTTGTTTTTGTGTACAATATTGAATTACGGAATGCCAAGACAAAAAATTACATTCAAACTCCAAAGTTACATTCAAATCTCAAAATTACAATCCAAACCAATAATTACATTAAAATCCCAAAATTAAATGTAGTTATGGTTGGGTAAGTATACTATCTTGACTCCCTACGCCAGCATGTATGTCCTTCATCTGCAGATCACCAAAAAAAAAAAAAGTTGGAGTGTTAGAAGCTTGGCTATGACAAAGTATAAAACGTTTGGTAGTTGTACATACCTCATCTATCTTATTTCTTTTTTTACTTTGCTTTTCTTTTTTAGCATTGTCTTCACTGTAAAGACTTGCAGTTTGGATGTAGGGCTACCCTTACTTTTAATACCAGCAAGACTGCGAACCCTAAGATTTTGTTGTTTGGTTTCACTTGGATTGTCATGGCACACAAAATACTCACTCCTTGTACTATTCTTACTCAACTCTTCCACCTTAAACTTGTGCATATGATTCTTCCACTTTATGTAGGTCTCATGATCCTTTGAAGCAATTAAAGCTATTTCACAATAATCATTACACAAATCATTAAGCCTTTGTGCTTCACGATTGTCACCTAGGTTATCATAGCTACTCTATTTCATCGTGTACTTTCTTTTCAAATCCTTTCTCCAACGACCAAGAACATACTTAGATGGCAACCACACAACTTTCTTCCACATAGTGAGGACAATGAGTGCATGTCTACATAAAATTCCTCTGAACTCAAATAGTCTACAGGTGCGCATCACTTCACATTTATAGTCATTGAAAAATACATAGTATTTCACATCTTTTACAATATTATCATATATGCTCAAGTGGTCAACAACTACGTACGTCGATATTGCACTTTTAATTTTTTTAGGGAAGACAAGCAATTCATAGTACCCCTCAACTCTATTTGTACCTCTTTGAATTTGACATTCGTGTATACCTCTTGAAATTGCTTCTCAATTGCATGGACCGTAATACAATGAATCTTTCGTTGGAATGAACCAAAATCAGCTATCTTCTTATTCTCGACAATCCTAGCCAAAACATTATCATAGTTCCCAACAAACATTTTCAATGGTGTGATAGCATCTACATAGCCATAAAAAAATGAGTTCATACTCTTGCTATGCTGGGTTTTGGACATTCCGGCCCAAAACATACCTCTCACATATGCAGGTACCCATTGATACCGCTCTTTTTACAACTTACTCAATCAAACATTGTCTGTTAAACTATTGCTTTGAACGATGTTGTGCCACATTTCTTCAAAATCCTTCACAACTCAAAGAGTCATATATACAATTTAATAAATGACCGTTAAAGTTGTTATATTGTGAATAAGATTCCAGTTTGTGAGGTAATTTGCATAAAATATGCCATAAACATAATTTATGCTTGGCCTTTGAAAAAACTATTGCAATTGCCGCTTACATTGCCCTATCTTGGTCGGTTATAATCGCATTAAGAGTCTGTTCTGACATACACCTCAACCATGAGTTAAACAATCACACAAATGTATTTGTATCCTCATTTGATATGAGGCCACATCCAAAAAGTATCGATTGACCATAGTGGTTGACTTCTTCAAAATGGGCAAATGGCATTTTATATTTATTTGTCAACTACGTTGTATCAAACGTTATGACATCTCCAAATGACTTATATGCTGTCCTATTTCGAGCATCCGCTTATAATACATTTCTCAACCTCACTTCTTCATCTAGATCCATCGCATAAAAAAGCCATTATTTTTCTTTTATTGCCGCACCAAATCATTGCAAAACGGCTCTGCGTCTTCTTCTCCAAACAACTCATTACAAATTTTGTTGATATGATTCTTGCACTATTTCTCTCCAAAAGTGAGATTTTCATATCCAACCACTTCAACAACCATAGTTTTGTAATTTTTAGTCGAACGGATTCCGGCTTTATTTATCATCTCAATTCTTTTCTTCGACTAACTTGATAATTTTTTATGGCAAGCAATATGTCTTAACTAACTTGGGCTCATAGCATGGTTGTGTTCGAGGATGACATTGAATAACTGATACCTTCCATCATCTGTTTGTTTTGCATTAATCTTAGCCTTGCAATCTGTCCTTCCTACCAATTTTGGCTGATCAATTTTTGATGAGTTGCTTCTTGGCTTGTGATGGTGACTACATACAATGGTGAAGTATTTTACCTCTCCATAATCCCTAATAGTCAATGTTCTTTTCAACACTCCAAAGCCCTTCTGTTTGGCATACTTTGTGTAATATTCAATAACTTCCACTTGAGTCACAAATATCATATCAACCTTCGGCTCTTCAACCTTTTGATTCTTGATATACTGAGATCTAACTTACTGTTATTTGTCTACATTAACCAAAATATAAAAGGCTGCGATATAGTTAAAATCCGTTAAAATGCCATAAAGCAATCGATACTTAAAAGAGTCCATAAAAACAATGTCATTAAAATGTATAGAATATAAAAGTCTAACCCCTTGGATTGTTAGGACTACCACTTTCATGTTCTTCTTCGAGAAATATCAATCGACTTGGTTCCACTTGATTATATATATATATATATATATAAGTATATAAACAACTATGGCTCCCAAAACTAGTTTTATATCAATGAATACTGCTATGGACCCACAAAGGGATCCCACTAGTTTTTTTCTATACTTGACTTGGAATCCAAAAATCAGTTATACCATTATTGGATTTTAGATTAAACACACCGTCAACCCAATCAATTTATTTATTTATTTATTTATGTGTGACAATAATACTTAGATTACTTAAGATCTTTTCTAGTTGACTGATACTACTGCTCTGTCAAAAGGTACAAGTTTTAAGGTTAATGTGTTATCTGGTTCAAAAGGAATAAACAAATTGCTCCAAATTATGTTTGTTGTATGAAAAATAGGAAATTTTGTTGAATCTTTAATTAAAGATATCAAAGTGTAAAATTAGAGATTTTTTTAAAAAAAAAAACCCATGTGCATAAAATGCATAAATATCTAAAGCCATATGCGTAGAATGCATATACATCCAAGAAAGCAAGCCATGTGCGTAAAAAAAAGCCTCGTGAGAGTGAAAGAGATACTCAGCTATGGAGTTGAACTTACCGGTGGCCAACACAAGGGCTGGAAATGGGATGCAGGGGTTGGGAAACTGAAAGGACACTGAACAAGACTAAACGGGATGGGATGGATGACATAGCAATCTGAGAAAAAAAAAAAACTAATATGTGGGATCCCTGTGTGTCCGTAGCGACCCTCATATAAAAATGCTTACTTGAAAATATGGGCTTGATCCAATAATACTAAAAATACCCCATTTAAAATACTTTAATATACTAGCCTTTATTTAAAAATCATATGCTAATTTTAAAATGCAAAGGTGAGACTCGTGACCAATCGAGAGAAAAATGAGTGATTGGTCAGAGGCAGAGAGATCAGATGGTGTGTCGTGTGCGAGGGACTAAGGGTCTTCCATTTCCAGTACCCATGTTTAGAATTTGTTCGATTATTGGTCATTAATCGAACCAACTCGAAAAATACAGAACAAAACACAGAAGTCTTCTGCTTCCATTTTCCCCAAGAAGGGTTGTTTAAATAGGGTCGGAATTTTCAGGTCGGTTCGAGTTGGCGGGCTAAATGTACGATCTTATAAAATGTACTAATTTCGAATTCTATATGGTATAACACATCTATTCGTCCAGTTAAAATTATAGGTTTATACTAGTTTAAATTAAATTAGATAAAAATTTGAGTAATAATGGGACCAAAATGTCCCTAAAAGTTTACCACCATGGTCATGAAAACTATTTTAACTAATAAAGAGAAATGTTACAAAGAAACCTTATACCACACATTTCCACTTAATCAACATGTAATTTATCATTTTTGTCCATCTATTTGAACACACCCATATTTAAGCATTAAAATAGTAGGAAAAAAATGATAAACCACATATTAATTATATGAAAGTGTGTGGTGTAAAACTTCTATGTAGAATTTTTTATTGAGTACTAATTTGTACAAGTTTCAAATAAACATGCCCTGCATAATCTCTTTGTAAAAATGTGAACTCCACCATACATTTAAAAATATCTATTTTTTAATAATAAGACCCACATTTTTACAAAGAGCCTATACAAAATTTATCTATTGACAATTTATAACTATCGTTACTCTTTAGCAATTTCAATCAGTGAGAGAGACCATTGCTTTCCATATTATTTTCTTAGTTTATGGGCCCAATAGTGGATTTAACCACCTAAATAAAAGCCCAAATTGGGCACACGACATTGGACCAAACTACTAAACTAGTATTTCTTGGTCCAGTCCAGTTACGACCAAATTACACGCCCTATAAATTGTTCGTATATATAAAGGCATATTCTTCTTAATTTCAAGGTTTAGGGTTCTACTCTGCGGCTGCTGGCTTCAACCTCTTCTTCGCCCTCCGACCCCTCGTAGCAGTTGAAGAACTCCTCCTCCCTCCGTCACCATGGGGTATGTGGCGGAATGAATCTCTTTGACTCTCTGTCATTTTCATAATACTGCTCTACTCAAGATCTGTCAATTTATTTCCATTTTTTATGATATGTAGTCTCTGAAGATTTTCTATTTACTTTGAATATGGGGTTATTTAATCTGCACTACGATTCTTCAAACTAAATCTTAGTATCGAATGGCTTCAATCCGCGAAGCCATGCTTAGATTTAGGTTTTTATAATTTTTGTACTCTACGTCGGCTGTTTGAGAAGTTATGGAATAATGTACGGGAATAAAATAGTAGCTCACGATTACCGATTCATGTCGTTTTGATTGGCTGGATTTTTACGAAAAAAATTGAAACTCACATTAGAGAACATAGGATGATTATGTTAGGGTTTTAGATTTGGGACGTAGCTGACGCAGAAGGTTTCCTTTTCCAAATTTTTATTTCTGTCATATATATAATGGAATCCGTGACTATGGAGGGCTTAAATAAAAGGAAGCCACCCTGTCTAAAGCAATAAAAAATGACCTTGTAGAATAGGGGTAATGACTTTGATTAGTTACCGGTGGCTTTGCTAGATCTCAAGGCCAATGTGGTTTTTTTTGTTTTGTAAGTTGAACGTTAGTACTGCTTCAAAATGTAGTTTGTCTCATGTTGATATGTGGAAACTAATCATAAGAAACTAATAGATTTTTCCCGAGTTGATGATTTGGTTTACATATTTTTACAAGCTTTCCTTGGTATAGAGAATTTGATTTAGATGCCATTTTCTTAATTAAATTCGTAGAAATAAATCAAAACAGTCTGCAAAAGTGAATGCAATGTGTTAAGTTAAATTTCCTGTGGTCTGTTGGTAAATAATTAGATAGTAGCGAAAACACTTGTTAAAATTGATAATTTTTTTTATCCACTGTTGTATTTCTGATCTGTGATCTGTTAGTACGTGTTAATTGTTTGATTACATAGGTGGCATTGATAGCCTCCGATTAAACTGGTTGATTTTTTTTCTTTGAAATGTTTTCCTATATGGTTTAAATCTTTTTTCTTTTTGCCCACTGGCAATCTATTAGACTTGAACTGTTGTTCAGGATTTGATATGTTAACCATCCTCTATTGAGATGATGAGCTCATGATCTGTTGCAAATTTGTCTAACAGGAAGACACGTGGTATGGGAGCTGGTCGTAAGCTGAAGTCCCACCGTAGGAGGCAAAGGTGGGCTGATAAGTCTTACAAAAAGTCCCACCTTGGAAATGAATGGAAGAAGCCATTTGCTGGGTCTTCCCATGCAAAAGGCATTGTCCTTGAGAAGATGTAAGACTATTTGGTCATTTTTTTCCATTCACTCCTGCATAATTGATCATTTAGTTTGCTAGTAATTATGAGTGAGTGAAGATGTTTTTGAAAGTTTTAACATTTGATAACCTCTCTCCATACGGTTTTCTGGGATGTTTAGAGGTATCGAGGCCAAGCAGCCAAATTCTGCTATCAGGAAATGTGCTAGAGTCCAACTGATCAAAAATGGGAAGAAGATTGCTGCATTTGTCCCCAACGATGGTTGCTTGAACTACATTGAAGAAAATGTGAGTATTCTTGGCCTCAAATAAGGCATGGTCTATTCTGGTAGTTGCTTCATCTTCAATCCCTTCTTACTTATTGGTTGACCACTATCATGATATTTGTATGTAGGATGAGGTGTTGATTGCCGGATTTGGTCGAAAGGGTCATGCTGTCGGTGATATTCCCGGTGTTAGGTTCAAAGTCGTGAAGGTTTCTGGTGTCTCCCTCCTGGCTCTATTCAAGGAGAAAAAGGAGAAGCCTAGGTCCTAAGTTTCTTGGGAATGGCAGAGTATTTGTGTTTTACATGGATTTTTCAATGAATCGAGCTGTTACAACCTTTTAACAACTAGATTTTGTGGACTTGTCTTTATTAATCTCAAGTATTTTTTGGGTAATTAAAGCTTAAGTTATTACAAAGAATTTGTGAAAATCTTTTTTTATTCAAGAAATCCATTGGGGACTTGTGAATGGCCTCCCCCTCATTTTCCTGAATATTTCTCACTCACCGCTCACCCACACGCAAGCGAAATTAATTTGAGAAAAGAAAATAAATTTTTTTCCTTTTTTTTATTTAGTGTAAAGGCTTTGTTCGCTCTTCCGAATTCTTTAAGGGCTCGTTTGGAGAGATAGATGAAAATTTTATAAATAATAATAAGATAGTTTGTAAATAATAATAAAATAATTTGAGTTGAATATTTTGAATAGTACTAAAATAATTTGAATTAAATATTTTTTAAATTTTGAAAAATGAGAAAAAAAATTAAATAAAAAATATTAAAATTCAAATATTGTTATAATGTAATTTTTATTTAGTAATTTGAAAAAGTTGAATTATTTTTTTATTTTTTGTTTGAAAGTTTGAAGAAATTGTAATGATTAGTTTGAAAAAGTTATAATAATTAGTTTTAAAAATTTTGTATTTAAATTATATTTGAGAAGAAAGATAAAATGATATGAGATGAAAATTTTAGAATGAGATCTATTTCCAACAAGCCCTAAATCATCAGCCTACCTTGTGTTATCTACATCAATAAATCTTCTCAATCTCTCAACACTCCACACTCCATCTTTTTTAAAAAAAAAATTTTAATTTTTTTAATAAATAATTTTTATATGAATAGTGAATAAAAAATTTGAAATAGTTTAAAAAAAATAAATTCAAAAAAAATTTTTTAAAAAAATATTAAAAAATATTAAAAAATGTGGAGTGTGGAATGTGGATGAATAGTAGGAGGTTGTGTAGCAAAACCCGGTTATTAAACATTATTGATAGATGGTGATGACAATAATATCAGGACTAGGAAAAAAACACAATATATAAGAAAATAAATCATTATAATGATAATAATAATAATAATTACGAGTATAATATTATTACTAAATGATAATAATAGTAATAATAATGTGAATGATGATAATACTAATTGTTCACGTCGTGTTTTGCACGCATTTGAGTTAAGTTTTAGCAATTTGGGTCTTTTGAGAAAAACCTCGGTTGGTGCTAGGTGGAGGCCTCGGCACTGGTCCAATGTGGCTGTACAGTGTTGGTGCGTACACCCATGGCAATGAATAATATTTAAATGCAGAGAAAATAAACAGATGAACACATAGATCTACATGGTTCAACACTAGGTCTACGTTCGCGGAAGTTTGGGGAGAGGAGATCCCACTATAATAAGTTTGTTTATAATCTATCATGACCTCTCGTTTCTTATTATACAATGGAAGCTATAGATCTAATTGTTGAAAAAGTTCTCTCTAGAGCTCTCAGGTTGAAGAAAAAGTCCAAAAAGTCAAAAGAAGTCCATCCCTCCCCAAATTCAAAGTCCCCGTGCCTTTATCTCCTACCCCCTCTTGGCTTTAAGTCACTTCCCTACTTTTCTCTCATGACACCTTACACCTTGCCTTCCCTTGCTTTATGTCAAATCTCCAATTTTCCTCTCCTGACATTACTTTCTCGTGCCTCCTTACACCTCCGTGCCTCAGTCCCTTCTTGTCCCTCTCTCATTCTGTTAAGATTTCCAGTGATGAACAGTAACTGTATATGAAATAATGCAATCACAGTAAAGAAGATGACACACACAATGATAGAAATACCTCAATTAATCATACGCATTGGGGATTCGAGGTCCCCAATTCCTCCATAGACAAACACTAATAGATGAGAAATAGCTCCAGCATGAATGGATTATCATCCTGGCATGATACTTAATTGACTTGTAAATGAAAATACAAAAAAACCTTTGTAACTATAACTTCTAAAGATAAATTAAAACAACACCGTTTTTAACCCTTTAAACGGTGCATTTACATTAAAGAGTCCCAAACCCTTACGTAAATCCAAACAATTCAGTTTCCCATCAAAGACTTGCCAGTGCTGCGCCATTTTGAGCTCTTGAAGACCAAACTCCCCCAAAGTCTTGAACTCTTCTTCACTTTGCATACTTCCAGCTTCTAGCCTCATACCCAGAAATCCTAAAGTTCACATCTTTGCCTCCATAAATTCCCAAACTAAGAGACACCTAACCTTTTCCCTCGGTTAAAAAACCTTGTCCAGAAGGTGTGGATACAAAACCCTAATTTTCCACAAAATTTTTCAACTATTTTCTTCCTCCGATAGCCCCATCCATTTGATCAATACTGCAATCACAACCCTTCCTCCTTGTTGTCTCATGCGCCGGTATCGCACAACCTCTAGCTCTGGTATCACCTTGCTATCGCTATTGGTGGGTGGAAGGGTGGCCAATGGTTGGATCCAATCTCTTAACGTCCTTTTCAAGCACGACACATGGAAGACAGGGTGGATCCGTGAAGTGGATAGCAACTCTAGTTGGTAGGCAACCAAACCGAGTCTTTGAGCCACCCTGAAGGGGCCATAGAAGCGCGACACTAACTTCATGTTCCGGTGAGTAGCCACCGACTTCTAACGATACGGCTAGAGGTAAAGGTATACCCAATCTCCCTCTGTGAACTATTACTTTGTTCTATTTTTGTCTGCATAATTTTTCATTCTCACTTGTGCAGCCGTGAGGTTCCCTTTCAAAATGTTGAGAATCTGTGTCCTGTTTCGTAGCAATTGATCCACTGTTACACTATTAGAAGTCCTTGGAATATAATCAGTAGTCATGGGGTGCATACCCATAGAGGGCTTCGAAAGGGGACATCTTGGCTGAGCTGTGGTAGGTGCTGTTGTACCACCACTCAGCCAAGGGTAGCCACTCACTCCATCTAGTAGGCTTAAGACTTGCATAACAGCACAAGTATCCTTCCAACACCTTGTTCACGGCTTCGGTTTGCCCATCGCTTTGAGGATGCTAGGCAGAGCTAAAGTCCAGTGAGGTCCCCTGGAGTGTAAACAGACCCTTCCAGAAAGCACTTAGGAACACGAGGTCTCAATCTGAGACTATGGTTTTTGAGAAACCATGTAGCTTGAACACTGAGCCAAGGAACACTTAGGCCACCTCCAAGGCTGTGTAAGGGTGTACTAAGGGCATGAAGTACCCGTATTTGGTGAGCCGATCCACCACCACAAAGATAACTGAGTACCCTTTTGATTTCAGTACTTTTTCAATGAAATCCATTGAAATATCCATCCAGGCCTGTTGAGGTATAGGAAGGGGTTGTAGGAGTCCAGCTGGGGGTAAAGTTTCATACTTGGAGGCTTGACATGTCTCACACTCCCTAACCCTTTTTTTTTATGTCTTTTTTTCATACCTATCCAGTAGAAGTCCCTCTTGACTCTTTGGTATGTTTTCAAATAGCTTGAGTGTCCAACCATGGGGTCGGTGTGTATAAATTGTAATACCTTTAGTTTGAAGAGGGAATCGAGCACAATGAGAATTCTCCTGTTCCTTAGAATCAGCCCTTGCTATAGTGTTGTTCCCTTAGGAACCTTTCGATGATTCAACGATTTCCCCATCAAGGCAGAATATTCTTCAATTTTTTTGATAAATTTGCTTTAATTACCCCACCCAATCAGGACTAGGGAATGAGATTTGTGCACACAACCCCAAGTCTTCCTCCCTTCTTGAAAAAGCATCTGCCAGTACATTTTCTTTGCCCCTTTTGTACTCAATAAAAAAGTTGTACCCCATTAGCTTACTAATCCACTTCTGTTGTGCCTCAGTTCCCACCTGCTGTTCTAGTAGAAATTAAGTGCTTGTTGGTTTGTCTTAATGACAAAAGGCTGTCCAAGAAGGTACGGCCTCCACTTTTGCATAGCCGTGACTAGAGCAAGTAGCTCCTTCTTGTATGTTGATAACAAGAGTGCCTTGCCCTTAAGGGCTTGACTGAGGTAGTAAATAGGCTGTCCGAACTGCATTAAGACTGCCCCAATGCCATTCCCCTGGCATCACACTCAATTACAAACGGCTTGTTGAAATCAGGTAGTTTTAGCACTGGTAGGTGGGAAACAGCTTGCTTTAGGGCTACAAACGCCTTGCTGGCCTCTAAGTCCCAAGAAAAAGAATTTTTCTTGAGTAAGGAGGTGAAAGGGGCACCAATAAGTCCATAATTCCTGATGAACTTCTGCTAGTATCCCGTGAGCCCTAGGAATCCTCGTAAGGCCTTCACATTCTTAGGCTCGGGCCATTCCAACATAGAGGTAATATTTGAAGAATCAACCATTACCCCCTCAGCACTTATGATATGACCCAAATAATCAACTTCCTCCATGGGAAACCGACACTTGGATTTTTTGTGTATAAATAGTGCTATTTCAGCATGCTTAAAATAGCCTTCAAATGATCTACATGCTCTTCTCGAGACTTATGATACACCAAGATGTCGTCAAAAAAGACAAGCACAAACTTCCTCAAAAAGGATTTGAATACATCGTTCATTAACCCTTGGAATGTTGCTGGAGCGTTGGTGAGGCCAAAATGCATCACAAAGAACCCATAATGTCTGGCATGGGTACGGAAAGCCGTTTTAAGAATGTCACTAGGCACCGCTCTCACTTGGTGATAGCCCGATCGTAAATCGAGCTTAGAAAAAATCACTGACCCAAAGAGTTCATCTAGCAACTCATTTATCACTTTAATAGGAAACTTTGCCTTTACAGTTTCCTTGTTAAGTGCCTTATAATCCATGCAAAGCCGCCAACTGCTATCGGCTTTACGGACCAGCAAAACAAGGGAGGAAAAGGAACTAGAACTAGGTCTAATCACCCCATATTTCAACAACTCAGCCACAATCTTTTCTATTTCTATTTTCTGGTAATAAGGGTATCTATATGGCCTATTTGTTATGGGTTGAGTGCCCTCCTTGAGGACTATTTGATGGTCATGAGTACAGGGTAGGGGTAGCCTTGAGATTCATTGAATACCTCTTTGAACTCATCTAACAATTCTAAAAACTGCTCATCAATTAATTTAGAATTTTCTTCACCTCCGTCTTTAAATACGATCTGCAAAAGAATGTCCTTCCCCTTAGCCACATTGTCCTTAAGAAATTGTTGACTATCTTCCACAACCGAGGGACTCAACTTCAACCCTCTCAACTCAATGATTCGGCCTTCCCACCCAAAAGTCATTAGGAGCTTCGAAAAATTCCAAGTTATGGGGCCCAAGGTTTCTAGCCATTGGACTCCAAGAATAATGTCACACCCCGCAAGGTCCAATAAATGAAGAGGAGGGTTTAGAAAATTACCTTGCACCTTCAACTGGGTTGTTTTGCAGATTCCCTCACTACTAAGGCCCTGCCCATTGGCCACTCGAACCTTTAAATGAACTGAATAATCCATTGGCAGCTTCAATTTTGATACTAGGGCTGAATCTATAAAGTTATGTGAACTCCCCAAGTCCACTAATATTACCACTTGCTCCCCAAGAATACTTCCCATTAAACGCATTGTTCTCACAATGGAAGTTCCTGCTATCGCAGCTAAGGAAATTTTCAGCTCATTCTTGCTGCTGGGCAGTGTTTTTAGTGGTGGGCTCTCCTATTTTTTCTCACCTGGTTGCTCCTCTTCTTCATCCACCTTTTCTTCATTCACTTGCAAAAAGTAGATTCGAGAATTTTTGCAAGTGTGTTGAGGATTCCACTTCTCATCAAAGTGATAACACAAGCCCTTGCGTTGCTTCTCATCCATTTGAATAGAAGAAAATGGTTTAATGCCCCTGTAGGCTTCCTCCACTTGTTGTAATTATCACTCGAATAAGAACCTTGGAAATAATTCCCCCCCCCCCCCCGCCCGCCCGGCGCCCCCCAAAAAAAAAAGAAAAGAAAAGAATTTGTCCTTTCTCCCATAGGTTTAATGAGTTTCTTGGTGTTGTTGAGGTACTCTTCTTGCATTTTTGCTAACCCATATACTGCATTTAAATTCACAGGGTTTAGCATCCGGACTGGGATACAAACTTCATCTTTTAAGCCACTAAGGAAGCAACTGAGCTTGTCAGGGTCTGAGAGGCCACTCAAGCGGTTGGACAATGCCTCAAATCGGCCCATGTGCATAGCCACATTACTGGTTTGTTTTAGCCTCGTCAATGTTTCCATTGGATTATCGTAGGCCATGGTTCCAAAGCGAAGAAGTAAAGAATGGGAAAAGACGTCCCAATCACAGAATAAACCCCCATTGGTGGCATTTTGGAACCACATTGGTGCATCCCCTTCCATAAGGTAAGAGTCCATCAATAACCTTTGAGGCAGTGGTGTTTGTTGGAACTCAAAATAGTGGTTGGCTTTAAACAACCAAGCAGCCAGATTAACACCATGGAAATGGGGGAAGTCGAGTTTGACCCCCTTGGGGTTGAACCTTCTCAGGTTTGGAATTTCAAACTCTAGGTCATGGGGTGGGGGTGGAGGAGGAGGAGGAGGGTTGTGTTGCTGTGTGAAAAAGGTTCATAACATATCTTTAATTTCTTGAACATCAACCTTTAGATCAGTTAGCTCTTTTTTATGATGGTCAACCTGTTGTTGTAGAGCTTCCTATTGTTGGCGTTTAGACCTTGTATTTTCTGCCATGGTGATGTATGGGATCTGTTTGGATGTTAGTTTGGTTTGGACAGTGAGGATTGAATGTATTGTGGGATGAAATCTGGGCGTGAATTTGCTACTTGTATGGTTGGGTATTTTCTGGGTTGGTTATGAAGTATTTAATAATTCAGTGGGATTATTTCTGGGTTTGTAGGTGGGATTCGATTTTATGTAGTTGTTTTTGGGTTGGGTAGGATCGAAGGCTATTGGTACCAATTGTTAGGATTCCCAGTGATGAACAGTAACTATATATGAAATAATGCAATCACAATGAAGAAGATGACACACATAATGATAGAAATACCTCAATTAATCATAAGCATTGGGGGATTCGAGGTCCCCAATTCCTCCATAAACAAACACTCTAACAGATGAAAAATAAGCTCTAGCATGAATGGAATATCATCCTGGCGTGATACTTAATTGATTTGTAAATGAAAATACAAAAAATCCTTAGTACTAACTTCTAAAGATTAACTAAAACTACACCCTTTTTAACCCTTCAAACGGTATGTTTATATTAAAGAGTCCCAGCCCCTTATGTAAATCCAAACTATGTAGTTTCCCTTCCTTAGCCAGGTTACATCGTTTTTGCCCATCAAAGACTTGCCAATGTTGTGCCGTTTTTAGCTCTTGAAGACCAAACTCCCCAAAGTCCTGAACTCCTTTTCACTTTGCATACTTCCAGCTTCCAGCCTCACACCCAGAAACCCTAAAGTTCCCATCTTTGCCTCCATAGATTCCCAAACTCAAAGACACCTAACACATTCTCCCATATTTTGTCTTCTAATGAGTCCACCCATTGGCTGAGTTTAGAAAATTCCATGCGCCAGGAGAAAAATCCTCTCACACTAATAACAATAATAATCATAGAATAATAATGATGACAATATTAATAATAATATTAGTGATAATATTACTAATAAATGCTATCGATGATGATGATGATGATGATGATGATGATAATAATAATAATAATAATAATAATAATAATAATAATGGTGAGAATAACAACAACAATAATGATATGAAGAAGAATAATAATACAAATAATTATGGTGATGAGAATAATAATGATTGTAAGGGGGTTTTTCTCCCATGTTGGCCCTTAAAACAAGCCCGTAAGGGGCCACTGAGGAAATAAGTCGGAGAGCCTGGCCAGGCCCAATTGAGACCTACGACCCTCCTCCAAAGGAGTCAGTGGGCTTTTGTAGAGTACTCGACCCACGAGCAAAACCCACCCCTGAAGTAACCCACGCACAGTGAAAACGGACGGTATGGGCATATGGGACTTGCAACTTTGACACATCCCGATAAGAAATATAGAGAATCCTTGATCTCCTAACAACAGGCATGAAGAGACTTAACAGGGAGCGCTTGCAAGGTAAAGTGAGTTAAGAAACTACACCGCATTAATGACACCACTATCTAGACTCCATGACCGCAATAATGATACCGCCCTAGAAGCCATGCCGTATTAAAAGATTTTGACAAATGAATCGTGGAAATGACATAAGTTCCTCAAAGTCAGAGATGTGGTGTCCCCACCTGAAACCTAATATAAAAGCCGATTCTCAGGTAAGAAGAACTCTCTCTTATCTCTCTAAAATTACGTACAAACTACTAAAAGGATATGCTGACTTTGGCATCGGAGACTCCCGGCCGCCACCAAGGCCTCCCTTTCTTTGTATTTGTTTAAGTGTGCAAGTGAAAGCTCGAAGATCCAAGTTGCTGGAACCCAACCCGAAGACATGCGAAACACGACGTTAACATTGATGCCGTCTGTGGGATTTCTATAGACTTCATGTCCTTCGTATACTTGTGAAAACTCATTTTTAGACAACTCTAGGACAAGAAGAAGCGACGCCGACAAACATGGAAGCAAGGCTCACCGTAATGGAATAACAGGTGGGGAAACTAGCCACTGAGGTGGAGACCCTTTGGAAGGAGAACGAGACGCTCAAAGGAGCCACCAACGAGCCAGAAAATGAAGCAGAACCCAGCAACAGAGGGCATGTGGATCCAGGAGCGCAGAAGAAGGAGGTGACGCAGAGGAAGAAAGAAAAAACATGCACGACGAGCTGCTAACCTCAAAGGAAAGTATGAAGAGATGGCAAGGAAGATGGGCACATCATCATCAGTAGGCCCATTGCTCACTAGTACGGACCTACACTACAGCGAGGAGGTGATGGCCATGCCTCTACTAACAAAGTTCCGAATGCTCCTCATGGACATGTACGATGGGACTAGAGATCCCGTTGAACACTTGGAAACCTTTAGAGCCCACATGACTCTGCATGGTTTCCCAGAAGAAGTGGCCTGTAGGGCTTTCCCACTGACCTTGAGAGGGCCGGCGAGAGTATGTTTTGGGTCTTTGGTATTCGGGTCCATAAACAGGTTTGGGGAGTTGGCCCACCTGTTCCTCACACAATTTATGGCGAGCTGGAGAAGAAGACACCTTGCAGCGTACCTCCTCACCATCAAGCAGAGGGAAGACGACTACAGAGAAAGCGCCGTGAGACAATAGAAGAGAAGAAGCCCCTACAATTCGATCGACTAGCGCTTGCCATCCAAAAAAAGGGCTGCCAACTTGCTAGAGAAGTAGTTTACAAGGGTGCTAGCTGCTGCTATTGCATCTACCACTAGTCCCCCACTCATAATACGGAAGATTGACTTTCCTTGAAAAAGGGAAAAGAATAGACTGGGTGGTCGAGACCAGAGCGGGAGTGGAGGTAGAGATCACAGGAAGGAAGTGCGTGGAGAGTCAAAAGGCTAGGTGGGAAGGGAGCTCGAGGTAAAAGCCGGCTGCGCGGGGACCCCAGTGCAATTGTCCCCACACACCACATCAAGAAGGGCCACTGTTGGGGGAAATCAAAACCATCATGGAGGGTTCACCAGTGGGGGCGCAATCTCATTCGGGCGAAAGGCGCATGCTAGACGAGCAAGATACCGAAGGTGTATTTGAAATGGTGGGGGCTGGGTCACAAAAGAAATGACCTGGCCCCCACCATTTCCTTTGGAGAGGATGAGGAGGAGGAGGTCCTCTACCCACATGACGATGCCCTAGTTGTGACTATGCTGGTCGCCAACTTCACCACAAGGAGGATCGTTATCGACAATGGCAACTCAGCAGACATCCTGTTTTGGGAAGCCTTGGCAGATAGCTCCCCCTTGACGGCCTCTGTCATGGTTGACTTCCTAGTGGTAAAGGCTTCTTTGTCATACAATACCATAATCGGCCAAGCCCCCCTCAACAGCCTAAGGGCGGTAACATTGACCTATCACTTGAAGACAGAATTCTCAACTTCATAGGGGGTGGGAGAAATTTGAGGATAATAGGTCCGAGCGAGGGAATGTTACACACAAGAATTGAAACCAAGGGGTGGCAGGGTGCACATGGTCCACGACCACATGACACCGAGCGTTTATGGGAGTTTCACTACAAACAAACCTTATGACTTGTAATTTAGATTTCCATATAGATAGTGTAAATTCTGTTAGTGAGAATGTGTATTTTTCAAAGATAAAATGCATCTCGCCTATCTCAACTCCTTACTCCAACGTAATCTCTGTCAACATAATCTCCATCAATGTAACATAATCTTTGTCAACATAATCTCCATCAACGTAATCTCTGTCAACATAATCTCCATCAACGACTACTTTCCTCCCTGCAAGGCACCAAAAGGGTGAGTTACGCCTAAGGCTGCTCTATTCTTCTCATGGTGGAGAATGGGCCAACTTTCAGCTACCCTACACTTATCTTCCCCGTAAGTGTTAATAGGCAAGAGCTGGTTTAGTCCCAAATTGCCTGATAACTTATGTCCTCGAGGGAAATAGAGGTTGAGATTTAAGGCCATCTCGTCCGTCCCACAAAAGAGAGCTGGTCCAGCCCCTCGGCTACCAGGTAACTTACCCTAACCTTCGCTACGACAAAGAGTTAGCGTCAGTCTAACCCAACCCTTACCTTT
This sequence comes from Cyclocarya paliurus, assembly GCA_029856935.1. Lineage (NCBI taxonomy): Eukaryota > Viridiplantae > Streptophyta > Magnoliopsida > Fagales > Juglandaceae > Cyclocarya > Cyclocarya paliurus. The sequence goes on from CM056947.1 coordinate 22,955,145, forward strand.
CCTATGATGTCAACAGGCCGGAGCAGGTCTAGTCCCAAATTGCCCGACTACTTACCTGCCCATAAGGGCTAAAGGGTGGGTAGGTGACTCAACCTCCCTTACGGGGAGAGTGAGTCCAACTTCTCAGCTCCCCGAACAACTTACCCCACCCCTATCATGGTGAAGAGCAGACTAGCTACTTAACTGTTCGACACTTACCTCTCGGCGAGGTACCAAAAGGGTGAGTTACGCCTAAGGCTGCTTTATCCCTCTCGCGATGGAGAGCGAGCCAGCTATCGGTTGCTCAACACTTACCTTCCTCGTGAGCGTCAACATGCGGGAGTGGTCCAGTCCCAAACTGCCCAACAACTTACCTCCTCGTGGGAGATAGAGAACGAGATATGCCTTAAGGCCATCTCGCCCCTCCCACGACAAAGGGTGGGTCTAGCCCCTCGTCTACCCGATAATTTACCTTGACCTCCACCACAATGAAGAGTAAGATCAGTGCCAGCCTGACCCAACACTTACTTTTCCTATAATGTCAGTGGATGGGAGTGGGTCCAGTCTCAAACTGCCCTACAACTTACCCCACCCCCATACGGCAAAGAGCGAACTGGCTTCTCAGCCGTCCAAAAAATTACCTCTGAGGGGGACTAAAGGGGCGGGCTTGGCCTAAGACATCCCGACTCCTCCCCTGACGGCGAGCAGGTCTAGTCCTTTGACTGGCCGACACAATGTCATCTCCATCAACGAAATGCCAAATGAGCAACACCTCGGGCTCCTTGCCTTGCTCCTCCCTCCACCAAACCTGACGCCAAGTGACTAACGCATCACGTCTCCGACAAGACAACACAGGTTTACAAATTTCGCACTCATAGATCAAGGACGAATTATACTAATTTATTTATTTTGTCCAGCGGTTAAAGGGCAGACCACCTTCTCTGCCGTCCGGCAAACTACCTTTTCGGGAGAACCAAAGGGATGGCTTTGACCTAAGGCATCCCGAACCCTCCCCTAGTGGAGAGCGCGTATGATCCTCCTTTGACTACTCGGCATAACATCATCTCCAACAATGGAACATAGCGCCTCAAAATCCTCTCAAAACTCTTCCTCCACCAAATAAGAAGCCAGAGCAAGACGAGTCCTCAACTATGCGATGCCCCTCCTCCCTTCTCCTGGGGAGGTCAAAGAGGAGGACTTAACCTAAGGCATCCCAGCCTCTCTCCCCACGGTATATAGGCCTGTTCTCTTCGTAACCCAAAAGATACATCGATACAAGAAGAAGAATGTTCAGTTGGCAGGGTAGGCAGTGGTGGGACTGCCTGAGAGTGCACTCGAGATTAGTTCCTTCCCTATTAAGGCCCCACGCTTTAGCATCGAGTCAGGAGAGAGTACTTACACTCTCGGTGCCCTCGAATTGCTTCGCCATGTGGCTATGATTGCAAGCATCACCATGTCTCCACGGACCTGTCAGTCCACGAGGTCGATGAGATGATTAGGGTGAGCAAAGCATCGTGTTCCCACGAAATTTCCTAATCCTTGCTTCAGTCTACAAGGCTGACAAGAAGATCAGGGTGGGCAAGGCACGATGCTCCCATGAGTTTGCCTCACTCCTTGCCTCGGTCTATAATGCCAGTGAAGGAGACTGGGGAACCAAGTATCGCGTCCCCCCGGATTTAACTTATCATTCACATCAGGCTTGCTAAGCTGGCAGAAGAAAAAGGAAAAAATATACTAAAGAAAAAAAAAAGAGAGAATGGCGAAGCAAAAATAAAGATAATTTTATTGATAAGTCAAAACATATACAAAACACGAGCAAATAGCTGCAAGGGCATCCAAAGATACTTGGTCAAAGTTCTTTACAAGAAAAGGAAATAATGTGTCTAACTTTACAAACAATGCATGAACAAGAACTAAGGTACGAGAGCATCATGATTCTGCTTGAGAGCATTGGGGTCTGGCGCAGGCGCATTAGGACCTGGGTCGAGAGCTTCAGAATCGGAAAAGAAGGCATCAGGAATCATGTCCTTGCCTAAGGTGTAGCCATGCTCGAGTGCGTAAGGGTTTGGAGGGAGGTCACTGGGGTTAAGGGCTCTTAAGTGTGCCTCTAGAGCTCTTGAGTCTGCCTAAAGGTTCTCCAAGATGTGATCCTACATACAACCAAGCCTAGTTGCGGATGAACACTGCCGACCTCAGATGCCCTGTTAAGCGGGGAACAACCTCCTGAACTTGAGACAGGTCACTCCGCAGTAAGGACTTCGTTACAAGTAAACTCGACCTGCTTGTTCGCTGTGACAAGCTCAACTTTTAATGCCTTTCGCTGATGACAGAGTTGCTTGACCTGCCCTAGGCTCTTTATGTTGGCAAGCTAGGCTTTCACTAGCTCCATTTCTAGCCGCTCCTTCTCCTCGCTCTCCCCCCGAGCACATCGCAGGGCTTGGCGTGCCAGCGAGAGGAAGGCCTGGTTCTCGCCTTTAACGACTTCCTGGCCGTCCACAATGAAGGTGGCCAACCGAGATGCACCCTATCGGCAATAAAAGCAAAAAGGGGAATAGTCAATGTATGACTCCTAAGTACTAAAACAACAGAGAGGAACAAACCAATACGAAAGATCTCAGAAAAGAACCCATCAAAGATTTGGTCACCTGATTGAGAGACTCTGCTTGAGCTCCTCCCCCATCAAAGAATTGTTTATTATATTTTGTGTGAAAATTTAAAAAAATTGTAATAATGAAATGAGATAAAATATTTTCAGTATTCAAACGGGGCCTAGAGATCTGTTCATTGAGAGGGGTCCAATTAGAAATGATTATGTAAATTTTCTTAAGTAAAAATAATATACATTTCTTTACCACATAATAGATCCAAGATTTGCCAAATTTACAAATACATGATAGGAAATATTGTATTAATTATCAATCTTGGCCATGAAAATTTAATAATAATTCTTCATTTCAAAAAGTTAGAAGAATATCTAGTTTTTAAATTTCAAAAACTTTAAATTTTAATACATTTAATATAGTATTTGTTTTGTCTTGTTATAACAAAGATAAAAGGCCACATTTCCAATTTTAGCCTTAGGGCATCCCCAATGGTTCCGTTATCCTATTTTTTAAAATACATCACTAATTTTTTTTTTCTATTTTACACACTAACTTTTACAATATACTATATTTCAACTTATCTATTTTTTCTTTATATCATTTAAATATTATATGTTTTAATATTTTTTATTCATTTCAAAAATTTCCTCTACCTATCAATGATATTCTCATATCTTTTGTTATTTTCAATATCTTCTCATATACAATGTCATATAATTATGTCCTATTTCAAATTAATCCAAATTTATAAGTCAAACCAAAATTTAAATGATTTAAAATATATAAAAATATATTATATTATGAGAATATTCTCAAAATATATTATAAGATATTCACTTTCGATTATTGTGAAATAATTATTATATTATATAATGTGTGTTGTTAAGTATGGATGTATGTTATTTAACTTTAATAAAAACTTAATATATAGCCAAATTAAAAAGCTATGACAATTGAATGCTTAGATGAATCATGCACTGGGTCAGGACCAGACTGTCATTGGTGGAACCACCCAAAAGCTTTTTAAAATTCAAGATTCCTACTAAATTTTATGGGTGGGACTATCATTTCCCAAAACAAAAAAGGGAAGGGAACAGACATGCAACTACCAACAGTTACAAGAAGATGATCATATAAAAGGAGATGTCTAGACAACTTTAACACTCTCTCGATCAAATCTTCTTCTTCTTTTTTTCCAACAACTTCTTGAGGAAGATAGCGTCTCTAACAGGAATAACTCCAACTTTCTTTATACAGTAAGAAATAAGAGGTTATGAGAGACTGTAAACAAGTATATTATAGTGAATTTTTCCTCCCCAAATGCTCTGGACGTAGGCAACATTCCGAACCACACAAATTTGTGTCCCTTACTCTTACTTTCTCTACACTTGTTTTCCATTCATCACCATAGATGTATGCATCGCTACCGTACCGTCAAACTGGAATACTATTGGGGCTTCGAACAATACCGATCAAGGCCCAAGTCGATCCAGTGAGTCGGGAATGACTCTTTCTCTCCCTCCGGCCTGTTGTGCGATTTTTTCAGTATCAACAAGATGAGGTGAGGTGAGGTGAGGTGAGGTGAGGTGGCTTTGTTTCATCACACCTCTGAGATGAGATAAGGCTTACTTAAATAGCTTTAAGCGCTCAAATCCCAACAGGCTTAAAGTTCAACGTAGCCTAAAATAGGTGATCTTACATTCCATGCCATAATTTTGAAAGTCGGATCTTAAAGCTGGCAGTGTACACGCATGCCATAATATATCAGTGTTGATGATTCGAGGTACAAAATATGAAACACCTGTTTGTTAGGTGCTGGAAAGTGAATTTTTTCCTAAATTAAAACATGATATATTATAGCCCTGTGATCTAAGTACCGAGTGAATACCCTTCATCACGGATGCCTGCAGATCTAAACAATGAGAACGCCATGCTTTTTATACATGAAGCACCTAATGAATTTTGGGGTACATGATTTTTTTTTTATTATTATTTTTTTTTTCAGGCTTTTTCTTGACGAAACAAATTGAGGGCACAACAGCAACTCAGACAATGAGAACGCCATGATTATGTAATTCCATATCTACACAATAGCAGTACAATGCGTTTCCATATTTTTTACACTTCATAAGATACCAAATACAAGTACAAGTCACCACCACAATGCAATTTATTGGACTCAAGTAATTGAAGCTCACCTAAAGCACTCAGTTTTCCACAGAAGACCAAATTCCAAACTCTGTATACCCATCTTCAGTAGCAGAAGCTCGATACATGCCTGTTGTATTAAAAGGCATTGTGACTTCTCCTTTGGCAGACACAGCAACCAAGCCGACATTGTCTCTTGGTACACGTTCCTCAACAACACAAGCTGCAGCATCCTTGAGAGAAAGACCTTTGAATTCCATGAGGGCGGCCACATCTCTTGCAACAGTGCCACGCATTATTGCTTCGCCTCTCCCTGTGGCAGAAACTGCACAAAGATTGTTGGCATATGTCCCTGCCCCAATGATGGGCGTGTCCCCAATCCTACCAACCATCTTGTTGACAAATCCACCAGTAGAAGTTGCAGCAGCTAAGTTTCCATCATTATCAACAGCCACACATCCAACTGTACCGATTTGGCTATCACCAACGCCAGTTGGTGTTTCTTTCTTCACATCTTTCTCAACTGGTTGTGCATAATCAATCTGTAGATTGATCATGGTAAGTTGCCAGCTTCTGATCAAAATATATTCGAGGCATAGTGGAAGTGAAAACAGGTTATAGATATACAAACTTTAGACACTTGCACAATTCCCCACTTCAAATTAATTGCTAGCTTTCTCAACGTACAAAACAGTCAGAATGTTTATAGGTCCTTGACAGTAACAAGGGATAGCCAGCAATTTGCAAGTTATAGTGGTAGTGAAATGCACTATGCAAGTGATTGAGGAAATACCATTTCACAATTCAAGAGAGACTCAAAGCACAAATTCAGGATACTTCTCATCTACAGCCCCAAAAAGGAGACAAAATACCTGAACTCTATTGGCTTCTTTGAATTGCTTGAGCCTCTCAATGTTTGCCGGAGTTATAAAGTGGCTTGAATCTATGGTTTCAAGACCCTGGACAAATTAAGAAGTCATCATTACATAAATATTTGATGAACATAAACCATACTTTGAGTCAATCAAATTCTAATAATAATAATTACAACAATTAAAATATCTTTTTTTTTTTTTTAATAAACAACAACAATACTTATATTATTATTGTTGGTGTTCTTGCTATTAGTATTACTAGTGTAGACTTGCACAATATGTGGGAATAATTCAAGTAGAATAGTTAGGAGTTCAAGAGACAAAATGGGTAAATAACGATGAGTCAATAGCTACATAGATGAATAGCCTTCTTTTTATTGGAAAAGTAATAATAAAATGATAGAAGAGTTAAGTGTATGAAAGTCGAAGAGACATGTAATGAGAAATCAATAACTACAATAAGATGAAAAGTTCGTTTTTCCTCTCTATTGAATTAGTAATCATGAATGGAAGGACACTTTTTGTCTTCAAACTTCTCTTTTAATCTTAATGTCATAAAATGGAGAGGGTTTATTGCAGATATAAAGACAATACAATGAAAGGCCTTTTTAGCACTTAAAGGGCTGAGATAGGTCAATAACGTAAAATGAAAGATAAAATAAATTGATGAGGTGGCCTAATAGAATACAAAGAACATGCTTCAAAAATTACTTAGGTAATAGATTGTTAGAATAATGGTAAAGTGGCTCAATTCTACCTTACATTTGAAAAAGTTCAAAAATCAGATAGGTTGAGCCTCACTTAGTGAGAGGGTGTCTGGCATAACAAATGCTAAGGAGCATTAAAATAATGCTTAAGTGATTAAATTCACCATTTCAACTAACTTAAACTTTTAAGATGACTAGTGTTTTAAAAATTAGGATAATCATCATTAATATTATTATTTATCACTTCAGATTTCAGTCAAGATAAGAATCTCAAAGAAATACCAGTCTTCCTTTTATCTGAATTCAAAACTGTAAATGGATCTGAGCAGGTTTTGAGTCTTGGCCTTTCGTAGCATTTATTTGGCAGACTACCCTAGTAATGAAACCCAAATTACACGAGGTTGAACTTAATGAGATGTACACATTCATACTGATCTACAAATGGTTCACTTACCATTTTCCTATACACTGATACAAATGTTGATAGCATGCTGTACACTGACTTCAGCATTCATATCCTCTTTGCCCCTCAGTCACTCTTGGTTAGGCCTGAAGTCGAGGCCTTGAATCGAGCTGTTAATTCTAGTATGATCGAGTAAAAGAAAAATCCAAATACTAAAAAGAGTTTGAGGCCAAATTACCATGAATGTGTTATTTATGGTTCTGAGGAGGTGTTAGTGGACATCTTATGTCACCTCTAGGTCATGACCATATAGGGCTAAGACTTTTCAAAATGAGGATTTGAGGTAGGATGATATCCAGTATTGTTAGTGGCCACTTTTGGCAACAAATAGTGATAATTGGGTTTCTTTCAAAATCAAGAGCTTGCAAAGCTTAAAAGCCAGTTTAGTTGGATATCTTGAGGGACTCTAGGGTCCCTAGATGAGTTGCAAAATGGTGGTGTTTAGAAGCCAGAACAAGGAGGGGTAAAAGTTTTCGGAATGGACTGCTCTGTTTAGGATCAGGATCCCCCATATTTCTAATTTACTTAACGGCTATATTTTATGTAAATCACAATCACTTCTTTCAAATCCAAGGGTAGGAATTTTCCCACATCAACATTGATTATTAAAATCCTGAACCATTAATGTTTGCACATAAAAAAGGATGAACCATTAATTTTCCCACATCAAAATTAATTATTAAAATCTGAACCATTAATGGTATTAATGTTTGCACATCAACTTTCCTTTATTTTTCCTTTTTCACAACCCAAATTCAGGGAGAAAATAAGGATTTGACTGTAGTAACAGTGCTGCTACTAAATTGAGTTCTTAAAATCAGTGGAAACAGAAGACTCAAAATGCATGTCATACTCAATTGTCTTGAAAACCAGAGAGAGAGAGAGAGAGAGAGAGAGAGAGAGAGAGAGAGAGAGAGAGAGAGAGAGGGACACAAAAGATGGATTCAGTGCATGCCAGTGTTGTAATGCTAGAACTGTGGCCAAGCACACAGAATAGATGCTGTAAGAACAGCAGATTCTACATTTTTTGGAAGTAATATCTATCAGCACGACGCATTATTATTTTTTCTGGATAAGAAAATCATAAAATCAATAGACATGTCAGGCACAAGCATGTCTAAGGAAATTTATAGAAATTTGATTTCAATTCGAAATGAAAAGTAGAGTGAAAATATAATAAGCTCAAGGATAATTAATATGATCAGAAGTATGATTTTCACTCACTTGTTCCCGTGCAAATTTTTCTGCTCCATCAAAAGCAAGATATATATGAGGAGTCTTCTCCATGACCACTCGTGCTAAAGATATGGCATTAACAACGGTAGTGAGCCCAGAGACGGCCCCACATTTTTTTGTCTTCCCATCCATGATACAAGCTTCCATTTCAACCGTGCCTTCCGTTGTTAAGACAGAGCCCTTACCTGCATTGAAGTGCGGATTGTTTTCTAGTTCACGAACCTACACATGGAAAATCATCAAAAGTACAGTAGTCAGTGAAATAATCGTGAACAAATTTTCCAAATCATTCACCAAGAACAGAAATAGCAAGGCCTGCATTTATCCATAGATTCTCCACTTCAACGAGCTTCCTTGAAGACTTAAAAATGGGAACTCTTCCTCAGAATCAACACAAATTACAGATCCGAAGGGTTATATGCTCATACAAAAGTGATCATAGCACTCTGTAATATAATTATGAACTGACAGTTGCATTTTAGATGTTAATTTATAACCAATCTCTCTCTCTCTCTCTCTCCATGTATCTTTTAACATTCTCTTCTACATCTGGTTCATTCATCACCTGATACAGCGACATCGTATCAGAAAAATTAGATTTGGGTCCATCTCAGTGTACTGAGTTTTGATTGTCTTAAAAAAACAGTTCCCCGGAGCATCATTTGAGGCAATTCCTCGAATATGTTCAAAGAGGACCTTCGTTACATTTCTAATCAACAACGGAACCATTTAATTAACATAGAACTAGTATAAGGTAGATAAATACGAAAGAAATTGCCAACATCGGACACTATAGTGAGGTAATCGAAGTAAATGGATAACCGAATTACATAAACCCAGCCGATATAGTTGTACAGACAGAGAAAAACGAGAACACAACACGTTCCAAACAAACGCACAAGTATTACTTGAACAGAGATGTATATAAAAGTTTGAAGAGTGGAGTGGGGTCAAGTTGGGTGGTTACGTACCACAAGTTCGACGACGTCGAGGGGGGACTTTTGGGCTTTGAGAGCATCAACTCCGATCTGAAGGCAGTGTCGCAGGGCGGCTTCACGGGGTTGGCGACGCTCCGGCGGAATTGAGGGTGAGATGTCACCGGCGCCTCCGTGTAGAGCTATAGCCCAGCCCATTTCCACCCACTGTCTTTCACACTCTTCAAACTCGGGGAAGGGTGGAGGAAGAACTTGGAGTAGTAAGTAGCTTCTCAGTCTTAAGGCAGTGTCTTCTTCTTCCCCTTATTTATAGTGGAGAGACAGCTGAATTGAGCTTCGTCTGCAAAGCCAATAGTGAAGTGTAAGGCGCTCGCTGGCCAGCATCAATCTGGAACCATGCTTTATTTCGACCAGTCCTAGGAAGTAGCAAGTACTGCATTTTTATTCCAACTGCAGATACGTACATCGAATCCTATAAAATATACGTTTTTCAAACGGGTTAAAAAAAAAAAAAATTTATTTTAAGTTTCTAGTCTAATTTTAAACAAAATTTTAAGACCAAACTGTATGCGAAAATCGATTATAAATTGGTTACTTTTTTAAATTGGTATATCTAGTTTTACTAATTTCGGTCCGATTCAATCTGATTTTTCAATTTTACTAATATTAGTATCAGGCATAAAATGAAATTAATATATTAATATATATTAGTATACTAATTAATTAAAACAAAATTTAATTAATATATTAATATATATTAATAATATATATTTATCAAAATGAATATATTAAGAATTTATTAGGTCATAAAATATTATTAATATATATTTTATGTTTAAAGCATATAATTAAATAAATTTTCATGATTAAGATTAAAATTTTATGTTATAAATTATAATAACATTATCTTATATATAATTATAATTTATATTATTATATATTATATAAAAATATTATATATAATATTAAAAAAATAATTTAAAATATATAATATAGTGAACTGATCCTAAAAAATATAAAACTGAAACCAAACCGGTACTAGCTGGTTTTGGAACTAAGGAAACGGGTCCCAGATCGATTCCAGCAGTCCGAGCCGATTTTTTAATTTTCCAATTAATTTGAATACCCTTCTACGTCGTTTGTAACATTTAGAATTTATTTTTAAAGTAAATTAAATCACGTAGTACAGTGTATAGAGTTATTCATTAACTAAAAGGTAATGATACACATAATATTTTTATAATTTTTATGTAATCATATTTTAAAGTGAGGATATTTCTTTAAAACGATCTTATTTTGATAAATTATTTTATAAAAATTTATTTTATTTAAAATAAAAGTATATAAAAAATTATGAAAATGATTCTATATATAATATTCAAACACTTATTTTAATTTATTTATATTCAAATACATTTTAATAAGATTTATAAAATATTACTATTCATATACATCTTTGATCTTAGCATTTAAAAACGTAAATTGCCACGATCAAGAGCCACGGGGATTGGAGGGGCGTCGCGTTTTATTATTTTTGAGTTAATTGATGGAAATTTCTACTTTCTTAATTTGTTGATTAGAAAAAGCGAGAACGACTCTTAAGTAATGGCCGACAGCCAAATACAAGTGGGTGTGGGGAGTGTAGGTAGATGGTGATGTGTGTGTGAGAGAGAGAGAGAGATCCGCTAGTGAGAGAGAAAGCACTGATGGATATATGTTGTTCAATACAAAAGTTGAAGAAACAACGAACATTCAATAAAAACAAATTCTTCTTATGAAAAATGCAACATCTCAGATTTTATGAAAAATATCTCTATATTTTATAAAAAATATATCTACAACTTATAAAAAATACTTCTACATTTTATAAAAAAAATTATAAATATGAAATGTGAAAATAAATAGTAACTCATGCATAAAATTTCTCTCAACTAAATTATACAATATGAGTGTTTTATTTGCACTAGTATATATTGTGTTGTACAATATTCGATTTATTGAATCTTATAAACTACCCGCCAGCACATAATTTATTCGTACGAAAAGTCTTCTGCATCTTCAACTAGCATTAAAAAAATACTTGTTATTTTTAATCTTATAAATTTAAGAAAAATACTGAATACAATCGGCTCAAGCAGCCGAATTGTAACTGCCAGATCATCTTAAATGAAATGGTGTGTTTCATGTGTTTCATTTAAGAGAAAGTTAAAAACCGATAGGCCAAATGGGAGAGATGCAACTCACTTAGTTGAGCAAAACACACCATTTTTGAAAAACAATTCGAGGGCGTCCCCTTTCTCCCTTCTTTGTGCCTAATTGCGATCCCCTTCTCCCTAACCCTAAGACCAAAACGACGACGGCAGCTCATGCATGAAACTCACTGTTAGGAACCTGATGCAGCGCACCGTTTGGAGAAATGAGATTAAACGCAGAGCTTCAATAATTGGTGCTATACGCACCGTTTGGCATCTTGAGAAAATTTTAGCTTATTATTATATTTTGTCCCTTTGTAATAGTTAGTTGCTAGATATTTACGTGTTAGTCTTTTATTGGTATGGTTTGTTATTCTGCATGAGCATAAGGGAAGGGACTGAGGGGAGGGAGATTATTTTGGAACCTTTTGAAGAAATGATCTGTGTATGGAGGTTGGAAACCCTCGAAGTTTTCTTTATCAATGCATACGAGTCTATGACACTTTTTATCAAACACCTACCCTGCTTTTATTAATTCTTCCGCAAGCACTCTACTACATTCTGCAGCAATCCTTATACATCACAACAAATTCCCAATCTTTATTACATCACAACAGATTCTGTAAGCATTGAATTACAAGAAGGTTCATTACACTCACACATGAAGCTCGAAGCTAGCCATAGAGACACAGAAGGAAGGCCTTGAGGTAACCTCCCCGATCTTTATTTCGATTTCGATTACAAAAAACATTTAGATTTCACAATTGTAGGGCTAGAAATTTACATTAATATAGGAACTTCTTGAGCCATGCTAGTTGACCAGTATCTTCCCACGAATACAACTTTCTATCTCTCTACTTTGTTTTATACAAAAACTAGTCTCTGCAACTATCGTCTTTTTTTTTTTCTTTTTTTTTCCCGAACGGTTGCTATATGGTTCTATTTGCAAAATTTAATTTTTAGAGTTAATTTTCATACTCTATTTATAATCTCTTCCGGCGCTGTTCTAGTGTTCTCCTTTTTCCATGCTGACAATCCAAATGAGAGCTATAAATATAACAACCCATGTTAATAAATTTCATAAACAAACCATTGACTAGCAATCAATTATGCAACCATGCAGCCATGGGTGCCACAAAGTCCCTAAATCTATCTATGAAATTCAACAACACATGAAGTATTTGATGCCTCAAATGAGAGATTGACTTGCAAAACAAAATTCTGAAAGCAACCACAACCAACTCGGCAACTCAACAAGCCTAATTATACATATTAAATTTTTAATAATTCTAAACAAAACAAGCCTAATTGCACATATTAAATTTCAAGCATGTATAGAAGTTACAGCTTCTTATTCCTTTTTTTCCTTTTTTTTTTTTTAAAAAAAAAAAGCGACATAGCAAGACATTATAGCTTCTTATTCTTTTTTTGTGTTATAATTTTTCTACTGCATGTCACAGGTGGGGTGGGCATAGCGAATATGGTTGAGAAGATAGAAAATCAATAGTATATGGGTTTATGCATTTTCCATTTTATTCCAAAGGAAAATAATAAAGAAATAAATAAAACACTAGCAAAAAAAAAAAAAAAAGGTACCCAGAATCAATCACAGAAAAAAAAAATCTTTACACATTTTCTTGGCAACCAAACAAAAATAGGTGTGATCAACTGGAAAAAGAAAAGCAAAAGTTTGGGTGAAACCTTTCAAACATTGCGGGAGACCTAAACACGACGACGACGTAGAGAGCTGCCCAAAGATTGTTTGTAGCAACGAGGAAACGAAGCTTGAGAACAAACGAGATTGGTAGATTCAGTTTTCTATGCGTGTGTGAAATGAAAATTGTCTATAGCAGTGAGGAAATGGAGCTTGAGAGCAAACGAGATTGGTAGAACTAGTTTATTTTGCATGTGAAATGAAAATCCGAATTCTTCCCTCTTGTTTTGTCCTTTTTAATAAATAATTTGTGAATAATTGTAAAATGGTTTGAATTAAGATATTTGATTAAGTTTTGATAAATGAGAGAGAAATGATTAAATAAAAATATTATAAAGTTAAAATATTATTAGAATGTAATTTTTTAAAATAATTTTTGTTTTGAAAGTTGAAAAAGTTGATTATTTTTTGTATTTTATTTGTGAGTTTAGAAAGTTGAAACGATTATGTAATTATCAGAAGAAAAAAGTTGAAAATTTGAAAATTTGAAAGTGAAAAGTGTTTTTACTTGAGTGATATTTGTGAAGGAAAAGTTTACATGAATTTCCCAAACAAGCCCTACCATGCCATAAAAATGGATTATTGCCAAATGTACGGACAATAATTCCTTTGGTGGACAGGAGAGAAATAAGCTATACAACTTGTATTGGAAAAGCACCCCAAATAGCATATATTTCACGTACAATGGCACAAGGGAGCATGGCCAAGAATAATATAAGAAGCCGCATAAGCATAAAGTGGAGAAAACGGTTAACCTTCACCTTCATTATTCCCCAAATTAGACACAACTCTGTATAACCCAGAAAAGCATCCCACAACATCTAACCATGGAGAATTTCCTACAGAGCAATGCTTGAAGAAAACTTCTTTCCACATAGCATAATTCTAAGTGACTTAAAGATTAAGGTTTCTTTTAGAATATCTCAATATATATGTGAATATTTTATTGGACTTTAGAAAAGGATAGAGAAAAAATTGAATAAAAATATTATTAAGTTAAAAAATTGTTTGAATATTATTTTTATTTTAAAATTTGAAAAAATAGTATATTTTTGGTTTTTATTTTGGAGTTTTGGGAAGCTGTAATAATTAGATAAAAAAGTTAAATATTTGAAATTAAAAATTATTTTGTATTTAAATTATGTATGGAAAGAAAATATTTAAGAATACTTAAAAATAATTGTGTTATGAAACGACCCTATGTCACCATTAACCTTTTCTAATACAAGGTGAACAATAGCTTCAAATAGATTATGGGTAAACATATCATAATTCACAAAATATATTTATTCCTAGAACAATGATAGAGACTCAACTTCTTTCCAACTTTATACTAAACAAAGGACATTCATTTTTATAAAACGAGTTATAAAAATTATAAAAATGATTGTCTCTATCGTTACTCTTCTTCATAACTTTCAGCTCCATGTGGATGTATCTATTGGACACACATTAATAAGGTCCAAGCATAGAATTCAATTTTGGCAGGAGATGTTCTCAACCATATAAGGTGTGAGCGGGGAGCTTAACTTTGGTGGGAGATGTACTCAATGGCATAAGGTGCGAGCATGGAGCTTGGTTTGGTGGGAGATGTACTCGACTGTATAGGGTGCGAGCGCTGAGTTCGACTTTGGTGGGAGATATACTTGACCACATACGGTGCGAGCGCGGAGCCCGGCTTTGACAGTAGATGTACTTGACCACGTACGATGCGAGCACAAAACTTGACTTTGGCAGGAGAGGTACTCGACAACGTAAGGTGTGAGCGTGGAGCTTGGCTTTGGCGGGAGATGTACTCAACCGCGTAAAGTATGAGAGATGTACTTGATTGCGTAAGGTAAGAGCACGAAGCCTAGCTTTGGCGGGAGATGTACTCGATTGTGTAAGGCGTGAGCATCGAGCTCAGCTTTTGTAAGAGCGAAGGTGGTCAGGTAGTCAAGTGACTTGCTTGCCTATTTGGACGCCTAGGAGGCCGGGCAATCTTTGACCTTTCCGGCGTGTTGACTTGTGATGAAAGTGGTGATAAGCCTGACAACCGAAAGACTGAACCCGCCTCGTTAGCCTTGTAGACATGAGGGAGGTCAAGCAGTTCATAAGACTAGACTCGCCTCGTTGACCCCTCATAGAAGTGAGGGAAGTCAAGCAGTTCGTTTGTATGAATGTCTGTCATTGTCGAAAAGCGAATATTCGTTCGAAATTTTTGTTTTCAAAGGTGTTGGTGAGTTTTCTTTTCTAATGTGAATTGCTATTAACGTTTCCATTTTGACGTCAGCGTTAGCGTTTGTTTGTAGTAACCTACACAAAGGGGTCATGGAGCCCATTGACCCCTTGGACCCACTTTAGGTGGTTTCCGAGCCCTTCAACTCATTCCCAAAGGTAATCCTCACGAGCCAGTGGTGGAGTTCGGAAGAATGTTAACTCTGAAGGCTAATTCCCAAAGGTAACCTGCTAACATGAGTGCAGACACCTGTTGTTTGCTAGTGGCGAGGTCGTTCTGGGAGTAATGTCGGGCAGTGCGTAAGATTGAACCCGCTTTGTTTACATGGTAAAGGTCAAGCAATTCGTAAGACTAGACTTGCCTTGTTGAACCTTGTAGATGTGAGGGAACTCGAGCAGAGGTTGAGCAGTTAGTAAGACTGAGCTTGCCTTGTTGACCCTCGTAGATGTGAGGAAGATAAGTAGTCAGGGCGCTTGACCGTGCTACAAAAGCCAAACCAATTTATGTAGATAATTTTCAATCACAAGTGTGAGATTCACAAATCTAAATCATCCCATGAGAGTGTGATGAAGGTTTGAGGCGTGTCGGTAAGGCCTGTGAGTAGTCATGTTTTGGCGATAACTGAGGTCTGGAGTGCCCGCATGCATGTTAAGGCCAAGAAATTGATTCCAATGGAAACATATTGGGATGTCCGAGCGGTGCCTGAATGGGGCTATGTATCCAGTGTTTCGCGCCACAGGAACCAAATAGAATTTACATAAATTTAGCGAAAGACAAACATGGGTGTTTTAGTTGCTATAGCCAATTTTTGCTTGATTGAAACTGCCCACCACTAGTTGTTGTTTCTTTTATTTATTTTAAACTTTGGGGGAGTTGTCTGCCTTTGAACAATTCAATAGTGGAGGGAGTCACAAGGCCGAGGAACTTTTGGGTTGAGCAAGCTGTAGCAACCGAATGCTTTGTTTATGAGTAACCCCGTTGTTGAGGGGTTCTTGATCGAGAAACCTATGTGGTCAAGGGACTTTCCTTGTTGGGTGCTGCGGACAGAGGATCTGTGGCCGAGTAACCCACTTTGGCCAGGGAGGGTGGTGGCTCGAGCAACTCGAAACTCAGGTTGAGATGCATGCGTCTGAAGTGCATGCTAGGCTGCATGGCTGAGATGTGTTGGCCGTTTGCATGGAGTCGGCTACATGCTTGCATATTGCGTAGCCATAACCCCTTTTCTTTCCCTTTCCACTTTCTTTTCCTAGCATTGACAAAATAAAAAGCCTTTTTTATTTTTTTATCTCTCGCTTTGTTTTTCTAGCTATCATACATACTCCAACCCATGAGAGCCAAAAGAGCTTATCGAGGCTTTTTCTTCAACTTTTTGCTTCCAACATCACTTTCTTCCTGTTCCCATTATATTTCCATGCATTCGGGCAAAAGGATTAAGCCCCAAAAGCTCAAAATGTATATAGTCCAAATTCTACTTCCAATTGTCCACGTTTCTTGCCCTCACTACCTTTTGTCCATCAAAACATTCAAGAAGCAAGTGTATATACATTTTGAGCTTGCATATGGTTGAGATGCAGTCCGTGATGCACATGCAAGGCGGGATGAGATGCATGGTCGAGACGGGATGCATGGTCGGGACAAGATGAATGGCCGAGACGAGATGAATGGCCGGGATGTTGGCTACACGTTGTGTGGATGTTGCCAAGCAGTCATTGAAGAGCCGAGCAGTTGCTTTGGTCGAGCCCTTGGTTGAGTCCGCCACGGGTGGTTAATGGAAGTAATGCCAAGTGACTTGGCCAAGTTGCTGACGGTGGCAAAGGGGTCTCGTGGTTGGCCAGCTTGTCATTGGACTGAAGTTGAGCAACTGGGGGGGGGGCTAGGAGAGGTGGTGCAGACGAGTTTGCCTGTGTGCATGGCTGTGCAAGGTGATGCTTGTCACTGGTGCTCTATGGGATGGTTGCCATCTTGTGCCGGAGGAGCTCACCAAGCCATGGAGAGCCTTGTCAGCGATAGAGATCGCCAACAATCTTGGTGGAGGTTGACGAGGCTCGTAGCCCACAAAGGTCACTAGAAGGGAGGGTATCCCCTCAGGTGCATGGGGCAACGTGCACCCGTTGCCCATCATGAATGATGTGCACGGCCTTCATCTCTAGGGACCACCATGGCCAGGACAGAAAATACTGGCATCCCTCTTGGTGGCCGCCTTTGGTTCTGTTGGGCCCACAAGTAATAGGCGAAGGGTATCTTGGGTGCATGGGGGTGATGTCCACTCATTTTCCACAATGCACGGTGTGCACGAACTTCATCGTTGGGGATAACCACGGCCACAGAAGAAAATGCTAGCGGCCATCATGGTTGCTGCCATTCTCGTCCGCTTGGCCCATGGACAATGGGCGACGAGTATCTCGGGCGCACGATGACGTGCACCCGCTGGCTATCATTTGCGTAGCCTGCTTGGTCAGAGTCCTACATTGTGGGGATAGTAGGCATTGGGTCCAAGTGGTGGCCACCAACTTCTTAGTCGGGCCCATTGCCAGTGGGGGAAGTACCCAAGGTACACGGTGGCGTGCGCCCTTCTTACCGCGCATGCCATGCACTATCGTGTTTCCTTTGTGCACTGTAGCACTTAAGTGCACAGTGCGTACTTGGTCTATGCCCTTGTGCATATTTCGAGTCCTTATTCTAAGTGCACAGTGCACGTCTGGATACTGGGTTATCATCCCTCTCTTTTTGTGCAGTGCACTCGATGTGCTCTGGGCACTTACAACTCAAGTGGTCGGGTGATTAATCTACCTAGCTCATTGGGTGTGTGTTTTACGCATTGTTTACTAAAGTGCACTATACCGTTAACCAAATGAGCGAGGGAGTATTCACTCACCGATTTTTTTTACAGTGTTGTTAATAAAAATAAGAGTGGAGAAGCTGATAATACTTCTTTGCAAGAAAATTTATTTGCTCAATCTGAGATGATTTAGCACACAGAAAAATCGTACTTCTCCCACCTCTGGTGTAGAAAGTAAATCAGATCTCATAGATAACACCAACTATTAACATCTATAAATAGCACAACAGTTCGAAAGGAGAGAAAGAGTTATTCCCAACTTGTTGAAACTGTTGGGGCCTCGATCGATGTGGTTTGGAGCCCTCAACAGTGGTCCTGTACGGTTGCACTGTGTCCATGCGTACATCCATGACATTGAATGAAAAATATATGCAGAAAAACTGAAAAAGAGGGAGACACTCAGATTTACGTAGTTTGGCATAATGCCTATGTCCACGAGGCGTTTGGGAAGGAGAAATCCACTATAACATGCTCGCTTTACAATCTCTCATAGTCTTTCGTCCTCACTGTACAATGGAGATGCTTTCGCCAGAGTCCTTGTTGCGAGGTTGAAGAAGTTGAAGCTGTAGTACCACCTAAAAGTTATCTGGAAGAAACCCTCCAAAAGTCACTCTCAAATCATCAGGTCTTTTCCCTTTATCTTCCACCCCTTCCCTTCTTTACGTCACATCTCTTCTCCTTCATGTCATATCTCCTATTTTCCCTCCTGACACATTCTTTTCTCATCTTTTGTCCTCTCCTTCATTCTCTCTTTCTTCCCTCCTAATGAGATCCCCACCTTGGGCTAGTCTTGGAAACTCATTATAGGCCTAGGATATTTTATCCCCTCCAAGGTGCCTCATTTATATATATATATATATGTGTGTGTGTGTGGGGGGGGGGGGGGATGGACTTTATAAATAACATAGATTTTTATTCAAATGCCACTTCCTAAATTAGGTTGTGTCCTCAACGTGAGAAATAGATCAAGCTGCAATCAGAGGGCGATTAGGATGAGAGAGAAGTTTGAGGGGAGAACCTTCAAAATAAGTGTTTATATTTTTTAAAATACTAAGTTTGTAAAGAGAATTACAAAAACAAAAAAAATATATACATCCTTACAAGCTGACGTTCTACGTTATTGACTTTTTTTATTCTTTTTTTTTTTTGGTGGATCAGACTTATTTTCTATGTTTAGACTAGCATGACACTAATATGTGGTGTAATATCATAAGGCAATTTGTAGCTGTAGCAGAAAATATCTCCATCTTTTTAACTATAAACATCAATATAACATGAATATTAACAATTGATAGGAATATCTTCCACTCCTTTAACAAAAAGATAATTTAAGCAAATAAACATCAACATGAACATGATACCATGAAGTATGCATCATTTATGAAACACAAAATGATAATAAATTAAGCTGATAATTTAGTTTTCAACCCTTCCATACTTAATCTTCCGCCTCTTAATAGTAAGAGAAACTTTATCATTTTCTTCTTCTTTTATATATATTTTTTCTTTTTGCATTAGTGGATTCATATATCTTAGTTTTTTGTTGACAATGTCAATGACTTTTGTGAAGCACTTAATTCTAGGCCTGCAACCTGATCCGGCCAAGGCTCATTTGGGTTCGACCTGACTCGAGGCTATATAGGAAGAAACTAACCCGAACCAACCCGACATATTCGGGGTCAAGTTTAAACCAGATGGATATACATACATACATATATATATATATATATATATATATATATATATATATTTAAGGCTAAAGTACTCACTTCATTTTGGCGTCCCATCCCTATCTGTGTTTCAATTCCAATTATCTAACACACACTTTACCCAGATTAATGATTCTAATAAATTAAATATAAAGAAGAAATTAATAGTGCAAAGATGACAAAGTGTCTTAAAATTTTGGATCATGATTCAACACTAGACTTGATGGGTTGCTGTAGGCAATGACAAATAAACCAAAATGCATGCTTTTTCAGTCCCCAAAAAACGCATTAAAATTGCCATCATTCTCAGGCCAACAAGCTAACAAATGAACCAATGTACTACCTCTTTATAATCAATGACTACAAATGCACTTCTTATGAATAAAGCTGCACAAATAAAAACTAGAGCGTAAATGAATGTAACCTAATATCCATCGGGCTTTACTTCTCATGACTCCTTTAAGAAATCCCCTCAAGCCCTCCCCACTAAGAGCTTATTGTTGCACAATCAAACAATTATCTTTACTGTTATCAGTTGACAATTTCTATCACCGTCAAAGGAATGCCTACATGAAGTTAAAGAGCATTATATGCTAACAAATGAAACATATATAGCATGATGCATGCAATACAATTCACTTGCATTGAATTCATCTAACAAAATAATTAAAGAAAAATATACCTATAAACAATGTTGCATTTATGGGTATATTTTGCAGCCTATGTCTGCAAGGCATACAAAGGCAACGGTTCACCTGAGGTTTGCAAATCACTTGTACCTCAAATCAACTAGATTACAAGGCTTATGTAATCAAAGAAATTTGCAATACATTGAAAGTTGCCAACAACCTTCTTAATTAATAGGCAAGTATATACATATATATATATATATATATATATATATATATATATATATATAAATTTGTAATCAACTACTTCTTGTCGAAACCCTAGGCCATCTCCATACACATCCCAAATTCCAACATGTTACACGGCCCCCCTCTTTAAAACACATTGCCCACAAGGTGGGGAAAGACATCTCTCAGCCGTGAATAGGTCTCCCATGTCACCTCCTCTTCGATTGGCCCCTGCCATTTCACCAACAGCTCGACGCAAGCCTTGCTTCCAACCTTCACCATGCGGCGGCTCAACACATTCTCAAGCTTAGGACAAAGGATCTCTTGGTCGTTGACGGGTGGTAGCGCTGGAATCATGGTAATGTTACCTCTTACCCTCTTCTTCAATTGTGATAAGTGAAAACTTGGATGGATGCGAGACCACTTTGGTAGATCTAGGCGATAAGCAACCTCATCTATTTTTTGTACAACTTGGAAAGACCCGAAAAACCTTGGAGATAGTTTAAGGTTGCACCACTGAACTTTGTCTGTTTGGTTGTAATTTTAGGAAGACCCAATCACCAATTTCCATTGTGTGCTCCTTTCTTTTCAGATATGCATTCTTCTTCATTCGGTTTTGTGCTTTCTGTAGGCTTTCCTTCAGCAACTGGGAGATTTGGTCATGGGATCTCAACTTGTTTTCCACTGCTTCTAGCCTTGTAGTGCTTGGGATGTAGCTCGAAATCTTGCGGGTTGGTATCCATATAATGCTTCAAATGGTGTGAGACTAGTAGATAGGTCTGAAGTTGTGTTGTACCACCATTCCACCACTAGTAACCATAGGATCCAGTCACACGATTTGTCCCCCGTGAAACACCTTAGATAGTTTTCAAGAGTCTTGTTCAATGCCTTTGACTGGCCATCCGTTTTAGGATGATAGGCCATGCTTAGTGACATTTGATCTTGAATTCTACATCATTAGGGATGTAAAGTCGACCCTTGTACAACACCAAATCATTCCTCATGGTGTACTCATTGTAACTTTTTATCTTTAACATAGGCAGCCTTCAATTCATCTACCCACTCAATAAATGGCAATCAAATCAGCATTAGGGTCCCCTTTTCTTTTCTCGATAAAGCATCCACCACCCTATTCTCGAACCTATTTTTATACCATACAAAAAATCATAACCAAGCAACTTAGAGACATTTTTTTGCTGTATGGGGGTCCCTACTTTTTGACCCAACAAGTGTTTTAAGTTTTGTTGGTATGTTCTGACCACAAAAGCTTGCCCCAAGAGATACGACCTCCATTGAGTGATGGTTGAAACCAGAGCATACAATTCCTTCTTGTAGGTGAACGAAATTAGTGATTTTCCTTTCAACGCTTGGTTGTAGAAGACTATGGGCTTGCCTTGTTTCATTAGTACAACTTCGACAGCATTTCCCGATGCATCACACTTAATAGTGAAAAAGACATTGAAAATTTTGGAAGAGCCAATACCGGGGGTTGAGTCACAACCTCTTTCAATCGATGAAAAGCTATTTGGGCCTCTTCACTCCACACAAAATTATGGAACTTGGAAATGGCCACTCCTTCAAATTCGTCAGCTTTTCAGGATCTGTCCAAACTCCTTCAACCGAGATTAAATGTCCCAAATAGGCTATCTCATTGCATCCAAAGCAGAATTCGGAATGCTTGGCATATAGCTTGTGTTGCCTTAGGATCTCAAGGGTCTTTTGCAAGTGGGTTTCATGCTCCAAAGCTATCTTGCTGTAAATCAAGATATCTTCAAAGAAAACTAAAATGAACTTTCTCAAGTGAGGGCAAAATACCTCATTCATTAGGCTTTGGAATGTGGATGAGGCATTAGTCAGTCCAAACGGCATCATTAGGAACTCATAGTATCCCTTATTTTTCCTAAATGTTGTCTTAGGTACATCCTCTGGCTTAACTTGAATTTGGAGGTAGCCGGATCCAGCTTAGAGAATATAGTGGTCCCATGCAACTCGTCCATCAACTCTTCCACCATGAGTATGTGAAATTTGTCTTTAATTGTGACATTGTTCAGCCCTCGGTAGTCCACACACAATCTCTAAGTCCCATCTGCCTTTCTAACTAGCAACATGGGTGAGGAGTACGGGCTTTGACTAGGTTGTATAACTCTTGAAGATAGGAGTTCCTGCACAATCCTCTCTATTTCATCTTTTTGAAAGTAGGGATAGCCGTAAGGTCTCATGGATATTGGTTTTGTCTATGGCATGGTAGTGAGTTCTTGGTGGGGCAACCCTTTGGGTTCAGAAAAATACATCACTGTATTGGTGTAAAAGGGGCTATAAGGTCAAGGGTACATCATGCTCAATCTTGTGCACATAGTCTGGTTCTCCTTGTAGCATTTGCAAAATTATCCCTTTATTTTCTAGCCCCTGAAATTTGTTTACAAATCCCTCTTCAATCAATTGAGCACTAGCTAAGCCTTTAATTTCAACTATTTTATTTCCACAAGAGAATCTCATGGAAAGTTCTTCAAAATTCCACAAGACGGATCCCAAATTCTTTAGCCATTGAACTCCTAGAACCATGTCATAGCCAGCCAATACTAGGAGCCTTAGATCCACATTGAACATTGTTCCTTGAACTTGACCCAACTACATTTTCCCTCACTAGGGATCAATTCTCCATTGGCCACCCTCATATGAACATGGTCCGCTTGATCAAGTGGTAATTGAGCATTTCTACTAATTGTTGTGTCCAAGAAATTGTGGGTTGAACTCGAGTCTATCAAGATGGTCCCCCAATGTGCTCCAAGTTTTCCTTTGACTCTCATGGTTTTTGGGTTGATAGATCCAGTTAAGGAATATAGTGTAATTTTAGACTGTGGTGGTTGTATGGTTGTTTCATTAGCTGTTGTTTCCTCTTCTTTGTCCCCAGACTCTTCCCCTTGTGCCTCCCATGCCCCATTTTCCAGCATCACTTCTTTAAGGAGATAAAGTCTTGAGTTTTGGCATTTATGCCTAGCAACCCATTTAGTATCACAATAATAATAGAGACCCTAATCCATTCTCTCCATTTTGGTTTGGTTTATTTTTTGGACGGACAATGATGGTTTTCGGGTGGCTTTTGGTTTGTGAAACAGGTGGGTGCTTGGGCCTTTTAGTATTCCTGGGTCTAGTGAATAGGATAAATTAATTTCTACAGCTTTTCTTGGATAGGTTTAAGTTCTCTTCTTGTATTTTTGCTAGGCTATGGGCAGAGGTAAGGGTGTTTGGGTTAAACATTCTAACAGGCAGTCAGGTTTCATCCCATAACCCACTAAAAAACAGCTTAATTTATAATTATCTGACAATCCCCTTAGCCTATTAGACAAGGTTTCAAACCTTTCTTTATACTTCTCCACTATACTGGTTTGTCTTAGCCTAGTAAAAGCCTCCACAGGGTTGTCATATGCGTTGGGACCAAACCTAACCAATAAGGCTTTTATAAAGGAGTCCTAGTCATGAATTTGTCCACTTGCCTCTAGATATTGGAACCAAATGAGAGCTTGTCCCTCCTTGTGGAAAGAGGCTAGCCTCAATTTGTGATTGGGTAGTGTATTGTGAAAATTGAAAGACTGATGGACTTTATAAACCCAATCTGCAAGGTCTTCACCATAGAAACCTGGGAAGTCTAACCTCACAATTTTGGCATGCACTTCACCCATATTCTGCTGTTGCTGGGAATATATAGCGACATCTCTATTTTGCACATCAGTTTAGGACTCACTATTGCTGCCATCTTGGTGCTTTTTTTGCAACTCCATTGTTAAAGCTACAAGCTGCATGACTATTGACTCATTTTGTCTTTTTAATGCTATCATCTCAATTTCTAGGGTCTGATATTGTGATTCTAGCTTTTGATGTTGTGAATCAGTAAACTTTTTTAGGGCATTAAGCCCATCTTGCAGCTGATTTAATCTTGTACCTTCTGTCATTACTTGTAAAATGATGACACAGAGACAGGTGTCTCTCTGATACCACTTTGTAACACACCCATCGGAACAGAAAGGAATAAAAGAAAAGGGGTTACTTCGAGGGGAGCGTCTCCAGAGAAATAATAGGCCAAGGAAAAAAGTAGGGATTTTGCTATTCGATTTCCAGATGCTTTACAGATTGTTCCTTTACCTTGTTACCAATATACTACTGATTTGTCTATGCTAGGCCCTGGGCCGAATAAACTACTGACTAAGGAAGCCCATAATGCAAATAAAGAAACAAACGACACCAGACTGGGCTATGAAGAGTCCAACCCATTAGCTGATCCAACCCAATTAAATAAAACAGACTCAAGACTCCAAACCACTAACCGACTCAATTGAAGGCCCACTGTCCCTGTTCTGTTCAATCCAAGGTAGAAAATGGGGCTTAATTAGCTAGCTTATTCAGGCAAACTCTGCTCCATTCTTTTTATAAAAAGACACTCTCCCAGCTACATGAAAAGTTGGGATTCCCTTGTGCGCGCGTGATGTAAAGGCCAAGGCCACTGTCTTGGAATACATTTCCCCCAAGAAAGAATCTTACAGCCCCTCAACTGGGAAAGGGGCCCTTCATGTTATTAATATCCAACTTCTGTAAATCAGCTACCCAATAATCCTTCAAAATTTCAGAACGTAAAAATGCAAGAAAAACAACGCAAAAGAAAAGGGACTTTCAAGTGCAGCTTAATGGATCATAATCATGGAATCAACAAACCAATGGCAGACTGAAATTAACAATGGCTCAATGTTCATTATATTGATTTCATCAAGGCCAATGCTTTCTACACAGAAAAAAGAAAGAAAAGAAATTGAATGGTTTGAGGGTACAAACATATCAAACACTTTGGAAATGCTCATCAGCAACATCAACTTGAGAAAAGTCGGTGGAATCCCCAAAATATGATTTCTCTGCATCGAGAACACCCTAAAAAGATAGCAAATCTGGTTAAGGTCGCAATGGAAATAAAAATAGCGGGAGAGATTTGGCACCGTGAGTTTTAAGTCAGAACCTTAATGATCATAATGGCTGCATCCTTGTGTAAGACTTCATTATACTCGTGACAAGCAAAACTCTGCAACATGCAAATAGCTTTAAAAGTTATTTTTAGATTGAGAAACAGAGAAGGTAAAGAGCAGAGAAAAATTAGGCAGACCTGAACACAATTAGGGCAACCAGCATCTCCTGAGCAGTAGCAAGACGTAAGCAGTTGAAGAGCAGCGATTAACAACTCTGTGAAAAGGGGTTGAACCTGTCACAAGTCAAACATATTATTTATATAAAAATGGAGCATAACAAGTTTGTTGCCAACAATTTTCAGCTATCCGTCCAAATAAATTGAAGTATCTTCCATCACCCCTGCAGATGATGGATATCTATCGAAGGTTTTATATGCCATAGGACTTAAAGCAGCTCTTTTCAATCTAAGTTTGGAGTCTGCCTTATATCAGGGAACAGATAGAAATTAAAGATTAGGATTAAAACTTACTTAACAAACCTGACAGATAAGTGCAAAATGTCACAATTCATGATTTCAATTCCATGTTTCTCACCTGAACTGATACCCCGATTCCTCCAGGATGCTGATCATACAATAAAATTCTTTCTGGATAATAGCGGCTATCATGAGGATTTGGACACTCTGGAGCCATGTCAGATAAGTTGCAAATTATATGTCTACACACCAAAACATCATAATGTAGTCAGAGGCCTCATATTAACAAATAATGACATGCTTGAATTCTTATTATCAATCCTCAACCATTTTGCAAATTAGCATGCATAATTGTAAAGAATGTATAAAAATATATTAACCTTCCAAATACAACTGTCAGCAATTAGTATATAGACTTACAAAGGCACAATATTTAGAACAGCATGTGAAGCAGCATGCAAGCCTCCACGAAAATCAAAGTTTTTCTTATTGACTGCTGCTTTTATTGATTGTGGAACTGGAATCCAAACTGCCTGCTTAGATGTAAGAACAAAATAAGCATCATACAGAGTTCAGATGAAAAGGAAACATTCGTATATATGCATGTATCTGTGTATTTATTATGTATACATATAACTGTGTGATCCAGAACAATGATGCCAGATGAGGATAACAAAAACTTTTAGAGGATTTAAGAAGGTCGATATTTTATTGAAGTGTACCTGTGAGTTATATGAATAACTAGGAAGTGAAAGTTTAACTGTATCAAAGATTTGATTGCTTCCTCTCCAGATTCGATAGAAACCAAACCAATTAGTTGTTACTTTGCAAGTATTTGCTTTGGCAGTTGTTTTTGAAAGTTGAATGTTGGAAACCCTCACTGGATAGGCCTAAAAATATAGCAAGTCATGCAGCTGTCAGCAATTAGTATATAGCAAGTCATGCAAGTATATAAACTGCTGCCCGCTTGTATACTTACTGTATACTTGGGCTATGCCTATTTACTTGTCTTAAAAACTTTTTATTACTTGTCTAAAAAAAAATTTAAGGAAGCAAAACCTCCAAATGCTTTAAAAGAATATAAGAAATCTGTAACCAATTGATGATAATATCTGTAGGCACAAATCAAAATGGCATATGCATAAATTTTGCTTATTTACTCTTCTTTGTTCATATCGTACAATGGTAAACCTAAAACCCTCTGCAATCTCTCCCTTTCTGCCAAAGCTGCCCCCCGCCAAAACAAAAAAGAGAAAAAGGAAAAAACAAAGGGAAGAAACTAAGGGATAAGGCCACAAAAATTAGATACATTTTTATAAATACCAAGCCGTGCCTATTCTTAACATACAACTATTTTAGAATACAGAAAATGCATAGTAATTAGTATATACCTGACAAATGTCCACATAAATGCTAAAAAATATTTCTGCCAAGCAAACCTTTCCTATCTCCCCAAGTGGGAAATAGGCAATATATCTTAACCCCCCTTTATCCCCCGTTCTCCTTTGTAGCTACGAGTCTCATCGCGTAGATAGGGAGTTACAAAGCTAACTTCTTCAGTAATGCTGATGTAACAATTATGTCTCATGCTTCAATAAAATAAAAATTGTGGATCATGCTTCACTACACGCATCCATCCACCCACCCAGCCGCCACAAACAAAAATATGAAGACAGAGCTGCCTTCTAGGGAGATTACTGCCATTGCTGGCTAGCCTTCTCAATCTCCTTTCCTTCCTTGAAAGCATATGTATGTACATGCATATGTATAGAGAAAGCATACATACACAGTTCTATCATTCGGGGTATTACAATGATAGCCAAC
This sequence comes from Cyclocarya paliurus, assembly GCA_029856935.1. NCBI lineage: Eukaryota > Viridiplantae > Streptophyta > Magnoliopsida > Fagales > Juglandaceae > Cyclocarya > Cyclocarya paliurus. The sequence goes on from CM056947.1 coordinate 22,982,869, forward strand.
ATGAATGGAGCATAAAAATTCAGTAACTACATTTAAGCTATTCCTGAGAACTCAATTTCAATAAGTGAAATATAAAAGCACCCCATGTCCAAGTACTGGACTAAGTTATGCAAGTTATAAGAAGCCACTTAAAGAACATCAGCTCATAAAGTTGGCCTGACGTACAATATCACCACCATTGACATGAACATCCGTGTAATCTCGAGTTCTTGTGTAATACTTCAAATCAGCTTCCTCGCAGATAGCAGTCTTATTAGATAAATCTAACTTTTTAACCAGATAGGTCTTCCCTTGGTGCATATAAACAGCACCCTCATATACCTGGATCAAACAAAAGATGATAAAATATAGAGCAATCAACAACAATTTCATTAAGAAAAAAAATCAATATGTGATAATCAGGGTGAAAGTCTGATTAATGTACAAAGGACTTCATAAATTTACAAGTCGCCAACCTGAAAGAAAGCCTTGCTTTCTTCAATCTCTTCAAGCACTTCATCCCTACGCTGATCTATTACTTCATATCTCACATTTTCTATTGCCCGGATACTAATTGAATGTGTAGGCATTTTCTACAAACATAATGCATGGCCAAAGGTAAATTTAAAAAATAAAAGAGCCTACAACTCCTGTAGGATTTGCTCATAGGAAATCATACTCTTAAAGTAACAAAGAATTAACTAACCAATGGTACTGGGTAAAACAGACCACAGAACAGATAACCTACCTCATGCCCAATATAGTTCCATACTTTAGCAGAAGAATCAACTGATTGATCTGAACTCAAGTATCCTTTGGTTTTCAGAGACAGAAGGGCACCACTTAAACCAGAACCAAAATATTTTTCATCGTAAAGCAAACTCAATGGGTGTTCGTGAGCGGCACATACCAAATGCTGTTCAAGAACCTTCATGGAATAAGGCAACAAGAAAAATGAGCATTAAGTTCTGCTAATTTGTCTGACCTGGAAACATAAATCAATAAACAAAATAGTAACGATAGAAAAGTCAAAACCTGCCGGTTTTGAGCATCAATATGACAGCACTCAATTGGGCTTCCAAAGAGTTTCTTAGGATGATTCATAAAATATTGATCAAGAGGTCCTTCAAATGCGACATAAACAGCAAGAGATGATCTTTCTCTTCTGCCGGCCCTGCCAGCTTGTTGCCACAAGCTAAAAGTATGCATAGAAAGGAGGAAAAAATTCACTGATAAAAACAATTTAAGCTTGTAGTTAAATATTGAAGCTAAGATGACTGGACAACCTACCTAGCAATACTACCAGGAAAGCCTAAATGCAGAGTTACATCAATATGTCCAACATCAATACCCAATTCAAGGGCATTCGTTGCAGCAATACCACAAAGCTTCCCATCAAAAAAATCTCTCTCTATTCTCCTCCTATCCTGTTCCATCATTTAGCCCATGTCAAACCCACCAAAAAATGTTGGCCAAAGTAAAATATGCTCAGAAGTTTAGTCGGTCCACAAGAATTTGAGAAATGCATTGGAATGCAGAAGTATACAGACAGAAGACCAAGCAGCTCAGAATTACTGTGGGATAAAAGATGCTGTGACATACATAAAAATGCAAACAGTAAATTATAAAAGTTGAAATCTGGGCATATAATAGATAAGTACTGCAATCTTTTACTAAGGAAATATTTAGGCACAAGTGGAAAAAATTAATAAGAATACGTTTCCCCTTTTTTTTGGGTCCAACCCAAAAAGTGAGAAATAATTTGCAAATTGATTTCTTTACTTCCACCATTTTCTTGATTCTTGCAATGCAGTTTCACAAGTCGTCTGGCAGACTGGGGTTAAAAAACAAACAGGAATCAAGAATCAAAGCGCAAAGCAATTGGTTCAGTCTCTGATGACCTACAATTCTTTCATCTAAAAGAAGCTGAAAAAAATTCAATCATAATAGAAAAAGAAAAATTCAATCATAATAGAAAGAGGGCTACCTCTCTCACTCAAAAACTAGATTTTCTTTCTGTAGCTCTGAAAGTCTACCACAAACAGCCAACTTATCCAGGCCCAAACAAACACCAAGAATAGATCCAAGGAGTAAAACCCAGGAGATGCCATAATAAAGGCTATATCCTTTTTTTTCCCTTTCAATCTATGGACAGTGACAAAATTGGTGCTCATGGATGGAGTTAGTCCTCCAATAGATTGCTTATTAAGTCTTTCATCACAATCAAAAGAGAAGACTTACCAAATGCTACCCAAAGCATTACAAGAGCTGATGCTCCTGCAGTAAAAATAAAAAAAAAAACAAAAAGCAAAAAATAGTAGAACCCATACTTTTCAGCCACATCTGAATTTTGGGAGTAAGGATTCTCTTCTAAATTGAGCAGAAGAAAATGTAATTAATTACACAACATGATATAATGGGGACAACACACAACCATTTATATTATAAAAAAAGCAATGAAGAAAAACAGTACTGACCATGGCAACATAGCCAGCACGATAAGCACATATGGAATCCACCAAATGGGGTGCTGTATCCTGAAGAATCTCACGCCTATCATGAGTTAGCAATTTAACTGAATCATTTTCTTCATCCGAGAATAAAATACACATTAAACTTTAAGCTAAAAAAATACCAGGAAAAATCATTAAGAAGTAACCCAGAAGGTCATAAATCATGTAATATAGCAATGATGTACTGAAATCCACAATAATGATGTGACATACGTATAGCTTAAAACAACTTCACAAAGTTTACGCGATTTACAGAAAGCTATGCAACGAAGTCCATGCTGAACCATTTCCGCAAAGAGGCACGAAACATTGAAAATTGGGCTGCAAAAGTAAATAAATCATTAGGCACTAAAGTACTGATTTCACATATATAGTAATACAAAATTCATTTGCAGAGATGACTACAGGAGATTTAGTAAAACCCAGATCACATTAAAATTTAAATGTCCTTACAGTGTACAAAATTAATGTAAGGATTTTCAAACTTAGCAGATTTTAGGCTGAAATCTTTCAACAATGTCTTCATTCAGATGGAAACTATTCTAAAGCGTCCTCAAGAAGAGCATTAGTCCATTGAAAGTGGAAAAGAAAACCTGGGGGTGGGGGGGAAGGGAGTAATCCCATTTGTATTTGGGCCTTACATTCTCACTGGAGGCAGCCAACTTCTCATTGTGATAGTAACCAAGTTACGTTGACAGCAACAGAGGCTCAAAACCCCGCCTCAAGCAGATACGGGTTTTTTATTTTTTTGAAAAAAAGGCAGGATACTGTGTATGGCATGCAAACATCTAGCCAAAGTCCCCCCCGTCTCCATTTCTACAACTGTGAGAAATTGTTACCTTGAATGTCTGAAATTAGCATTTTCAACTGTAGATTCACTAGCATCCATACTACTCTGAGTTGCCTTCAACAATTGTAATTAAGTAGCGTTAGAAAGTAAATAAATATTTTTAACTTCTTCAAGTAGAGCACATACAACTTTTGGACATGCTATAGGATTCCATAGGATGAAAAGCTTTCTAGCAGAGGGACTGCCATCATTCTGAATCAGCTCCAAGGTTCGTAGATTTGCAAGTTCCTGAAGCATCATAATTCATTTTTCAAATCCATATATCCAAACTAATTTGTCAAAAAGCTTAAAATTATTCAGGAAACCTAATGCCACCAATTTTACATGTCTAAATAATGAATAAATATAAAATACATTAAAAAACTTGTCAATATATATATTATATGCCTAAAGCCCAGCCCAAAACGTATATATAAAAAGAAATTTCGTTACCAAAACTACATTGTTTTGATAACGAAATTCTTTTTTTGTTTTTGAATGCTGAAACGGCATCTTTTTTTTGGGGGGGGGGGGATTTCCACACACACAGAAGCTCTCTCTCTCTCTCTCTCCTCTATGGCCACTGCCGCCCTCTCTCCCTCTCACAGTCGCCGTCCTCTCTACTCATCCTCCTCCTCTCCAAGTCCGTGAGTTTCTTTTCAGTAGTTTAGGTTTCTTTTTGTTGTTTCCAATTCGAATCATTGATTTTTATTTTGTTTATTGTTGTGTATTGTATTGTGGTGGATTTGATGTGTATTGTTTATTGTTGTGGTTTTTTTGTGTTATTTTATCTTTCGTTTGAATTTTTTTTCCATTCCGGCAGAGGATTGGTGGGGGGGGGGGGGGGGTGGACGGACCAGGGGTGCCCCAGGATACGGTGGCAGATTCCGGGTGCAAAACCCCCTAGGGGCGGGGTGCGGGAAGGGGGCAACCCCCTCCCAAGGTGCGGGTAGCACCCCTACTACTAATCAAGAAAAAAGTTCAAACGAGAAACTGAATTGAAGTATAACTAAACAGAAAATCCCATAACCCAAGACCATAAATGAGCTATGTACAAGTGTACAGTGCTTATAAGCTACATATGTCAAGTATTCACACCAAATCAGCCAGTCAAAAAAAGAAGCCTCCCCCAAGCTGTTGGCTTATTTCACTCATTAAGAGTTGGGCTGATATGTTCTCATCTCCACTCAATTTTCATAAATCCTGGGCAACACGTAACGCTACAAAATCTAAGCTAGTCTACATTTCTAAAAACATTACATGTGGTTTCTGACACATGATTCCTCAATCTAGCTCCTGTATCCATCTCTGGCTCCTAAAACTTGTAACTAGGTTTTCTTTTATGTATACTTTCTGTATACTTGGGCCGTGAACACCTAGTTACAATTTATGAACTAGAAAAAGATGCAAGAAAATCATGTACAATAGTCCCATTGAATATACAATAGCTGAAGCCCTTCAAAGCTTCTACCGTTCCTTTCAAGCCAACTGCACCACTTGAGACATAAAAATTTCATATAGCGGCAACATGAAAGTTACCCCAAAGACCTCTGCAACAAGCAAAAAGATCTACAACCCTCCTAGGCATCGCCCATGCCAATCCAGACCTTCTAAAATCTTCATCCCATAACATCCTTGCCACCTTACAATTAAGTAATGAATGATCCCCCAATTCCCTACATTTTTTACACATATCACACCAATCCATAACAATAAGCCCACGCTTCCTTAGGTTGTCAACTTGTACATGGATCTAACAATAAACTTCCCATTCCTGGAGGGAATCCAAATCATCTTATCTGTCTCAACCCTGCCAATACTTGTAGCACACAGCTAGCTGAACAGATCAGAAATAGCACCAATCTCTCAATCCTGTGCAATTCAAAGAAAATACAGTCCACAGTGGAGATCCACATGAGATATCCGAAAGATCTGCCACCGAAGCATCCTGATTATGGGCAATCTGATAGAAAGTAGGTAATGAAACCTTAAGGGTTGTATTACCAAAACTAACATGACTGGCAAAATCTCCCCAACCACTCTAAATATAATTCCACAGCCCCATACCATGTGCGCCTCTCACTTCATTTGAGCACCAACCCCTCCTAGCACTCCCATATTTGGAAACAACCACAGTCCTCCATAATGTCTCCCTTTCTTGACAGCACTGCCATAACCATTTCCCAAGAAGGGCTATATTAAAATTCCTCAACTTGCGGTACCCCAACCCTCCACAAGAAATAGGGGAACAGACCTTGTCCCAACTAACCAGGTAGAACTTGGACCTCCACTAGAAATAGGAAAGCGCAAAATATCATATTAATCCGATAAGCCACTCTGAAAGGTAAGAGAAATAGGGATAGAAATATGTGGAGAGGTTGCAGAGAGTGCTTTTGATAAGAGTTATTCTTCCCCCTTTTATCAGATAAATTCTTTTTCAGCCAGGCAACCTTCTTTCAATCCTTCTCAATCACCCTGTCCAAAATAGTTTTTGACTTAAAAACGGCCCCCAAGGGAAGGCCAAGTATTTCTTTGGCAAAGAAGATACCTTGCATCGCCAAATTATGTGCCAAACTTCTAATATTGCTTACGGAATCCTTTTAGGGACTGGATGGGGGAATGAGCCAAATGAAAATCTTGAAAACAAAGAACAGCATGAAAACTAAGAAATAGCATATAAAACATAAAGTATGCAACTATATTATAGAAATCTTTACCATACAATGCTCAAGGGGATTTGCAGAAGTTGCAGTAGAAAATACAAAAGAAGGATCACTTCCATATACTGCACATGGAAACAAACAACCGACTGATGTCTCAATATCAACAGAAAGTTTTAAACTTTTGTGAAATAGACTGGAAAAAACTTACCATGCGAACACAGTCGTCGAAGTCTCCTTATTATAAGAGCAGTATGACATCCAAATGCTCCCTTATAAGCATGAGCTTCGTCAATGACCACAAATCTAATTAATAGGAGTATAAACAAATCTCCATCATAATACAATTCGTTAATCAGGGGGAAAAGAAACATATAAACGAGCATCTCAATGATGCTTATAATTATCAACGTGTAAAAAACTTCAAAAAATTATCAAAACCACCAATTAAGGCAGAACATAAATCAACGTGGTGGGAAGAAGGGAAAAATATAATTAGCCACTTGGTAGTGGGAAGAGAGATGACAGTTCAACAAAAATACCTAAGATTTGATAAAATCCGCCTAAATCTTTCATGGTATGGCAAGATTGATATGTGTAACATATCTGGATTTGTGATCAACTGCATGCAAGCAGACAAGAATTCAAGCATAAATTTAGGTGAGGCCAACCAGCCTAAAAAAACTGTCCTTTAAAGCCATAACTTACTAAATTACCAGCCTAGCATTATTGCGCAGCCACATTCTGTCCTTCTGAGAAGTGTCACCATCATATATACCAATATTTAAGCTAGCATCAAATCCTTTCGTCATGTCTAACAAAGCTCTAAGTTGATCTTGTGCTAAGGCCTGCATGCATGAAATATTTCATCATCTAGTTACCAGCTAGAAGAAAAAGCAAGATGATGAATTCTGCCAGAGCATGTAGATTAATAGAGATATACAAATTGAAACAAACCTTTGTTGGAAATAAATACAGAGCACATGATGACAAATTCTGGGACAAGACTTCAAGAACAGTGAGATTATAGCAAAGAGATTTCCCACTGGATGTCATTGTGGCAACAACAATATTCTTCCCAGCAAGGGAGGATTGTATAGATTCTGCCTGGGGATATCAAAACAGCAGAAAAACATTCAGGAAATGTTGTCTATCTGAAGGATGAAAACATAGGAAACATCCATACCTGGTGACTATACAATTTCGAAATTCCTATAGATTTAAGTGCACATCTCATGTTTCCTGAGAGTTGATTTGGGATTTCCACATACGTGGCTTTCCGGGCCTCAACATCTTCAACATGCACCATCTGCAATTAGACATGCCCACAGGCATAACCAATTAGGCTAAATGGCCTGACTGATGAACAAAGCCAAAGATGCAAATAAGAAATAACACCGCCTTCATGTATATCAACATGTTAGGCTGCCAGGTTCAAAGAAGCCTGGGTGGATGGCATGTTAACAAACTTCTCTTTCCACCCAAAAACAATTGTAAAATAATTATACAAGAAACCTGTCCTCTAGATCCAACGCCCTTTCGAAGATGTTCAACCATTTCCACTGGTAAAAATGGATTCGTTTCCTGTTAAGCAAAGATGTTAGAATGATGTAGATGTCTTTGATGGGATGTCCAAATTCCTCAACTTCAAAAGAAATACTGCAGCATGAAGCTCCACTGAATATTAATAACAATTCACTATCTTACTTTCTGAGGAGTAACGGAACCTTCTATACTAATTATACCCCCTTCACTCATCATAAAATAACTATTATCCCCAATAAGTAGTCATTCATATCATACAAAACACAGAATAAATTGAGCGTTATGAAAAAGCACATAAAAAAGAATCATGGCACTATGTTAGATCAATAGCATTCATTGTATTACTAATCAAATTTCAAGGACATACTAGAGCATAAACCAAGCAAATTTTTTAATTTTTTTTTCTTTATCCTTTAATGTGGAGTCTGTACTTGCACCTAAATGGACCAAACAGAATAATCAAGGAAACAAATATCAGAGTGAAGACCTACATGACATTTTATGCGGTCTGAATCAGTACTTGAGGCTGCCCAGCTTCTCCTTGTCCTCTTTGCTTCACTTCCGCTTGCAGCTGTACCATGGTCCTTCATTAATAAGAGCAAGTCCTCCAATGAAAACTCTGTGATCATCTCAACTCCATTTTTAGACTGCAAAATAAATCTCATATTATCCAATAGCCCCAAACTGTTGTTAATACTCAGCTATAGAAGTGTGTTTGTCTATTTACTATCATAATCCCAGGCAGTCTGGCTAGAAATTCTGAGTCACTAACAGCAGCAAAGAATTTATATTGTCATATAGAATATCCTTTCAAAGAGATACGTGTTTTTTCTAGAAGGGAAACAGCCAAAATCTCAGCAGAAAATGAAAGTTGCAACATAGATGTGGATTTTTTATGCATCATGACTGTGAACAACACAAGAATTCTAATACCAATAAAATCGCCAGATGATTAGAAAGAAAACAATATGAGTATGCCCTTGTTCCAGTCTAAACCTGTGATATGCCTTCTACACGTTCAGATACTTACACTTCTATCATAATAATACTGACTAGTCAGCAAGGTGCCAACTAGCTTCATCAATTACAGTTAAAAGCAGGCAGAAAATATCTCTTAACAGGAATAAATGTGTGTACATCATATGCAAAATGGTTAAGTAATGGAAGGGTATCAATAGGAAATATATCCAGAGCTACAAGTTAAATACACATACCACAAAAAGCTCAACAGCCCTCAACATATTAATTTTGAAAGCAGTTTCCCGTCTCTTCAATGCACTCACAATCTTTGGTACATACAACCGCTTACGAGCTATTGAACAAAAATATTTCACCAATGCAATCAAATTATCCACTTAAAAGCCTATAAGATTTTTAATCAAATACAAAAAGGAAAGAAAAAATATGCATATCCACAAAATTACCCTTTTTGGGATTATCATCAACTTGATCTTTCTGCTGCGGTGGACGATTGATGATAACAAGGGTATCACCCAAACTTGCCTCATCCATTTCATTTTCTGAAAAACGTACGACCTGAGAAACAAACTTAGGCTTAAAGCAGAAAATGAAACAAAATGCTGGAATTCAATGACGTGGTTCTAAGTCCTTCCAGAAATACAGCCTACTACCTTGGGACAAAGAACGGAAAGATGTTCTATGTCCTTCATACTAAGTTTGATTCCAGATTTTCCCAGTTGACTAAGCGCTTCTTCCAAATGCGTAGTGGCTATTTTCTTCTGCTGCAAATGAAGAAATGCAGAAAAAATGTTTAAGAAAGCAAATGCTTTCATGATCATCTTCAACCATTCTGGACACAAACAAGAACTACCATCCTTAGGTCCCACTCCAATGGCACCGCCGCAAAAGTTGGTTTTCCTCAGTAATAAGCAGAGCTCAAAACCTGGCGCTGATAAACAACTCACCGACTTCAAAACGTTCACAAATACTTCATGATTATGATCTGCAAGCACATCCTTGCCACGAAACTGCAATGTGCTCAGTATTTGATCATATGGGAGTCCCATCCGATTATCAAAATCAAAATCCCTTTTCCGTTTAGCCTCAAAGGAACAAGAACTTGACGTTCCCGCCACAGTTTCTTTCGTATCTCCAAGACTAAAATCCCCTCCCACTGTTTCTGTTCTATCTCCAAGACTAAAAGTCCCCACCGTTTGAGTAGTTAGAGCTGCATTATCCTGTGTCGCGCGCAAATACGACAAATCTTGCATCACATTGGACCACACCGAATCAGCAAACTTAGAAATTGAGCTATTATTGAGACTGGTCGAGGAAGTCTCGTATTGTTCATAATTCTGGGTCCGACTCGGATCCTTCTTAGTAAACGGAACGAGCACAAGAAATTCACCACGCTCAATCCGGTGAGCACTTATCTGACTCTGCAATCTCAATTTAACGCCCTGGCACACGAATTCCGTAAAAAGATGCGATACAAGTAAGAAAATGTAATCACATAAAGCCAAACAAAATCACACATTCGCAAAATCGCAATCCAAGGTTCAAACCGCCTATGACAAACTTAAAAGCGAAAGAGCACGGCTACAATCAGTTGCTTCAAGTATGAAAAGGAATATTAAATTAATGAGTCATCGGAAAGCATTAGCTTGTCTTCAATGTAGAACATACGACACAAAAAGAATTAACTTCCTTCAGTTTCATCGAGAGCAAGAATCATAATGGGAACGGAAAGGTTAAAAATAGAAGCAGAGAGAGACAGAGAAAGAGATAGAGAGAGAGGGGGGGGGGGGTGTGAGTTCTTGCCTTGAAGAAAAGGTGGAAATTTGGGGAGTTAGAGGCGGGAGGGAAAGATTGCTTGAGGAGGAGCTTGAGGTCTTCAATGGTGGAACTATGAGTCGGGACCGAGACGGAAGTGGATTCGCCAGTTATTGTACGCACCCGGATTACTCTTGGATCGCAATCTTCCATTGTTTTGACCCTTCTGAGGGCTAGTTCCTGTACTCACTCGTTGATTCTTTTAAACACAGAACAAGAACAGGAACAGGAACACGGAAAACAACAGAAATGCGTTCTTTCTACTCTCCATAGAAACCTTTGTTTGACGGTTCGACTTTTTTTTCTTTTTTTCCTCTTTTGGATTGCAAGTTTTTATTTTCCCCTTTTTTTTTTTTTTTTTGAAAGAACAAATTATCACTTTCATTGCTGCACGTCAGCCTCCAATCGATTGCAAACTCCTCGAAAAAATAATGAGAGAATTTATTTAAAAATCTTTTTTTTAATACGTCGAGCATGTTGGTGTAAAAACTTTCTACGTCAACGATGCTTAAAAATGATTAATATGATATTGTTGGCAAAGTAAGGATGAAGACTGTAGAAATAGGGCAAAATTTTTCATAAAGTCTATAATGCAAAATACTTCCCTAAAGGAATTCTGTTGGACGCTACTATTAATGCGAATCCCTCTTGTGCTTGGAAAGGAATTTAGGAAGTAAAAAAATTTCTTACTTTAAGAGGACAGATGGAGTGTTAGAGATGGCTGCTCGATACATATTATGAGGGATTCAAGGATTCATGTGATTCAAAGGCTTGAAGATGAGTTGGCTAGGTAAGTCTGCAGCTTAGTGGAGAGTTGGCATCACTAGATGGAAAGGTAGCTAGTTTGATTGATAGTAGCACTAAATGGTGGAATGTAGATAAGGTGAGAACTCTCTTCAATCCAAAAATTGCAGAGGACATCTTGCAGCTGTATCCAAGTCTTTTCAATGCAACTGATAAATGGATATGGGAGCATGAGAAAAGTGGTATCTTCAGTGTGAGGAATGCTTATAGATTCTTTAAGACTTGCTCTAATCCTAATAAGGGTGAAACCTCGACTATGGCCAATCAGAAATCATTTTGGACTGCCCTTTGGAAATTGAAAGTTTCACATAAGGTCAAAATCTTTGCTTGAAGAGCTTGTTAGGAGGGTTTACCTACAATGGTTAATCTGATTAGTAAGAAGATCAATGTGGATGGCCAATGCTGTTTTTGTAAAAACCAGTTAGAAAATTTACCACATGCTTTGCTTTTCTGTCCTTCCATTTATGATTATTGGGTGAAGAAATTTCCTGCCTTACAACATGTTGATCATCACAGGCCTTTTATGCATGTGGCAATGGATATTAAAGAATATGGCTCCTCTGAAGACTTAGCAGAGTTTGTGTTAATGGCATGGGGATTCTGGTTCAGGCGAAACAAGATGATGCATGACCAGATTTGCTTACCTCCACAACAGGTAATTGGTTTTGCTCTCTCACAAAAGTTTAAAACTAGGCCAGAGTTGCAATGTAGTGGGGATACCAGAAATTGGTTTATAAGTAGTCTCCCCCACCAACTGGTTTCTTAAAACTTAATGTAGATGGGGCATTTTTCTTTGATAAGAAGAAAGCAGGTGTAGGGGTTATCTTAAGAGATTCCAGTGGGGAAGTGTTAATGGCAGTCAGTAAAGTAGAAGGTGAGTTATGTGAACTAGAAAGCATAGAGGTATTGGCAATGTTCAGAGGTTTACAACTTTGTGTGAACATAAGAATTGATAATCTCATCCTTAAAAGTGACTGCTTGTTGATGATTGAAGAGGTTAATAGTAGAACTGAGTCTTTTGAAAGAACACTGGTACATGAAGTTAGAAGGCTAATATAAAACTTTAAGGAATGCAAGCTACAACATGCCAACAGATTAGCAAATGAAGCTGCAGATCAACTTGCATGACATGCATGGAGTACTACTGACATGCAAATTTGGTGGTAGAGTGCACCTTCTTTTGTTGAAAATGTTACTTGGATTGATAAACAGTTTTTGTAATCTATATATGGTTTGTTTCCACTATAAATGAAGTTGTTTTCCTATAAAAAAATGATAAGTGTCTTATTTTTTTAAAGTTAAATGGATCTCACTTTAAATGGTGTGCTAACACATTACTTATGTGCAGCAAAACTTATAAATAATTTCACAATTATCTTGCTTTTTTATTTTATTATATTGAATTGACATTATCGATTAATTTTTATTTTAAAAAAATAAAAATAAAGAAATGATTGAAAGATGATTAATAATATCACATTTTACATAATAAGATGAAAGTAGAATAACATTATGATTTTTAGTGTTGTGAGGCCCTATAAAAAGGGCCCAGTAAGAAGTGAAGTGAGCTTTGAAGCCCGTCAGCTCACAATCTTAAGTGGGGAGTAGCCCGTTAGCCCACGTCCTTAAGTGAGGTCCAGCCATTTTACACCCTCTATATGATGTCGTTTAAGGTTGGGAGAAACCCTTAGTTCCTCCCCTCCCATCACTTTCTCTAGAGCTCTCTCTTTCTCTCTCTCTTCTTCTTGTGTTGCACCCTTCACCCGTGACCCCTCCTCCCCTCCCATGAGTCCTACACACCACCCACGCCCGCCACCATCTTGTTGCCATACGTTAAGAATGTCCAGTCCCCTCTGCCATCTCTGGCCACCACCTTTACCCTCCAAACCATGCCACCTCCCCAACCTTACTCCTCCCAATTAGGCATGGCTGCAGTGAGGTCCTCCATCTATCAGTTTGTCTCCTATACTCTATGTCTCACGCTTATGCTCTCTGTCTCTCTAACTTTATCTCTCCATGTAGCAACACACACGCACGCACACCATTTCTCTCTCAATTTGAGACATCACACCTCTAATTGGAGGACCACCTCGACACCCATTGTTGGGAACAACCACGACCAGCACAATATAGCTTAGGGCATTTTGATCATCCAAAAATCCTATCCGCGCTGTAAGAGATCCTCGAACCTCTGGCTAATTCATATAAAAATTGTTATGAAAACTGTGAGATTCTGAATTGTGTGATCTGGTTGTGAATCTATGGTGGCCGAGGGCCCTTGTAAAGTATTGACTGAAACTTGTAGTTGGTTGTGATGTTGGGATCGGATGCTAATGAAATATTGTGTTTCTCTTAAATAAATATTATTGTTGTTATGTCACTCACGTATTAACTGTTGCATTATAATTGATAGTTGTCGTTAATAATTATGTCATTAAACACTAATTTTGTGTGCATGGGTTGAAATTTGTGAAATTGTTGGCCTTGTATCAAAATATTTTGTGGGTATGTATGTATCACGACCCCATGCCAAGATTGAGCATTATCTCTGTGGAGCTCCTCTTGTTAGTCGGGAGTGCATAAAATTAAGTAACGTCTTGGGGGTTGTCGTTGGGAGACAATGGGATCGGGCAAGATGGTAACGCTCTTGGGTCGACTCAGTTTCCTTTCTACTGGCCATGGTTCATACCTTAATCAAACAAGCATTTCCAAATAAAAAATGAGTTTTTTGGATGGGTAGTGTCTTGTGTAAAAATCTTTGTGATGACTTGAGTTTGGAAATTGCAAATGTCACATTTCTCTGTATTTTCTTATTGCTTAATTTCTCATTTTTCACCTGCATGTATTTTGAATCCTAGACTTGGTTTCCCTTATTGAGATTTCTTGACATATAATAGTAGTGGTCCCACCTGTGGTTCCGCACCACTGAACTATAGATTTTGATGTAAAGGATGGGTATGAGTATGGAGGTTTCGGCTCCCCCTGAGGATTGAAGATTGAGGTCTTTTTCCCCATTTGTTATTAAGTCTACTTTTAGCCTTTTATTATTATGGGATGACTATAATAATTTTCTCATCTTTGGTTGAAGATTCTGGACATGTGGATTATTGGGAATGTGATGTTTAAATTATTCTGGTGCTATTAGATTTTAATGACTACCCTTTTTATTTTTCTATTGTGAATTAATTGTAAACCACTTTTATTGTATGTGCACACACACTTTGTCACCACAACGCATTAAGAGTGTATGACCCCAGTGGCCAACATCTGAACAACTTATGCCAGAACACAAGCAGGAGCCTAGGTGCCACAGGTGGTATCAAAGCTTTTATGGCTATAGGTAAATCCATAAGTCACATAGGTACAATATGCAAATTCTAGGCTTCAATCTCGAGGTGTTAATGCTTAAGTGTAGAGATTAAGAAAGTTTAGGGGAGTAATGAGGTTGGATTTTTCATAGGTAAGGTAGAATGGTGCGACCAAGATTTTCTTGAGATGGACGCTATAACCAAGCCCTTGAAGATGACCTGTCACATGGTGATAGAAACTATGTGATGGCGAGAACCCTAAGCCGCATGACTGAGTTCCTCTAACAAAATTTCCTGCAACAACCGCGGAATGAGCAAGGAGGATGTTAGTACAAGTGTTTCCTAGCCTATAGGTCACCTAGATTTTCTCGGGATGAAGGAACAATCAGAGCGGGGAGATGGATCATTGAGGGAACCTTTGAGATTTGTGGTTGTACCGAAGATTAGAAAGTGTTATACACGGGTTATTTGTTTCTAAGAGAAGCTGCAATATGGTGGGAGACAAATAGACATCTTATTGAAATGGAACTAGGGTCCATAGTAGTTGTTTCTTAGTAGCAATTCAAGCAATAATTTGATGATCGCTTCTTCTCGAACACCTTGAGACGACAAAAGGCTAGAGAATTTGTTAGACTAGTCCAAGGTTGTATGTCCCTAGAGTAGTACACAAGGAAGTTTATGGAGCTTGGAAGGTTTGCTACATATCTTATAGCCACTGAAAAGATGCGAGCCGAACACTTTTAGGAAGAGTTGCAACTGCAAATTTGTGGGTAGGTCGCCTGTCATTAGATTCGAAAATTTCAAAGGTTGGTAGAAGTGGCCTCTATAGCCAAATGTGAACATGGCAGCTTGGTGGCCTCTCCAAAGAGTCAAAAGAGAAGGACCTACACTGGAGAAGGTAGCAATTCGGGGTCACCCCAAAAGCATCTACAAGAATCAGCATGGGGGGCTGAGCCCCAGTCTGCAGTAGATACAATAGGTCCCATGACGGTGATTGTTGTCAAAGTGGAGTCTATTGTTTCAAAAGTAGCTAGGCGAGGCATTATGATAGGGAGTGCCTCAGTGCTGCTCAAGGGAGTCAATTGGGCTAATATGGAGGAAGATTGGGCCAAAGGCAATTAGTGCAGGTGTGAGTTTACACCTACACGCTTGGAGAAGTGGATGATGAAGCCCCGGGGACCTAGGATGCTGGAGTCATTATAGGTATGAACTTGCTCTAATTTTTATAAGTTGATGCATTTGTGTGCTATAGCATCTAAATTGAAGGTGTTTGTCCTTATCTAGGAGAGTTCGATTGTATTAATATTATGCTTGTACTTTGTTAGCTTCAGGAGCATCTCAATCCTTCGTATATGCTACTTTTGCTTGGATGTGTAGTCTATGAACAGACCTACTACAGCAGACGGTGGTAATGGCACTACCAAATGGAGAAGTGGTAGCATGTTCAAGGGTCGCCTTGGGTTGCTCTTTGGACGTAGGAGGAAAAGTGTTGGAAGCTTATTTGATAGTGTTCAACCTTCTTGGGTTTGACATTATCTTGGAAATGGATTGGCTATTCCAACATTACATGAGTATTAACTGTCAAGCCGAGTTATCAATTTCCAACTACCTAGAGAGGGATATATGGAGTTAGCAGGCAGTAAACCTAAAGCGAGCCCCATAGTAATATCAACGATTCAAGCAAAAAAGGGACTTGGTCGGTAGAGCATAAGCATATCTGGTTCATGTGGTGACGAAGCCAATGGAAAATAAGTCGGTGATGGGAATTTTGGTCATCGAGGAGTTTCCAGATTTTTTATGGACAATCTTCTAGGACTACCTCTTTTTCGGAAAATCAAATTCACAATTGATTTGGAATCGGGAGCAAACTGTACACAAGGCTCCCTACCATATGGTGCTATCAAAATTGAAGGAGCAGAAGGCACAACTGCAGTAGCTAACGGACAAGGGGTTCATTAGACCAAGCTCATCACCATGGAGAACATCAGTGTTGTTTGTTGAGAAGAAGGATGAGACAATTAGAATGTGTATAGATTAATCAAGAACTGAACAAGGTAACTATAAAGAACAAGTACCCCTTGTCTAGATTGATGATTTGTTCAATCAACTCTAGGGAGCAGCTGTATTTTCTAAGATCGACTTAAGATCGGGATATTACCTGTTAAGAATAAGGGATAAGGATGTGCCCAAGACCACTTTCAGATCAAAATATAGGCACTATGAGTTTAGCGTAATGCCTTTTGGTTTGGCTAACGCACTCCAACGTTCATGGACATAATGAATAAGATATTTCGATCCTTTTTGGATTCTTTCATGGTGGTTGTCATCGATGAAATTCTAATGTATTCTAGAGATCTGGAGAGTTATATGAACCACTTACATCTAGTTTTGAGAAAATTGTGGGCGCACTAGTTGTATGCAAAGCTCAATAAGTGTGAGTTTTGGCTTAGTAAAGTTAGGTTTCTCTAGCATGTAATTTCCTAGGATGGTGTGGCAGTAGACCCCAACAAGATTGAAGTGATAATAGACTAGCCATGTCCCACAACGTTGCATGAGGTCAGAAGTTTTTTAGGACTTGCTGGTTATTATTAGAGGTTCATGGAAGGATTCTCTAGACTTTATGGGCCGCTCATAGGCTTGACTAAGAAAAATGTCAATTTTATTTGAATCGAGAAGTGTGAGAGGAGTTTCTAGGAACTGAAGAGAAGATTAACCACAACACCTATGTTGGTAGTGCTTGAGCCACATAGACTAAAGGTAGTTTTTAGAGATGCATCTGAGTTTGGTTTGGGATGTGCTCGATGCGAGAAGGGTGAGTCGTGGTGTATGCATCACGCCAACTAAAGAATAATGAAAGAAACTACCCCATGCATGACTTGGAGCTAGCTGCAGTAGTCTTTGCCCCAAACATTTGGCAACACTATCTCTATAGGGAGGCTTGTGAGATCTACATGGACCATAAAAGCCTAAAGCACATCTTCACTCAGAATAATATCAACATGCGACAGAGGAGGTGGATAAAGATAATCAGCAATTACTAATTCAAGATCAAGTACTACTCAAGGAAGGCTAACTTGGTTGCTGATGCACTAAGTCAAAATGTTTAAATGGTGGATAAGGCTAAATCATCATGGGTAGATTCCCTCCTCATTGGGATGAGGAGATTATTGGTGGAAAGTTCTCAATGAAAGAGGCCATTGCCTTTATACAGGTAATTAGAGTCATAGACCTTGATGAATTGAAGACCTAGCAGAGAAGAGATCCAAGATTGTTGGATATTGGATGAAGGGTTAGGAAGTTAATAGGTTCGATCCATTACAGTCTCAGCATGGATGGCACTCTATTGTACAATAATCGAAGAGTGATCCCCGCAGATCTTGAAGTTAAAGGAGAAGATACTTGTAGAAGCTCATGCTGCACCCTACTCAGTACATCCAAGAAGTGTGAAAATGTACTGAGATCTAAAAAAGGTTTTTGGTGGGAAGGAATGAAGAAGGATATAGCTCGAAAAGTGCCCTAACTATCGACAAGTAAAAGTAGAGCATCAACGACCCTTTGAGAATTTACAACCTTTATCTATCTCTGAATGTAAATGGGATGATATAGCAATGGACTTTGTAGTGGGCTTCCCAAGAACTCCAAGTGGGAAAAATTCAGTTTGAGTGATCATAGATCATTTGACCAAGAGTACCCATTTTCTGCTAGTTACCAATATTGATACCTTGGGAAAGTTGACCCGGTTATATGTGAAAGAGATAGTAAGACTACAAAAAATATCCAAGACCATCGTATTAAATTGGGATCCAAGGGTTACATCACATTTTTGGAAGAGATTACAAGCTGCAATGGGCACAAAATTAAAGTTCAGTAGTGCATATCACCCTTAGAAAGACAGCCAATCGGAGCGAACTATCCTAACTTTGGAAGATATGTTGAGGACTTTCACCTTGGAATTTAAGGGTAGTTGGGAGAATCACCTACCTCTCATAGAGTTTGCCTACAACAACAACTTCCAAGTTTTTATTCAAATGGCACCTTACGAATCACTTTACGAGAGGAAGTGTAGATCATCGTTGTACTAGTATGAAGTTGATGAAAGCATACTCGTTAGACTGGAATTGATCTAGGAAATAAAGGAGCAAGTCAGAGTTATACGTGACAAGATGGTTGCAAGTTAGAGCCTTTAAAAGAGTTATGCCGATACGCAGAGGAGGGACTTGTCCTTTGAGAAAAGTGACTGGGTGTATCTCAAGGTATCACCCATGAAGGGCATTAAACGATTTGGAAAGAAAGGGAAGCTCAGTCTAAGATATGTTGGACCTTTTCAAATAATGGAGAAGATCGGCCTGCTGGTATAGAGGATTGCATTACCAGTATATTTTGGAGACGTGCACAAGGTGTTCCACGTCTCCTTCCTAAGGAAAAGCTTTGGACAATAGGATCCACGAATGGTTGATCCTAGTATTGTCCCACTTCAGCCTAACCTTATATGTGAGGAAGCTCTGATGCAGATTTGGGATTGGAAGGAATAGAAATTGAGGCCCAAGATGATGCCTTTGGTGAAGGTTTTGGGAGGACATCCAACAACTCAAGATTATACATGGGAGATATAAGTAGATATGAGAGAGCAATACCCATACTTGTTTGGATATTGGTAATTATGTATATTGTATCGAACAATAATTAAGTTTTATTCTTTTTAAATTGGAGTACTAAGTTATTATGGAAGAAGCTTAGCAATTTCAAGGATGATTTTTTTTTTTTTAAAGGGGGAGAATGTGAGGCCATATAGAAAGGGGCCAACCATTGTAAGAAGTGAAGTGACCTTGGAAGCGGGGGCCCAGCCCCGTCAATCTACAGCCTTAAGTGAGGCCCAACCATTTTACACCCCCTTATACGATGCCGTTTAGGGTTTGAAGAAACCCTAAGTTCCTCCCCTCCCATCTCTTTTTTTGGAGTTTTCTCTCTTCCTCCTACACCGCATCCCTCACTCGTGACCCCTTCCTCCCCTCCCATGAGTCATGGGCGCAACCCACACCTGCCACCAACTCACTGCCATGCATTGAGAATGTCCATCCCCCTCTACTATCTTTGGCCACCGCTTCTCCCCTCCAATCTACGTCGTCTCCCCCACCATGCTCCTCCCTATCAGGGTTTACTGCAATGAGCTCCTCCATCTCTCGGTTTGTCTCTTGTATCTATGTCTCATGCTTATGCTCTCTGTCTCTCTAACTCTGTCTTTCCATGCAGCAATACAATACACACACACACACACACACACACACACACACACACCATTTCTCTCCAACCCGAGACATCACACCACTAATTGGGCGACCATTTCGACACCCACTGTCGGGAACAACTACGACCAGTAGAATAATGCTTAGGGCATTTTGATCATCCAAAAATCCTATCTGAGTTGTAAGTGACCCTCCGACTAATTCTTAAAATAATTGTTGTTGAAAAACTGTGAAGTTGTGAATTGTGAATCTAAGTGGTGGTTGAGGGATCTGAAGAGCATTGGGATTGAAATTGTAGTCTGGTTGTGAATCTGTGTGGTGGCCGAGGGCCCCCTATAAAGTGTTGGGACTGAAACTTGTAGTTGATTGTGATGTTGGGATTGGATGTGTTGATGAAATATTGTGTTTCTCTTAAATAAATATTATTGTTGTTATGTCACTCATGTATTAACTGCTGCATTTTTTGGCTACATTATAATTGATAGTTGGCATTAATAATTATTTCATTAAACTCTAATTTTGTGTGCATAAGCTAATATTTGTGAAATTGTTGGTATTTTGTCAAAATATTTTGTGGGTGCATGCGTATCACGACCCCAAGCCAAGATGAGACATAATCACTATAGAGTTCCTTTGGTCACTCGAGAGTGCATAAAACTGGGTGACATCCCCAAAGTTGTTGCCAGGCGACAACGAGATTGGGCGATATGGTAACGCCCTTGGATCGATTTTGTTGTCTCTTTAATGGCGGAAGCTAGAGGATGCTTGACCATGTACGCACCAGGCGTGAAATTGGGTATTGCTTGTTACGAAATCATGTATACAGTCATTACCTATGGTGTGACGAAGGGAACCAGAATGTGCGGATGGCCCATGGTGCATACCTTAATCAAACGAACGTTTTGAAATGAAAAATGAGATTTTCAGTTGGGTAGTGTCTTGTGTAAAAATCTTGCTGAATGACTTGAGTTTGGAAATTGCAAATATCATATTTCTCTATATTTTCTTATTGCTTAATTTCTCATTTTCCACCTGCATGTATTTTGAAGGTTAGACTTGGTTTCATTTATTGAGATTTCTCAAAATCTCACCATGGTGGTCCTACCTGTGTTTCCGCACTACGGAACAGTAAATTTCGATGCGGTAGACGAGTACTACTATGGAGGTCCTACTCTGCTTGAGGAATGAAGATTGGGGTCTTTTTTCCCGTTTGTTATTAAGTCTATTTTTAACCTTTTATTATCATGGGATAATTGTAATAATTTTCTTGTCTTTGGTTGAAAATTTGGACTTATGGATTATTGGGAAGGTGATATTTTAATTTTTCTAGCCTTGTTAGATTTTAATGATTGTCCTTTTTTATTTTTTCGCTATGAATTAACTATACACCATTTTTATTGTATGTGCATGCACACTTGTTATCACAATGCATTAGAGGTGTATGACCCGAGTGGCTAACATCTTGGCATCACGACTTCAGGGGCTAAGGTGCCACAAGCAGTATTCCATTGGAAGATTCTATAAATTGCATGATTATTGGCCTCTTATTCAACTATGTTGAAGTGATATTCCATTAACTTTGAAATTTTTTTAAAAACTCGGTAGCTTTCACTATTACATTGTCTCATCTTCTTGGATTTGTTTTGTAGGTCAAAAGTATACAGTTTGATGGCTTTTTAGGTGAAGGAGTGATGCTTGTTTGGCTGCCAAGTGATCATACATGGGTAGCTCAAAGAAGAGGGTGAAATGGAGGTGGTTGCCAAGTGATGTTTTGCATAAAAAGCCAATCGATTTTGGCTCTATTTGGGGTGGCTTGGAGTCAAGGTTCACTATGATGACTATAGGGGCTCTTGGTGATTGGAGGAGGAGTGAGGTGGTGGCTCAGCCATAAGCACAAGTACAACCAAAACACAAGCCATTCGATTTCCATCCAACTAGTAATTAGGTTCATTCAGTTTTAGGTTTTTGGTTTGGTTCTTGGAACCAATTTTGTCCATCACTAGGTCTACTTTGATATTTGAGGTGCTAAAAGACAATAATTCCCTTGAGAAAAAGGCACAAAAAATTTGGGGTCAGGCGCTGTTTAGTCAATTGCACACAAGGGCACACATGGGTGTCGATTAGTGTGGATTTAGGGTTTTGACATGCCATTACCCTTAATGACATGTGTAGAGATTTATCTAGGATTCTAATATGATCTAAAAATAATGAAATTGAATAAGAAAATAAGAAAATTTCAGATAAAAAATGTGAGAAATAATTAAAAAGGAAATTAAGCTTAAAACATGATTTTAGAGATCATTAATCATATGTAAGTTGATCAATGCTCTTAACCCAAGTTCAAAACTTAATTTGGGGTCCAAAGAATTTCTTAGGGGTGTGGGGCACAATGTGGGCTTGAGAAACCAATTGTATGATGTATATGGGCTTCAATTAGAAGTGTGAAAATGCAAGACAAGACTTTGAGCCTTGTTGGTGGTTAAAAAGGCCATGAGAGTGAGTTGCATGATTCATGGGCTTTGGGTGTGGGTTGATGGGAGGCTTTGGGTCCAAATCTTTAAGAGGTCATGAGAGGTCTCAAGATCCACAACAAAGGGGCTTGAAAGGATTGCCTTAACATAAATGGGCTTTCGGTAAAAGCTAACACCAAGTTAGGCCCAAAAGGCTTTATGCCTTCCTCACACTTGGGCCAAGTCTTTCTAAGTATAATCCACTAAGACTTAAACACTTATAAGGCTTCTAAGTCTTGGCCCATAACATTTTAAAGGTTTAAGGGCCTTAAGTGGAGCACTAATGAGCTAGCTTACTAAAAAAAATAGTATAATAATAATTCTCATGCTAAAAAAGAAATAAAGAAATAAAGAAATATATATATATATATATATATAATGAGCCCAAAATATAGTATAGTATTATAAGCATATTCTAGGGGAGATTAAAGGTTAATCCTAATGGGTAATTAGGCGGGATGTTACATAGGCACACTTGGTGAATAGTATTGAATACTTGGCACAGGAGGAACCATAAGATGGAAATGTGAAGGAAATCAAGGTGTAAGACCATATCACCTAAGCAAAATACTATGCCATCTAATCATCTAAATTGTGCCAAACTAAAGAGGGTTTCAATCTTAGTTAAACCCTAAATACTTGGAATCTAATTGAAACTCCAAAAGATTGGTTGAAACCAAAACCCTAAATGGTTTTCCCAAACCCCAAACTTGTTTCCAAACCCTAAATGGATCCAGTTTTTAGCTTACTATTTAATCACTTGATTAAATCACTTCTACATACTATTAACTAATAAAATTCATGTTATGACATAATTATTCAACCCTTTAAACCTTGAAAATTTTACTAGGCCAAGAAAAATTAGATTTTGGCATGATAGCATCTCAAACCCTAGTCAAACCCTCTTTAAACCCCAAATTGAGGCCTATTTGATTAAGGCTTGTGAAATTGGACCACTTTGACAAGGCTTGTGGAGGAATTTTTTCCCCTTCCATGGATGACCAACCTCTGCCCAATGCAGCCCCCAATTGTACCTGATTGGAGGCTAAAACTACCTCACACACCAAGTCCCACATGACAACTCTAGACTGCCAATACCATGGGCTGGTTTGCCCCTTGTTTTGGTCAAGCCCTTTCTTCACCCCTCACTCAACATGTTCATGTTTATTAAAAAATTTCAAGTTCATGTATTTCACATTCAAGCTCATGTTATTCAAGTTCAAGTTCATGTTACATTAAGTTCAAGTTCATGTTATTCAAGCTCAAGTACACATTCAATTCATGTTCAAGTCAATTTACATTCAATTTCATGTACGTCATGTTTCAAGTTCAGTCCATGTTCAATTCAAGTCATGCTATGATATATATTAAGTCATGTTATATTTATTTATGAATATAATTATGCATTCATGCCCTCATCCGTAAACTGTATGTTAAGTTTCTTGTTAACTTGTTAAGATTTATACTCAAATCTCTCCATGGTAGTTCTAACTATCATTCCCCCTGAATGGTAGACGATGTGCCAGGATCATGAACTGCAATGGATTCTGACTGATTGGGGACGGTTGATTAGGCTATGTAGACACAACGTTGAGCTTGTAGCCTCCATGATCAGATTTAGAGATAGTATGTTGGCATTCTTAGTCGAGTTACGTGAGTTACTTGACAAACTATCCCAGTAGTTGTTTTATGCATGTACTTATGGAGCTCTGTCTCCCGTACTTTTAAGATTTCAAATGTTTTGGACTTGTGTTGTAATCATGGATATGTATCACTTTCATGTTTATGTAATATGGTTCTGAGTTATTTTGGGATACTTATAGTTCGGTGTATAATATTGTTTAAAGAAAAAATTATGTGCTGTGAATATTGCATATTGCTAGATGCATGCTAGTTGCATTGCATCTTTCATTGTCATGAATGTGAGCAGGTAACCTTATGCTACATGTCCCGATGCTTCAGATGTCCATTAAATCACAAGCAGAATCTAAGGGCATAATAGTAAGAGGGGCATATGGTGTGGGAGTGTGGAAATTCATTCATAATGGATAGGGGGAGTTCTTTAGAAATTTTAGATTTGAGGTGGGTAAGGGAAACCAGATTAGTTTTTAGCATGACTTGTGGTGTGGGGATGTGGCCTTGAAGAATGTTTTTCCCTTTCTCTTCATAATTGCTTCGAATAAAGGTGCTTCCATGGTTGATTACATGGATAACACTGATGGATTTATTCAGTGCTTAGTAAGCTTTATTAGAGATGTGCAAGATTGGGAAGTAGGGGATATTACAGATTTTTACAGCTTGCTTTATGCTTTAAACATAAACTCTAGAGGAGAGGATATAGTACTTTTGAATTAGTTTGGTAATAAGAAATTCTCAGTTAGATCTTTTTACAAGGTCTTGGCGTCACATTTTTCTATTGGCTTTTTTCCTTGGAAAAGTATTTGGAGATACAAGGTGCCTTTTAAAGTGGCTTTCTTTGGGTGGTTGGCCTCCCACAGGAAAATTCTTACATTGATAAATTGAGAAAGTGTAGTATCATTGCCATGGATTGGTTCTTTATGTGCAAACGATGTGGTGAATCAGTTGATTATCTTCTCCTTCATTGTGATGTGTCGAAGGCTTTGTGGGACGAGGTCTTTGCTAAGGCCGGAATTGCTTGCATGATGCCCATGAGGGGGCTGAACCTTTTGGCGTGTTGGAGAGGGATTCTAGGAAATCGTCAAATAGAAACCGTTTAGAAGATGGTACCTTGTTGTCTTATGTGGTGTGTTTGGAATGAAAGGAATGGGCGCTGTTTTGAGAATAGCGAATGATTGAAATTACAGCTTTCTTTCTTCATACTTTGCTGTGTCGGGCTTTAGTTGTTTTATTGTATAGGAATAGTCTTAATGACTTTTGTACTGTCTTTTAGGATTAGCTTGTAATTAGGTATCTCTCTCTTGTACACTTCCGGTGTATTTGGGCTACGCCGAATTATGTTTTTTAATGAGTTTCTCACTTATATATATATATATATATATATATATATATATATATATATATATATAAACATATATAAAGAAATCTTGCATAGGAGGGCTCCATCTTCCATTATTGTTTCTATTGATCTGAATTTGCAACTTCTTCTTTAATTGGACTTCTTTGTATTACTAATAGGTTTGTTTAGCCAACCTCAAAACTTCATTTGGATGCAAGAAATCGCCACCATGCACAACCTTATATATGCTGCTATTGTTTCTTTAGCCAACTACATTATGAGGCAGTTGAGCATATTTAAGACATTCCTCTTTATTAGATTCTTCCTTGTCAATAGCCCCTGATCTAGACATGCTCTCCCCCTTTAGAAATGCTCTTGATTGGGCTGCATTATTACATAGTTTATATAGTTAAAATCAATATATTTTTAATTGTTTTACTATTTTATTATTGATTTTAGATGAAAAATTGATTAAGAGGCAAAAATTCAAGTTGCAATTTAAATTGATTAATAGCATAATTTATGCTTGATTTTAATACTTGTGATTTAATTTGATATTGTTTCTTCACATGCACAACACATTTTTAATATTTTAGTTTTGTTTTATCTTTATTTATTTATTTTCTTTTTCTAGTTTTATTTAATTATTATTATTTATTCTGCCTGTTTTATTTTATTTTGTTTCATTTTATTTTTATTTTTTATTTTTTATTTTCTGCGCAGGCTAAACGACATGTCGTTTGGTCAACAAACCAAAACGACATGTTGTTTCGTGTTATTAATGAATTCAGCCTTATGCTAAAACGACGTGTCGTTTAGTTCACGGACTAAAACGATGTGTCATTTTGTCTGTCGAGTTATATCTCCCCTTTGCTAAACGACTTGTCGTTTAGTTGTTAGACGAAAATGACAAGTCGTTTTTGTTCATCTTCAACCTTCGTCCAGCATCTATAGTGCATGCAAACTCCATGCTTGCGTGCAAGCTCCTCCACGGAACCACCACTCCAGCATGAGCACCTCCATACACGGCCAAGAACCGTTGCCTCGACTGCCCAGTCTCCTCCGAAGCCACCACATTGCACCTGGACGAACCTCACACCATGCACGTTTGGACCAGCAGTTCAACCTAGTTGCACCCTCGCTGCCCAGCATCATCGAGAGCCGCCGTGTAGCCTCCTCCAGCAGCACTACTTCGAGCACCACCGAGCTATGCAGCATTACCACTGTGAGCCATCCTCAACGCAACCAACAGCCTCTGTTCTACCTCCTTGAAACAGAGAACCATACGGCCTGCTGCCACCCTCACCACCATAAGATAACCTCCCAGTTCGCTACTTCGACATGGTCTCCACCTCTCGGTCCTCAGCGTCACTCCACACACACTGCATCACCACAGGCCGCCAGCCTCGAGCCGAAACGTCCTCCCTTCCATCGTTCAACTACACATGCAAGCTGCCCATGATGAGCCCAGATTATTCCGAAAATAATTGGAGATGATGGGGAAGAAAAGAAACACTCTGGAGGCGAATGCATGCCGAAAGGAATATATAGAAAAGAAAAAAAAAAGAGGTTCGGACAGTAGGCGATACGCGGGACCAACAGGAGATGCAATTCACTTGAGGCCAACTCACAAAGAAATAAATTACTGGGCGACAAAATGACAGACACGGTTTGGGTGGAAGAATAAAGAAATAAAGAAAAGAAATGGAAGACTACGGATGCATGTTGTGACGCCGAAAGCAATGAAATAAGGGACACTGAAAGATAAGCATATGACTTTGGGCTAGCTGAACATGCACTGCAATAATTCATTCGGTGGAAGAATAAAATAAAGAAGGAAGAAGTGGCAGCTGAAGGCTTTTGAAGCCTATATAAGGCTTGTAAACCGACGAAGTAGAAAGGAGATTTTAGGAGAGAAATAAAATAGTTATAGTTTTTGTAATTAGGAGTAGAGTAGAGTAGAGTAGAATTATTATTTTAAGTGTGATTTTATTTTTTAGTTTTATTATTTTTATTATTATTTCAGTTTGGAGTTATAAACTACATGTCCACATTTTCAAGGTTAGAGGTGAAGTCTAATGATTTAAATATTGTTTTGGATCAACAATAGAGTTTATATTGTGAGTTTGATCAATTGAATGGTGTTATTATTAGAAACTTTGATTATCTATATACTTTTCTTGATCCATTGTGATTTTCGAATACATTGGATGCTTGAAGAATCCCTGTAGTAATCAATTGGACTTGTGAATGTTTTTACCATAAATTGTTCAAATTTAATCTTTAGTGATCGAACAAATTTTTGGTGTTATTATTAGAAACTTTGATTATCTATATATTTTTCTTGATCCATTGTGATTTTCGAATACATCGGATGCTTGAAGAATCTCTGTGGTAATCAAATGGACTTTTAAATGTTTATACCATCAATTATTCAAACTTAATATTTGGTGATTAGTTTTCTTGGGCTTAATTGTTAAATCTTCCAGTTAGACGGAATCTTTATTCTAGTCTAACTGAGCTAAATTGATTGGAAATAATATTCTAAATTATTAGACGGATCCTCGAAACCTTAGTCATTTTTCATATTGATTTATTTTATTAGTTCAGTTATATTTTGTTACTTTAAAAATCTTCATCTCAATAATCTCTTTTCTTTTTGATTGCACATTCCTTTTGATAATCTATTTTTATTTTGTTCTCTTTATCACATTAGTCAATCCCTGTGGATTCGATCCTGTAAGGTACTACAACACCTGTATACTTGCAGGTAAAACTGATCTGGATTTTTTATTCATTATTTTAAGTGAAAGTTCAGACTCAACAGCTCTCCACAAAAAATGTTTTAATACAATTAGAAACCTCCATGCTCCACTTTCCCATATACGTTGTAGCACCTTTATACCCTCAAATGTTTGTCCCTTATGTTGATCATTGAGCTCTTATTTTAAGAGATGATATGCACTCTTAATAGTAAAATTGTCATTTGGGGTTGCTCTCCAAATAACTTTGTCTTGAACTTGTAATGGACTAACCAGCATTTGAGTGATCAGTTGTGCTTCTTATGGTACAAAAACTGTCTACAGTAGAGGAATATTCCACCAATGAGTGGATTAATATGTTTCCTTCGAAGAAGTATTTTACCTTGAGCATCATTCCTGAAAGAGAGTTGGGTTTTTGCAACAATCTCGAAAACTGTTTTTCACAAGGAGTTTTTAAACAACCTCGTTTGGATGTTGAGATGAGATTAGATGAGATGAGAAATCTATGAATAGTAGTGAAATGGTTTGAGTTAAATCACAAGGAAAAATATCAGAAGGCAAGCCTAACCAAATAGGGACATTCATCTCGTATAAATAAGGATCAAAATATATACCAAAAGAACTGTCTGAAATAGAAGTTTAGAAGCAATTTACACATTTCAATATCACTGACTTAAGTATTGAAGGTGCCCTTCACCACCCCAAGCCACCTTTGCCCTTTGGTTGCAAGTCACCAAAGACGTTCTACAGAAATACGAAACACATCCACAACATTTGGTGTCGTCTGTGAGATCCCAGATTTTCAATGTCCCTTTCATATGCATGTAATGACACATTCTCAAGAAAGCCGCGATCAAGAAACCGCAGCAACAAGTGAACATGCAAATAGAAGAATGGTGGGAGGATTCCTAGAAATGGAGGAAAGACTGAGGAGGATGACTCTAGAAATAGAGAGCCTCCTGCGTGAAAATAAAGCTTTTAGGCAAAGAAGTGTAGAAAATGCCGCACCAAGCCACAACGAGAGAAGCATGGCAGAGTCATAGAGTGCAGGTCAATCGAACTTCGATGACAAAAAGAAGAGGAATATGCACCACGACCTATAAACTCGTAATAACCTTGTGGGCTGGGGGTGTAATGCCCCCTCCCAAAAATAGTTACAGGGGCACTCAAGATTATGAAATGGGAAGGAAGGGAATATGACAGCTACAATAAGGAGGCTTACTGTGGATAAAAAAAACTCCTAAGTTATGTACAATTCCATGAACTGAGTATTCCATATGGCTATCGACTTACAGGGTAGGCCTCTAGGAATGAGACCCAGAGGGGCCAGACAAGTCTGAAGGCATTGAGCCACTCGCCTGTCCAAAATGATGAGGTGATGAGGCGATGAAGGCATGGGAGATTATGGCAAGAAGGTGGCATTGGCCAGAACTGCAAATCTGCCCTCCCTAGGTTGTTCAATATAATTTGAAGAAAGGACTTGGGTTAGAGTTTCCCCTAGATTGGTGGGCGAAGAAGTTCCTCCCCTAGGAGGTGAAGTATTGAAATGCGGGGAAGGTATAGGGACCTAACCCTCACTAAGGTTAGCTCTTGAAGGATCATCGCGAGATAATCCTCGAGGATTGAATGGGAAGTCAAGAGTTTCCCTTCTAGAAATTGAGGAGGGGACAGATGGCGAGTGGACATCACAATCATGTTGAGGTAACATCTCCTCTCCAACCCCATGTTCTCCAACATCATCCCTTGACGTCAAAGACATTCCCCTAATGTCGTCAAAGGGCATCTCAGGAAGGGGACCCATAGAATCCTTGGCTGCAGACTCTTGAAACGTGGAATGTAGTAGTACCACATGGATGTCCGCTTCTTCCTAGTCAAGGGTCTCAACTAGAAAACCAGGAGTAAGCATGGGCTAATGAACTTGTCCTCGGTCATCGAATGAGGAAGATGAACGTGCCCGAGAAAGCTTAGCGACGCCTTGAAGGCCTAACTTAGGGGACTCAGCATCCAAAACCACCACCAGGTCAGCCTTTGCCTGGTTCAAGATCACCTTCAAGCTGTTAAGAGTGGGTGAGGCCGGTTGGATAGATCCAATACCTCTTGATGGTGATGAAACCCACTACTGTTGTTCAACGTAGCCTGGAGGAACAAAAGCCTCATGGTCAAAGCTTGACCCATTACTGACCTTGTCTGCACCACAAACTAATTTACTTTCTTGGCGAGACTTCTTCCCTTTCTATTCTAGCGGGATGGAAGGGGGCCTTTTTTGTCCATGAGAACCAAATAGCCCACTCAAAAATTTGAGACCCACAATGTGGGAACGATTCAGTAACACTAGAAATCAGTCAATGTTTGCTCAAGTGAGAAGAACATCAAACCAAACATCATTTAGATTTTGTTCAATCCAAGAATAGATGAGTTCCAGGTGTGCTCACTCTCGGTCGGAATGTGCTACATTGATTCCACAGTCCTTAGGGAAGATACCCCACAAGGCCCGAAATGGAACTCTTGTCGGCCAGCTTCGCTTGTCAAAAACTCCTGTAACATTCTAACCATAAATTTGGGACCTACAAATTAAATTTAGTCATTTAGTTATTTTTATAATATTGGTTATTTATTATAAATATTTTAATCCCAATTAGTATTATTGTTATTATTTCATTTATTAAAAGATAAACATAGTTAAATAGTCAGTTAAAAGTTTTAGTGCTTAAACGTTGAGAAAGTCTTAAAAACGGATGTGAGAGGTTTGCTTTTACACCCTTCAATAGGAAGCGACATGTAAGTGGTCTATATTATTCACGGTAGAAGCAATTTGAGGAAATAATCTTCTTGAAGCGCTCTCTTCCGTTAGTTGCTCTCTCTTTCTCCTACAATCCGTCTCTTGTTCCTCCACCGTCAATCTCACTCCGACCAAAGCTCAGTCAAGCCTCTACCTTCTCTCACCATGAGCCCAAGAACCTCTCTATCCCAGCCTCTATGTTTGCAAAGAAATATCTGTACTGCCCATGAGTTTATATTACTTATTCTTTCCTCTTTACACATGCCATTCATTATAATTATGAAAATGCCATTGAAGCCCTTACTTTTGTTGTTTTGATTTCAGCTTTCCTGAAAAGTCCATGCATGCTAATAACAAAAGACCCTCTAACCCGTTGCCTTCCACTTCCGTAAAAGCCTCTTGAAAAACTTTTTGTGTAATTATGTTTTTGCCTTTAAGGCCTCGATTGAATATACAGTTTAGATGAAGTGAGGTGAGGTGAGATGAGATATCTTGAATAGTAATAAAATTTTTGAGTTAAGATGAGATGAAATAGTTTATAAAAAAATATGCGTTGGGATATTGAGATGAGATGAAATAATTTTTAATTTTTGGAATTTGAAAAATGTGTGGATCCCACTATTTTATAGAGTATCCAAATTGTGCACTATTCATGTCAGTTTTCACTGTTTATGTATTGTTCAAGCACTGTTCATATATTGTTTACATCAGTTTTGGTACTGTCATGCACTGTTCATATCAGTTTTCATTGTTTTATACTATTTATTTATTTTTTATTTAAGTGGATGTTTTCAAAATTTAAGAGATGAAATATTGTGTTTAGATAGCCAAACCTACTGTACGGTACAGTTCCCGAGTGTTACTATTTATTCAAAAAATTACAAAACTTTTAATTGTACCATAGAATCTGAAATAATCATACGAGCCTAATGGTGCAATTCGTTTCGTGAAATTAGACTTCTAAGTATCTTAATTATATAAAAAGGCATTCCTAGCTACAATTCGTTTGAAAAACGGAAAACATGTTATTGTATCTTAAAATCCTAAATATTCATCCGAGGTAATGGTACAATTTGTTTTACCAACTTATACTCCTAAGTGACTTGAATAATTAGAAAGGTAAGTCTGTCACCATAATAGGTCAGGATCCAACTATATTGACAGACTAAAACCTAATCGATCTCTCAATTCGTGAAATTGTTTTAGACTTTCACGACGTTTTCTAAGCTCTAAAGGAATTTATCCATTGAATTTCTTTTGGATTGTTATTACAGCTAGTATCCTTACGAGTTTGTGTTTTTTGTTAGTTTTTTTGGCTCCACTTTTGACATAGTTCTTAAGTGACAGTCGTGTATATTTGGTATTGTATACCTTCTCTCTTTGGAACAGGGTTAATGGTAGTGTGACGATCTAGAATTGGCACTTTTTCTGTTAAAAAAGACTTCAATTTTTTAATATCTTATTTTCGGTCTAGATAGATCAAAACACAGGAAATACTTGAGCATTTTAGAATTATGAGTGGGATCAAATGTATTAGAGGCAATTTGGGAACATGGATGTATTTTTCTTGAGTTCATCTCATTCCATCTCATCTGTTCCCATCGATTGATATGTATAATGAATATTTCTCGTAATGTCCATGTATTTTGTACTGTTTTTTACAACATACATCTAGACTTGTAACTTTTGTAAGACTCTGTATAGTATATACGCTAGATAGCCAGGACAAGGGTTTCTTATGTCTTCTCAAGCACGAACGTGCATAGCAAATACGTTTGATAAGCCAATTTGCACCCATTTATACGGATTCAAACTAAAAGTCCTTCCGCATAAAACAAACATCTAGACCGAATACCCACTAATTTCTCCTATGAACTTTAAACTTTTGAAATTTCTAAGCGTGGGGAGCATTTTAGATTTTATCGCATTAAGCACAAACTCCAATATCTTTATTGGTGGTGTGTTGACTATTGAAAGAGTCAACACCTACTCCTTTTGAAAGCACAATCAAAACGGTTTTATCCTCGTCTAAAATAAACTTGAAGCAAGACCACCCCACATTAACGAAAATAACAAAATTATAAAAATATCATTATTTTATAAAAATACTGATGACGTACTTAAAGAGCATGATTGCAAACACATGCACAGAAAAACTATTAGGTTTATTATCAATTTCCAATGCGAACTTTAGAACTTTTGGATGATTCTTTACTGATTTCGTAGCAGTACTAGAGAAAATTAAATACATCACAACTACATCAATATCCATAAAACCACATGTGATCTCCAAACTATAAACTAAATAAATTTTTACAGTTATCCGGTTGTTCAAAAAAAATTAGACATAGCGTCAATCCTCAATCTCCTGACTCCTGGATCTCCGTGTCTAAAGCTACCACCAAAGTCTACAGTTCCGAGGAGCGGAACCAAAATTACTAGGGTTAGATTTCGAAAAATTTTTGAAAGTGGAATTAAGACTAACCCTTAAATATGCAAGTCCAATGGAAATGAAGATATGTAATATAATTTATAGATGCAAAGAACAATGAACAAAACAACGACCACTCGTGTGGGGGCCTCAGGCCTTCTTGACCACGATGTCCACAAAACAGACTAAAAACTCAAGTTTTAAAACATCAAGTTTATTAATGTGTACACCACGATCTCTCTTAAATGGATTATCTACATATCCTGGCTCTCTTCATCACACCATAGGTAATAACCGTGCGTTTTACCTCATTCCAAGCTACGTCTGGCTTCACACCCCGTTCTTGACCATGATGTCCTCTGGCCTTCGTCATTAGAGAAGCCATGGCTTCCATCCGAGAGTGTTATCGTCTTACCAGAGCTTATTGGCGCTCAGCGACAATCCATGGGACATCAATCAATATTATGCACTCCTGAATGATCAAAGAAGCTTTGTCAAGATAATACTCTATCCCAACTTGGGATCAGGATGATACTCACACAAAGGCAATTAGTGAATGTTTTTTTTAAAGATAGAATAGAAAAAAACTAGGCAGGGTTGTACTGACAATTTCCCTAGATATATATTTAATCAGCAAAAGATGCTTTACATTATATCCCGAGACTTTAGCTTTATAGCAATACATTCTTTGGAGCGAACTTGCATGATAAAAGCTTCCCAGTTCAAGAACATGCAATCGACAGTACAAGGAGTTATTAACTGACATAAATTCAGCACGAACTACATAGCATCTCTGCCCCAAAAAGGATAAATAATAAACTCCCCATAACCTTGAGAAGTACTGAAACAGCTTCTTATATGAAATTTTAAAACATAATTAACTTATTGAATCATGGATTCTATCCATATGTTAGTTACTGGAGTCGTTAAAGCGAGGAAACGGTCAATATTTGCATCCGTATTCGCGGCCTGATCTTTCATTTGGGTTGTAATTCCCTTCCAATTTAAATTGTTTAGTATGTTTTTTCTTCTTTTTATTCTAATTAGTCTCCCAAATAATTATATATTATATATTTATTATTAATAATATTTTGGTATTGTACACCTTGTTGTTTGGATCAGGGTTTATAGTAGTGTGGCAATGAAGAATTGGCCCCTTTTTTTTTTCTATAAAAATATTCAGGCCCCAGCTTTCTATAAAAGTATTTCATCTCATTATTACAATTTTTTAAATTTTTACACAAAATATAATAAATAATTCAACTTTTTCAAATCTAAAAATAATATTAATATTAAAAAATAATATTCTAATAATTATTCAACTTTCAATTTTTATCTCAACTCATTTCATTTCAACTCACTATCCAAACGATACCTTACTTTTGGGGATTGGTTGAGATTGGGTCATCGGCACCTGTTTATAAATATCTCATTTTCAGTCAAGATGGAAAGAAACATATATAGAATACTTCAGCTTTTTAGAATTATGATAGGGATCCATGCTATGACATGCAATTCTTGGGTTCTTTTCATCTTTATATAATTAGTTAGGGATAGATTGCTTTGGCCATTGGTTTTGGCCCTAAAGACTTCTCGGTAGGGTTGAATACTTCAACTTGAAGTTCTATGATTTAAAGATCAAGGGCAACTTACGAGTCCAACTTTTTTTTAAATATAAATAGCCAATTTCTAGACGGCGACATAATGAATAATAGAATTATCAAAATTATGGAACACAAACGATAACATAATTTGTGATTCTAGTTAGGATTGCGAAAACCGCTCATCCTAAACTGATAAGAATATATAGATTTAATTATTTAATTAAGTAGGTAGAGTGTAGAGTTAAAAGATTAAATTCAATTTTATATGACAATATATTATTATAAATAATTTACCATTTAATTTAATTTAATTTAATTTTTATTGGTAAGTAAACTAGCACCCCATATATGCACGGTTTTGAGCCTTCCGAGAACGTGCATGCGTAAAACACACGTCCAGATGAGATCACCCATGCGCATTTATAATTTTATATTTTCCATGTGGACTTTGGAATCTTGGATTCTTCTCTATTGCTTTCCTGATATATTATTTTATTATTTAATTTTTTTTTTTTTTAATTTGCATTGAAAATATCAGGAAATATTAGCATGGTTGACGTTGTTGCCAAGAAGTTGCTGAGAAGTTTCTACCCACTTGTTTATTAGCGATAAGCACTCTATAATTGGACCTCTTGGTGAATAGTAATCGCGCATACAGAGAGGATGATCACTTCTTCCATGGCCTTTCAATCAGAAGCAGCTTCTTCCTCTTCTTCATCCTCTTCTTCTTCTACCGATACATGGACTCATGATGTATTTTTGAGTTTTAGAGGTAAAGATGTTCGTCACAAATTTATTTCTCATCTATATCATGCTTTACATCAAAGTGGAATCAAGACTTACATGGATTACTTCGACATTGAAAGAGGAGAGCAAATTTTGTCAGAACTTTTCAAAGCTATTGAAAAGTCAAGGATTTCAGTTATTATACTCTCTAAAAACTATGCAGAATCCAAATGGTGTTTAAACGAGCTATTGAAAATTCTTGAGTGCAAGAAAATAATGAAACAAATTGTTTTACCGATATTTTATGAGGTAAAACCATTAGAAGTATGAGATAAAAAAGGAATCTTTGGAGAAGCATTCACAAAACTTGGAAAGAAAATCAAGGATGACATAAAGCTGCTGGAGTGCTGGAATGAAGCTTTAGAAGAAGTAGCCAAATTGTCTGGGTTGGAATATTTGGCGATCAGGTAAGCTTTGCCTATATCATGTTCTGCATGTGTGTGGGGTGAACATATATATAAATATATATATATATATATATATATATATATATCATGCTATTGAGATATTTATGGGAAAATTAAATTGAGACAAATTCAGGATCTTGGGAAAATTGGATAAGATAAAATACAATGCAAAAGGAAAAGTATTTGATTTTTATGATTATTTTGGAATTGAATTTTATGCAAAACATATTCGAATTCAATATATACTTTATAATTCAATCATATTTATATGTTATTTACTTGTGAAATGTCTTACTCTTTAAATTTTTTCTTCTCTTTTTTATTGATAGGGATGAATCAGAATTTATCCAAAAAATTATTCGGTGGGTGGACTCAAAAATAGTAAACCAAACACCTTTAAGTGTTGTCAAGTATCCAATTGGAATAGCATCTCATATACGAGACATTTATCAGCATTTAAGTATTGAAAGGAATGATATTATACATGTGGTAGGGATATTTGGAACCAGTGGAATTGGTAAAACAACTATTTCAAAAGATATCTATAACAGACTTTCTTCCCAATTTCAAGGAAGTTGTTTTTTGAAAAATGTTATAGAAACTTCAAAACAAGCTGGGGATCTAATTCAGCTGCAAAATACACTTCTTTTCGAGATCTTAGGAAAAAAATTTGACATTAATGATGTTGATAGAGGAGTCAATGTGATTTGGGATAGACTTTGCGCTAAAAGGATTCTCCTAATTCTTGATGATGTGGATGAGTTGGTCCAACTAGAAAAATTAGCTGGAGATCGTGCTTGGTTTGGTTCAGGAAGTAGAATCATCATAACAACAAGAGATCAACAATTATTAAAAATCTTTGAAGTTGATTCAAAATACAAGCTGAAGATTTTGGATGACAATGAAGCTCTTCGGCTTTTTAGCTTGCATGCTTTCAAGAAAGACGAACCACTTGATGATTACGTGGAACTCTCTAAACAAGTAATAAAATATGCCCAGGGTCTTCCACTAGCTTTAACAGTGCTAGGATCAGATCTAAAAGGCCAAAGTATATATCAATGGAAAAGTGCATTGGATAAGTATAAAAACATTCCCAACAAAAATATTCAGAGAGTTCTTCGAATAAGTTATGATGGTTTGGAAGATAGTGAGAAAGACATGTTCCTTGATATGGCCTTTTTCTTCAAAGAAGAACCTTTGGCTAATGTCATGAAAATATTTGATAGTTGTGGTTTTTCTCCAGTTCATGGTATCAAGAGGCTTATAGACAAGTGTCTCATTGCTATTGATGAGCAGAATAAATATTTTTTGATGCATGACTTGCTACAAGATATGGGTCGAGAAATTGTTCGTCTAGAATCACCTAGAGAACCTAGTGAACGCAGTAGATTGTTTTTTCACGAAGATGTTCGTCATGTGTTGGAAGAAAGCACGGTAAGAATAAGAGTAAAAATATTTAGTTTCACATTTATTTCCATTTTTAAAAGTGAAATTTAGTGAAAAATATTGGCCTTATGAATTAATATATAATTAAATATATAAATTTATGTGTAAATCAAAATGAGTTTTTGGTTAAATATAATAGATTCTGCTTGATTAAGATGATTCAATAAAAGTATCATATCTAAATGTCATTTTTCGTAATTTCTAATATCCTAACATCTCAGTAATGAGAAAATACTAGTTAATTTTAAAATATTTGCAAGAAAAATTGATACTTAACTTTATGCAATAATTTTGTTGACACTTTTGTGCGTTCGTTTACTTAACAGGGCACAAATAAAGTTGCAGGCATGATAATAGATATGCCCAAAGGTGAGGATGTGATAAGGTTGAGTCCCGAAGCATTTGTACAGATGAAAAGACTTAGAGTGTTTATCAATCGTAATGCAAGTTTTTCAAGTGGACCTAATTATCTCTCCAACGAGTTAAGAGTACTTGATTGGTTTGAATATCCACTACAATCTTTACCACCCAATTTTTATGGAAATAAACTCATTTCTTTAAAATGCGTGGTAGCTTCATCAGGGAGTTAAGCTTCATCAAGTTTAAGGTATGTGCAATTATAATCTTGAATAATTTTGTTTCTTTAATCTTTATGGCAAACTCTTTTCAATTTGTTTTTTTTCCTTTTTAACAGAATTTGACAACTATGGCTTTCGATGATTGTAATTTTCTAACAAAAGTTCCTAATCTTTCAAGCATCCCAAATTTGAAGGATATGATTATTAGAAGGTGTACAAGTTTAGTTGAGGTGCATGATTATGTCGGATCCCTGGATAATCTTTCTCATGTGAGCTTTTTTGGTTGCTCTAGCCTCAGAATTTTTCCAAGAGTCCTCAAGTTGAGATCTTTATGCCAGCTTGATCTTAGTTGTTGCTCAAGCCTTCGTGACTTTCCTGAAATTGGGTGTGAAATGAAATCTTTAAGTAGATTATATCTAGTCCACACCGCTGTTGAAGAACTTCCTTTATCCATTCAGAACCTCACTGGACTTGATGTTTTGGATTTGCATTGCTGTAAAAACCTTATGCATCTCCCAGTTAACAGCATTCTTCAGTTGCAACATTTAAGCGAGCTTGGGATTGGTGGTTGTACAAATCTGGTAAAGCAGATGGGGGATGATGGACAATCCATTCTAGCTATTGAGTCTCCAATAATGGAAGACGAGATTTTATCAAGTGAAGAACAACTCCAAGAATTGGCACCTCCAACGAATTCAAGCAATGGGAACAATGCATTACAAGTGATGAATCATAATAATTGTTTCCAATTAGAATCAAATTTCTTTACAATATCAAGTCTCTTTACCATGTTTAATTCCTCGGCCACTTTGAGTTCATTATTTCTATCCAAAAGTGAAATTGTTACCCTTCCCACCAGCATCAAAGGATTTGTTGCACTCAGTCACCTAGACTTACGGGATTGCGAGAAACTTGAAGAAATCTTAGAACTTCCACCAAATATAACATCTGTATATGCTATGGGATGCAAGTCGTTAGAAATATTTGTAGAAGTATAAAAAATATTACAATTCAATGGAAGTCACATCAGATCGCTAGAAATAATTCTCTTGGAGGGCTACAACAAAATGCGTGAGAAGATTTGGAATTATAGAGTGCCAAATCCATTACTATGGAAGGTATGTATGTATGTGCCTCATTCTCTCTCTCAAATCTTTAAAATTGACAATGATGATGATGTTGATATTGGTTTAATAGGGACATTATGATGCCACTATGTTACCAAAAAATCAGATTCCAGAGTGGTTTCGATATCAGAAAGGATTTCTAGAAAATAAAATTGTTAAGAGGGGGGATGGTGTTGCCCAACTAAGCAGAAATGAAGATTTGGGAATGAATATTGAGGGGCCACACTATTTGGTGGATATAAGTGGAATTGTAGTCTATGGCCTTATGTTTTATAAAAAAGGTCGTGGTATCGTGGATATGTTTGATGATGCTAAGATAACCAGTAACAGTTCAGATCATGTATGCAATACCAATCTTAATAAAGCCGTATTATTATTTAATTGTGATCTGAATAAAGTTGGAGGTGGATATATAGTAAGGGTTGGGTACTCCGATTTAGAATCATTTGGGGTAAATGTTTTGGACAATTTGAGAGTTCAAATTCATTCCACTTATCGGGATTATTTTCTAGCACCAATTTACAGAGCTTGCGGAGCCAATGTTGTATACAAGCATGAAAGCAGAGAAAACAAAAAAAGAAAAAATGAATTGAATTGATAGCCCCTTTCCTGTTTCTTGGCACAGGAAATGATCTTTTTATGTATCTTTTACAAATCTCTTGCCAACGTCCTTCAGTGACCTAGGTGAGATTTTTCGCTCCTTTAACTTTGTATTATTATTGCGTCCTAATGTACCATTTTTTTATTTTCTCAGATAGACTTCTCTCATAGATTTTAATAATTTGTCTGTTCTTTTCTAGGATGATTATTTGGATTGCTTTGTTGGTCAAGAAAAATCTGCAAGATGAGACTCAATAATGCCATTTTACTTAAGTATATGAAAAAACCACTTCGTATTCTTCAACTAGGATCAAACTTCCAGATCAGGTGGAGAAGGACAATGATGATTCAAAGGTAGATTTGGAGTTGGGGCTTCAACTTGGTATCAAGCATGGATTTCGAGAATTAATTAGCTTGTAAGCTTTCCAATTTGTTCATCTACTTATAGCCATTAATTTTGTTTCTTGGATGATGATTTACTTATAGCCATTTAATAGTGATGTCGTGGTGCTTCTTCAATGCTTCATATTGTATCCCTGCCAAAAATAGCTTGTATCCTACTCTATGTTTTTTTTTTCCACTCTTAAATTTTTGTATCCATCTTCCAAAATTGGCTTGCATCTCTATGCTTTTTTTTTTTTTTCATTACCCTGTTTTAGCTTCCATAAACTTTGTGTATGATGGACCATACATATTTATACCAATTTATAGTTTGCATCTCTTGCAATGAACTCTGATTGTGAAGTCTATTGCTCAAATGGTGGTTTACTTTCGAGTAAGGATGTCATTTCGTCACTATTTGGGTTTTTCTTGTAGAGTAATACTTCATTATTTCCTTAGACGGAGTATTTCTTTCATTGATTTTAATAATCTACCTCTCTAGGATGATTATTTGCATTGCTTTTGTGATCCACATTGAATGCCAAGGGTAGATTCATGGTCGTCATTATACATAATTGTTTGACAAAAAAAGGTCACTCTCTTGTCCATTCCTTTTGTCCAAGTTCCCAACCAGATAGGAATTGTAAATGCAAGATTTTGGCTAGGACTAGGTGACTAGATGGATAAAGATTATTTGATATTTTTGTAAGTTGGATAAATGTAAAACACTTTGATTTTATTTTAAACATTTGAAGTGTATCTATAAGTTATTAGATAATGTTTTAGAGAAGTCAAGAGTGTAGGTTCGAATTCTAAGGAGCCTGAAATTATCTTGTGAAGAATTTGAATGGAAACTACATGTGCTGAGAAGACTTAGCGCCAGGTGTCAACAAATGCGTCAGTAGAGTCCTTCCGTCAGCAAAGTCCTACTACAGATCAAATTCCTACCAGACTCATTTCATCAACAGAGTTCTACTGCAGGTCAAATTTTGTTCAGAATATTTATGATTGGGATTGCGATTGGAAGATCACCTTTTGATGATTGTTCTTAGAACTTGGAGAGATTGAAGAGTGATTCAAGTGCTTAAGTGTGAGAAAAGATTTTCTAGCTCCTTATTTCTCACTCTTTCATCGAGTGTGTACTTACTCCATGTTGGAGATTGACTGATCAAGTTAAGCCACTAGAGTTCCAGTAGAGGAGTTAATATTTGAAGATCGTCAAAAGTTCTGGCTGCTACTGTGGTAAAGGCAAACAAGTTGTTTGTCGAGTCAAGTAAGAGAGTCAATTAGTAAAAAAGTTTTGTAATTGAGAATTATTTGTAACTAATCTTCAAATAATAAAATTGACTTTTTTAGATTTGGCTACTTCATAGGATTTTACCTCTGAGGAGTTCTTCAAAGGGTTTCCTTTCGTAACTAAATTTAGTGTATCACACTTTATTTACTTTATGTATTTGATTGATTATCAAATTATTTTATTATTGATCACTAACCAATTTCTTATTTGAATTGATTGAACGTGGTAATACAATACAAGGGTACTTTGATAATTTCAATTGGCATTA
This sequence comes from Cyclocarya paliurus, assembly GCA_029856935.1. Taxonomy (NCBI): domain Eukaryota; kingdom Viridiplantae; phylum Streptophyta; class Magnoliopsida; order Fagales; family Juglandaceae; genus Cyclocarya; species Cyclocarya paliurus. The sequence continues at coordinate 23,024,496 of CM056947.1, forward strand.
GAGCATGGTTAACTCATTTGAGTGTGATCTGTGCCCCTGTTGACCATGTCATCATTGACAGCCCCACCACACTTTGATGGGAAAAATTATGCATATTGAAAAGTTCGTATGAGGGCTTTCCTTAAATCGTTAGATGAACATGTGTGGTATGCAGTTGAGCGAGGATGGACTAAACTCGAGACAACCATTGATGCATAGACAAGAGATGAGATTAACAAACGTATTTAGAATAGCAAGGGACTTAATGCTATTTTTATGGCAGTATCTTCTGAAGAATTTAAAAGAATTTTTATTTATGAGGTGGCTAAATAAGGTTGGGATATCTTGGAAGTCACGCATGAGGGAACAAAAATTGTAAAAAAACTCTAAATTGCAATTACTAACCTCAAAGTTTGAGGAGATTAAAATGTTGGAAGACGAGAGCTTTAATGATTTTTATGTTAAACTTAACGATATTGTAAATTCCAGATTCAATGTTGGTGAGAAGGTGAAGAGTAGTGAGGAAGATCTTAAGCTCTTTGCCTAAAAGATTTCTCCCAAAAGTGAATACCATAGAGGAAAGTAAGGACTTGGATGCAATTAAGGTTGAATAACTAGTAGGTTCCTTACAAACCTATGAGTCTTCACTTTCTCAAACAAGAAGAGGTAAATCCATTGCTTTAAAAACTGTGAGAGAAGACCATGAAGATTTTTCTGACGGGGAGAATCTAAATGATGAAGATATAGCACTTATTGCAAGAAAATTCATGTTTAACAATAGGGCAAATGAAAAGCAAAATAGAGGTAAGGAATTCTCTGCTAAGCAAAATGATTTTGAAAAATGGAATAAAGAGAATTTTGAGGAAAACAAAAAGAAAAAGTTTAGTGTCATGAATGATCAGGTTATGGTCACATAAGAATTAAATGTCCAAATTTTAAAAAGAACAAAGGAAAAGCACTTAATGCCACACTAAGTAACAACTCATATTCTGAAAATTCCAGTTCAACATGTGAGGTTGAAAGTTCATTTATGGCCTTCTCTATTGTTATCATGCAAACAAAGCCTGAAAGTGATGATGATGACAGTGACTCGGAGGTAGCTCTAGTTGAGGCTGATCATGAGCTGAGTTTATAGGAAGCCTATAATGATTTATGTGAAGATGTGGTCAAGCTGAAAAAACTAAATAAGAAGCTATACATTAATCTCAAGGCCATGGAGAATGAAAAGAATAATCTGTTAGAGGTATTAAAAATTTTTGAAGTTGAAGTATCATGATTGAACACTAAAAGAGGAGTACTTGAGAAGGAATTGGAAAATTTTCAAGAATACAAGAAAAAAATTGGAACTCAGAAGTTAGATGAGATGTTGAGCCTTCAAAAATCTAGTTGTGATTGCATGGGGTTAGGGTACATGATTTCCCAAAGCAAAGAACTTTAAGTCTCATCATCCTCTGCCACTTCATCGAAAGGTATTATCTTTATTAAAGGAATCTAAGGTATGGATGCTCCAAAGAAAGCCATGTCAAAATCTAACATTCTGAGAGCCTTTCATGAAAGATCAACGTCAAGGAAACTTAATTGAGGTAAGTTTATTCTTACTTGTCATCATTGTGGTATTCTTGGATATAAGGCCACATTGCTTTAACTTGAAAAAAGTGCAAGAAAAATAAAATCTACACGAAAGGAAAAGAATTTTGAAAATAAAGTTAATGACTTGAGTCTTTGAATTATAACCATCAGTCGTACACTTGGTGAACTAGTAGATTTTTGTCTTCTCAACAAAACAAAGTGATATGGACAAGACCAGATTCAGAGTAAAATGAGTGATTAAAGAGGACGCTATGCGTTTAGTTGCTCACACAGCACTCAAGGCAATGGATGACTGCTTGTGGTACCTAGATAGTGCTTGCTCAAGACATATGTCGGGAGATAAAGCTCTATTTAAGAAGATTCGGTCTGTATGCATGCGTGAAAAAATTGAAATTATTCATTTAAAATAACATATCTAACAGTTTTAGAAAAAAATTATAATCAAAACATATTTAAAATATATTAAATTTAAAGGGTGTTTTGAGAAGGTTTTCTATTCTTGTTTATCACAATCGCTCGATGCTTTTACTGCATGACTGTTTGCTTAGTGGCTGTTGAATATTATTAGAATCTACTAATTTGCTTATCATGTAGGCCAATACTTATTGTCAACGTCGACCTAGCTAGGTAAAGCAAAATATGGTGTAAATAATATTATTATTCTACACATATAAACAATATAAGATAATAAATGAGTCCCATGATTACTAGGATATATCTAACATATAATACAATAAGGAGGGCTAGTTGTCATGCACAATTTGGGAAAACTGCTTGTTGCCTTGCTTGTACCATGAGTTACGGTGCTAACATATGGTGTATTAACATGCCCCCACAAGTTCAATGGGAGTGAGCGGATTATGAGCTTGTCTCATAAAGAAGAAAATTTTGTTGTGATCAATGGTTTGGTGAGGACATCTGTTGGATGATATTTCTCATAAATAAAACAAACCTTCAATTGCCACAGCGCTACAAGCTCACAGACAAAATGAAAATTAATAGCCACATGCTTAGTATGAGCATGAAAAACTATATTGACGGAAAGATAAGTGGCATCAATGTTGTCACACCACAAGGTAGGTGGCTGGTGAAGAAAAATACCAAGATCCTTGAGAAGACTTTGTAGCCATGTAAGTTCAGAAGTGGAGTTGGCTAGTGCCTTGTATTCAGTTTTAGTGCTTGAGCAAGTAACAATTTGTTGTGTTTTAGAGCTCCAAGAGATAAGACTAGTGCCAAAATAGATGAGATATCCACTAGTAGAACGACGATCATCAAGGCACCCTACCTAATCTTCATCGAAGAAGGCTTGTAATTGAAATAATGAATTATGATAGATGAACAACCCATGAGTGGGGATGAATTTGAGATAGCAAAGAATTCACTTGACAACAGTCCAATGGTTTATAGTGGGATGGTGCATATATTGACAAATTCAATTGACCGCAAGAGATAAATCAAGTCGAGTGAGGAGAAGGTACTGTAAGGCTCCAATAGTACTTCGATAGAGGGTGAAATTTGAGAAGGAATCACTATCAAATTGAGAGAGAGATTGAGATGAAGAGATGGGCATGGATACATGCTTTGCATTAGACATACTGGTCTTTTGGAGAATATAAGAGATATACCAAAACTGAGCAAGGAAAAGATCATCAGGTTGCATAGATGTCTCAATACTAAAGAAAAGATTTAGGTGGCCAAGATCTTTAACTAGAAGATCAACAGTTAAAGATCAACCTGAAGGTAGTGGAGGAGATTTTCAATAGCAACCTTAGAGGAGTCAGTAACAAGAATCTCATCCAAATTTCCACCAACTTAGTTATGTAAATAAATAGAAAAGTATCAGCCTGTGCAGCTGTGAAACCAAGTTCTAAACGTTGATGATTGAGCCTTTAGAATTAAGCACGTGTTGCTTGCTTAAGTCTGTAAATGGCTTTGTTGAGCTTGCACACGTGATGAGGGAACTAAGGATGGAGAAAACCTTGTGGTTGAGCCACTTAAATAGCTTCAAAAAGTTCATCGTGCAAAAATTCATTTTGTATGTCAAGTTGGCAAATAGGCCAACCATGAGTTACCAAGATTGAAATAACCATGCAAATGGTTTGTGGCTGGATCACTGGACTATAAGTTTCATTGTAATCGATGTTGGGTTGTTGTGTGAATCTCTTGGTCACAAGAAGTGCCTTGTGATGTTCTATACTGCCATCAGCTCGTTGCTTTAATTGAAAAGTCCATGTCAAGCCAACTAAATTCCTAGAAGGATTGTAAGGCACAAGAGACCAAGTTTTATTTTGTAATAAAGCGTCAAATTTGGTGGTCATTGGATGCAACGGTGAATGAGGTAGGTTTCAATGTGTAGGGCATGATTGCAACAATCTTGGCATGGGAGGAATATGCTATGGTGTTGTCGGTGTAGCATCGTGGCTTAATAATGTTGTTCTTGAGACGGGTGACCATTGGATAGATGGATAGAGCGACGAGTGGTAGAGCAGGAAGTGCGGAAGCAGTTGGTAGAGGATAGAAGATGATCAAAGGAAATGAGGTGTGCTTTGGGGAACCTTGTGATAAAGCTAGAGTGTCAGTGAGTTGAGAGAAAACAACAAGTGAATGTGTGACAGAGGCATAAACCAAAGTAACAGGGGCATTGAAAGAAACATGTTGCATTAGTTGCAGAGGTGGGTGACTCACTGAAGACATGGTGTCATGTTGGTGGGCTGGTGGGCCTGAGGAGGATGCATGGAGGTGGCCCATTTTTGAAACTCTTGGTTGTGTTGGTTGTACCTACAAAAAAGGAAGATAGGCAACATATGGTTGAACCATAGATGTGCTAGTAGGCTGGGCCAAGTGGGCTTCAAGAAAGGGGAACTGGGCTTCATCAAAGCGGACGTCCTTGGAAATATAAGTTCACCCTATGGGTTGATGGAAACATTTGTAGTCTTTATTTGAAGGACTATATCCCATAAAAATATACAATTTAGACCAATAGTCCATCTTATGAGAATTATAGAGATGCAAATTGGGCCAGTAGACACATCCAAAGTTTTAAAAAACTTGTAGTCGGGCTTGGCATTGAAGAGACATTGAGTGTGTGATTTGTCTTGTGTAACTAAAGAGGGAGGATAATTGATGAGAAAGCATGCAGTTTGAAAAGCATCAACCCAAAAATGCTTTGGCACACCAGTACGAGCCATAAGAGAGAGTCCAGTTTTGACAATATGCTTGTGTTTTCATTTGACGGACTTATTTTGTTCACGAGTATGTGGGTAAATTAAATGATGAGAAATATAGTTTGAACGAAAATAGGTATTTAAATGAAGATATTCACCCCCCCCCATCTGTTGTATTGCCTTGATTTTAGTCCCAAATTAACACTCCACAAATAATTAAAGATGATTGAAAGTTTTGTCAACATTAGATTTTTGAGTGAGAACAAACAACCAAGTGAATTTACTAAAGTCTTCAACAAAAGTAATATAGTAACGATAACCATCAAGAGAGGGAATGGGAGAAGGTCCCCAAACATAAGAGAAAATTAATTCTAAAATATGTGTGGATCTAGATGGGGACAAGTAAAAAGGAAACTTGACTCTTTAGTTGTTGACAGGAGTCACAAAATGAAGGAGCCTTATTCGAGGATATTGGAAGCTTATTTGAAAATAAGATTTGCTTGACCAAGCGGAGAGAATGATGACCAATTTGATTGTGCCAGGTTTGAAGCAATGCTCTTTCTCCAATGAAAGCAACATTGGTCTTGGATGGTGGAAAGTTCAAAGAGAAAGAATAAAGACCATCTTTAGTTGGTCCGTGGAGAAGGAGGTTCCTCGTAGTGAGATCCTTAACACAAAAAAATCGGAGTGAAATTCAAATAAACCATTATTATCACATGTAAATTTACTGACAAATAATAAGTTTTTCTGAATCAAAGGAACAAGAAGAAGTTGTTTAAAAATAATGGTTTAGAAGGAGCGGAAACCCTAGAGACGCCAGTGTGTGAAATGGGCAAACCTAGAGTGTTGCCAACTTTGATATGACCATTGCCCACATACTCCAAATACTCATCTACACAATGGGTCAAATTATTAAAATTAGATGTAAGATGTTGAGTGGCTACTGTGTAAGGGTACTGGTTTTGATCAGGGGCAAAGGAATTTGATAGATGAATGCCTGGTACTGATTGGGTTGTTCTGCTTGATATGCTTGGTCAAACCTATGACAACGTTTGAGAGCTCTGTGACTTGGCAGATAAGTCAAGATCCATTTGATGGTCTTGGGCCACGACCATGTCCTCTTCCACGTGATCGAGAGGACTGCTGAAAATTATTCTGAGTATTAGAACCAGAAGGTTCAATGCTGCGAGAACGCCTTTGAGGTGTAGAGCCTATGGAAGTAGTGTTTTTCCTTTGCATTGGTGAGATCTGGAGGGTGTGCTGGCATTCCAATCGTAACTTAATTGAGAAGGTGACCTGCATAAACTTCTTGAATGGTCTTTGGATCAATTCGGGTTGTAATGGAAGTGATCAAGGGGTAATATTCTAATCCAATTTCTGCAAGGACATAGATGACTTGTTCACAGTAAGGAGCGGTTGGCCAATTGCAGCCAAGGTGTCTCCAAAGGATTTCATTTTTTGAAAATTTTTTGCAATGGAGAGGATGCCTTTGTTAAGGGAAGTAAGGTTATGCCGAACATTCATCACTTTGGCATAGGATTGTATTGAGAATGTTTGCTCTAAATTTTTCCAGACTTCTCGTGAAGTATGAAGTCCTACAACTTGAGAGGGTACATCTTTAGAGAGTGAGGAAATGAGAGTTGAGAGTAGAAGTTGGTCTTGTTGATGCCAGGCAAGATAAGCTGGATTGGGTGCCAAGATAGAATCAATATTTTCAGAGGAGGTTGTGCTGATCATGGGAGATGGAGGTTGATGAGTTCCATTAATGAAGCCATAGAGTTGTTGTCCTTTGAGATAAGGAAGGAGTTGAGCTGGTTAGTTTTAAGGAGATCATTCTCACGTGTTAGTTTTAAGGTGATAAGGTGGGTAATATTGGTAAGAAGAGCTGGTAGAGTTTGGTGGAGTAGCATAGACATTTGTGCTAGAGGAAGAAGAAGTCATGAACAAGTATGGTAGAGAGAAAAAAAGACGTGTGTCAGTAGGACTTGGATACCATAAAACAGAATATGGTGTAAATAATATTATTATCCCACACAATATAAAATAATAAATTAAGCTAGATCCACCGCCGTACACAACCACCCACAGCGTGTGACCGCCACCTTCAGCCTCCTCAGGCCACCACCAAGCCATCCGGACCACCCACGGGCCCGATCTATCACCGATGCACCTACACTCTCTCTCACTCTCCCACAGCTTCTCCCTCCCTCACAGTGCACGGCCAACCTCTCTCCACCATTGTGGACCACCGTGCAGCCACCTCCTCCCCATGCACACACGTAGCTCCTCCATGCACAGGTTCACTATGCATGCTCCTAGGGCTGACGTGCACGGCCACCTTGGCCACCCAAGCAGTTGTGCGATGATGGATTAAGGTGTATGTGAAGTGACGTGACGAGATCACGGTGTAGCTTGGGAGTAATCTCGAGCTATATGACATGACGTAAGGTGTAGTTATAAATGGAGTCTTATGGTGTTAAGTATTGGGATGAACTGTCTAGAGGGACGGGTAGCACAAAGAGTCGTACTAACAGGGTAAGAGAAGGTTGGTATCGGAGTATGGTGCTTGTCCATATGACCCGATGGCCAACGTAAGATATGTTGGTCTTAGGTGATAAAGGGGTAAGGTACATGTGTAATCTGGTTAGACACATGTGTCGGACAGATTTACCGTATATAATGGGTAATCTGTCTTATGTACGGTTACATGGTGCCTAAGCCTCAGGGTGGCTTAAAGTCGTGTAGTGTGTATGGATGATCATGAAAATTAAAGTGAGCTAAGATATATGAGAGTAATGATGAGTATACTGTCTAAGAATGGGATGCGTGACTTAGTCAGTCTAAGTCATGCGTCGGAACGTGGTTAACGAAACGAATGAGACAGAGGTCTTAGTGTTTTAATCCTAAAATGAATCATGGGTTCACCTTAGCAAGTAAGCACTCAAAGTAAGACGTTAAGTTCGAACGAAGTAGTGACTGTAAATGGGTCCCTAAAGGTCTTATTCTAGTAAGGGACATGAAAGAGCATGGTATAGAAAGAGAGTGTTCTAAGTACAGTATAGCTCTATTTCTAGTTCAATTGCTTATGCATTAGATAGAGAATAATGTTAAGGTTATATATGCATGTAGGTTGCCATCTGACACGCGCATGAATAGACTGCATGGTATGAAAGTAGCATGGAGTTCAAGTAAGTGTTATGGTCATGCTCTTCTAGAGTCTTCTAAAAGATAAGAAAAAGAAAAAGAAACGCTTTTCCTCTAAAAGATGCTTTATGAAAGGACACGAAAGATGTTTTTACGAAAGCATGCTAAATGTTCAAAGGTATACGTATGTACGGCCCCTCCTCGGCAGCCTTTTTTTACGCACCCAAAAGTATTAATTGTACGCATGTGAATGGATGATTATACGCTGTATCTATTGTAGGTATTTTCTAAAGAAAAGAAAGGAAGCGTCGAGGCCTGTGCCCTAAGCTTCAAACTGATGCTTTGATTGACGCGAAGAAAGTGCTTTAAAACGGTCCCTAAGAACTAATGTTAAAATGCCCCTATGAACTGATGCTTTACAGACGCCACGAGAGATGATGTTTAAGCCCATGCTTTTAAATGACATTTTTTCCATGAACTGAAAAGGACTTAAATGAATGAAAGCATGAAAGGACTGAAATGAATATATGAAGCTACGTGACGGCCACATGTATGAATGGAAAGGGGTACCCAATGAATGAATGGGCAGATTGCAATGCCGGCAGTAGTATCTGGTAGTGCACACAGTGCTGCACCGAATATGATGCTACTTTGTTTCCAGAAAATCAGATTCCAGAGTGGTTGAGTTATGTTCATGAGTTTTTTAAAGATAATGATGATGGCATATCGAGGGGAGAAAAAGAGTGGGTAATAGGTATTGAGGGGCCACACTATTTGGAGGAGATAAGCGAAATTGTATTATATATTGTAATGTTTTTTAAAGATGCTCAATAGCATTTTTGGTGTAATGCTAAGATAACCAGTAACGGCTCAAATGTAATGTGTCGTCCACAAGGGGTAGAATTGCTTGATACTGATGTGTATCGAAAGGTAAATATGCCAGGATATGCTGTTTGGATGGGGTACTCCAATTTACAATTTGAACGAAAGGTTTTGGACAATTTACGAGTTGAATTTGAATTTTCTAATTCGTATGGGATGGTGCAGCTTTATAAAAGTTGCAGAGTCAAAATGGTATACAAGAATGAAAAAAATGTATGAAGTAAGTAAGTCTCCCCTGTTCCTTTGATTTTCACTTTGTAAATTTAATTTTGTTCCTTGGATGATATATGATTTAGTTATAGCCATTTCATAGTCGATTTCATGGTGCTTGTTTGAAGCATCACATTGTATCACTACCAAAATAGTTTGCATCTCTATGCCGTTTTTGAGACATTGCCCTATTTTAGGCCCCAATAATATAAACATAGCTTCAAACTTGGTATTCTTCGAAGCCATATAATGGAAAAGCATTAAGAGAAAGTGAAAAATCATCCAAGTGTTACGAGTGAAGGAGGGGTGATATTTGAATTTCAGTACCAGAATATTTGAATTTCAACGATTGTGTCTTGCAAACATCAAAAGATTTGTTGGATTGAGGTGCCTTATGTTGTTGGATTGCAAGCAACTTGAACAAATTCTAGAACTTCCACCAAATATGGAAGAGGAGTTTGCCTTATGTGGTTGAGGTATCTCTCTCTCTCTCTCTCTCTCTCTCTCTAATATGTATTTGTGTATGCCATTAATGTTTATGGGTTGTGTTACTTAAAGTTATAATGATATTCATTCAACAGAACTTGAGGAGGCACTTTTAGGTGGAATTATATTTTCGGGGAATAGGATTCCAGTCTAGTTTAGCCATCGCAAGGAGGTTTCAAACAGTGAATCTTGTGAAATACAAATCAATGGACCCTTGTATCTAGATCAGATCAAAGGAATTGCTTTGTTTGCTGTTATTGGATCCATTATTGGGATAACCCCAGATACACCCCCTCCTGATATTAGTGCTAAGATCATTGGCAATGGAGTCGAAAGGTTCCTTAGAGAGAGAAAAATTCATTCAATGGATCATGTATGGCTAGAACACTCCATTCTGGAATCTTTGAACCAAAAGGAGAACAGTTTGTGAGTTGAGTTTTAGTGTGAATCAAAGACGGTGTTTGGAGGACAATATTGACAAAGCTGTGCTCCAACCTACATCCTCTATCAGCAACTGATATCAACTAATGGAGAAGTTTGGGGGACAACTCTTTCTATAGCAAATCAAGTGTGTTATGCTCTTTCTATAGCAAATCAAGTGTGTTATTCTCTTTCTATAGAAGTTTGGGGGACAACTCTTTCAAGAATTCATAAAATTGAGTACCATCTTTGATTTTTTTTTTTTTTAATATTCATGGATGGATGCTAGCTCTCTGTCTTGGTTCAAAATTTTTGAAGATTTCAATATTCTCTTGAAATTTCTCGTTTAAACACAGGACATCAAACCTCACAAATACCACTGCAGCTTTCAGCATGAGGATTTGGCAATTTTTGTGCCTTTTTCTTAATACTCTTACTGACAATTTTTATGCACTATTTCCGACCAAAACTAATCTAATACTCTTATTGTTTGTTAATCTCTTTGATCTCGATCTGTTTATTTTTGTGCCTTTTTCTTATATCATTACAACAAATGTGAGTTTCTTTTTTTTTTTTTTTTTGCATCAGTTTTGGTCGGAAATAGTGGATAAAACAGTAGCAATAGGCCAATTCTGGCCATTTTTGCTTGTCATTGGCTCGCCCATTATGTTTTGGTCAAATCACTACAAAACACAAAACTTTGAATATATAAATAAATCATAAGTACCGAGTTTCCTACTTCCACTTCCAAATTTTTAGGACTTCTTCCTAGTTAACCTGAGTTTCTAATTGAGAAATAGAGTGACGGCATTAGAGGATCCCTATTGTACCTGCATGTCTCATCCAGTTTTACACCCACACAAGACAGTTATTATTGCTCAATCCCCAATCAACTTTCTAAATATGAACTTTGGCATGTTAATAACCCAGGGAACTATTGCTCATACTTACGAAAAAAACAAGTATGAAGATTCAAATGCTAAATGGAAGGAATTAGACCCCAAGTATCACTTTTCATGTTAGTTCACAGCCGACATAATTTCGATGAATGCTAGCCGATGTCATCATAACAAGCACATATCAAGAAATTGTCGGAAGGAAGACTTCTAAATAAATAATTATCTTGAATACAACCGTGCAACAAACATCAACCGCAATGATGTTAACTCATGATATGTTTAGTCTCAGTCATCAATGTATTTGATCCAAAGTCCTGTGGTTGATCAGTCTATCTACTTCCCTTCAACGGAGACACAGAGGCAGCTAACTTCTTTTTCGCCCAGCCATTGAAGAACAACTATACAATAAGGGCAGAAAAAATGTGCACATGTAAGTCTAATTGTAGCCTCTCGGTTGCATTTAATTTATGCACATCCATCATGTACTAAAAGTTTCAATATCTAAAGCTAGATATGTGCCTGGAATAGAGGATATTTGGCAGACAAGAATAAACCAATCATCTTCTCGATGGCACGACTTGATACAGTGAAAAACACTGGAATAACTGAGTGGTATGGAAAGAACAAGAAGCTAAGGAATTTGGTAAAATCTTGTTGTAGTAGGATTTTTCAGTCCATCCAAATCAAAGGACTGAGAAGAAACTGCAGAAATAAAAAAGATGCATGCCTTGATAGAGAAATACCAACATTATGGAGGGCTATATCGCTGTATTGCTGATACAAAAAGAGCTTTTGTGCATTCAGCATTGTACGAGAATTTCAGTCTAACAGTTGTGTAGGCAATGAGCCGTGGAAGGGAGGCCCATCCAAAATTATTGTTGAAGGAATCTCAGGCTTTCACATTGACCCCTATAATGGTGATGAATCGAGCCTCCCTAATAATATTAGTGGTAGTTTTGGAACTGGGATGTATTTTTCTTGGCTTCATCTAATCTGAAATCAACATTATTGCTTCACATTAAGGGCAACGTTGTTCACATTTATTGATATGCATAATGCATATTTCTCTTAATGTGCTGTTTTCTACGTATTTTGTGCTGTTTTCTACGTAATTGCAACATCAAACATCAGCCTCCCTCGTATAGTAACCTTTTTGTATGTTGTGCCTTCATCTTTTTTTTTTAGAGGAAAATGCTAGTTTGCCTCTAGGTTTGACCCCTGGATTTGACTACTAGTTCATTTTTTTTTTCATTTTTTTATATAGAGGGTGGGGGATTTTTAATCCAAGTTTTCCATTTAGAGAACCGAGTCATATCTCATCAGGCACTTAAACTCTTGGCATTTTTTTTTTTTTTTAATGTTTAAAAAAGTTACTACTAGTGAATTTTTGTTATTTTTTAGATGTTTAAAAAAATATTTTAACCAAAAACGTGAGATTGCACTAGGGGTGCGCCAAGTAGTAAGAGCTTAGGCGGCATAATTAAGGACCCTTTTTGGCATGTCTATTGGACGTCAGTCTCAAAACCACCTAGACTTGTTACCTTTATAAGGCTCTGCATAGTATATATGATTCACAGTCAAGACTAGGCCTTTTTTCTTTTCGAGAAAGCTCTTTGTCAATGCCTATAACAACCTGATCCAATATTGCTAAGGATGAAATATGAATGATTTTGTTATGCCTAATTTAAGTTTAATGGGTAATTTTGGACAAGTCTACAAGCTATAACTTATATATTGAGGTTGGGTATGAATTTTAACTAGGCACATAGTCTCAATAGTTCTTTTTGGTGGATTATGAAATTTTATTGGGTTGATAATTAAGAAAAAGCCATTGAATCTTTCATGGACCTACTATTGATTTCCTTAGTAGCCTTTTTCTGACCACTAATTTGCTTTCAGATCACATTAAAAGAGCATTACTGGAAGTCACAAAAGTCTATCATTGTAAAGTTCACTAATTTTCTTTTGGCCGCACCGAATGGATCACGAACGTTAAAAGAGCATTATTGGAAGTTACAAAACAAAAGTATATCATTGTACGTGGACCTACTCCAACATCGTTTCAGCCGGGCATGCCAATGTTGTTTGAAAGAACCTAGAATCCATTTAACTTTTTATTGATCTAAATAATGCATATTAATCGTAATTTCTCTGTTTTTTGTGCTATTTTCTACATAAATTCAATATCCAACATCAGCCTCCCTCTCATATATCGAACGTTGGCAGCAAAACTAAACCTAAACTACACTAGTTTATATCATTGAATTAACTAATATTTTCTTCCCATTTTTGATCTTTTATAATAATTTTGGGATCCCACCCTCCAAACTTTATTTCCTAGTGTTGTCCATGAATCTTATTTCTTTTGAGAAATCTCTTTCGTCTATATTCTTTTTTTTTTTTAGTTTTTTTTTTTTTGATAAACAAACTTCCATTAAAACACATTACACAGAGTTCTCATCAAACCATAAGGCTTGATGAACAAAAGCAGGAACATGCTCCCACCAAACATTAATGTCAGAAACATGCCTAGCATTTCTTGCCAAAGTATGAGCCACCCCATTTCCCCATCTAGAAACATATACAACTTCAGTATGTTGAAATTGAGATAACAGCTGCTTGGCTTCAGCAATCAAGTTGCCTTCTGGTGCAAAGGATTCCTCATGAAGTACATTAGCTTGAAACTGCTGAACTAGAGGCAAACAATTGGATTCTACCACTAAATTTGGTATTCCCAAAGGCAAGCATAATTGTAATCCTCTTATAACTGCAACCAACTCAACTGTAGCAGGCCCATCTACAGCAGATTCAGCTTTAGATGCTGCCATTACTATCCTCCCATGACTATCCCTCAGTACAACACCTACACCAGCACTGCTAGCTTCACTAAATATTGCACCATCAACATTGACCTTAAAGAAACCATTAGGAGGAGGCTGCCATTTGAATGAGTCCCTCAAACCAGTCGATGAGGCCATTTTAACTTCTGTAAAGGCCTGTTGTCTATATTCAAACCTGTTTTCCATTCTCATTTAATTATTAACCTTGCTATATGAATTATTGCGTACTGACACTCATGACCAGCTTGTATTCTTTTGTTTTTTTAATCATGTTGACGACCGCGACTACAGCCACTCATTTTTGGTCGGAGCAATGCTACACAATTTCTCCAACCTCTACATACCATATTTTTTAAACTTTTTAATATTTTTTTAAAATTGTTTTTGAGTTTATTCTTTTTAAACTAATTTAATTCTTCTATTCATTATTTATATATTAAATATTTGATAAAAAAAATTAAAAAAAATATGGTGTGTGGAGGTTTTATGAATAGTAAGAGATTGTGTAGATTTTTACTTTTGGTCGGTATTGGATATGGAAAATACTTGCATCCCTTTACACGGTTTCAAATTCAAGTCCTATTGAGTTAAACAAACGTCCAGATCATCTCACACCCATTAATTTTCTGTATGAACTCAAGACTCTTGAGATTTTCTAGCGTGGGAGAATAGAAGTTGTCGAGAAAAAGTTGTCAGTAAAGATTGAGAAGACTTTTGAACTCATAATAGCTAGCTTGGTTGTTGGCAAAGAAGCCCAACTAGCCATGTGCATCGGTTTCATAATTCAATTGTGTACGTTCTATATTACACGGTTTCAAATCCAAGTCCTACTGCGTAAAACAAACGTCTAGATCTCACACCCATTAGGATTATTCTAATTAAAAAAGTCATACTAGACAATAGTAACAAATAATTAAAAAAAATACAAATTGAAGTAAAATCTTTTAAATGGAAGAATACATTATCATCTCATAACAACATGTATGAAACCTTGAAGAAGATTCATAAAAATTAAGTTGGGAAGGCTGAATTGATGACAAAAATTAAGATGAAAGATCTTCAAAGACAAATTCTGTGGAACACCTAATTAAAAACACCATTCTTTACGTAAATGGGCCAACATACAAAATCGTTATTCAATTGGCTGGCTCTTATAAGTGAGAGTTGCACATCCAAAATCGCCAAGTTTATAGACACCATTCTTTACATAAATATTATCACATTTGACATCTAGGTGAGCAATTCCTCTTTCATGTATAAACTGCAATGCCTTTGCAACTTGTGTAAAGCATGCATCAGAAATGACATAATAATGGTACAAGAAAATTCGTACTTAAGATGTTCTAATCAGTTGAAGAGTATGGAGCACCAAGTTCAGAAAAATTAAAAATAAACAATTGTGCATTTCATCTATTTTTTAGAGCATTGTATAATGTATTCATATGAAGAACAAATATGAACACCAAATTACAAACAGGATAACCCTCAAAATCTAGAATTCTTCACAAAGTTTAATAATAAAGCTTATTTTCATGCTAACCATGGGTGACTTCCAATATTTCATTTAACATTAGAATATTCAAATTGTCTATCATTTAAAATTGTTCATCCGGGTTTTGGCCCGGGAACCCAGGTATACCAAGATCGGAACCTGGGTTTCAAAATCGGGCCGAAACCTGGATTGAAACCGGTTTTTAAAAGCCTGATTCTGGATTGCACCCGGTTTTTTTTTTCTTTTTTAAATCAAAGCCTACATGTTATGAATATTTTTTCATGAAAATAATGTTGATGCAGAATTCAAACTCTATTTATTTAATTTTTTAAAATAAAATTGTTTATAAAATAATATTATATTTTTTATATGAAAACCACATATTACATTGTGTATATGCATTTTTAATCTTCAATCAAATGATTACCATCTATTAGCATTAGGATTGATATTTAATTTCCAAGAATCCTAATTAGTAAAAAAGAGACATCAAAACATTCAAACTGGCAAAAAAAAAGACTCTACATAGTATATATAATTCATAGTTAAGACCAGGCCTTATTTCTTTTCGAGAAAGCTCTTCGCCAATGCCTATAACTACCCGATCCAATATTGCTAAGCATGAAATATGAATGATTTTGTTATGTCTAATTTAAGTTTAATAGGCCATGTAGACAAGTCTACAAGATATAACTTATTGAGGTTGGGTATGAATTTTAACTAGGCACATAGTGCCAATAGTTATTTTTGGTAGATTATGGAATTTTATTGGGGTTGGTAATTAGGAAAAAGCCATTGAATCTTTTATGGACCTACTAGAATCTATTTATTTGTTCTATCTCTATCTGTCTTCAATTTTATTTTTTTCTCCGTTTTTTTTTTTTGAATCTTTTTTTTCTTTTTTTCTCTCTTCTAAATATCAAGACAAAGGGGACCGTAAACATATCAGCTCCTTGTTCCTCCATATGTTAAATTATATTACCTTTGGTTATTGACTCATTGTAGATCAATAGCAATTTATATTTTGGTATTTGCAACTCAAATTTTAAGGTTGTTAATTATGATATCTTTTTCTATTTGCTTAGTAAGTAAATTACTTGACCCCACAAACATGGTTTTGAACAAAAAGTAGTACTACATTGATAATTAATTCCAGTGTGAACTTTAGACCTTTGATTCTTCTTAATTAATTCATTGATTTCCTCAACAACCTTTTTCCGACAACTAATTTGCTTTCGGATCGAATCGATCACGTTAAAAGAGAATTATTGGAAGTCACAAAAGTCTATCATTGTAAAGTTCACTAATTTGCTTTTAGCCAGACCGAATGGATCACGAACGTTAAAAGAGAACTCACTAAGATCAACTTAGTTTAGTCTATTTCAAACTGAGTCTAACATCTAAACACCCAACTTAAAATTTCTTTACACGTGAGACCCACAACCTTTTTAAGTTCAACACTTCTTTATATGCATGACCCACAAGTATCTTTTTTTGCTTCCTATAAATACATCTAAACTCATCTTAACATCTAGGGCAGGTTTAGGGAGTGGGATGAGAATTTTTTATTTTAGATGAAAGTTTAAAATATTATTATTATTTTGAAATTTGAAAAAACTGAATTAGGATTTAAAAAAGTTTAATTATTTATTATATTTTATATGAGAATTTGAAAAAGTTGTAATGATGAGATGAAATGAGATGAGATGAGATGAGATGAGAATTTTGTGTTTTGTCTTTAGCCCCAAATCTGTCCTAAATCTTAGGTGGACTTCACAAAACACACTCTACCATCTCAACTCATTACTATTCATAAAGAACTCAACTCAACATCCAAACACAGCCTAAATTAAATGCATTATTGGAAGTCACAAAACAAAAGTATATCATTGTACGTGGACCTACTCCAACATCTTTTTCGGCATGCCAATAATGTTGTTTGAAAGGATTTTTTATTGATTTAAATCATGCATATTAATCGTAAGTTATCTGTTTTTTGTGCTATTTTCTACATAAATTCAACATCCAACATCAGCCTCCCTCTCATACATCGAATGTTGGGAGCAAAACTTAACCTAAACTACACCAGTTTATATCATTGAATTAACTAATTTTTTCTACCCATTTTTTATCTTTTATAATAATCTTGGGACCCCACCCTCAAAACTTTATTTCCTAGTGTTGTTCATGCATCATATTTCTTTCGAGAAACCTCTTTTGTCAATATTATAACCTGTTTTCCATTCTCATTTAATTATTAACCTTGCTGCATGGCTAGAATATGCATGCAGGTTATTGCCAAGAACTTGCCGAGAAGTTTCTCTTATTTTTCTGACCCACTTTGGAGACATTTATCGGAAAATTTAAATCGAGAGAGATCTAACATGCGGAAGATTGGTACTAACAAAGACCTAATTAGATGGCACTTTAAGCAGGGAGTTGCCTTTTCTTTTAACACGTCTGACCTATAATTGTCTACTTTTTTCTACTATATACACATGATAGATATTATGTGCATTTAAATTTAGAAATAATATATTTAAAATGTTCTTTTAAAGAGAAAAATAAACCTGATAAAGTATAACAATCCGTTTCAGTATATTGATAATTTTTATTTGATCTAAATTATATTTAATGGGCCATATTGGATAAGTCCACGAGAGATAAATTATTGAGATTGATTAGAAGTTTTAATTAGACACAATAATTAGGCTAAATTTCATTTCCTATTTATTAAATGAGTTAAATTCCTTTTAGAATTTAAAGATTAGCCATTAGAAATTTATTTCAATTTAAAATTACAATAATATCATTTTTAAAATAATATTTTTTCCCTTTTACCCCCATTAATCAATAAAATTGCACACGCAGTCCTCCACTCAAAACTGCAAATAGAATTTTTTTTTTTTTTTGTGTTTATATCATTTTTTATAAATTTATTGAACGATTCAGCAAAACAATATATATATATATATATATATATATATATATATATATATATAAATTGAACGTTGGGTGTAAAACTTAACCTCAACTACACTAGTTTATATCATTTAATTAAGTTATTTTTTCTTCCCATTTTTCTTTTATAATAATTTTGGGACCACACCCTCCAAACTTTATTTCCTAGTCATGTTGTGCATGCATCTTTTTTCTTTTGAGAAACCTCTTTTGTCAATCATAAACTTTTTGAAATGGTAATTCTGTTCTCATGCAGTTAACGGCCACAAGTAAAATGCTGACACATCAGCAACCCACACAAAAGTTACATGAGTGCATCACATGTTAATAAAAGAAAAATTAGAGAAAATGTGTGTCAGCCATCGAGAGAAACAACTATTATTCTGAAAACACAAACCCACTCTACCCACAGCGGATCACACCTTCATACCGGCCCAGGAGCTTCGATGGCAGTACTAACCCAACACCAAACAAACACTGTAAAATGGCACTATACACTTCCAGATCAGATTTAAAAAAAAAAAAAAAAAAACCAAATGAGAAGATTATCAAGCACCAAAAAACCTGGGCATGAAATTGGGGTTAAAAGATATTCTTAAATCTGATTAATGATTTCTTTTGAAGAAATATAGCTTAAAAGCTTGTGTTTTCACTATAGTTGCTTTTTGGAAGAACATCAGTTTGGCGTGGGATGGAGAAGACACCAGATCATATTAAAAAAAAAAAAGAGGCAATGAGTAGATTATCAAGCACCAAAAGTCCTGGCCATGAAATCAGGGTTAGAAGATTCTCTAATTTGATATATGTTCCACAAATTAACGAAGAGAATAAGAAAAAAATCTCCACAGGGAGAGAGACAAAGAGAGTCACTGATGTTTCTCGTGGGTTTCTTGGGAGGGAGGGAGTGGTTTACGAGATGAAAAAACATTTTGTTCCTCCGTAGTGCACTACACACTTGTTAATTTGTGTTGTCTACATGACACATCTCTATTGGAGGCCGTTATTTAAATGAAATCGGTTCAACCTATGTGAAGATATTCTCTTTGTCAATATTCAAACCCATTTTTTATTCTCATTGAAACTCTTATTCTCAGGTTGAAGATGACCTCTCTGTGTTCTCGTCCTCCCCCTTGGTCGTCTGGAAGTGCCCCTTTTCTTTTGTTAAACCTTTGTCAGTAGTTGGTGAGGAATTCGACTTTATGTTGCTTCACTTGCCTTGTGTGTTTGACTCGCTTTCTCCCCCTTTTTCCTTTTTTTTCTCTTTCCCGCCAGCTCCTTTTTTATCTAACACTTGTTTTTCCTTGTCTCTTCTTCCTCTCTCTTCTATTATCTTTTCCTAGCCTTCTCCCTTTTCTATTCTCCCCCTTAGTGGGTCTTGGGATGGGTCTAGAATATTTACCTTCAACATAAATGAACTCGTATAATGGTATGTATATATGTGTGTGTGTGTGTTTTTATATTTAATTAAGCACTCAAAATAAATATAGCATCTCTGTTCATCTAAATTTTGGGATTAGCTAATAATTATTTTAAAGTATGGATTTGGTGCAAGGAGTTGTAATATTCTTGGACTCTTATAAATTCAATTAATTGTACGAATTAGATATAAAAAGTAAATAATTAAATATCAAACTTTCAATTGGATTTGACACAATACCCACTCATTTCAATTGCATCGATCCACTCGGCCCCAGTACGCCAATAATATTGATGGATCAAGGGAAAATGATGGATTGGCTTAATAAGAGAATATAGTAATTAAATAATAAAGTTGCATGGATTTCCAAAGTAACATGCACCCATCTACACGGTTTTGAACTTTAATTAATTTCAACCGATTAGGATTATTTTAATTAAATTCCAGCATCAACTTTAGACTTGAGTTTGTAGACTTTGGATACTTCTTTATCAACATGCATCTGTGCTAAAACAAATGTGAGTTTTTTTGCATCAGTTTTAGTCGGAAACTTGGATTTGTGGCTCCATAAGATGTTATTTTTTTGACAAACAAATGTGAGTTTTTTTCCTTAACCAAACAAATGTGAGTTTTTTTGCATTAGTTTTTTTGCATCAGTTTTTGGAGAAATCAAACCAGGTATCGAGTATAGGAATTGAGTGCTCAGAATATTTTTGTTCCTTTTTAATTAAATAAACTTGCATCATATTGGAATTTTAGACGTTGGGTACTTCTTTATCAACTTCCAGATGTGGGAATAGCATAGAATGATTTTCATGATCATCTTTTTCAACAAGCATCTATGCTAAAACAGAGTAAAGTGGGACCAATTAATTGATCATTTTAAACAAATTTTTACGACAACTAATGGAAATCAATGGACCGACTTGAACATCTTTTTTTTCTTTTCAAAAAGTATCAACTTGTTTTGAGACCAAATTGATCACTTTAAGGATAGCAATGGAAAACAGGGGGAAAGAGAAAAAGAAAGGAGGAGAAGGGGAAAAAACGAGAGGAAAGAGATAAGAAAAGAGAAAGAGGGAAAATGGCAAGCATCCTTGTTTATAGTTCTTAAGTGGACAGTTGTATATATATGGTATTGTACACCCTGCTCAGAACATGGTTTATAACATTAGTGAAACACATACATTATATCTAATATTTTCAAAAAACTTTACACTATTTGATACAAATTTTTAGTGAAAGTAGCACCACACTTTCTATTTTGGATACTTCTTTATCAATTTCCAGACGATATGTGCTGAAGTAGAGTAAAGTCGATTGCTGTGGGACCAAATTGATCATTTTATACAACTTTGAAGGTTTAAAGTTCTGCAGTCGTCGCATGCATGGTCGACGTTGTTTCCAAGAAGTAGTTGCCGAGAAGTTTCTCCTTTCTCTACAATTATTTATTTGTGCTAAGTACTGCAACTCTATAATTGGACCTCTTGCAAAATTGTAATCGCGCATACGTACTAAGAGCATGAATTTTTCTCCTATGGCCTTTCAATTAGGAGCAGCTTCTTCCTGTTCTTCATTCTCTTCATCTCCTTCCATCCATCCATGGAATCATGATGTATTCTTGAGCTTTAGAGGTGAAGATGTTCGAGATAACTTTATTTCCCAGCTTTACCAAGCTTTGGATCAAAGGGGAATCAATACTTACATAGACAACAATCTTGAAAGAGGGGAGAAGATTTCACCGGCACTTTTCAAAGCTATTGAAGGGTCAATGATTTCTATCATTGTATTCTCTAAAAATTATGCAAAATCTAGATAGTGCTTAGATGAGCTATTGAAGATTCTTGATTGCAAGCAAACAATGAAACAAATTGTTCTACCAATTTTTTACCACGTAGATCCATCGGAAGTACGGCATCAAAAAGGGACTTTTGGAGAATCCTTTGATAAACTTAGAGATAAGCTCAAGGATAACGCAAAGATGCTGAAATGGAAGGTAGCTTTGAAAAGAGTAGCCGATTTGTCTAGTTTCCGATTAGCAGACTTCCGGTAAGCTTTGCCTATATGTACTTTCTCATGTGAATGCACTTGCTATATCTGAGAAATTTATGAGGATAATTGAGACAAATATTCCAGGATCTGATTGGTGAAGATAAAATACCATGCAAAATGAAAACGATTTGATATTTATAATTATTTTTGGCATTGAATAATTATATGCAAAACGTAGTCAAATTTTAGAGGTTCTTTGTGATTCTGGGATTAAATATCTACCACCACTACCACATTAGTTTCACATAACGTTTAGTTTCAATTTGTTTCTAGATATAAAGACTCGCAAATTCTCTTAAATTATAAGCTTTAGATTAAGTTTGTTATGAAACAATGTTCAGATTAAGGAAGAAGCATGACTACCGTTGTACATCGTAATCTACAGCTGTTACTTTGTTATGGAGAGAAAAAAAATGAAAAACACTATATATTTTATCTTAATTATATTCATATGTCATCTATTGTGAAAAGTACTCTAACTATTTCAATTTGTCTTCTCTTTAATATTGATAGGAAAAAGTCAGAATTTATCCAAGAAATCATTCAATGGGTGGACTTAAGAATGGTAAATCAAATACCTCTAAGTGTTGCCAAGTATCCAATTGGGATAGAGTCTCGTATACGACATATTTATCAGCATTTAAGTATTGGAAAGAATGATATTATACGCATTGTAGGGATATTTAGGACCGGTGGAATTGGAAAGACAATTATTTCAAAAGATATCTATAACTGGATTTCTTCTCAATTTGAGGGAAGTTGTTTCTTGAAAGATGTTAGAGAAACCTCAAAACAAGTAGGAGGTCTAATTAAGCTGCAAAATACCCTTCTTTACGATATTTTAGGAACATGTTTGGATGTTCATGATATTGACAGAGGCATCAATGTGATAAGGCATAGACTTTCCTCTAAAAGAGTTCTACTAATTCTTGACGATGTGGATGACTTGGTCCAAATAGAAAAGTTAGCCGGAGATCGTGATTGGTTTGGCTCAGGAAGTAGAATCATTATAATGACAAGAGATCAATGTTTACTCGATAAGTCTAAAGTTGATTCAAAGCACGAGATGATGATTTTGGATGACAATGAAGCTCTTCAACTCTTTAGCTTGCATGCTTTCGAGGAAAAAGAACCATTGAAGGATTATATGGACCTATCTAAACAAGTAACAAAATAAGCTCAAGGTCTTCCACTAGCTTTAACAGTGTTAGGTTCGGATCTAAAAGGTCAAAGTATACATCAATGGAGAAGTGCATTGGATAAATATAAAAAAATTCCCAATGGTAAGATTCAGAAAGTACTCTTAGTGAGTTATGAAGGTCTAGATGATACTGAGAAGGAAATGTTCCTTGATATTGCATTTTTCTTCAAAGGAGATTCTTTGGCTAATGTCATGAAAATATTTGATTGTTGTGGTTTTTCTCCGGTTCATGGAATCCAGAGGCATATAGACAAGTGTCTTATTAGTACTATTGAATGGCATTATAAAGGGTGTAATGAATCATGTGTTCAGATGCACGACTTGTTACAAGATATGGGATAAGAAATTGTTCGACCAAAATCACCCAAAGAACCTAGCAAACATAGTAGATTGTGGTTTCATGAGGATATCCGTGAAGTGTTGGAAGAAAGTACAATAAGAGTAAAAAAGAATATCTTGGGTTTTACATTTATTTCCTTTTTCAAAAGTGAAACCTAGTGGATTTTTTTTTTTTTCTGTTTTGAGAAAATATAAATCATATGAATTTATACCTATATTAATTGATAGTTACATAGTACTATTTTTTCGTAAAATATCTTCAGCAACTTCATGCACTTATATCAGGGGCCAAACAAAATTGAAGGCATGTTCGTAGATTTACCTATAGGTGATGAGGAGATAAGCTTGCATCTGGAAGCATTTCGACATATGGAAAGACTTAGAATCTTTATAAATCGTAATGCACGTTTTTCTTGTGCACCCAATTATCTCTCGGACAAGTTAAGAGTACTTGAGCGGTCTAAATATCCTGGAGAGTGTTTGCCACTTAATTTCCAAGGAAAGAAACTCATTGTCTTTGAGATGCGTGATAGCCTCGTAAAGGAGTTAGGGGATGGATTCAAGCCCAAGGTACGTAACACAATTATAATCATCATCAATGACTTTTTTTTTTCTTTGAATTATGTAGTAAAGTCCATTAAACTTTCCTTCTTTTTCTTTTACAGAACTTGACGACTATGACTTTCTATCATTGTAACTTCTTAGAAAAGATTCCAGATCTTTTAAGCATCTCAAATTTCAAAAAATTGACTATCCAATATTGTACAAGATTAGTTGAGGTGCATGATTCCGTTGGATCTTTGGAAAATCTTTCTATATTGGATTTTGAAGGATGCTCTAAACTCCATATCCTTCCAAGAAGCCTCAATTTGAGATCCTTACGCTGGCTTCGTCTTGGTGAGTGCTCAAGCCTTCATTATCTTTCTGAAATCGAGTGTAAAATGGAATCTTTAATTGAATTGAGGCTAGGAGGCACCGCAATAGAAGAAATTCCTTTATCCATCGGGAACCTCATTGGACTTGAGCATTTATATCTATGGGACTGCAAAAACCTCCTGCATCTCCCAAATATTGCTTGCATTCAGTTGCAACATTTACAGGTGCTCTACATTGGTGGTTGTCCAAATATTGTAAAGAAGATGGGGAATGATGGACTATCCCCTCTGGCAATTGAGTCTAGAAAAATGGAAGAGGAGACATCATTACGTGAAGAACCACTCCATGAATTGGCACCTCCAAAGAATTCAAGCAATGGGAGCACTGCATTTCAAATACCGAATCTTCAAATTAGTTGTTCCCATTTAGAATCAAATTTCTTTCCAATATCTAGTTTATTTACCATGTTTAACTCCTCCGCCAATTTGGTTGATTTAGATCTATCGGGGACTGAAATTGTTAGCCTTCCCACAAGCATCAAAGAATTCATTGCACTAACTCGCCTTTCCTTGTGCTATTGTGAGAAACTTGAAGAAATCATAGAGGTTCCACCAAATATAAGACACGTAGAGGTTGAAGGATGCAAGTCATTAGAGGGATTTTTGGAAGTATCAAAAATATTGGAATTCAATGGAAGCCACATCAGGTCGCTAGAAGAAATTGAATTGGACGGCTGCCACAAAATGCATGTGAATATATGGAATGATAAAGTGCAAAATTCATTATTGTGGAAGGTATGTATGTATCATCTCATTTTTAATAGTATGCATGTATTGCTTAAATAAAATTGATGATGATATTTAACGTTTAACAGGGAGTCTATGAATATGATGCTACTTTGTTTCCAGAAAATTAGATTCCAGAGTGGCTGAGTTATGTTCATGAGTTTTTAAAAGATAATGATGATGGCAGACCGAGGGGAGAAGAAGAGTGGGTAATAGATATTGAGGGGCCACACTATTTGGAGGAGATAAGTGGAATTATATTATATCATGTAATATTTTTTAAAGATGCTAAATTCTGGACTGGTGGTACGTGTGATGCTAAGATAACCAATAACAGCTCAAATCATGTATGCTGTATTAAAGGGGTACAATTGGTTAATATGGATTGGCATAAAGAGGTAAATACGCCTGGATATGTTGTATGGGTGGGGTACTCCAATTTACAATCTTTTGAACTAAAGGTTTTGGAAAATTTGCAAGTTCAATTTGATTTCCAACCTCGTGACCTTGGGATGGTGCCATTTTATAAAAGTTGCAGAGCAAAAGTGGTATACAAGAATGAAAGGAGAGCAAATAAAAAAAGAAAAATGGATGAAGAAAGTAAGTCGCCCCTGTTCCTTTGATTTTCAAGTAATATTAAATTTCCTCCTCTCTGCATATTATATTTTTTCCCTTTCTTTTTCATTTTGTACATTTAATTTTGTTTCTTGGATGGTGATTTAGTTATAGCCATTTCGTAGTCGATTCCATGGTGCTTGTTTGAAGCATCACATTGTACCGCTACTAAAATAGCTTGCATCTCTATGCCGTTTTTGAGACATTACCCTGTTTTGCACTTAAATTGGTATTCTTCAATTTTTGTTTTCTATTCCCCTGTTATCTCAGCAACCAAACTGTGTATGGAGAGACGCATGCACATGAGGAGATTGAATCAGAGTAATGAATGCATGGACTGAATGCAACATTTGAGCCTTACCACCCACTATTGATGCTGCAATGACACTGAGCTCCGCCCAGCATTTGACTGAGAACAAGTTTATTTTTTGGAGAAAGAAAATGAGGCATTGAGAATACGAATTGAGTACTCATTATACAGAGCCAAAATTCGGTATTTTATGTGACCGCTAATTATTAAAAATAATTTAACATTTTATTATATTTTATTTTTTATGGTAAGTCAAGTAGCACCTATTTATACCGTTTTGAGCTTTAGTACTTGTGCTAAGTTTGAATTTGACCTGCAATGCTAGTATATGTATGGTTTGGGTCTTGGTTTATTGTTTGAGTTTTGCAGCATTTGTGTAATTGGCAAAGGCAAGTAAATCTTAGATATCATGCTAGTGGCTTTACTTTGCAAGACCTTTTTTCCATTATTTTTGCTAATGATATGGTCACTTTGTATATGCAATTCTGGCTATTGAGTCTATGTGGTAAAGTCCTTTCAATTTCTTTTGTCTTTTTTAACCGAATGTGGCAACGATAACTTCAAAATTAGTATTCTTCTGAGTGTGCAGTTATTGGGGCTATTTTAAGGAATGAAAAATGTGATGTCTTATTTGCTTTGAGTCGGGAAGGAATGTGGGCTGTTTGAAGTAGATGATATAGAGGCTTTGACTTCTTTAAGGGGTCTTTAAAAGATCTTGACTTTAGGTGTCTCAAGTTTGCTATTGGAAGGGGATTCATTGTCAGTTATTGGGGCTATTGGTTCTAAAGATCCGAATTTTTCAAGCCAAGAGAATCTGATTTCTGAAATTCAAAGTCTCGTTTCTCGGTGTGTAGTGTATGATGTAATTCATGTTGGTAGCCAAGAAAATGAAGCAGCTCATCTACTTGCAAGACACACTCTTTTTGTGCATGATACTATTCAATGGTGTCTGGTATTAACTTTATTATTGGTTCTATTAATATGAATGCCAATGGTTCATTTAAAAAAAAAAAAAATTGGAATTCTTCAAAATTTGCTAACTTATCTTGTTAAACATTTATAATTCTCGTAGGGGCATCCTAAGCACCATAGATTTCCAGCACAAAGATTTAGCATAATCTTTGTGGGAAAAAGAATTCCAGATTCAATTCTGTCAGTTCAGATCAAGAAATGTGTTCAGAACATGTCTGGCTAAACTACTTTGTTGGAGAATCTTTGAAGATAGAGGGAGGCAACCTCCGAGTTAAACTTTTTTGCACTTCAAAATCGGTGTTCTTCAAAGTTTTCAGAATCCATATGATACAAAAGCATGAAGAGAGAGTGAAAAATCATCAAGGTGTGCTGCATGAAGATGAATGTTTAGGTGGAATCTTCAATTTTTGTTTTCTATTCCCCTGTTTTATTACCAACCAAATTGTGGATGGGGAGACGGATGAGCATGAGGAGATTGAATTAGAGCAATGAAAGTATTGGTTTGAATAAAGAAATCAAACCAGGTATCTGAGTATAGGAATTGAGTACTTGCGATACACAACATTTTAATAGGTTCAAATACCATACCAAGCTACAATAGCTTAAAAAAATTGATAAATCCATGACCTTTTGAAGGTCAAACTCATAAATCATAATGTGTACTTTTAATTTATATAATACTAAAATAATATAAACATATTTTCATATACAAATATATTTATCAATAAAGAAATATATTGCTCAACAATTTTTTTTAAAGAAGAGGATTGTACCCAATTTTATTGATTATCATCATTTATGGTAAAGGGATACCTTATACAAAAAGAGGAAACTTTGGGGTTACATGGATAAAAAGAGAATGTATCAAAACCAAGTTCCTATAAAATAACTAAATACTATATATAAAAACAAAAAACATTGATCTTAAGAATTAACATAGATATGTTAGTGCCGAATAGAAGGAATACCTTCATGATCCATAGAGAAATGAACAACCATATGTTTAGGGAGTTGAAGAAGAGACAAAAAACTAAAATAATAATTGGGTGATTGTGGTATTTGTGTTGTAATGATTGGCTGCTATTACAACACTACGAGGATGGGGAGCTGACATGGCGCTAGGAATATTTCTCTCTACGTTTTGGCATTTTTAGGGTATTCATGGCGCTGGGTGCTGGCCCAATGCAGCCACTGGCTGGTCTAGGGCAGAATGAGTCAGTTTTCAGAGGAGGCACAGTTTTCAGGATGCATGATGTGAATGGGAAGTCTGTTATGAAAATAGGGCATTTTTTTGTAGAAGTTATGGGTTCTAACCCTCAGTTGCTGCCTCATGTTCATATACCCATAGAGAGCCGAAATTCCAAGATGGAGAGATGTTTTTTGTCTTCTCAAAAGCGGAAGTGCAGTTGTCGTCGGAACCATTCCGATTTTCGGTGGTGTTAAAATTCTTACGTAGAAGGCCCTTGCTTGATCATATTCAGGGATTTATTCACAGCCGCTGGGGACTAAAAGGTAGAATAGTAATTGGGCAATTGAGGAATCCACGTAATGTATTGGTGAGATTGGTTAAGGAGGATTTTGTTTCGGTGATGGCTAGAGGAAATTCTGAAATTTTAGGTGTGCCTTTTCAGATTTTTCATTGGAATCCAGATTTAGGGAGGAGGAGGATTCTCCTTGGGTTCCAGAGTGGTTGACGTTGCCAAGTTTACCTCTAAATTATTTTTAGGAGTCTATTTTATGGAGTATTGGGGATGGTTTTGGAAAATATTTGAAGAGAGATAATGCTACGGCTTGTGTTACATGGCCTGAGGCGGCTCGTATTTGTGTTGAATTGAATATTTATGGCCCATTATGGTAGTCTTTCTGGTTGGGTCCCTGCAAGGAAACACAAGTCATTTTCAGGAGGTTTTTTATGAAGCGGTGCCAAGCTACTGTGTCTCTTGTCGTAAACAGGGGCATACGGAAGGCAAATGTAAGCGTGGACGAGATCTCAAACAGAAGAAAAGTGTTTCGTTGGATGGGGGAAATAAGAATTCTAGAAAGATGGTTTGGAGGGAGATTAAGAACACAGAGAAGGAAAGAGATCAACTAGTTACGCAAATAGAGACTGGGGAGGGTTCGAGGTCTCAACGTTAGGAGATTTTGGAAAGGATTTAGGCTCGACAAGCAGGGTTTGTTGGATGTGTTAATAAACCTTTATTTCTCTCAGAATTGGGTGTGGCTTATGAACAGTGTGAGGAATCTTTGTGAGGCAGAAGGGAGTGGGGCGTTGCAGACTTTACTAGAGAATTTGCCATTAGATCATTGTTGTTCTAATGTGGTGCCTCTATGCAATCACGATATGGAGAAGGATGGTTTATTGGAGATCGTATTACCAATCCATTCTAGTCCTGGGAAATGGAGTGATATGGCAGATGAGGAGGAAGCAAGTGCCAAAACAAGTCATGTGCAGAGTATGGCAAAGTTTGGGCCAAGAAGCTTGTTACGGATGGTGGATCAAGTGTTAAAGTTTGAGCTTGGTGGTCTGGCTAGAGAAGATTTTTTGTTGAGAATGAATTGATTGAGGATAATTCATTGTCTCGGGCGGCATCTAATGGTGAACAAGAAGGAGAGCTGAATGAATTGGCGGCAAAATTTTTTGACTATAATCCTGACATGAATGTTACGTTGAAAAAGGTAAAGGGGTGAGGAAAGAAAAATCTATTGTTGTTCTAGAGCGTTGTACGCGTTCCAAAAATTTTATTTGAATTTATGTCTTTTCTGATATGGAATTGTAGGGGTATTATTTCGTCAAAATTTAGGCTTCGGCGTATTCAAGGAACATGAGGGTTTTGGGTCACATTCATGTTTCGTCATGTGCACACATGTTTGTTGGATGCATTATTATATTTTTTTATCTCTTGGCTTGTTTGGGTGATTACTTACTGAAATTCACATCTCATGTGGTATTCCTTACCCTATGGTACCGTTTTATCATATTGCAAATTTTGATGCAGATGCTGATGAGTCTAAGGATTTGGCATTGCGGGAGGAGTGATTTAGGATCACTTGCTTGTGTTTAGAAATTGTTTCCCATTTTAAATTATGTATTTGGTATTATTATTTTTTTATGAGATTTGTTTTCCTTTTGTCTATGTATTTGACTTTTTACTTTATTTTCACGGATAAATGTATAAGTTTTGGTTATACTTTTATTTTGGTAGTCTCGGATTTAAAATTCTGGTACTTAGTTGACTTATTTAATTTATCCACTGCATTTTTGTTGTACACTTTCTGCAGATGCACACACTTGGCACTTATTTTCACCGGATTCGTGACCTGTGTTGTCATCATCCCGACATCACGAGTCTCACGTTCTCGTACGTGGGAGTCAGAGCGCCACATCTATATTTGGAAAAACTAACCAAAGTTAGTTGGGATTGGACCTTGTATATGATTAAATGAAATATCTGAAAGTAAAAGGTTGGGAATATAATGACTGGGAAGCTGTAAAATGCATGTAAAAGAGCTAAACTTGTATTGTTTTCTAGAAAACATGTGGGGAAATTTCCTGCCAACTTGTTGTGAGGGAGATGTATTACTTCTACGTCAAACTGGTAGTGAAGGAGTATAGTAGCAATTCTATTGGAATTGTTAGATCACCTTTGAACAACCGAAACCCATTAATTGGAAGCTTGGAATCCATCTTTGAGACAAAGTTTCATCAACTAGTTTGTCGCCATCACTTAATATGACCTGAAGCTTTGAGAGATCAAGAAATGAGGAGAATGTGATTGGGTTCATGAAGTAGTTATGTGATAAATGAAGGTACTCAAAGTGACTTCAAACTAGGTAGAGTGGAGAGATGAATTCTTCAATTAATGTGATTGGAAGAGATATCAAATATTCGAATTTCTATCATGTTTGTCAAACACGAAGGCCATATCCCTTCAAAATTATTATGACAAGGATCTAACTCTCATAGATTCATAAGCTCACACCAGCCTATAAAATGAATTGAGTAATGATTAAGTTCTACGATTAAGAGATTGTTGCTAAGCAATATTTTGCGAAAGGAAGACTTTTTTCTTTGCACGATGGGTAGGCTTCCATTGAGTTTACAGCCTCGCATTGTCAATACATTAAGGGAAGTCATAACTCCAACTTTACAAAGGAAGCTTTTGTCAATGTAGGAACCATCCAAATACAACTCCTTTAGGTTCTTTTGTCTTCCCAACACTAAAATGGCAATGAGTGTTTTAGATATGAAAAATGACTTGTATAGTTTTAAGGTGTGCAAGCTACATACACTCAATTTGGAAAAAAATCGACAAATCTAAAACCTATATGAAGAACAAAACCGACATTTTTTTATGGTAGACCTCTTTTTTTTTTTTTTTTCAAATGGAGTGCGTGTGGCTTGCACAGCCTATAAAATTGTATCTAACATTACTTGATAGATATTCATATACACGAAAATGATTAAATGTGTTAAATAGGATATAGCATGAAGTATTCAATCCTATATATATAGAATATTAGATGGATGTACATTAGGCGATCTAACCTTAGAGACTAATTTCCTGAGATTGGGATATTGATTGGACGATCTAAGAGGTTGTCTCTCAAATATTGTTTATTGAGCAAGTAAATTTGACTAAGGGGTGATAGGAACCTTTCATTGTTGTAATTCAGAGTCATTGGCCACTTCATAGACAACACTCAACATGTACATTTCTGGTCAAGATGAACAGAATCATACCCAATGCAAGTTCTCAGCTTGCAATGTACAATTTTTTTTGGGGGGGGGGGGGAATCCTTGCTACCAAGCAACTTCAATTAAAGTGAATATGATTACCGGCACTATCAATTTGCTTATCCTCGTTAATATATGAGGTTAATTCGAATTACTTCAAGCTAATCAGAATTCTCACAAGTTGAATTTTTGCTTGTGTTATAGGCCACATTCTATTATTAAACTTTTAACTTCTATATCACTTAGAAGGCTACTAAAGTCACACAAATAATTGCACAAATTGAAAGTCTTTTAATTGTTATTATAAGAAATTGTAAAGAGAGATGATGGAATTTTATATTCACACCCACTTAAAAACTAAGTATCTAAGACTTATTTTGAAGTCTTTTGATGAGTGGTTTTCTTAACTCCCCTAAAAGTTAAGTAGGGAAGACTCAGAATTCTAGCTGGGAATTTGTGTTCCTGTTAATGCCAAAATTTGCACCACAGGCCGGAAGGGAGAAAATAATTCTTTTTGGCTGACGATGGTGATTCAAGCTTTGATACGATACTCTTCACTTTCATCCATGAAATAAACAGTAAATAAGCAAATAAAAATAAATAAATAAAGGCACAAATAGTTACATGGTTTGGCGTAATGCCTTCATCTACGGGTTGTTTGGGGGAGAAATCCATTATAATGGGTGATTTTACAATCTCTCATAGCCTCATATGTTTCACAATACAATAGAGAAATTTAGAATTTTAAGAGATTGAAGACGATGCCTCCCTTGAGAGAAGATTCTTTGGAGTCATTATACATAGTGAAGCCTATACGTAGGAAGCTTCTTTGGATTTCTAGAGATCTTCTCCTTATATAGAGGTCTCTTTCCTTCCTTGGAGTGATTGAGTCTTACTTGCCATATGAAGCCCTTTTCTTCTAAAAGTCTAAGTCAACTTATCTTATCTCTTCTTGGCATTATCTATGGGCTAGATTCTTGACTTTATCTCTTCCCTTATTTTTAGCGATGGGTTGAACCCAGTCAATTCTATCCCAATAGTTGCTCGTGATTTTTAAGGTTGATTTTTTCAACAAGAAGGCCTTGAGAATCTTGAAGTCAACAATCTGCAGAAAAAATAAACTTAAAAAATTGGTCTAGGTTTTTCTGATTGTTTTGAGCTAAATAGTGAAGAGCTCAACTTGGAAAGAAAGGCAAGAGATGTGCTTGAACACGTTAGGTGCTAGCACAGAGCTCGGCTTGGATGGGAAATGTACTCAACCGCCCTAGCTACGAGTGCGGAGCTCGGCTTGGAAAAGAAATGTACTTGACCGCATTAGGTGAGAGTGTGGAGCTCTGCTTAGGCAGGCTTAGGCAGGAGATGTACTTGACCACATTGGTTTTAAGCACCGAGCTCAGATTGGGCAGGAGATGTATTTGACCACACTAGGTGTGAGCGTGGAACTTGACTTGAAAATTTAGGCAAGAGATGTACACGACATCACTAGGTCAAAGCACGGAGCTCGGCTTGAGTGGGAGATGAACTTGACCGCATTAGGTGCGAGTGCAGAGCTTGACTTTGAGTTTGTTTATGTGAACATTTCTAATTGGTTGCATGAGACTATTTGTTTTCAGCGAGGAGTGCATGATTGTTTATTTTTTTCTATTTGTTTATAGTAATGGGACTTTTGCACCCTTGGTGTATATTGTTGTTTGATGTTCTAATTTTGGTGTTGACGTTATATTTTTTTGTAGTAACCCGCGCTTAAGTAGTTAGGAAGCCCATCGACCAGCTCAGTTTATCTTAGGCAGTTGTTGAACCCATCAACTCATTTCCAAAGAAAACATGTACATTGTGGAGCACAAAGGCTCATTCTCGTGGGTAACCCGCTGGTGGCGGTTGTGGCGCGAGTTTCGCATAGTCAAGTCCTACGTGCCATATTATCCATCCATAGCAAGTCTAAGGGCTCGACATTTGTTGGTGAGGGTCGCGTAGCTTGAGGTCTTGCGTGCCATATTTTCCATCAACATCAAGTCTGAGGACTCACATTAGTGTAAAGCGTCATGCAGTTTGAGGGCCTGTATGCCCCATTACCCATCCATATTGAGTCTCAAAACTCAACATTAGTGCGCCACATCATGCAGTCTGACGGCCTATGCACCCTATTATCCATCCAGGGTAAGTCTGACGACTCAATATTTGTGGGAGAGGGTCGCCTAGTTTGTGGTCCTGCACACCCTATTATCCATCCATAATGAGTTTAAGGACTCAAAATTAGTGGGCAAGATTCGCTCAGTCTGAAGGCATGTGCGCCCTATTATCCATCCACAGTGAGTCTAAGGACTCGACATTTATGGGTGATAGTCACGTAGTCTGAGGGCCTATGCCTCTTATTATCCATCCACAGCGAGTCTAAGGACTTGACATTGTGGGCAAGGGTCGCGCAATGTAAGGCTTGTGTGCCCTAGTATCCATCCACATCAAGTCTGAGGACTCGACATTAGGGGGTGAAGGTTGAACAGTCTGAGGGCTTGTGCGTCCTATTATCCATCCATAGTGAGTCTGAGGACTTGACATTAGTGGGCGACAGTCGTGCTATCTGAGGGCCCGCGCACCTTATTATCCATCCACATCAAACATTAATGGGAGAGGGTCGCATAGTCTGAGGTCCTACATGCCTTATTATCCATCCACAGCAAGTTTGAGGACTCAAAGTTAGTGGGCGAGGGTCGCGCAGTCTGAGGGCATGTGCACCCTATTATGAATTATCCATCCACAACAAGTCTAAGGACTCAAAATTAATGGGCGAGGGTCGCGTAGTCTGAGGGCATCTGCACCCTATTATGAATTATCCATCCACAACAAGTTTGAGGACTCAAAATTAGTGGGCGAGGGTCGCGTAGTCTGAGGGCATGTGCACCCTATTATGAATTATCCATCCACAGTGAGTCTAAGGACTCAACATTAGTGGGCGAGATGCTCAACTGCATTGTTGTGGCGGGAGATAGGGATTGACTATCCTAAGAGGTTGTTAGTAAAAACCAAATCATTTAGTATGATACGAATTACAAGTTTGCGATTTGTAAACCTAAGCCATTACACTTGAGCATGATGAAGGTCTGGGGTGCTCGCGATATTGAGCAGTCTATTCTAATGCATACAAATTATGAAGCCCGTGTGATGCTTGAGAGGCTTTATAGCCAGTGTTCCATGCCAGGCAAGCAATTTCCCACAATGTATATTCCCGAAGCATGCTGCCCCTGGATTCGCCTGAAACCTTGAAAAGTTTTGTGGGAAAAAAATCTCCAAAAACCAAATTTGTTAGTAAAAATGAAATTTAAATAGTAAGTGAGGAAGTTACCCCTAGCCATTTGGCTCCATGCCACTTGCTTGGCAGATTTCATGTCCGGCTCTTTCTCTAGTGGCTAATTGGTTTCTCATTACCACAAACTGCTGATTTTATTTGTTTACTATATATCGGTCGGGATGCTACTCGCCGCATGAGAGGTTGGCCACCTTGCATGGTTTGGTGCAACATTGTTTGCCATGGAGGCCGTGAGATGTATTGCAGTGAATGAAGTACTACACTAGGCAAGCAAGAAGCTATCATGTGAGCTATTCAGGGTTGGTGGACTTGCTTCCTGTCACTAGGGGGAGCAACTGTGGATGTGTAAATGGGGAGGTAGTAAGTTTTCACTAAAGAAGTGAGCCACAGTGGACTAGTAAAGGAATTTTTCCACTATATAATTAATCTTCGGCGGGCATGGGAGCTTGCCCACCACACATTTGGTGAGACGAGAGATGATTCACTGCCCACCACAGACATGCCTATAAAGGACCATTGCCCACCATAAGGGTGGCAAGCTGGGCCAGCCCATGTATGCTCACCCGTGGCTCAATGGAAACTTCGGTGGCGAGCAAAGCTCCAGTGGTCGAGAGCCACCCTGCTGGTGATAGAGAGCACTGGAGGATCCAGCATGGAGGTGGTCATCAGGAGGCCACGTTCATGGGGATGGCGGGCTATTCATTTAAGGGCTGGGCAAGCACTTGTTGGGCTGAGAAGGTACCCCATCACGGCCGGGGAGCTTCCTGTGGCCGAGGTGGCCCATGGCTGAGAAGTTGTGGTGGTGAGGGGTTTCCTCCACCCTTGAAGTGAGTGGTCCGGAGCAAGGAATGTAGCCATGAACGTCCCACAGGAGACAGAAATCACCGATAGTCTTAGTGGAGGTTGGTGGTGGGCCCACCAACTTATGGGCATCGTTGGAGTAAGGACTTCGTGCTCGTATGGTGACATCTCACTGTGCAACCCTCGCATGGCCCTCGAGGGTAGAGTCATCCCACTGGTGGCTATCATTGGCACTCTTACCAGTCCCACGATCGGTGGGTGAAGGAGCATCGTTCGCATGTATGCCCCATGCACACAGCTCGTGGGGCAGGCGCCACCCCTGTGGCCCGGACAACTTCCACGGTGACAGAAGTTTCCAGTAGTCCACTTGGTGGCCACCAATGGTTGTTCCTAGCCCACAATGGTTAGGCGCCTACTTCGTGGGTGCTGGACGATAGCATGCACCTGTTGCATGAGGGTCTTTCTAGGTGAGAGCCACCCCAGAGGAGACAGAAGGCACTGGCAACCACCACGAGGGGCCCGTGCTTGGTCATATGGGTCTTAAAGGTCTCCGCATGCATGAGTTGGTCTTTAGACCTATCATACATCTTCATTTGGGCGACTCAAAACTTTGGAGGCAATGGGGCAACCATCACCTCTGCACTTTAGCGTAAATCTATGCTAGTGAGCAGTGTTCTTCCTCTTTTAGGCTACCTTTTACTGAAGAAGATTCTCCACTTTGTCTACATCTTCCTCACATGCTCCTCCATTTCTGTGAACCTCCCTTCCATGCTTGTCGATGATGATTCTTGTCCGCAAGTTGTTTGTGAATGTGTTGTAGCTGACATACAAAGGATACATTATTTTAAACCAAGATCCCATAGACAATGCCACTATTGAAGAAGTCATACATTGGTTATTGGGCTCAACAACATGCAGCACAAATAGGGTGGTGGCTCGGGGTTATGGGTAACCTACGATGCCTAAGTCAGGGTTGTTCTATCTTTCTAGAGAATCTCAATGAACAAGAGAACATGATGGTAGTCTTGACCTGAATGTTGGCTTTTATACTAAGTCATGGTGGTCCCCCATAGCCCATGTCAGAGAGGTAGGGGTTACGTCCCTATAGGGACATATGCCAATGTGTGCGCTTGTCTTAAGACAGCATGGCCCTATCATTGGATGCATGTGAAGGGCAGTGTCAGGAATATCGGTGCCCCATTACCTTAAATATGTCTCTCTCCAGGCCTGAGCCTTAGGTTTCTTCTTGCCTACACCCAAGGCCTTTTATCTTTTACACAGCCCGTGAAGGGAGCTTAAAGGGGTTGATGTGTGGAGGGCATTGGTATAGACTCGGTCAAGCCTAAGTGGGACATAAGCATCTCTCTTAATCGGGCCAAGTCTAACAGGGGATTTTATTTCCTCCCCAAAGTGGCTATGTCGTCGTTGGTCTTTGATGACTTGTTTGAATATGTGTTTGATATTTGTTTTGCTACATTTTGAGCTTTTCTGACTTGAAGTTTTATATTCTGATGTTTATGCATCATGAATAATGACTTTTTAATAACTATCTGGATACAGAAACTGTTTTATCTCATTTCATCTCATCTCATCATTACAATTTTTCTAAATTCCTAAACAAAATATAATAAACAATTCAACTTTTCCAAATCTCAAAACAATAATAATATTAAAAAATAATATTCTAACAATATTTTATTCAACTTTCAACTTTCATCTAAAACCATCTCATTTCATCTCACTATCCAAATGGGGTCGTAATATGGCCACAAATTCTTGCAAATGATCAAACTTTGAGTTTTTATTTAAAATAAACAACATTTTAAAAACATAGCAAATAAAACATGTGTTTATCTTAAATATATAATAAAAAAAGGAAGGGACCCCCTTGTCGAATCTCAGGGTTGTCCCTTTTGGTTGTATTTCCATTTTAAAAGAAATACAACAGCTTCTTGTGTTACCTTATCTTATCGGGTACACTTTGCTACCTTCTTTTGTTAAATTAGTTGTTGGAAAATCCAGCCAATAGCCTGCATAGAATTCCTTTCAGAAGTTTGATTTATAGGGCCAATTGTCAAGGCCAGTCTTATCAAGTGACAGTGAAAGTGTTTTTGCATGAAGACAGGCAATATTATGTGTGTTAATTTGTACATTTGCAAGTCGATGGAACTGTTGGGATAGAATTGATCGAGTCTAGCCCATCGCTAAAAATAAGAGAAGAGATAAAATCAAGAATATAGTCAAGAGATAAAGCCAAGAAGAGATAAGTTAAGTTAACTCAAACTTCTAGAAGAAAAGAGTTTCATATGGCAAGTAGGACTCAATCATTCTAAGGAAGGAAATGAACCTCTATATGAGGAGATATCTACAAATCTAGACAAGCTTTATATGAGGAGATATCTACAAATTTGGTTAGGAAAGTTGTTACAAGTGTAGCAGAGAGATAACAAATTATAGAAAGCTAAGTACTAGGTCCGCCAGAAGGTGGAGTTGGGTAAGGATTGTCGAAGGTTTGAACATCCGCACATCTAAATGCCTCAAGTCAGTGCGGAGATGGGCTAACAAATGTGATCTAAGTTGAAGCACGCCAGCCCTATACCCATAACAAAAAGCACAATCCCTAACGCCACGCACCGATGCCAGTTGAGGATGAAGGCGGACAAGTTCCTCTCTCGCAGCTACGATGTCAGACTCTAACGTCTTCACTAGCTATGTCTTTTCCTTTAGTCATTTTTCCTTATTAATGAGCGTCTCAATAAGCTTCCTCTATTGTTCTTCTGTGTCGGTGTGAACTTTCTTGTACTCCTCGTGTCGTTTGGTCAACTCTTTTAGAGCACCGCACGC
Organism: Cyclocarya paliurus; assembly: GCA_029856935.1. Taxonomy (NCBI): domain Eukaryota; kingdom Viridiplantae; phylum Streptophyta; class Magnoliopsida; order Fagales; family Juglandaceae; genus Cyclocarya; species Cyclocarya paliurus. The sequence goes on from CM056947.1 coordinate 23,062,814, forward strand.
CTCAAAAAGGTCAAGATTATCTAGTCACTTACCCTCCTCTGAGGCCACCAATTGCTCCCTGAGTTCAGTGCAATGCCGCTGAGAACTAGATAACTCTGGGTGCACAGTTCAAAGCAAGCACGACCTTGCTCCGACTCTAGCTCCCCCCAAGTAAGGGAAAGCTAGGCTCTAGTAGAATCATGCTTTGACTCCAACAGTCCTAATGAGAAGTAGTGTCGGAGCCTCACCTCTGTGGCGCGACGGAGTTCATCACGAAGGTTAAAAACCTCATCATGAAGAATGTCCAAGTCACCTACTAGAGAGTGTGCATAGCCATCCGCTTGCTCAAATAGGATCTCCAACTCCGCCCTCTCACCTTTCCATCTCTCAAATTCTTTCTTGGCATAATTGGCATGATCCAGTCCACAAATTCATCGACACCCTAAAAAGATAAAACCCAAGAATGTTAAACAATCATCTTGGAAAAATGGCAGAGAGAAATGAGAGAAGTAGAGTCGAAATTACCCCAAAAAGAAAATTCATTAGCCGATTAGCCATGTTGTTGATAGCCTCATCTTTAGCAGGACCAGAGGAGGTGGAAGTACCTCCCTATACCTCTTCATCATACCTCACCTTAGACCTACAGTAAGTACCATGGGGAAAAGCCTCAAGAGGCACCCCCTTTGAGTCTACTCCAATCTCAAGGGCCTTAGCCAAATCTCCCATCGGGAAGACATTGTGGGTATAAGCAAGTTCAACCTCCCCATGATTGATGTCCTCACTCGCGAGACCACCCAAAAGAACACCTTACTCTAAGGGGGAAGACCCGGCGTCATCTCCAAAAAAGGAAGGAGAGGGAGAGGGAGAGGGAATAGAATTGTGGTTGCCACCAACCCCCAGTTCAAGTGGAGGGGTCTCTCCTCCAGAGATGGTAGTAGGCAAAGAGTGGGGTGTTGAACCTTTGCCTTCACTTTCTTCCTTAAGTTCTTCACAAACAAGAACGTTGATGCCTTTCTCGCTACCTAGAATCCATGGTCGCCTAAGGCACCATCTCCACTACCCTGACTTCCCTCAAGGGCAGCCTGGTCAGCAAGACTCAATAACAAGGTGGCATTTATATCAACGTTGACCTCATCGCCTTCCCTAAGCAAATCAGAGGCTCTGAATGTAGGGAATTTGAAGGTGGGGCTAGACTCCGAATAAAAGTGTTGGGAGGGAAGATCAAATTCAAACACGGTCGCCAGGTCAGAAGGGGCTTGACCCATCAAACCCTTGATGTCATCAGACCTGGGAAAGGCGCGCCTGCAGGTAAGCGATGGGGGGCAGAAGGAGAAGTACCTTGAGGTCGAATAGACACGAGGGAGGCACCGTCGTCTGTGCGTGCAGCCCCTCTCTTTGCTACGAGAAAAGGTGTATCTGAAATAGTCTGGCGGGAATGTTTCCTCAAAGCTTTTGGAGTAGACTTTGAAGGAGACTTTGTGAAGTGAGATGGCGCCATGACCTTGCTTAGGAAAAGGAAGCCTTTGACCTTTGAGTGGTCAGGCATCACCAAGAAATGACCAATATTTGCGAGCGTCAAGAGATACTCAGTCCAAAAGTCATCTTCATGTTCACTTGCCCTGGCGGCAACCATGTTGACATGGGATTGTTCCCATTCGGATAGGGGTTCTAAAGATGCCATTAGGCCTTTGTCGTCAGGAATTTTACCCCAGGTAGCCCTAATTGGAAATTCCCGACGCATAGCCTCTAAGTTGGGAAATTCCCCACCGGTGCCTAAGACGAAGAAAAACATTCTCATCCATTGTTTGGCATTTGAGTGACCACTTTCAAAGTGGCCTAACCACTATTTCCTAATTTGAAAGCTACAAATGTTACCCAGAGAGCTTCTCAAAGAATAAAACACCAAGAACTCTCGAGCAGTTAAATTTGGGTATTCTTCCCTAGCATGTTCCAAAACTAAGTGAAACCCAATACAAGAACAAAGAAGAACCCGCCATGCATGAGAATGAAGTTGTGTAGGAGCTAGCCTAAGAAGATCAAGAACGTCATGTATTGGACAACAGAAAGGAAATAAAAAACCATGGGTTAGGGCACAGACGAGAAGGGCAACCTTCTAGGGGAACCTTTGTTTGTTGACACATCTGCGGCGAAGGAGTTCTAGGAGTATGGAGTTTGGGATCCTGTATGTGTTGCATAGATTTGACAAGTCTCTAGCAATGTGGGTGGAGCACCACTCGAAACCTTTGAAGTATGGAATGTCTTTAGCGGATGAAGATTTCAGGACAACAGGGGCTCGGGATGTATTTCATTGTACCATGAGGGTAGCAAAGAAACAGAGGGAAAGGGAAAATGTTAAAGATTGGGGTCGCAAGTAAAGAAGTTGAAACAATAGGGTTTCAAGAACGTAAAGAAGAAAGGAAGAAATTGGAAGGAAGATAAAGAACAAGAAAGAGTAGCAAAATGAAGATAATAAATATAAATCATCATAAGCGATTGGTTGTCCCAAATTGCTAGCGAGGTGGTCTAGGGTCTCAAGTGTCCTTAACTGAGTGAAGCAAGATATTTATAATTCTTTCATCATGAATTCCCCATGCTTACATGCAAGAGGAATTTGCGGAATAATTGGAGGAGTTAATCTTGGTCTAGCCTAAACTGAGGGCCTTGACCCATAAAGGGTTCAAAGGAGTCATGTGACTTAACGAACACCTAGCCACCGACCTATTAGGAGGGGGTGAATCTCACGTTATAGATATAGACCATGTGTGATTAGGTGATTCCGATACATTAGGAATAAATCTTATAATGGGTCGGCATAGTTCAAAGTTAACCAGTTTATGGTATTCATCCTATATTCTCCATGCCTATATATTCGAGCAACAGTTAACCTTCGATCTCTCTGATTTTTTGCATTCTTGAATTATTACTTCTCATTACTGATTTGAGTATCGGAGAGGTCATAGACACACCATGCCACCCACTCAACAACTTGCAGGTGAGTGATCATGACTGGCGGTGGGACACGTCCTTTACACCTATATATATATGTATAATTATAAGGTAAAGAGCATGGACAAGCAATACCTATATATTTCTAAGAAATAGCTATCAAATTTATTTCCAAAAAAAATAATTTTTTTGGAAAATGCTACTTGAATTGATAAAAGTGTTCAATTGAATTTTTTATTTTTATTTTATTTTTACTTAAGGATTAAGGATTTGACTATTATAAGTGAATTGGTATTTTTTTATTTTTTAAAAATATTTAAAGATATATAAAACATGATTGAAATAAAAGGGAAAAAATAAAAAATAAAAGTTCATTTACACTTATCGGTCAAACTTCATTGGTTCATCATCGGTCTGGGTAGCATTAACCTATTTCTATAGTAATGGGAATACAAATTAATTAGGAAGTGACGTCAGTTAACTACAAGAAAAATGGACTTTTGCGACCAATTTATTGCAACCAACAGACTGAATTAGTTGCAAATACAATTAATTAATTAATTGATCATTGAGAAAATATTTCTAGAGTTATGGATCAAAACATTACCAAGGAGCTGCTGAATTACTAGGAAGTAAGAGAATAGATAACTAGGTTGTCCCTAATTTGTGGAGTTAAGATAGTTATTAACAGCCATACATATGCAAGGACGGGTTCATGTTCAAATGATCATATCCATGAATCCGTTGGCAGGCCTGTTCAAATCATATATATCCGCCAACTATGCTGCCTTAATAATTTGCAACTGTCAAGAATATTCCCTGAATAGCAACTTCATCATTTCCTTAATTCCCTATATATAATCAATTCCCTCCGGGTCAATTTCTATTCATTAATCCAACTTGCCTTCCACTTTTCTCGCCCTTTTCTTGTCACATTCTGACAATATTCTTAACAACTTTTGTTCCTGAACCTGCCTGCAGAGCTTTTGCATTTTTCTCTTTCTTCTAATCTTCCTTTTTGTTTCCTCTCACAACTGCAAGATGAGAAAAGGGGCGTTAGTTCCATTTCCTTTCTGGGTGGTGGTCATTATATGTTGCATGCAACTTCAAGCTGGCGATGGGAAAGTACGACGTCAAGTACCTTGTTATTTCATTTTTGGAGACTCACTTGCAGATAATGGCAATAATAACTTGCTTTCAACAACAGCTAAAGTTAATTACCGACCGTATGGCATTGACTTTCCTAGTGGACCAACTGGAAGGTTCAGCAATGGCCGAACCACCGTTGATATAATAGGTTTTACCCCATTTCTCTCACCATCGATCTAGTCGTCACTTTCTTTGTTTCTTTTGTTTAGTTTCATTTATGTATAATTAATCCATGTGTTTATTTGTTGCCAAAAGTGTTTCAATCCATGAGAATTGCGCTTTCTTTAAATTTATGCCTCGCTTTTCAAAATATATGTATTGATATTTTTTTTCTATGTATTTTCTCACAACAGCTGAACTTTTGGGATTCAATAACTATATTCCACCCTTCGCAAATGCTAAGGGAAAAAAGATCCTTACTGGGGTGAATTATGCATCTGGATCCGCAGGGATTCTTAATGAAACTGGGCAACACTTGGTAATTAATCCACTAACTTTCAATACTTGCATGTGTTCGTAAACTTTTCATGGGGATCCATATATATATGGATGATGATCCAGTTCATGATGCATACGTGTGTATAATTTCTCCTTGTATGCATGCAGGGTGTTCACATAAGCATGGATAGACAGTTGAAGAACCACCAAATTACCATTTCACGCATTGCTAAAATTTTAGGAACTAATAAGTCAAAAACTGCAAAATACCTAAACAAGTGTTTATATTCAGTTGGGATGGGGAGTAATGATTTCATTAACAACTACTTCCAGCCCAAACATTATCCGACAAGCCGTCGATATAATCCAGAACAATACGCAAAAGTTCTTGCGGTACAATATTTTAAACAAATAAAGGTATGTAAGTACGTAGTAGTACTACTGCTGCATGCATGGCTTTAATCTATCCTTTTCACGTCCATGTCATTATCACCGATACATTTCCCTCCCTCAATCCTCGCCTTTGTTCCAGACTTTGTACAGTTATGGAGCAAGGAAGATTGCATTGTTTGGAGTTGGACTCATTGGCTGTGCTCCGAACTCCTTGTCTTTGCATGGCGCCACAAATGGCTCGACGTGCGTAGATGCAATGAACATTGCAGCCCAAATATTTAATGAGGAGCTGAAATTAATTGTCAATCGTCTGAATAAAACCAAAACTGATGCAGATTTTGTATATATGGATGGGATGGGGCACGCTGCTGAAGCATTATCTTCTGGTAGGGTTCCATGCATGCACTCACGACTACTTAATTTATTACGTGGTTTCCGTTCTCCTTTTTCGGCAATCAATATCCTTTTCGGACATAATAATGCGTGCTATGCTATGCTATTTTGACATATATTTCAGGTTTCAAGGTTTTAGATGCTGGGTGTTGTCAAGTAGGAAGTTCTGGACAATGCATTCCTTACAAAACTCCTTGCCAGAATCGGTCTGAATACGTGTTTTGGGACGCTTTTCATCCTACCGAAGCTGTAAATCGAATTACTGCCAGATTATCATACAATGTTTTGTTCCCATCTAAGACTGATCTTCATCGAGATCATCGTGATCATGGTAGTCACCCAATTGAACTTTAGGCATAGAGCTCTACATTTTTCTTTCTATACAGGAATATTTTATATTTTAAGATCAGGTTATTGAGATAAAAATGAATCTGTACCTATTGTTGCTGTCGATGTTGTGCATGGAATTTCTCAAAATCTTTCGATCAACTTCAGGACATTAATTCGGGCTTATCGACCCAAATTATCGGGTAATTGAGATTGTAGATATAGGCCGGATATGAGTGCTGTCTTATTATTGGAGATAATATTTCATACATATCATAGCTGTCAAACAAAACAAGCTGCACAAAGTAACATTTAAGATCATTTATGTTGGTTCTGCCAATTCCTACGTTTCACAATTGTTGAACATCGTAATTATAATGTACGTGAAGAATCTAGATCGAATATCTCTCTTTGCCCTACAAAATGTATATATTTCACAAGTCTTAAGACCGACTAGCGCACTCGATCGCATGATCTCTCTCTTGTGAGGCATGATTAACCTTAATTTCCTATCCAATCTGACCTATCTGGAGAGCGATCCCAGTTCGCAACAGATCGAGAACAAGATCATATCATGTGATAACTTATAAGACGACCAACCCTACTCTAGCAACGAATTTACACTTGCATTGACAAATGAAGTATGTAAAAACGAGGAAAGGGTGCCTTTGGTGTGGCTTAAGTTAGTGGTTAGTTCAAGAGAATATGGATGATCTTTACTTGAGTAATATATATATATAGATATATAAATGATTCTTCTGTATATGGTTTAGGTTGCATGTGTTTCCCTCCATGTCCAAGGTACAACGACTATGCATGTCGGATTGGTGAGCATTGCTTGACAATTAATTAAGAGGTGGAGTTTGTTGTAGATTCTCATGCTTCGGACAATAATGTTCACATTCCACTTGAGATGGGATAGTACTTCATTCGCAGTGTAATATATATACATATACATAAATATATATATATATATATATATATATATATATATATTATATATATTGGATGCTTTTATAATCAATCTAATTACTTTAAGCACACACCCTAAAATATATCATATATTTTACACTACATGGAATGGGTACTATTTTTAATTCTCATACAAGTGTGAAATAAATGTGTATAATAAGGACAATTATATAGTGGGTAGGGGTGTAAAGAAAAACCAAAAAATCGACCAAACCAAAACGAACAGCTGGTTCGGTTTGGTTCTCAACTGGTTTGATCGGTTTTGGTTCTTAGAAAATCGGTTCAGTCCCAATTTTTGTGTTATGAACACCGATTTGAACCAAACTAAAGCGAAATATATATATTAAGATATATTATATATTAAGATATTATAAAATTAGTATAACATGAAATTTTAATCTTATTATTTATATTTTCTTGATATAAATGTAGTTTAGACATGAATATGAATAATAAGTAATTAATATGTTATTATTTATCCTTATATGTTAAGTTACATACTTACATATATAAGATGGTATAAGTATAATAATACACTTTGATGTATATGTATATATATATATATCAAGGATTTGATAAGTACATAATACATTTATACAAACTTTTTATATAATGTTTTTCATTTGGGTCAAAAAATTTAACTAAGCCAACAAAAAAGTCCAAAACCTAATCACACTGATAAAACCAAACCAAACCAAACTGAACTAGCTGGTTTGTTTGGTTCTTAACTAGTTCGATCAGTTTTGGTTCTAAAAATATCAGTTCAATCCCAATTATTACATATGTTTTGAACACCGATTTGAACCAAACTGAAGCAAAATCCGAGATACATAAGCGTACTTTTAAACATGAATATGAATATTAAGTAATTAATATTTTTTTTTTTTTTGACATCAAAATCAACATTTGCATTCATCATAGAAGATGACCTTTAGCCATTACAATTGTCTTTATACAATCAACATCAATTAATTCATACTCCACATTTACAGCCTGTTGTGACAATTGGTGAGCAGCACCATTAAGTTCCCTCTTGACATGTGGAGTCTGCCATGTAGTCTAAGCCATTAGTTGCTGCATATCTGAAACAAAACAATGAAGCTTTTCTGCAATTTGTTCCCTTAGGCCAGTCATTGCTTGCACCACTTGACATGAGTCCCCTTCAAAAAGCACAAAATTCAAACCCAGCTCTTTACAAAAATTGGTAGAATTATTAGGCCCTTAGCCTCTGTAATAGCTGGATCAACACAAGAAAACTTTCATTGCATTAAACTGGCAAGAACAAAACCCTCATCATCTCTAATGATGACACCAATTGTAACATCTGGGTCCAGTGCCAAGTTGTTTTCAAAAATAATTTGGATTTTTATGTGAGAAAAGCCCATTTGAGTTTTCAAATAGTTTTTTTAAATAGACTAGGGGCCTAAAATCTTTGTTTTGGTGTATTATGATTTTTTTGTGGGTTGGATATTTAGGTTAAAAAAAATCTTTTTATGCGCGAGATAATTTTTAAACAAGTTGGATTTTTTTTTATTTGTGTGGAGGTCCAAAATTCAAGGAAGAGCCTTTTATAGATTTCTTTCACTATTCAAACCACGGGCCCAAATATTTAAAAATGTGCCCTAGCTGATCGCCCAAAGGCCTAAACCTTGCACCAAAACCCAATCCCATGAGAATCATTTTCCAGACTCCATAGTCCACACCATGCACATCCCCCCTTCCTTTTTGTTCTCATCTAGGGTTTTCAATCACCTCTGTAAATACACATATTCCTCTCAAAGAAGTTGCTATTAGGCATTGCCCAAAGGTTAGTCTACCACACCTCTGTAAGCCATGGTGATCACCTCCGCAAGCCCAATGCCCCCACTCACACAACCCGTAGCCCCTCTGCTTGGCCACCTTGGGACCTAGCCAAACCACCCAACTCAAGACTTGTGAATCCCTTTTTTTTTTTGTTTCCCGAAACAAAGCACCCACCCCTCATTCTCCCCCACCATAAGCAATGCAAACCCACCACCTAGTCAGTCACGGCCCCAACCTGCTCAGCTATTTGACACCACCTCTATTTTTGCATCACCGAGCAGTAGTAGTTACAGAACAACCCAAGCCACCGACAGCACCTCCATGTCACTCTCTCTCAGCTTAGACTCTATCTCCCTCATGTTTTACTCTCTCACCATATTACTCTTTTTCTCTCCCACTCAATGCCCCGCCAACACCCTCACAACCACCGTCCACTGCCCAGCTCACCACTCGTCATGCTCCCCATCTCTTGGTGAGCCTCCACCACGTGAACTGTTGTTTCAAAAACATGTTTTCCTATAATAGGGTTTTACAGAAGTTTAGTCTGAGTTGGTCATGCATAATATATTTATATAGTGAAATTACTTGGTTACCCCTTTGAATTACCACCATACTAATCTGCTTTTAAACTTTTAACATGTAATAGTGGACTCTATTTTATTTACGTTTACAGTATTTTAAATGGTTTTTAAAGTGAAGATTTCTTTAAAAAGTAAATGATCTGGTGTAGGTTTATTTCCCTGCAAACAAAGAAGAAGAAAAGAAAGCCTGACTCAGTTAATTTTATGATATTACAAGTTTACCCTTTAAGTACAAACCAAATCATAAGGTGGTTTGAGTTTATATTTTTTTTTTTTTTTTTTTTTTGGTTGGGTTGATTTTACAATGGGTTTCAATATGATTACAGGTAATTTTTATTTTAATGTTATGAGAGTTTCATCTTATTTTATATTAGTCAAAATGTTTCTTAAGTGTTTTAAACTTGTTATTTCTTTCAAAAGAATAATCGATAACGTTGTATTTTTATTTTAATATAGTTTATTATATTGTTGCTGTATAATTTAAAATATTTTGGTATAATTATATTTATCTAGTAATATATTTTTTTAGTTACACTTCAATAGTAAATAAGTTAGATTTTAGTCGAGGTTATTAAATGGACATTAATGACTTTAGAAAGTGATGATATATTTTAGGATTATGAGAATTTTAGGTTTTGAGAAATTAAAATAGGTTATTTTAGAAGTTTAGGCTTAAATATCGAAATATGTAATTGATTGGAAATTTACGAGAATTACGTGATTATTTTATAGGTGATGATTTATAGTTGACTCGACATTTTGAGAAAAATTATGAAAAACTAAGAAATACAGGTAAGCGGGGGTTCCTATGCTAGCCTTTGCATAAAATAAAAATGAACTGAAGTTGATTTATGAAAATGTGCATTATATGTTTTGAAAAGAAATGTGAAAATAATCTTAGTTATTTGTTTGTCATTACTCATTGAACTCTGATGAAAGAGAAAATATTTTTTTCATAACTGGTGTAGACATAAGCTTATTTTTTACATTCTACTTCTGACCTATGCAAAAAGAACGAACATGAAAATTTGTGTATGATTATGTAAATATGCTTTGGATGTGCTTTGATTATGAAGATGATATGATTTTGTTCAGTACTCTGTTTGGATAAGATGTGATTTATGAAAATCCTTGGCATGACTCTCTGATTCTGACTTTGATTCTGTTTTCGCTCTATTCAGTTACAGTCCTGCCACGGGTAATAATAGTGCCATAAGGGGAAACCACGGGTTATAATAGTGGATACGAACTAACCATGGGTTATAATAGTGGATATAGCCCAACCATGAGTTATAATAGTGGATACGACCCAACAACGGGTAATAATAGTGGATACAGCCTAACTACAGGTTATAACAGTGGATACGGCCCAACCACGGGTAATAATAGTGGATACGGCCCAACCACAGGTTATAATAGTGGATATGGCCCTACCACAGGTTATAGTAGTGGTCTCTATTTTGAGTACACATCTTGGTGCCAGAGTGATTTATGTTATGCTTGACAATCCGCAGATGCACAACCCTACCATGGGGGTTATACATGGCCTTTGTTTTAATATGATGTTCTGATGATGATCATTTATGCTATGCCAAAGGATATGTTTGAAATGAAATTATTTCTGAATCTTTTCTCTTATATTTTGATAACATGTTCTGCTTCCGCACTCTAAAAATGGAAATATTTTGTTTTGCATTTTGATCTCTATAAATGCTTATGTTTACACACTAGTATATGTTCTTTCCTTACAGAGTTGTTGATAACTCACCTTTTATCTCTAAATATTTTTCATATGATTTTGAATAATTCAGCTAAGGATCAGGATTATGAAGCATGGGTGAAGTGATTATTTAAGCATAGTGGATTACTCATAAGAAGATTTTTGAGAATTGGCTGATTTTATTAAGAGATTTTGTAGTATTCTAATGACTTTATATTTTGAAATCTATAAATATGTTGATAAAATGTGAGTTTTAAGTTACAGGGAGTAACTCTCCGACCCCTGCAAGAACAGGGCGTTACACCAATGCCAATCTTATTACATTCATTTCTAATTGTCACATCCCAATTAATTTTAATCCAACGTGGTGGAGGAGTTTCCCAACGAATTGCTGTCTATTGATGGGGAATTCTAGTCACTAATTGTTGATGCATTGCAGTTTGAAAGTTCTCATAAGCCGTGACAGCTTGCTGATAAACCATAGCTAGTGCCTGGAAAGAACCATCATGTATAAGAGTATTTCTTCTGAACCAAATGAACCTGGTCAATATAGCAAAGAACACCAAATCCAATCCTGATAGTCAATTTGACAGTTGCTCAAAAATAGTAAAAAAGTCAGTTGTTGTAATTGAGGCCTTTTGTATTGATCTGGAACCTAGCAACCACACGTTCCTTGCTGAAGGGTCTGTCCATAGATGGCCAGGTGTCTCATCTTCATTTAAACAAATAGGGCAAATAGATTCAGAGATGACTTTTCTTTTCTGTCAATTCACTCTAGTAGGCAGAACATCAATGCATGCAGGACACATGAACATCTTCACTCCATTTGATGTTTGTAGAGACCATAACCTCTTCCAGATCTTCTCATCTACCCCTTGATTAGAAGATATACCAACTAACCATGTTAAGAGTTGCCTATGCAGATGGTAAGCACTCTTAATAAAAAAATGCCCAACTGTAGTCCCCACTCACTCAAAAATGAGCAGCACAAAGGCTATCCCAAGTACAAGAGCGTGTCGTGTAATAATTAGGAATAAATTCCTAAATCGTTTCCTCAGGGAAAGTGCTTAAAAATCAAACTCGTGTAAAATGGTGAAAATAATTACAATGAGAGAATAAAAGTGATGATATGTACAATGAATGTGGGAGTGCAATGGAAATGAAAATTTACTAGTCATGAACTAGATTCATGTTTGTTGGTTTTGAGTGGATGATGAAAAGTAAGAAATTAAAATGCAAGATAGTAAATTAAAATTGCTGAAAATTAAATCACTAAAATGTAAAGGAACAATAAAATTAAATGATATAAAAGTAAATTGTAAAAATTAAAGGTGCAGGAAAATTAAATGATAGTAATTTAAATTGTAGAAAATTAAAAGTGCGAGAAAATTAAATGACAGTAATTTAAGTTGCAAGAAATTAAAATTGTGAGAAAATTAAATGACATTAATTTAAATTGCAAGAAATTAAAAGTACAAGAAAATTAAATGACATAAATTCGAAATTAAATAAAAATAGGAATTGTAAGGAATAAACTTGATATTTGAAAATGGAGACTGCGTTCTCCAATCCAAAAATCTGAACTTTCAATTAAAATAAACTCTCAAAAATGGACTCTCAACATTTATCAAAGATGACTGAAAATTTACTCACTAAACAAACTCAAAACTGGAAATGAAAACTTACACAAATAAAGTTTACTAGCCATAAACTAAAACTGACTAAAATTGATTTTTTTGAAACTGAAGATTGAATTACACGAAACTAATAAAAACTGACTACAAACTACTCCTCCCTCATTAACTCCAACTCCACAGCTTTATATAGGCTCACGAAAAGGTTGCTTTGGTATCAGTCTTCAAGTCCGGACGAGATGGATAGCTCATGTTGTTGCTTTTCGATGTCCACTTCCCGTTCTTTTGTCACCCATGAATGTTGCCTCATTTTATTTTATTTCCCTTTGTCGGCCTTTCTTTTCTTTTCTTCTTCATTCCTTTTGCCCAGTGTTTCTCCGAGTTTGTGTCTTGAATGTGCGTCCAGACCGAAAAGGAACAACTAAGTATATTTTTGTTTTAGCTTTTCGTTCAGCCCATGTGCAAATCACAACTTGCATTTTATTTTTTCTTTCTTCTCTCTTTCTTCGTTTCCTCTCCTTTCTTTTCTTTTTCTTCATCCCATTGCTGCATCTTCTTCCTGTCCGAAGCTAAACGTGTGGGTGGAAGTGTTGCTGCCACTGTGCGAGGCTGAGCAGAGGTGCAGAAGAGTTCAAGCAGAGGCTTTTCGGTGATGGCATTGTGGAAGGTTGAAGGAGGGCTCAAGGTGGCTGGGCATGGCATTGAGGAGCTGCGTGCATGTCGTGTTGTGAAGTAGAGGCCGTAGGTTGAAGACGTGGATCAAGGTGGGGCTGCTGGACGTGAGGCTTCGGGACAAGGAAAGGCGGTTCATGGCCGTGCTCATGGTGTTTCTGTGGACGTGTAGAGTGTATAGGATGGCTCACAGTGGTAGCTGAAGTGATGCACTGTGCAGGTGGTCGAAGGTTGAAAATGACGCGAACAGCATGTCGTTTTTGTCTATTGACAAAACGACATGTCATTTAGGCGATTTACGTTTTATCTTCCTGTGGAAAACGACAAGTCATTTTTCTGTGGAGGAAAAATGACATGTCGTTTGGGACCTGTAAAAAAAATAAAAGTAAAACAAAATAAATAATATATAATATATAATCAAAGAGAAAAAATAAAATTAGACAAATAAAATAAAATAAATAAATAATTACAAATAAAATAAAACTAGACTAAATATTAAAAATGTGTTGTGCATGGAGAAAATATTACAAAATTAAATCGCAAGTTATAAAATTAAGCATAAACTATGCTTTTAATCAATTTAAATCACAACTTGGATTTATGCCTCTTAATCAATTTTTCTATCTAAAACCAATAATTAAACAATTAAACAATTAAAAATATATTGATTTTAGATGTATAAAAAATGCAATAATGCAGCTCAATCAGTCCTCCTTCATATCAATTTATCTGCAATAGGCATGCTCCCAATGGGTATCTTCAATATTTCTTTAATATCACTCTCATTAAAAATAGTATGAACTAGTTCCAAGTTCCACCAACGTGTGTTAGAATCAATTAATTCAACAACCCTAGAATCCTCATTGAGTACATATAGAGGAGACTAAATTTTGCAAGAATAGTCCCTATTAATCCATCTGTCTCTCCAAATTCTAATTTGTGAGCCCTCCCCAACTTTCCACATAATACCTTCACTCAACAAAGGAATAGACTAGAAGATGCTCCTCCATATGTATGAGGGTCTAAGGCCTAAGTCAGCTTGAAATAAATTCTGATGTGGGAAATATTTGGCTTTAAAAATCCTGCTGGATAAGGAATTAGGATATATAATGAGTCCCCATGCTTGCTTGGCTAGAAGAGCAAGATTAAAATTGTTTAATTCACAAAAGCCTAATCCCCCATTCCTTTTATTGATACTCAGTGACTTTCACTTCCTCCAATGAATTCTGGATTGATTGTCTTGATGCCCCCACCAGAATTTTGCAAGAAGGGATTGAAGTTGTTTACAAATAGACTTTGGCAACATAAAAACACTCATATTGTATGTTGGCATTGCTTGCAAAACAGCTTTAATAAGAATCTCTTTTTCAGCTTGAGAGGGAAACTTGTTTCTCCAATTTCCAATCCTTTTACCCATTCTTTCCTTGATTCCTCTAAATGCATTTGTTCTATATTTTCCAATAAGTGATGGAAGACTTAGGTACTTATCCAGATTAGATGAAGTTTGTAAGCCTGTCACCTCCATAAGATACTCCTTTGTAATTAATATGTTATTATTTATCCTTATATATTAAGTTGAATATTTACATATATAATATGGTATAAGTATAATAATACACTTTGATATATATATATATATATATATATATAAATATATATATCAAGGATTTTATAAGTACATAATACATTTCTACACACTTTTTATATAAATTTTTCATTTGGGTAAAAAAAAGAACTAACTAATCCAACAAAAAAGCCCAAAATCGAATCACACCAATAAAACCAAACTGAACTATACCAAAACCGAAAGTTTTGATTACCTGGTTGAACCGGTCTGTATCAATTTTCAAAATTCTAAAACTGACTTAGCCCAGTTTGATTATAAATTCTGCTCACAACCGAACCAATTGCACCCCTAATAATGGGCCTCAGTTCTATTTCTTTAAGGTCGCAATCCCCGAGCTAGCAAATGAGCCTAGTTGATGGCACATTTGACACATGAATCTGGGTCTTGTACCCTTATATATAGTAAAATGTTTTAGTAGAACCTATAATTGCAGTAGAATGTAAGTTTTAAAATTTCTAAATATTAGAGAAAGCTAATAAGATGGACACTAAATATTACCCAAATTTGTCACATTATCATCCACAAAACAAACCAACTCTAAAAAATAAGGGCTAATAGCTGCCCAATTATGATAAACATTCCATCACAAAATAATTTGTCCCACAAATGAGATAACAAAACCATACACTACTTAGGCTACTCACTTGGTAAGGCTACTATGGCACCCTTGTCCCTTGGTAGCATGCTTGGTGAGTATATGATGCGCTAGGGGTGCTAGCCGGTTGGCAATACCCGAGATCTTCCTCAAGGTTAGGATTGCATTCTCAAGAATTGGGCATGCACTAGTTGAAATAAAGTGCAACTGAATAAGTAAATAGATTAGCCGGAAACTAATACTACATGTACCAAAGAAAATTTGACCTCCAATAGTAATATCCATATGTCATCGTCACTTCTCCCAAATAATATTGTACACTGTCATTATTTAATCACTTACATTAAAGTACAATGAACTGTACAAAATCCGTCGCCTAACTAAAATATATGTGACACCGGCAACCTCTCTTGGGATTTAATGGAGACTGAAGTATCAGGACATGCAACACAAGATTACATACCCCCTTACATGATAGATAATATGCAATACAACTAGCATGTCTCTAGCATTAAGCAATAATCGTAGCCAAAAATGTTTCTTACTATATTTTGTACAAGAATAAACTAAAATCCCAAATCTATTACATAACTTTGACACATATATGCTTGCTCATTATCCATCAAAAGCCATAATTTGTATCATAAAATATCGCATTGGAGTTGTAACTCCTTACTTAAATCATACTTCACATTTGCCTCTATAACATAGACTTAGCTTAATAAACCATGAGCAACTAATAACGTATATACAACTACATTCCACCATCCAAGCTAAGATTCTTGTCACTCAACTTCACCACTTTTTGTGATCTATTCTTTAGTAAGACCGACTCTTCATATTTTGTCACAGATTCTACCCTTCCGGGTGGAAATGGTAGTTGGTACTACCAAGGTGAAATTTATACAAATCTCAGTAAGTTAGGCTTAAAACATACAAATCATATATAAAAACATGGTTTCTAATTGACATGATATGTGTGTATGAGTAACATGAACTTGCGTTATAAAAACATCATCATCATCAGAACTTCATACTTTCATGGCATACTTTCTTCATAGAACATCTTCATTCATTCTTATTCTTGTTCTTACAAAGGGTGGATGCCTCACAGTTCCCTATAAACCATGTGCTCCTCCTAGTTATTGCACCACATCACAAGTCCATAGACTAACTGTGAATATGTCATATAGAGATATTTATACAAAGTAGAATGCTTACACCATGAGCATTTTATTCATTTTATCAGAGATTCTTAGGTAGAGTAGAATGCCTACACAATGAGTATTTTATTCATTTACGCATTCACCAGCGTTTGGTGCTTTCAACTTTACTCCAGCAATCTTTTGATCCCATTTGAAGCTTGTTGTTTTTCATCAACCCAAGGCTTTTCACTCCATTATTACACACTCCATAGTGGACATACATTCCATTTTCCTATTCCTGACCCAATAAAACTTGGATTAGTTGGTAAGTCGAATCTCACGGGTACTTTACAAAAAAAAGCATCTCAAAAATCATACTCATAAGGACTAGTGATTGCTGTGGAGGGGAAGATCTATTTATGATATAGTTCAAGAAAGAGTCATCTCATTTCCTTAATTCTTCGTTCTTTCTAATTCATTCACTTAAAGTCTAGTTTTGAACACGAAGTAACATCACCTTCAACCAACCAAAAAAATCACCTCTTTTCAAGTTCACTTTCAACTCCATCATCCAATCCAAATACTTCAAGATGATCCCTCTCAATCCTAGCTTCATAGATTTTTATCAAGCACCTCAATATCAATAAGTTACGTAACATAGCACAACAATTCAACATAAACCATGAATTTCAATCCACCCCAAACTCAAATATCAATTACAAGTGAGACCAAGAATTTGACTTAAAATCTGTCCAATACATAACCAACTCAAGGAACTCATACTCTGTTCATACATCATCCAAGTTCAACTTAAATTCGCCACACAACACTATAATCTCACAAACTCGATCCATACACAATACTTTCATGATAAATTAAATCTGTCTACCATATATAAAAATAACTAATCAAAATATACATGTATCCTATTCATTTATCATCTAAGATTAACATGCAGTCCTTTCAAGTTACCCACTCTATTTTTGACTTCTGCCACCCACAAAATATATTTAGTACATACAATGCTGCCCACCTAACCTTCACAAACACAATCCTCAATCCATTCACCATTTAACCACATAATCACATTCCCAATTTACAACACAGTACAAATACATGGTTTCATTCAAAGCCCCGATCTTTCTCTTACCAAACACCAAAACAGCAAATTGAACACTTCACATGTCATGTCAGACTGCATAGATCCGCCAAACACTTCATATGGCATCCAACCACTTCATAAGCTCTACAGTTTATCCCAACACTTCACACAACACACAATTAACAACATTAGAGTAAATTTCATAATTTCACAACCTAAATACTATTTAAACACAAAGCCTAATCTCTTCCTCTCAAACAACAAAAACACAACCACCTACACATGTATAGCACTCAGTTAGGCCCTCCCACACACTTGGCCTACGTCTAATACCCACTACAAGAGGGAGGGAGAGAGAGAGAGAGAGAGAGAGAGAGAGAGAGTAAGCTATACCAAGAGTGCTGGAATGTTGGTGACTAGAGGGAGCTAGACTTGGCAGTGATGGGCGGTAGCAACCTAGGCTGGAGATGGTGGCTTATCATTTGTGGGGCGGCAACCTCCATTGGTTGTGGTGGCAGGCTGTAACACTCCCTTCCCATAGGCTAGGAGTGTCACATATTTTTCATAAAATAAATCAGGCAAGAGATCTCATATTTAAAAATAAAAAATAAAACTAGGATTTATTTCATAAAAATTTTATCTAATAAAAATGTCTTCAAAAACTTAAAAAGAATAAACTGAATAAATTTATGTCATAAAAAAAATTTATTTTACTCTAGAAGGTCTGAAACTAAAATAACTGCTCCTTCTAACCCTGGTCTGCCTGCTTGTATTCATCATCCTCACCTGGGTGGTTAAAAATATGAAAATAAATTAAAATGAGTCGAATACTCAGTAAGAAATCCATCACAATGTTAACGTACTAAATATAAGGTTTTCATGCTGAGAGCTTAAAAATTCATGACTGTTCATACTGATGTTTATACTATGTATGACTGATTTGTCTGAATTAATTAACCGATTTGACTTAACTGACTGTTCTGATTGGTCAACACACTTAACCCTGTGTGCGAGGTTGTGCACCGGCCCCACGTCCCGCTGCAGCAAGGGGAGCTGCTGATAGTATTATGGCATACTATGGTGGACCACGCTTGAGTCCGTGGCTTGCACATTTACCCTGATCTGAACTGCATTGGTTCCATGCATCTGAATGGCTATCTGATTAACTGATATGATCTTATCTTGCACTTAAACTTAAGATAGCTTACGTGTCTTATGCCCATAAGATGCATGACATAATACAAACATAATTATAATTTTTGAGTCTGAACATAATGCGGAATGACATGATTGTATGCTATGTTGGATGACATGTTTGCATATGATATGAGTGGTGCATAAATAATGACTGTCAATGACCGAACTTGAATAATATTTATATATAAACCAAACTGTGATGATCCTAATTTTGTGATCAAATAACTTACCTCGCTGTACTACTTCCTGAATCTCACTTCGTAGCTCGCCACTTATATGAAGTATTAAAAGTCACTAAATCTGTCTAGGAAACCATATCCTAATATCCTACTTAATAAAATTCATACTGTACAATATAATGAATAAAATATTTTGTTTAATATAAAATCAATGAATGTTTATATCTTAAATTATTTAAAATACTAATAGCATATTCTTACTTAATTAAAATACTTGGGCTATTTTAAATAAGTCATAAACTTCAATTCTTAAAATAATTTTCCTTCCTTAACATAATTATTCAATCTTATAAGAAATCTAATACTATTTTAATGCTCTTAACATATTTCTTTATTTTAAAAAGTTACACTTCAATAGCATAAATATATCAAAATCTACTATAAAAATATTAGAGGTTCATTTCATACCATAGATTTAAAGTATTTAAAAATAAAAGATTAAGCACTTGCTATTTACTATTGAAATTTAATTGTAAAATTAACACTAAATAATATATTTTAAAATTCCTTAATTGTTTTCTAGTTAAAATATAACATAAATTTTTTTATTAAATTCTATTAAATAGGCAAAGTAATATTAACTAAAATATTAGGCTCAATATTAGACTTGAACATATATTTCAAATTCTTTAAACATTTCTTTATAATAAATGAGTCTTTAACTAATATATATATATATCTATATATATATATATATATATATATATATATATATATATATAAGTAAAAGCTCACATTTAAAATATTAAGCCCAACACAACTTCAAATAAAATGATGTAATAATATTCATACATAGACTTAAATGTAAGTTTATAAATATAATTTATTCTTAAAACAATCCTTCAAGATACTATATTAAAAAGGGTATATACGTAATCTCCTTTTTAACACCTGCACTTGGTACGTTAAAACCCAAAAGCAACTGATATAATATAGAGAAACAGAAGGCAACAGGAGCAGTGTGTGAGGCAGGGACTCACCGAGTGGAGGAGGAGTACGTGGCTAAGCTAGGTGGTTCCTCGGTGGCTCAAGGCTGTAGAGATAGAGAGAAACCGAAAGCTTGAGACAGGGTGAGAGAGATTTCAGGAGAAGCAAACACAGCATGAGGGAGAGAGCTTGATGTTGGGAGGAGCAGAGGGAGATTACAAGTGCGTTGGTGACTTACAGTGCCGCTGACGGTGATGGAGATGGTCAGAACTGGGTTGTCTCTGACGGATGGTGGCAGTCCAACGATGGAAAAGCCTGGGTTATGTGGTCTCCGAGTGCTCCAATCTTGCTCTATTTGTTAGCAGTAAAACATAGTTGCTTCCGTTACTTCTTTGTGCAGGTGGTTGCCGTGTGTGGAGCTGGGCAGTGGCTACCCTTCAGTGGTTTTCTGTGGTCGCATTGCTGGAGTTTCTTGGTGGCTGTTTTATGATTGTTCACGGTGGATGTGGAAAAAGTTTTGGCGTGGGATTGGATGTAATGGGCTGGCGGTTTGGGGCGTACGTGGTCTCTCGGTGGTTTGTTGTGGCTGGAGGTCTTGGGTGGTTTTCGTGTAGGTGGTCTGCTGGACGGACTGAGGGGAGGTGGTGGAAGTTGTTTTTCCTGGACGTGTGTTGCGGGTTTGAGGGGAGGAGCTTTGTGAAAGGGTGCTCTGTGTGCATGAGTGTATTTTGACGTTGGCGGCAATGGACAATGCTTTTCATGCAGGAGGGCTAAACCTATTTATAAACCCAGCTGGTTGAGAGCCAAAACGAGAATCCTAGAGATGAGAAACGTGCATGCGGAGGCAACAGTCGCTATACAGCCATGCATGAAGAGATAGACAGGCAAGGAACGTGTATGTGATAGAGAACGTTTAAAAAATAAATCCTAGGGAAAGAGATGTGCATGTGCATGGGAGTGAGCCATGGGACTAGCTAGTTTCATGCGGGGTTGAAAGTTGTGGAAGGAAATCCGGTAGCTGGCTAGGAGTTTTATTATGGAAAGGAAAACAGAAGTTTTACTAGTGTTTGGAGCCTATAATTCACGGGCTTGGAGCTTTTAAAAAAAATTATGGAACTTTTAACTCTAGGTTCAAATAAATATAACTTATCCGATAAGTTATTTATGGGTTTTAATTCACTTATTGAGCCTACTAAAATTATTTATAATTTATTCCTAATAATATAGGATCATGTCGTCACACAGGCGTGACAGAAGGGTTGGACGGTTGGGAGACGTGATTAGGGTGGCATGATCGGGGTAACAGAGAGAAGAATGGTGCGACTTAATGTGGTGGAGATGGTGACAACACTGCAAAAGAGAGAGAGAGAGAGAGGTCGAGAAAGAGAGAGATATGACTGGGGCACTGAGAGAAAAAGAGAGGAGCTCTTAGGGAGAATGAGAGAGATCGGCTGAGATAAAAAAGTGCAAGAAAAGGAAGTATGTGGTTAGGTGAGAAATTAGGTAAGGGTTAAGCGAGAAATGTGGGAGAGGAGAGTACTTTCTGCACGAGGGGGGTAAGGACATGCAAGGCATGGGCTTGACTTTCCCTGCACACAAACTCTCTACAAGGTTTGTACTTGGTTTCATATGTGTAAATTGAAGATAGAAAAAAAGGGTGGAATTTCACCACATGAAATTGAAGTTTCCGAAGGTTTCCAACTAGTATCGGGTGTCCTACATAGATGAGTCAGCTAGTTGGTGATGTGGCACAGCAAGTGATACATGGCGCTCTAACGAATCCAATTGTGCAGTTCTTTTTGTTTAATTATGATCCTAAGCACCTTAAAAAATTCAAGTAGTTACACGTTTTCTTGAAGGATCATAATTTGACTTTACTCTCTGAAATGGAATTCCGACCAATAAAACCCATAATATTCATGTATGTCTTATAAGATCCATGATGCAACATTATTAGGAAATCCTTTTGATCTAGATTTTCTTTTTTTTTTTAGGTGTCACAATATACATCTTAAAAAATACAAATGTCTACAAATCGGAGATAAGCCTCCATGTCTATATGTTAGGTGGTCCTGGTCCTTCTTCCTCAGGAAACGCTTCTTAGGCTAAATTTACCTCAAGATCTACAGTTCTAGTAAACGAAACTGCAAGTGGAAACAACACATTGAGACTTTTAAGAAATCTGAGTAGGGTAAAACCAATGATAATAATATTAATGAGAGAAAATGTAAATGAATATGCATGCACTGTTTCCTATAAATAAAATTGTGAACACATATTTATGCATGACAAGAAATCATCCACTAGGCAGAAACACATGTATTCATAATCATGGCAAGGAACCACCCTTTTCATAGATCTCAATATCCATAGTCATTATTAAAGCGAAGAATCACCCTCTTCATACATCTCATCAAAACCACAATAACTCAGTTCATAAGCACCAACTAAAAATCACCCCACCATTTGATATGGTATCTAGCTAACATGCAAGCTCATTCACCAAATCCAGAACCATCCAACTTGTAGACTCACTCTATATAGTCAACACAAACAAGGACACCATGCATTATCAACCCAGGGACTCTCTCTATATGTGTTATCAATTGAGGCCAATATGAAGACGTTCTACCCCGATCATCAAAGGGAATCATTCTACTTGTACGAAACTCGTGGAAACATGTTGTAGGAATGGTGCGGGGATTTCTCAACCCATCCATGATTCTTGACACACAATAAGAATCAACACTCAAAAATCACATCATCATCAAATCACAACATCAAACTCTTCATCTCAAATCATAGTGTAAGTATACCTGATAAATATAATGAAGAAAATGTATTTTCATGTAAGAAAGAGGTGAGTTATAGAATATGCAAAACCTTAAACTTACAACATGCTCACAAACATTTACTCCACCTTCCTAGTATGATCATAGGAGCTAACCTACATGAATAGTACTTCTTATATTATAGTGGTGTCAGTGCCTATCCTTCTGTCGCAAGCCTTAAAGTCCATTGTTTTCTTGAAGACTGATCATTGGCTTTGGGATGTCTTGGAGAAAAGTATTTGACCTTCATTCCTAGTTCGACACAACAATCTCGATAGTGGTTGGAATCGAATCATCACCCGTTGTTCGAGATTATGCCTTGTAATATACCAAATTGGCATATAACTACTTTTTGTAGGAATCTAGTGATGCTACTAGTCGTGATCATCACTAGGGCCTCTACTTCCACACATTTTGTGAAATAATCCACGAAGGTGACAATGAATTTCACTCATCCCTTTCTCTGGGGCATATGGGTCCAATGAGATCGACCCCTTATTGTGCAAACGGCCATAGCAACGTGATTGATGTTAGCTCTTCAAGCAAGTAATGCGGTACTAGTGCATGTTGTTGGCACTTGGCATATTTCTTGGGGAATTTTTTTGTGTCCCTGAGGGTGTGTGGCCAACAATAGCCTACTCTCATTACTTTTTCTACCAGAGCTCTCCCACCCAAGTGGTTCCCGCACACTCTTTCTTGTATTTCTGCCATGATGAAATGAGTCTCTTCGATTAAGATGCATCTTAGAAGAGGCGTAAAGAAGCCTCGCCTATACTACACCCCGTTTATTAAGGTGAATCAAGGTGCTTTATTCTTCACCTTTCTTGTCTTCCATTTCTCATTAGGAAGTTTCTCAATAGATAGAAACTTGGTCATGTCCAGTGCCCACTTCAGGGTTCCCAATCTCACCTTCAATACCTTAACCCTAACCATTATGGTTTCTATCGTCCTAGCTATCACAGTCCAAGGTAGGGCTATTTTTTTCATGCCTGACATGGCCCATCCAGCTTGTCTATCTTTTAATTATCTTCCTCAGGGATTCGGCTAATGTGGAAGTATCAAAATCAATCATGCTTTCTCGTTACTTGGTTGACCACCACTTGGGACTCTTCTTTCATATTAACTTCTTTTGCTCCTAGGGCCTCTGCCACAATGAGTCCTGCCATTACAACCTTGTATTCTACTTAATTGTTGGTAGTCTTGAACTCAAGTCCCACTGTGTAATAGCTTTCTTCGCTGATGTTTGACACTATATATACGCACCCACTCCCACAACCATTGATGTAGGCTTGTCATAGCCTCTCGACGGGGGTTTCCTGCACTTCGTTGGGGAAGTTGGTGAGTTCAACTGCAAAGTTTGTGCTAATACTTACCCCTTTATAGTAGTCATGCAAAGGTAGTCGATGTTGAACACGCTTAGCTCGGTCAACTAATTCACCAGTCAACCAGATGTATATGACCACTAAGTATCTTCTTAAGGAGTGCTTTTGTCATTACCTTTATCAAATATGCATGGAAATAAGGTCTCAATCAGTGAGCAATTATTACCAATGTGAATGTGAACAACTCTGTTGTTGGATATCTGGCTTCGACTCCTCTGAGGGCTTAGCTTGTATTATGCCTATGTACCTTTTCCTCTTCTCGTACTAGGGGAGCCGACACCTTTTCTAGTGTACTCAACAAGTATAAGTATAGGGTTTCCCCATGTTTGGTTTCGCTCAAGAGAGGAGGATTTGAGAGGTACTCCTTTAGTTGCATGAATGCCTTTTCTCATTCATTGTCTCTGTCATGGATCTTTCACAACACTTTGAAGAATAGAAGGCACTTGTCTATCAATCTAGACATGAACCTTTGAGTGTTGCTACCATTCCCATTAACTTTTGTGCTTAGTTCACATTCCAGGGTGACTCCATATCGATGATCGCTCGAAGTTTCTTCAAATTGGCTTTAATCCCCCTCTCTGAAACCATGAAGCGGAGGAATTTCCCTGATCCCACACCAAATGCACATTTTGTGAGGTTGAGTTTCATCTTATATCTCCTTGTTAGTTGAAGACATCCTTGTTAATTACCTCAACTATAGTCTTACCTCGAGCTTCATTTTAATACCAATCCTTACCATTGCTTCTCGGCAAGCCTTGTCCAGGGCGACCAGTTCAAAAGGTTCATCAACATCACCCTGCTTCAGATTTCACTCATCTCGAGTTTCAACCTCACGCTTGATGAGCTCAGGGGCCAGGGGTGGCAACCATTCATCAAGTTTGTATGATTATGCTACCTTCACCTCTATTTCCTTGATTTTGAGTTGAGGCACATAGCATTCCCTTGCTAACACTTGTTCGCCACACACTTTTCCAATGCATACCTCATTTGGAAATTTCATTTTCAGGTGGTATGTGGAGGTGACGGACTTTAGTGTTGGTTGCCCAATGATGGCGTTGTAAGAGGATTGGGTCTTGACCACTAACATGTTGGTCTTGGTGGTGGCTTTGTGTAGGCTTGCTCTCGTAAACACTGGTAGGGTGATGGAGTCGACTGGTTGCACCATTTCCACTAAGAACCCCTTCAATGGAGTTGGCGATTGGCTCAACCGGCTTTGGTTAATCCTCATCTTCACAAAAGCATCACCAAAAAGGAAGCTGGTTGAACTATCGTTGTCGATGAATGTTCTTTTTTTGGTGAAGTTGGTAGCCATCACTGTCACTACTAGCGCATCGTTGTGTGGGTATATATTATTCTTTCACAGTCATTGTTGTTAAATGAGATGGTGACTGTCTTATGAGTTCTTGCTTGTTTAGCTAGTCTTTCGATACTGAAGACTTGTTCATACCTCACCCTCATTGCATAGGCCTTCCTACCAGAGGATGTTGAACCGCCCCCAAGGAATCCCCTTGCAATTGTACAGATCTTGCCAAGGGGGGCATCATTCTTGTTTAGGCTTTGGCAGAAGGCTCTCACATGGTCAGCCTTCTATTTGGGCTTTCACTCATGCATGATCCTTGCCCTCATTCTTGCCACCTTTCATCCGCTCGCCTTGGTGGCAAGGAATTCTGGGCAACTAACAGCACTAATTCTCCATTTATCACATTTCCTCAATCCTTCACACTTTGAGGTGACAATCCTCTATCCAGTGCCTTGCGATGTCGTGGTACATGCAATGTTGATAAGTTCTTTGGGTACGTCTGTTATCGCCATGAGTCTGTTCCGTGTCCCTTGTTTGCACATTCATGCTAGAATACGCTGCCCTAGTGCTCAAATTACTTGACGACACGCTTGATGAGGTCATCAGCTCGGTCCATAAACTCTTATAGTGTGGTTTGAATTTTGCTCGCCAAGGGATGGTTCGCAATAATTTTTTCCGTTGTCTTATTAATTAATGATGGTTGTGATGGCCACGCCAGAATCTTACATAGGCATGTCTGCCCTTTTTTATCTTCGCTCTTTGTTAGGTGGGCTTTTGATCTTGAATTCATGGACCTTTAGGATGTGGGGGCTTGGCCTATTTCCCAAGGGAGGATATTTTTCCATCCATGGTGTTTAAAGCTGGTTTGGAAAGCATTGAGGCTCGGAGGGCAAGTCGTATACATCTAAAAAATGGGACATTTCTTTAAGAGTGGACTCTATGCTAGTTTTATGCTCTCTTCCATGAACACTATCATGTGTACATCTTAGAAAGTTCTTTCATTGTCACATCTCAAAGATACATAGGTAGCAAGTGTCAAGCCTTCAGCAATAACTCACAAGTGGTCCAACCCTGAGGAGAACTAGTTTAAGGTCAATTGGGATGCGGCTATAAACCCGAGGAGGGCAAAATTGGGATAGGAGTCGAGATCACTTTGGCCAAGTAATGGGTACCCTTCGTGCCACCTAGTCCTTCAAGGGCAGCCCTTTCGATGCTGAAGCTTACGGATTGTTGCTAGCAACTGTTTTCTGCAAGGAACGAGACTTGCACCCATATATGTTTAGAGGGGTTCGAAACAAGCTGTGAATCTCCTACAAAATCTGGCCTTGAACTGGAGCTTGGAAGGCTGCCTCATAGGGGATGCTCGACAAATCTTGGTTTCTTTTGCAACCTGGATAGTAATGCATTCTTATAGGGAGGCAAACATGGCAACTCATCAACTTGCCAAAGCTGATTTTGACTGTGTAGAGGATGTGTATGACATCAAAATGTGCCATGCATTTGTTTTGTCTATTGTAGCAAAAGAAATGGTGTAATATCCTAGCTCTAAGTCACATGTGCCTTTTTGAGCCTTTGTAAACTTTTGTTTCTGATTAATGGAATCAGGATTTCTTCAAAAAAAAAAAAAAAAAGGAAAACCATGTAGTTTGCCATTTTCAATGGTTACATCTTCTCTAACTTCATTTTAATTAATTTCTATGCTTTTATATTTGAAATCACACATTTTAGAGAGTTTATATTTGCATTCTTAAGATATGCAAGCCTCACACACTCATTTTGAAAAACCAAGGGAAAGTGGAAGAAAAGGTGGGGCTCGGTTGGGCATGGAGAAGTAGGGGAAAGCTTCGTCGGAGGGGCTGGCGGCATTGCGGCATGATACAGTGGTGGCAGTTGCAAGTAGCAACGAATCTAAAGGAATTCGAGAGGCCAGATTTGAGGGGAGGAAAAGAGAGAGGAAGCAATGTGGGGGTGGTTGGGGGAGGAGGAAGAGGTGGCCGGGGAGAAGAGGGGGTCACACTGGCGAGGTTGCGACGACAGTGCTGGAAGGAGCTGAAGGAAGAGAGGGATTCAAGGAGAGAGTGTGTTGGCTGGCGGAGGAGGAGAGAGAGAGAAGAGAGAAAATGAAGGGATCTAGGGTTTCCCTTGAGGATTTAATCCTAACCTTTCATCTAGGGGTCCCTAATTTTAATATAACGGTGGATATTTAAACACTTAAAAGGGATGAAAATAAACTAAGTAAAATAGGTAGAAAATGAAATGAGACTTTATTTCAAGTCAAACTTTATTTTCTTAGTTCCAAAAATAATACTTTTCATCAAAAATAAATAGTGAAGCTTACTAAATACTTTTATGAGAAATAAAACCATCTAAATAAATAGAATTTTTAACATAAAATAAAATAAGGAATATTCAATAAAAATTTTAAAGAACTAAAATCATTTAAATAAAATGATTTGCTAAAACTATATCATTTTCAGGGCTTCACAATATGAAAAGGCTTACTTGAAAATTAGGTTTGATCCAATAATACTAAAACTACTCCATATAAAATAATTTTGGACATTTAAAATATTTCAAAGACTTTAAAACATTGGGCTCCGTTTAAAAATTCATCAGCTAAATTAAAAGCATGACTTCAGGAATTAAAACACAAAAGTGAGACTTGTGGCCAATCGAGATAAAAATGAGTAGTTAGTCACATGGGGATCATGATCAGAGACAAGGAGGGAACGTTTTTGGTTGTTTTCTGTGATCAAAAGAATAATGTGCATAATCCAGCAGTAGCAGAATGTTATACACTCTAGAAGGCCTGGAGTTGTGCAGTGTTCTTAATATAGAGAAGGCAATTTTCGAAGGGAATGCTAAGGCTGTTGTAATGGCAGTCAAAAGTGATGAGGATAATTTGCCTTTTTTTGGTTCTTTAGTTGAAGATATCACGCTTGTATTAAAAAAAGATCAATTTGGAATTTATAGTTTGCATACAGAGATAAAAATATAGTGGCTCATATTTTAGTTAAAAAAGCTTTAAGATTAGAAGAAGGAAAGGTGTGGATAGAAGAAGTTCTAGATTTCGTTGTAAATTATGTAGAAAAAGACAAATTTTGTATTGTTTGAAGCTTGATAATGAAATAAAGAGGTTTTGTTTTATTTTATTTTAAAAAAAAGGATAAATATAATTTTTTTTAAAAAGAAAAAAGCGCAATTACAGGAAACCCGTGTGAAAGGAAGGCCAAAGCTGGTATACGCGTTTCAAGATCCTACGCTTGGTGTCAATCGTGTCCCATTCTTTCAATAAATATGACCCATACTTCACGAAAAATTAGGCATATATGGTTGTTGAGTTCGAATTCTTCGCCCCTTCTTCTTAGCTCAGGATGGAGTTCCATTTCCATGATTTCGGTTAGTTGGTTATTTATTTTAGAGGAATTTTATGTATCAGTTACTATTTATTTTTATATTTTATATTTATAATTTTTTTATTGACTATGAATGTATTTTTCATAAAATATGAGACTAATTTTTATAGAGTGTGGAATATAAAGTAATAAATAGTGATTGATGAGAATAATTTTTTTTATTGATTTTATATCATAATATTCTCTTCACGTGTGAATTAAACTTCTTTTAATAAATTAATTCACATATTTAATAATATGTGATGATGTGTAGAATTAAGATTAATAATAAAAACTTCAATTTTGAAATCATGTAAAATGATCATTTATTTAAAAAATGTAAGGAGATTAAAAGAGGTAATTTTTATTGCATAACTTCGTGAGAATGACGATTAAAATGGACTCCTGGAGACTTGGAACAATGGATCATTTCTCTCTTACATATACATCATACATGCTTGGAGTCATGCTGCAACGCACAACACAATTTCCACGGTCTTTCTGCGTATTTGACATGATCAGAGACGCGACTTTCCACAGCTCGGAAAATATACGCAACGCCCAGTCGGCACGGCACCAAAGTTACTTCTTATATATGCATCTCTGTGCCAGAAGCAGAGATCGAAAATCATTTACTTTTGAGTATCAGCCATGGCTGTACGTGCCAAACATGTGCTTCTCAATATTGCAGCTCTCGTGGTTATGGCCTTGATCTGCACCGCAGATGCCTTGAAACCCAAACGTATCCGTATCCAATTCTACATGCACGACATCGTCGGCGGCCCGAACCCGACTGCCGTCCGGGTTGCCGGCCGGCTGACCAACTACACAGGTTCGGACCCAATTGCAGCCATGTTTGGGTCTGTTTCCGTTATGGACAACCCTCTGACAGTCACACCGAACCCCAATTCAACCTTGCTGGGACGCGCACAAGGGATCTATGCTGCGTCCTCGCAGCACAGAGAGTTCAGCCTTCTCATGACGCTCACATATGTGTTCATCAGTGGACCGTACAACGGCAGCTCGTTTAGCGCGGTTGGCCGGAATCCGGTGATGAACGAGGTCAGAGAAATGCCAGTTGTTGGAGGCACAGGGATTTTCCGGCTTGCTCGTGGGTATTGCTTTGCTAGGACTTACTCTCTGGACCAGATGGACGCAATTATTGGATACAATGTGACACTTTATACAGAACCAAAATCCCATAATCATTATGGCTAATAATGGAGAGTTGAATCTGATCGATAATTTTGTATCTCTAATTAAAATTATTATCAATTAGAATGTAAAAGTACGAGTCCATTTCTTTTATAATTAAAAGGTTTATTTTTTTTTTTATATATATATTTGGTGGAAGGGGTTTCGAAGTCACTTCCATTCTGGAAGCTGAGGTTATGTTAATAAGGCTACAGGACTTTGGCTTTTATAATTAAGAGGTGAATTGCTATAATTTCTGTATTTGGTTCAGCAAGCCTTGTATTAAAATTTAAACCAGCTTGTGTTTTCCAGTTTATTAGAGAATAATAAGATGAGAATTTAGAGCTATTATTATTTGCAACAATCAAGAACGAAATTGTGGGCAGTTGCCAACTGTGACTCCCCAATATTCTCGCCTTTTAACCATGTTTAGAAAACACAACCGACTCATTACTCATCATGCGTTAAAACTGTAACTCTCCCTTGGTCATTGCAGTCCTTTTTTCAAATTCAAATGGTCATTTCCCTCTCTCATACAACCCATTTCCTCTCTGTCTCTCACTCTATGATATGATCTCACACTGTACTTCAGCAGAGAAAAATAGGGTCGCAAAGAGGCGGATATATACAAAATGTGCACACCATGGACAATTCCAAAGCTTGTCAGATGGAGGGTGAGGGACTGGGTATCTTGTTTCTTGGCTTGCAGGTTTCCTTTAGGTAACCATTATACATCAACTTTCTCATTTTTCTTTTTCTTGCATTCTTCTTTTGATTTATTTTCTTCTCAGTTTTCTTTCTTGCTAATTAAGCCATTTTCTGGGTAATGAGCTTTACGCCAACAGAATGGAAAATTCCGTCATCAAGTTTTAGCATATTTCTTCACGCCATTCTGGCATTTATATATTCTGTGTGTCGTTTCCAGATGATGAATCGAATGATACATATCGATCTTCTGGACCTCAGAAACTGACAAGAAAAAACATGGGTTTCGACACAAAAGGTACTGATCAGAGTAGAGTCATGAATCAAACTAGCAAAAAGAAGTCACGGCACAAAAGTCGACGTAGTAAAGAGAGACAATCAAAACTCAGTTCCGCACAAACTAAAGACGACATTACAGTAGAAAATGGCTCTGTCGATGACTCTTGCTGGCCACATTTTTCAGATGAAGACTACATTGTCTTCTGCTTTAGGGAGGATGGAGCATTCGACGTAGTCAAGGATGGAAAGCCAGAAACTTCCAACCGCTTTGACTGCATGTCCAGAAGTTCCAGAACTGTAAACCGAAAGGTTAGCCAAAGTGCTGTTTGTCTACTATATCTTTAAAAGCTGAGACAGGAAAAAGCAGAATGAGAAATAGAAAGAAAATTCTTTTTGATTGGTAGGTTTTATTTTCTTTTGGGTTTGGACAAACAGCTTAATTATGGTGAGGAAGCAAAAACAGTACTGGTAGAAAGGTGCAGTAATGTTGGGGAAAAGTTGAATAATAATAAAAAAGATGGAAATCATATCTGCCCAACAAATGATGGAGATGGTATGATCTCTGACCAAAAGGTAAGAGTGCTGCCTTTTTCTGTTGAATTCCCTTTGGAAAAAGGTCCTTTTAGAAGCTCGTACAACCAAAAGATTCCGAAGAGTTTCCCACTTTTGACCATGTTTTTCTTCTCTTTTCTCACAAATATGAGTGGTTAAAACAATGTGTCCTTGGTTGTGGTTATTGACAGGATGATGAAGAAGAAGACTGCATATATTGGGATACAGAATCGCCTAGAAACAGCATCAGAAGGAGATCATCTCTAATGGAGGATCAGGTTGAAGACCGTGGCTTGGTTTCAGTTGAATCAAGTGAATCCAATCAATCAGATCGCAGCACAGGCTCTTTTGCCTTCCCTGTGTAAGTTGAAGATCCTTTCTGTTACATCAAATTGATGTTTAAGAACATTAAAAACTGAAGTTGAATTGGCAACATGTCTATAAATTGTTGTATAACTTTGTAAAAATCATGCATGCAGGTTGGGTTGGGAGTGGATGGGTAGTCCTGTGCAAATGCCAAAATCAGAGGGCCTGCAGTTAAGGAAGCACAAGGCTCGTTGTGTGGGCTTTCAGTGTTTTAGAAACTGAAAGTTTAGCAACATTTCTGTCTCTGTTCTTCCTCAAGTTTCCTGGGCCCCCCCATATATGTATAGGACTGGCTTGAACATGAAGAAATTTAACTAGTGATTATCATTCATTATTCCAAGAACTACGAATGTTCTTCAGATTCTCCAAACATACATGAAATTAATCCCACTCGGATAGTACTATTCAGATTCTTGGATATGTTTTTCCTGTCTTTGTAATAGCAATCAGCCCCATCAGCCAAATAAGCATTAATGCCTTTTAAATGCTAAGAAAAGTAGTCCACATGCAATCCAAGCCAAAGAATATGGCATTCACTCAAAACTTATAAACCATGGGATTAGTCCTTAATTAGATCAACGTGATCTAGAGCCCAACACCCACCCCACAAGCGCAAGCACTCAACCTAGCTAATAACTAAGTTGTTGTAACATATTTTCCAATTATGCCAAACTAGCTTGTACAACTATATTGTTTTGGGGTATTCCAAAAGAATTCAAGTTAATTACATGGCTATTATTGCATAAAACATGAGCGGCACATGAGTTACACGCGTATTGATCTTTTGATGACAATGTTGTTTGTTTAATTTTTGAAGATCAACAACGGGAGGGTACAATAGTGTGATACGTGTGAGCGGAAGGTTGCCAAAAGGGCATAAATCAGGTCGAATCGGATTCTTAGGATAAAAGCAAATAAAAGAAGTTACATATTACAAAAATGTCATGTATGTATTGTTTCTTTAAAAAAGATAAACAAATAAACGGTGAAAAATTAAATTCATTAGTCGATATTATCCTGTATTTATACAGAAACTTAAAATCTATTGATATAAAAATATATAAACTTTCAAATTTCGTATCAGCCAATTATAATTGTAATCGTCAACTTGTTTCTTTAATAAATGAAACATAAGACATTAATACAAAAAAAAAATTGAAATATGAGAATAAAAGAGTAAAATCACATATTTTTTAGTAATTTGCAGAGTGTGAAGCTTTTGTGTAGCACGACTCGGGATAATTCAGTAAGTAAATTCATGTCTCATGAACTTCCACAAGAATTGAGCTCTGCCCATGCTTACATTACAATCAGTAGGGCATACGGAAAGTTCGTACAACAAGCTCAACCCTTACACAATAACCATGTACAAACTACCTAAGGGAAGTCCCAACCAATATACTAGACTATAAAAATAATAATTTTCTGTGAGATCAAGTCCTTAAATTCATAATTTTATCACAAAACAAATCCTAATAATCTTTCCGGCCATTTTTTTGTGGTTAATCTCCGCTGATTTTCAAAAAATTTTAGAATGTTAACTGTAGCAACTAACAATTTAGACATGAATATGCGGTGAAAATGCAAATGGATTGCTTACCTTAAACCCTAGCCTTCATAGAATGTTCTCACTTGAGTTCGGAAATTATTCTTCTTTCTTATCCATCCTCGTTAGCCCTCGCGGATAGAGTACAAAGACTTGTAATTATCATGTGAAGTTAGGGACCATTCCCTATGCAACACTTGTTAGGTATCATTTATACATCATATGACCTTTTCCAAGGAGTTGCCTCTTCATCTATTTTCCATAATACCAAACTAAAACAAATATCATAATATATAAGGGCCACATGTAAATATAAAAGAGATCTAAAAACCTAAACTTTTATATCGAACCATGTAAATTTGTATCTCTCTTGTTTAGATTTTATTTATTATTGATTTCCATGGATGAATGCAAGAGTATTGTATCAATGCCCAAGCCACTATCATGGGCCGTTCATTCGCGTCGTTGGGCTCTGGCCATACCAAAAAATGCATCAACATCTACTATAAGATATTTCTATTTCTATTTAAAAATAATGTATTGTGTAGCTAGAAGTAGGTTTATCCATATACTACGTATAATAACCTCCAAGATTAACTTCTCGCTTCCTACTTCGCTTTTCTAATCATTAACTTCAATATATATTCAATAACTGGACCCAAAAAAGAGGATTATCTATTGTATTTGCCTTATGTATTAAATTTTTTATCCATATTTTTAAATTAAAGAAATTTCTAAGTTAATTTATCTATAACTTTCTCTATCAAAACTATTTGTTTTAGAAGTTAAATGAAAATAACCTCGTTTTCAAAAAAAAAAAGACGACTTTGAGCTCTTCTTTAGACAAGCCAAGTTTGAACAAGGATATTCAAGCTCGAGCTAAGTTCAAATTACAACATATATTTATCTAGTTTAGACAACCTTTTTTATTAGGTTAAAAATGGTGGTTATGGAGCTCGAAGGCCCGTTCCCAAAGGCATCCCGCCAGTGTGGATTATGGTGACAATGTCAACCCTAAATAGATGCGTGTTGCTAACACCTCTTGCTAAGGTCGTGGGAAATTAGCTTAACAACTCTTTAGGCTAAGCTAACCCCGATCGCATGCACATAATTAGCCCTTCATCACTCGGATGTGTGTAAATATTAACCCTAATCGAATGCGCGTTGTTAACACTCGGTTTGGTAAGTAAGAAGGAGATTAGCTTGATCGCTCTTTAGTTCTAGGCTAACCTCGACCGCATGTTCGTGGGTCATCTTTTGTCGCCCAGATGGGTTTGAGTGTTAGCCCCGATTGCATGCATGTTGGTAACACTTGGCTTTGTAAAGGTGCGGTAGATTTGATCAACTACTTCTAGGGCTAGGCTAACCCCACATTCATGTGTGAGGGCAGCCTTTTGTCTCCTCGATGGGTGCAGTGTTAGCTCTAATCGCAAGTGCGTTGCTAATAGGGTGTGAGGATTTCAGTCCAGACCAAAAAACATCGACTAGACAGACCAAGTGAGTATCTCATTGGAGCTTTGATTGTTTTGGATGCAATTTTCTAATTTTGGTGGAGGTTGGGATTGTTCTGAATAGAGGGTGGGATTAGTTAGTGTTGTGATTTTGTGAAGTTGATTTTGTATGATGGAATGAAGTTAGGGTTCCAAAAATCTAATTTGGGGATGGAACCTAAAACCCCATTTCAGATTCATCCACAAATCAGATTAGGGTTTCAATAAGAAAATCTAATTTGAAACTTAGATTTATGTTGTCAATCTAGTTTAGGGTTACAATTGAAAGCCCCAATTTATGTTTGGGTTTCAATTTAATTAGGGTTTCAATTTGAAACCCTACACTTGATTGAAGTTTCTAATTGAAACCCAACTAGATTAGGCCCTCGATTTGAGTTCCCAATTTAGTTTAGGGTTTGAATTTGGAACCCCACACTTGATTGGAGTTTGAAATTGAAATCCTAAATAAGATTTGGGTCTTAAGTCTTAGCCCTAGACCCCAATTTAGTTCAAGATTTCAATTTGAAACTCCACAGTTGATTGGGTTTTCAAATTGAAAATCTAAACTAGATTGGGGTCTCAATCCAAAAGATAACCCGCAGCATCCTGATATTTTAGGTTGGTAATTAGAGGAATTTGATATTTAAGGTTTGTGAATGGTAAATGCAGTCAAGGATCATATCCTTAGAGAGATAGCCAACAATACTTTGCCCACTTTATTTTTATTGCAGCCTCAGAGTCCTCTAGCACTGTGGTGGTTTTGATTTGCATTCAGAATTAGATTAAAGACAAGTCAATTCAAGTTATGAGAAGGGTGTTGATCACACGAGAAGCGGTAAATTGCTCTTAATTTATTCCTTGCTTATATAGATTGTTTTATATTTATTTGATAAACTTAATTTTGATTTCAATTGTTGTAGGGATGAGCTTGAAAAAAGAGGCTCCATCCGATCTACTTCAGTCGCACATTGATAGTTTGATACATCATTGGTCTTTAATTTATTTTTTGCCGTTTGTACTTCTGTTATTATTTTTTTTCATAATTGAAGTTCTTTTCTTTTTGAGACATCATATCCTCATTTTTATCCTTTTTTTTTCCAGGATTTTACGAAACACTTGGAGTTGGAAGGGCTAAGTTTGTCAAATGGATTTGTTATTTTGTTACATTTATTTCCTTTTTTTTTAATGTATTATAATTTTTAATGCCCAAACAAATTGCACAACAGGTCGGAATGAGAGAAAGAGTCATTCTCAGCTTGCTATAACAATTCAGGACTCGATTGATGTTGTCAAGAGCCCCCGATAGTTGTCAAGTGTGGCTGT
Source organism: Cyclocarya paliurus (assembly GCA_029856935.1). Lineage (NCBI taxonomy): Eukaryota > Viridiplantae > Streptophyta > Magnoliopsida > Fagales > Juglandaceae > Cyclocarya > Cyclocarya paliurus. The sequence continues at coordinate 23,099,016 of CM056947.1, forward strand.
ACAGCGTCGATGTATACATCCATGGGGAAGAATGGAAAATAAAGGAGAGGGAGAAACACAGATTTACGTGGTCCCGCCAAAGTGTTATTCCCAACCCATGACGATTCGAGCCTTGATCGATGTGGCTAAAGCCCCTAGCAGTGATTCGATGTAGTTGTACAACGTCGATGCGTACATCTATAGCGATGAATAGAAAATAAATGTAAGAAAAATAAATGAGAGTGAGATACACAAATTTACTTAGTTCAGCATAATGCCTACATCCACAAGTGTTTGAGGAGGAAAAATCTATTAGAACGTGAGTATTTACAATCTCTCATAGCCTTTCTCTCTCACTGTACAATAAGAGTCGAAGATCTAGTTCCTGGAGGAGATATTCTCGCTGGAGCTTGTATCATGAGGTTGAAAAAGCTGAAGAAGGAGAAGCCGAATTGCCTTTCTCATCCGGTCTAATCCCTTTTTATCCCTGTCTTGGAAATGGTGAGGGATGACAACTTTATTCCACTCTTCGTTGTTGTGCTTAACTTGTTTTCCCTTCTTTCTCATTTTTCTCTTCTTTCTATCACTTCTTTTCTCTCTGACACTTTCTTTTCCCTTATTCCCTTTTTGTCCATTTTTTTCTCTCTCTTTCTTTATCTTCTAGTATATGCCTTTTGATAGGTTGTGCTTGATTATTTGGGCCTGGGATATTTTATCTCCTTTTAGTAACATTGTTATTCTTAAGTTATTCAAATTATTTGTAATATTTTAAGATTAACTTGTAATTTTTATGAATTAATGTGTAATACTTTTAAAATACTTTGTAACATTTTAGAATTATTAGTTAGCAATTTTATTAAGGTTATTTAGGGATTGAATCTAGTTTTAGGTTTATTTTTTTTTAGAGATAAGCTTTATTTTTATATATTTAAGATTTCAAGAATTTGTATTTTATTTTTGGAAAATGATATTATGCCCTATGGGTTTGCTCTCTCCTTTTGACCACTCATGTATTTTAATTTATTTTTTAATTTTTTTAATTAATGGTTAATGAAGTTACTATTAATATATTGGTGTATTTTTTTAATATTTAAAGATGTTTAGAAAATACTTGAAAGAAAAAAAATACAATTTACACTAAGAGCATGTCTAGTAATTAACGCTAGGCAGTATAGTAGCAACGTCCTTTATTTTTGGACTTTAAATTGGCCAAAAGGGCCGTTTTTAACGAGCTATATTTATAGATAAGCTTTATTAGTTAGCAATTTTATTAAATTTATTTTGTGATTGAAAGTAGTTTTAGGTTTATTTATATTTATAGATAAGCTTTACTTTTATGTATTTAAGATTTCAAAATTTTAGATTTTATTTTGGGATTTTAAAAATGGCCAAAAGGGCCTTTAAAAAGGGTTATGAGCCCAAGAATTATCAAATGGACCTATAATGCATCATCTAGGTGCAATCGGCCCACCTAGCATTAGGATGGGGTCACCCACCCATGCGGGATGGGGCTGGGGCCAGCACCCATTAGGGTGCAGGTGGTGGCCTGGTCAACTGCCCGCCTACGAGAGGTGGGTAGCAATCCTACATGAAAGTAGGATGTATAATATATTAAGGGTTAGTTTGAATAACTAAAGTATTCAGATGTATTCTTATATATTTTATTCTCAAAGACTATTTAAATATAAAAACACATTTTTAATTTTTAATTTTTAATTTTTTTATCGAATCATTATCTAATCATTATAATTTTTACAAATTTTCAAACTAAACATAAAAAAATAATACTACTTTTTTAAATTTAAAAATAAAAATTATATTTAAATAATTTTTTAATTTTATAATATTTTTATTTAATTTTTTCTCTATTCTTTTTCAAAATTTAATAAAATATCTTAACTCAAATAACTATTTACAATATTATTTGGTTTACCGCTCAAGATGAGATGTATTATTTAAAAATAAAAAATAATACAACTCATTCTCTGTCTAACATCTCATCTTGAGCTGTAAACCACTGAAGTGTCTGAACCAGCCGGAGGGTTATGAATTTCCACCATAGGCCGAAAGAAGTACAAGTAGCCAAGTGATGAGAAGAGTACAAAAACTGGGCCTTTCCAAGTAGTTATTTGCGTACCTAATGCTTGCCCAACATCTTTCTCTTCGTCCCATCCCAACAATCATGGCCGATTATTGGCCGCCTTCCATAGACACAAATCTGGGCACCAGACCTACTTCGGTGCTCTCAGTCGAAGTTTCCACGGACACATGCTTTGTGAGGGTTAGGGTGATCACAAGGAAGGTGCCTAATGGTGAAACCTTTTTGTCTTCTACTTCTTCATAACCATACATTTATTTATTATTCTATTATAATCTCAACATTTTTCCATCTACACTACTCGTTTCTCAATTGAGAACCACCTCTTTTGTTGATGGATTTTTCCTACAGGATTGGAGCCTAACAGTACAGTTGAATAGTCCACGATAATGATTTGGGTGTTAATATGGTGCTCGGATACTCATTCCTAAAATAAATAATAATAAAACATATAAAGTGTAAATAGAAAGAAAGATGCAAAAAATTTTGTGGTTCAACATAATTGCCGATGTCCATGAATTGTTTGAGGATAAAATCCATTATATTTAATAATTGTACATTATATTTAGAGAGAGATGAACTCAACATTAAATGCCTATATAGGGTTCATATTGTACAAAGATTCTATACCCACATCATTAAATATTGTATGAGCCACGTACTGTTTTATCTCCGATGTAAATTGTTGACTTAAAGTTAAAAAGAACTTAAATTTTTTTACAATTAAGTAATAAGGTGGGGAATTGAAACATAGTTATGCCACTGAGAAATTAGGGTCCGTGACATTTGGTCCAAAAGCCACAGGCGTAAAAGGATTTAATTTGATTATGATGATAGGTTGTGGTCGTGTACAACCGCCAAAAATTAGAGGGAAAACTGGCTTGACGAGAATCTTCAATGTCAAAGGACCACTACCATGTGCCTAACTCTTTATGAGTGAGTAATTGTCAATCAAAATCAATGCTGCTAGGCCGCACCAATATTGGTCCGCTGCCTGCAAGTCTTGCCTCATTGTGTAGATCACAAAATTGGTTACAAGGCCCCTCATCATGCTAAATATCTTTACAAAGGTCATGCTCCTCTGCTTGCACATATGCCCAATATTTGTTTGCTAGTTTTTCGACAAATAGGATTTTTAAGCAAAAATAAAATAAAATCCTAGAGTTGTTTAGAGGGACAACTATTTCAAAGTGAAAAGAACACGTAGGACTAGTTCCTATTCGAATATGAGTTTAGATGTTTAAAAAGTATTCTTAACCCTACCATCCTCCCGGCACCCTCCTTCCCCGAGATCGGAGAGCCCACCACAGTTGTTGTGGCGACTTCCTCGGCTAAGCACCCCCCCTAGAGTTATTGTCCAACCTCGTTGCTTGACGAACCCTCTAAGGCACCAGATAGGAACTACCGCCCCTCCCTGGATGAACCCCTGACCCGATGCAGCTCTAGGGTGGAGGCCAAGAGGGCCTCCCTACCGTCCACCCGACACGCACTAGATCCCCAACAACATAATGGAAAGATGACGTTTCCTCCTTAGAGCTCATGGATGGGAGGGAAGGAAGGGCAACTGCCCTCCCTCGACCCTCCCAAGGATTCAACAGGAACTCTAGCAGAAAAGACCTGTTCCACAAGCTCGAAGGACATGCCTGCATCAGTCGAGGCCTTTGGTGTTTTGTCCAAAAAGGTTGCAAAGAAGGCCAAGTCGAACTCTTGGTCATCACCATCTAGCCCGATGAGAGAGCCTGAACCGCCTAGCAAGATGGGAGCTGGTGGTCGAGAGCATAAGGAAGCTGCCTGCGAGCCTGACGTGGATCGTCCAACACCTGCAACGGCCACATAATTCACCTTTGTTGGCTCCATGAGGATTCAGACGTCTTCGAGCAAGGCCAGGTCATGGTGCCCCACCGCACTCCTTCCCCTTAGGAAGAGGTCGTGGACGAAGGCTCGGACGAGCAAGACGTACTCCCGTGTTGGGAAGAGGTCCCCAACCCTCTAGCGTTGTCGCTGAGGCCTGTAGAGGACCGCATAGATGTGGTACGACTCCTCTTACTTGGCTCCCTCACCCACGTGCTACGAGGCCTTTTCTCCCTTCAGGAATCGGATAGCCCCCTTAGAAAGTCATGGCTCGAAACCCCAGATCAGTCCAACATCACCACAAACTGCTCAATATTCGCTCAGGTCAACAAAGCTTCAATGCATACATCATTCTAGTGTGTTCCTAACCAAGCGTAAACTCACTCGGTGCGTGCTAGCTCCCGAGCGGATAGAGTTATTGCGAAGTATCGATTGTCAGGAACTACTCCCAAACAGCCCGGACGGGAAACTCATGGAAAATTGTCTCCCAGGGAGGGAATTCCCAACTCTATCCCGACATGAAGAAGAATTTCTTCGACCAATCCTTCACGCATTTATATTGGGGCTCTAGGTGGATAACTCGAATCTCATGTGGGATTTGAAACTGCACACTTTGCCCTCACGACATTGGATCTAGTGTGTGTAAAGGAACTCTCTTGCAGTTAGGTCAGGGTACTCCTCATCTACGGTGCATAGAACCCGACGCCAAACCACATAGCACGACATTTGGATCCTCCAGGCATTCAGGTAAAGTTGCGCTCAATCAAACCCGACGAAGTCCAGAACGTCCCACACTGAATGACAAAAGGGAAGCCGTAACCCATTGGCAAACTTCATGGGGGTAAAGGGCCACTATCGCGGCAAACCCTTCTATGTCCACAACCCCCTGCCAAGGTCCCAGTCTCTCCAAATTGATGTACTTCGATATCTCGTAAGAACTGCGCACGGTGTCAATATCGACCCAAGAGGTGGATGCTGACCAGTGGTACCCCTCAAAATATTTTGAAGCATCATGGGGTACATTTTTCCAATCTCCGAGAAGGAACTTTAAGGCATGACTCGGTACCTACGAACAGGGAGGAAGACTTAGGAGCCATCTTCTCAGGCGGCGGACTTTGATGAACTGTGGGCAGATGTAAGAAAGGAAAGGAAGACGGTAAGGCAATGCCGAAAGAATGTGACCTAAGTCGAACACTTATAGAGGAGGCATTGAATGAAATAGCTTGGAAGACAAGTGCGCACGTTGCCCCAAGCATGTGGCAAAAATAATGGGAGAAAGGGAAAGACGGAAATATATAATTCCCACCGTTCGTAGGGCAGGAATTGGCAAAATAACTGGAACATAGAATTCGGGAGACCAGATCACAACCTGAAGACCCCTGACCCAAGGCCATGGGGTGTCTGGCCCACACTCCACTCTAAAGTGAGAAACTCGATCGGCAAGAAACTAACATGTAACATTTAATGCACCAGCCTAGAGCACGTGCGTGGAATTTAAGGGAAAGGACAAGCCGCCAGCAAGATCATTGAATCTGGACATACAGTGACCTAGGAAACGGGGTCACTACAATGGGGGCAAGTGACATTCTAAAACAAAACACCATCTCCCCCATTCTTCATATATATGTTAACAAGTCCTGACTTTAGCATTGGAAGACCTCTGGCACCTGCTACCTCCTTTTTTTCTCTATCGCAAGTATCAAGTCATGGTTGCAGGAGGCAGCTACAAAACATGCCTTAACATGTACATTCTTCCATGGTCTTACATAGTTCTCAGTACAATAGAGAAAATAGGATTAAAAGGAGATTAAAAAAGAAGCTTTCCTTTCGGAAAGAGAGAGAGCCCCACGAGTTGTGTATCCATCTGTTTTAGAGATTCTGTAATGCCCCCTTCCCTAGGGTTAGGGATGTCATGTGCTTTCCTCAATAAAGTCAAACAAGTGATTTCATAATTTAATAAATCAACTAAATAATAAATAAAGTCTGGTACTAAATCCAACTACTTCATCTAAGCCTAGCCCGCCTGCTCATACTAATCATCATCCTCACCTGAGTGGTTAAAAAAACATAAAATAAAACTAAAATGAGTCGAAAACTCAACAAGAAACTCATCACAATGAAAACATAATGAATATAGGGTTTTCATAAAAAAATTCATGCTGAAAGTTTAAAATCATGACTGATCATACTAATACTTATGTTATGCATGTCTTGTCTTGATTTATTTGAATTATCTGACTAATTTTATCTATCTTACTTATCTGGCTTATCTAACTGATCTGACTAGCCAATATACTTAACCCTATATGCAAGGTTGTGCACCGGCCCCACTTCCCGCTACAATAAGGAGAGCCGCTGAGGTAGTATTCTGGTATACTATAATGGACCACGCTTGAGTTCGTGGCTTGCACATTCACCCTGAAATTGTATTGGTACCATGCATCTAAATGATCATCTGATTAAACTGATCTTATCTTATCTTGCACTTGAAATTAAGATAGCTTACGTATCTTTATGCAACGTGAGATACATAACATACATACTAATATAAATAACTGTAAAGTGCTTAAACTAATCATGATGTGGAATGACATGATCGTGTGTTATGCTGGATGACTTATTTGCATAAATTGTGATATGCGTGGTACCTAAACATTGGCATTCAAAAATTGGTTTTAATAATAATTTATATAAACTGACATATGATGATCCTAATTTGTGAATAAATTACTCGTTGCATTACTTTTTGAATCTCACTTCGTAGCTTGTCACTTATACGACGGATTAAACGTGACTAAATCTTCTAGAAAAATGTATCGATTCTACTAAATTAAATACATACTAGGAAATTCAATCTAAAAAATATTCAGTTATATACTAAAATTAATAAGTACTAATATCATATAATTATTTAAATAATAATATCATGTCTAGTCTTTCAAATATAATCCAGTAAGGAACATATTTTTATCTAAATCTATAAAATAGCGGTGGAAATAATTAGTTCATAAAATAGACTTAATAATACTTGATATTAAAATTCTTGTAAACTATTATTATAGTTTAATCATAATTTGATACTTACTATTTTAATTTAAACTGAGTTTATGAGCTAACATATTTATTCGATTAAAAATAAGCCCAACTTAACATATTAAAATACTTTTCTGAAATATATAAAACCAAGCACAACATAAAATTTAAGCCGAAGATAAGATACAAGTCTGTATCCTTTCAATATAAACTTAACTCAAAACATAAGTCCGATATAAATTAAAAAACCAAGTCTAACTTAAAACACATATTTAATGAAGCCTCAAACCCAGCCCACGTAAACATAATCTGTCATAGATATTCAAGGGCAAAAAGCGTAATTACTCAAAAACTTCAAGAGACATTTCATGGAAGAAAAAGTTTTCTTGCAAGCGAGTTCGCACACCAAATCGGGCACCAATGCTAACATGTAAGGCATCTATCTAATGAAATGGTGTGAATTGAAGATGAAAATAATTTTCATGAGATAGAAGATCTTTTCAGTAAAGCTAAAAACAAAAAGGCATGAACAACTGAAAAGCAGTAACATTCACTGAAGAAAATGAGGATTGCGTGACACGGGACTTTCAGACTCATTGAAGGAAAAGAGACGCCGTGTGACGGGGCTGGTGGCTAGACCGATACCAACAGCGGCAAGGCGAGAGAGGAAGAACGTCGTGACGCCTAGAGAAAAGGACGAAGCTGGTGGCTAGTAGGGCAACTCGTTTTTGGCTTCATGGCGTGGGTCTTGGAAGTAGGTGGCAGTGTCATCTTGATGGGCACTTAGTGCAACCATGGTGCAACAACAACCTATTTAGATGCAGAGGCCACCCATACAGTGGTCGATGGCTCACAGTGACTATTCTCGTGGCTGTGACGCTGTTCTAAAGCAGAGGGCTGAGGGAGGTCCCGTCACGTGGCTGTGGCATGGAGGAGACGATTGGTGCAGTGCTGGGCTATCGGTAGACGCTTCGGTGTGGAGGAGAGAACATATGGCTGTTTTGATGGTTGCATAACAGGGGTCTTGAGGCTACGTACTGGAGCAGCATGCACAACAATGCACTACTAGCTTGAAGCTACAGGATCATGGTGGTGCAATTACTCATGGCAACACCAATGCACCTGATTTGCAAAAGCTGTCCTCACATTCCGCACTTGTTACTGATGATTCCATTGTAAATAATTTACTAGAAAGTCCCTCACATAGATGAGCTGTTGTGTACCTTTTAGTATTCAAAGAGTTAGTTACTGAACTATACAAATATTTGTTTATTCCTTACTCTGTTAGTTAGTTTTCTTTTGTAGTATATAGATGGGAGTAGTCTGTAATGTGATGCACAATGAATGATAAGTAGTAGCACTTTTCATCAATTCTCACTCTCTGTATCTTCTTTCTTTCTTTTTCTCTCTATTCTCACATGGTATCAGAGCTATAGAGTGAGTACTTTTTTTTTTCTTCCCATATGGCTATCAACCCAAACAAGTCTTTATTTCTTTATTTTACCAACATTATCAACCCTTACTGACTTGACCGTGGGGATAATCCTTCCATCCCTTTGGTTCTTGATCTCCTCACCACAAAGAATTACACTACTTGGTCAAAAGCTATCTACAAAGCTCTTCGAGCCAAAAACAAACTTGGTTTTTTCAATGGCACTTTACTAAATCCAAAAGCCTCAACCAATCCTTTGTATGATGCCTGGGAACGCTGCAATGACCTAGTTGTCTCTTGGCTACAAAACTCCATCAATCCAACTCTGAAATCTAGCATTGCACTGGTCAATGATGCTAGATAAATTTAGGTTGAACTCCAGGATCACTTCACTCAATAAAGTGGGCATCGCATCTTTCAATTAAAGAAGGCCTTGAAAGGTTTGCAATAAGAACATGACTCTATTAGTATTTACTTTGGCAAACTTAAAACTCTATGGGATGAACTCGCTATATATGATCCTTTGCCTGACTGTACTTGTGGTAAACTCACTATCCTATTTGATAGATACTGGAGGGATTGTGTAATATAGTTTCTCATGGGCCTCAATGAGTCTTACCATGTTACTTGAGACCAATTGTTGGACCCATTGCCCTTCATAAACAAAATTTTTTCTATGATTCAGCAACAGGAAATGCAGAATATTATGCTTTCAGGCCTTCCCTCCTCTAATTCTATGGCCCTTGCTGTTAGGCAACCATACACCTCATACAAACCCCCATCCAAACTAGCCAATTCACAAAAGCATGACAGACCATATTGCACACACTACAAAATCCAAGGCCATGTTTTAGAAAATTGCTTCAAAGCAGGAAATGCCCAAGCTCCAATCTGCACTCATTGCTATATGTTAGGTCACATGGCAAACAAATGCTATCAACTTCATGGCTACCCACCTAGGCAAAGGTTGCATGTTAAGGAAAATCCTCATGCTTTTTCCTCTACCAATCTCACCTCAGTTGAACAAGCAGTCACTCCCGATGAGAACTTGACCTTCACAAAGGATCAATACCAACAATTGTTGTCTCTATCGCAATCAAAGGAGGCTTCCATTCCAATCACTCAGTTAACTATTTCCAAGCAGATTGCACTAAACCTCCTGTCATTAATGGTAACCATTTTTGCCTCACTTCATCCACTCAAGCACACAAAACAACATCACAACCACCTTGGATTATTGACACCAGTGGTATATATTACATGATCTGTAGCATCTCATTTTTTTTCAGCTATCACATCACATGTTTCCTTAATGGTCAGACTTCCCAATGACCAAACAGCACTTGTTACTCACATTGGTACTGTCAAACTCACCAACATATTAGTATTGCATAATGTGCTATGTGTCCCCTCGTTCAACTTTAATTTTATCTCAGCAAAACAATTGACTAACTCCCTTTCTTGTTGTTTCATATTTTTTTCACAAATTTATTTTATTCAGGACCTTTTGTCAGGGACCACGATTGACATGGGTGAGATGAAGAATAGCTTATACCACTTGCTAGATGATGTAGTCCAGCCAATAGCTCTTATTGAATACTTTTCTACTTTGCATAAAAATATTTCTGTTTCCACAACTTTCAAATCTGTTGATTTAATTTCAAACCTTTGGCAATGTAGAATGGGCCATACACCCATTTCAAAATTAAATATAATCTTAGATCCTTCTATCAAAAATCACTTATCTGCTATCTCTAATGAAACACCTTCTCTTGTTTATCTTATTGCAAAGCATCATAAACTTCCCTTTCCTATTAGCACTCATAAAAGTAAAAAAAATATTTGAACTCATACACTGTGACATATGGAGCCCTAACTCAGTTGAAGCTTATGATGGTTCCAAGTACTTCCTGACCATTGTCGATGACGTTTCTAGAAGTACTTAGATCTATCTACTCAAAGTTAAGTCCCATACTTGACCCTGTATTGAGGCTTTCTGCCACTTAGTAGAAACTCAATTCCATTCCAAAGTGATAGTGGCCTTAAGTTTCAGATGACAGATTTTTTCAATAAAAAAGGGATCATACATCATAAAACGTGTGTGGAAACCCCACAATAAAATGGAGTTGCCGAGAGGAAGCATCAACACCTTTTAAATATTGCTCGAGCCCTTAAAATACAATCCAACCTCCCTAACAAATATTGGAGTGATTGCATCCTCATTGCAGCCTACATTATCAATCGGGTCCCTAGTCCATTGCTATTCAACAAAACACCTATTGAGCTCTTACTCAACTCCCCTCCCACATATTCCCACATGAGAGTCTTAGGCTGCCTATGTTTTGCCTCAACTCTATCTCAAAATAAAAGAAAATTTGATCCTCAAGGCAGAAAGTGTATTTTCCTTGGGTACCCCTTTGGACTTAAAGGCTACAAACTTCTTAACCTTGACACTAATGCGGTATTTATTTCTAGAGATGTCAATTTTTATGAGCTTATTTTTCCCTTTTATCACCTTACTCTTCCCTCACCTCCTTCTCAGCTGCCACTTCATGATATTTTTTCAACTTTTCCTTCATCCTCTAGTCTGCCTACCAATTCATCTCTGCCCCTCCACACTTTTTTTTTTTTACGTAAAACCAGAAAATAAACTCCTCTTCAGCCTTTGACCAGCTGTAAACAACAACTTCACTTTTTGCAAATAGTACGAACTCCTATTCGATCCATACGCACCAACCCTCTCAATTGAGAATGAAAATTATTCTCACCTGTAAAATCCAGAATGACTCCATCTGATCCCTCTTTTGCCAAAAAATCTGCTACCATATTTGCTTCATGGAATATATGCCTAAAGCGAGCATTTAACTCCAAAGCAATTTATTTAATCTCTTCCCAAAAATCCTATAGGAACCAAAGTCTAAAAAACCAGAAGCAAGCCAATTCATGATTACCACTGAATCCAATTCAACTATGACATCTCGCAGCCTTAAAGTTTTGCATAACCGAAGACCATCTAGTAGTGCTCGACATTCTGCAACATTGTTTGAAGCAACTCCATAAGCATGTGCAAAACCTGCTATAACTCTCCCCTTAGAATCTCGGATTACCCCACCACCCCCTGCCTCACCCGGATTATTACAAGCTCCACCATCTACATTAAGCTTCATTCTACCTAATGGAGGCATACTCCATTTAACAAATGAAAAGCTTTGCTTATGAGTAGGCACAATCGGCATCCTTAATCTCTCCATCACCACTTTATCATTTTTCCTCAAATACTGAAATTTTTTTAGATTGTAGGAAGCATTATTAAGAAAGAACTTTACATTTCTAATAACATCTTCAACTTTAAAGGGCTCACCCTCCATTCTTGCTGCACACCTGGACCTCCATAATGTCCAAGAAATAAACATTGGAAGTGTTCCACATATCCATCCTACTTGAGTGTTTGAATTTGCTCTCAACCACCAATACGAAACCATGCCCAGCCAATTTCTAATCAGGGGTAATCTGATCTGGCAAATGTTTGCAAAGAAACTCCAAACCCTTTGAGCATTAATCCCCTCACATAAAATATGATTTATAGTCTCCACTTGTGGCACAATACAACAATGGCATTTTGAAGCCACAGGAATACCCAACCGTTGTATAGCATCATCAGTTGGTATTGCTCCCTGTTTTGCTTTCCAGCAGAAGAAAGAAATTTTCTTTGGTATCTCAGCTTGCCATAACCACTTCTTCCACTCACAGACTTGCCCATGTTGCCTGGAAATTTCCTAAGCTGATTTCGTGGTGAAGTTACTATCTAAAAAATGCTTCCAAATCAGTACATCTCTTCCCTGCCGAAGCTTAACACCAGAATCTGCAATTATTTGCAAAACTTCAGGTGGTACCAGATGCTAAATCTCTTCCATTATTGGCCCCCTTTCATTAACCGCTTCAGCAACCATCAAATTACAATTGCCTACCACCGGACATAAATTAATTAAAGGGCCACAACCCACCCAATTATCCATCCAAAATTTATCCTCCCATTTCTAACCAACCATTGAGAATGCTGCATCACCTTAGGCATCAACGCTCTAATTCCCTCCCACAACCGAGATCCTCTCTTCTTATGAATCACTTTTAAAATATGCTCCCCCCTCAAGTATTTTTGACTGAAAAAATCTGCCCACATTGACTCACCTTTCAATAATTTCCACCCGAATTTCATAAGCAAAGAATCTTGCACCTCCATTAGATCTCTAATACCAAGACCTCCCTCTTCTACTGGCTTACAAATAATCCTCCAAGAAATCCATTTTTGCTTCCTAATCTCCATCGAAGATCCCCACAAAAAATCCAAAAAAATATTTTTCAGATTTGAGAATACAGCTTTTGGCACCTTCATGACTGATAACATGTGAATTGGCATGCTATTCAACACATGTTTAATAAGAATGATCCTTCCCCCAAAAGATAACATCTTATTCTTCCAGCCCCCTAACTTCTTCTGAATTTTTGCTAGCAAAAAATCAAAAAGTCTGATTTTCATCCGTCCCACATAAAGTGGAATTCCTAGGTATAAACAAGGCCAAGACCCCTCTTCAAAACCAAACAACATCTTTAATCTATTCCGTCTATCCAATGAGATATAGGAAGAGAATAAAATTGTAGACTTACTCGGGCTAATTAGTTGTCCAGACAATAGCTTCATATCGGTGCAATGTTGACATAAGATTCCGAATAGCCACCTTTCCTCCATTAGCAAAGATCAATAAATCATCTGCGTATAATAAATGAGAAATAAGTGTGCCCCCACCTGGATGATAAGGTTTAATACGCCTCACCATATATTGTTGATTTAGCATACGAGATAGAATTTCTTACAATAAAATAAAAAGATAAGGTGATAAAGGATCGCCTTGCCGTAATCCTCGATATGCCTGAAAAAAAACCTTTAGTGTAGCCATTTAACATGACCGAATAATACGGGGAAGCAATGGCATTATACACTAAATTTCTCCAATTTTCAGAAAAACCCAATCTACGTAACACTTCTAACAGGAACCTCCAATTCACACGATCATATGCCTTGGCCATATCAATCTTTATCATCACGTTGCCCCCTCTCACTTTCCGATTAATACCCTGAGACAATTCCTGAGCCAAAGCCATATTCTCAAAGATGCTTCACCCAGGAATAAAAGCTGCTTGTTCTTTAGAAATGATTCTATCAAGAATAGGCACCAATCTTACAACCATGATCTTCAACATAATTTTATACACCACCGAGCAAAGGCTAATAGGCCTAAACTGGCCAAACCCCATAGTTCCTCCACCTTAGGAATCAAAACCAAATTTGTTGCCCCATAGAAATTAGAAAACGGTTGTCCCTCAAAAACCTCCTTAGCCATTTCTACAAGATCATTTTGAACAATATCCCAAGCAAGAACAAAAAAAGAAGCTGAGTACCCATCAGGTCCTAGGCTACTGTCCAAAGGGATTGACCAAAGCGCATGTTTCACTTCTTCCACAGACGGAGTCGCACACAAAAATTCATTTTCAACCTCTGTTACGGATAGAACAAGCAAGTCCAATTCTTCAGCATCGAGAACAACGTCATTTGAAGAGAAAAGCCCCTGGAAGAACACCATGGCCTCCTCATGCACCCTATCCATAGACTCTAAAACACACCCATCATCAAGAAACATCCTCTCAATTTTTTTGTTTTTCTTCTTAACATTCATAGAGGCATGAAAGAATCTGGAGTTAGCATCTCCTTCTGTAATCCATTTAATTCTGGATTTCTGACAGGCTAAAATGTCTTCCCTGTGAACCCACTGCAAATGATCTTGCTTACAACTCATTAATTCATTTTCAGACAAAGCAGAGTAATTTCTAGAAACGTCCTCTTCCAGCCAAATAATCCGATCTTCAAGCCGCTTTATTTCTATCTCAGCACACCCAAAGACAGCTTTGTTCCAGTGCATCAACACACATTTTAATCTCATCAATCTCTTTTTAATCCTCACCATAGCACATCCTTCAACATTTTCTTCCTAAATCCGCCGCACCAACGGAAGAAATTCAGAATGAGAACCCCACATTTGAAGAAAACAAAAAGGCCGCGAACCCACCTCTCTATTAGAAAATAAATGAATCATCATTGGGGCATGATCAGAAGATGTTCTCGGAAGGTAGCTAAAATTAGCACCCCCAAACTCATTAAGAAACTGTATATCCACCAAGACTCTATCTAAACGAGCCCAAATTCGCCTTCCTCCATTTCTTCCATTACACCAAGATAGCCGATTACCTTTGCAAGGGAGATCCAACAAAGCGCAATCATTAATACACCCATTAAAATCTGCCTTAGCCCGAGAAGCTGGTAACAAACCCCCAACTTTTTCACTATCATTCCGAATAATGTTAAAATCTCCTCCAATGAGCCAAGGTGACCCATGAGGATCATGCAGCCTGAGATAATCCTATAATTCTTGTCTACGATCCCGGAAGCAACTAGTATACACAATAGTAGTCAGCACACGTCTATGACCATAAGAAAACCAACCCGTGATAGCTTGATCTAAAATTGACATCAATTCAAACTCAAGCTCCTCTGCCCAAAAAAGCCAAATTTTCCCACCCACATCCGCATTATTAACAAAAGAAGAGAAATGCAACCATCTCGCCCATTTACTACATTTATTCGCATTAAGAAAAGGTTCCAAAATAGCCACCACCAAAGGACGGCTTTTATTCAAAATGCTCCAAAGCCTATGCTTTGACGAAAGAATCCCCCTAATATTCCAGATGAGAATAGACATAACAAATCAAATAAATTTTTTGGAACGCGTACGACGTTCCAGGACAACAATGGACTTCTCTTTTCTTACCCTCCTAACCTTTTTCACCAGGACATGCATATCAGGATCCGAAACAAAAAATTTTGCAGCCAACTCATTTAACTCACCTTCTTGCTCCCCATCGAACACCGCCCTACACAGATAATCCTTCTCAGACTTATCCAAAAAAACGTCTCGACTCAGACCACCTATCTCGAATTCCAAGGCCTCATCAATCAACCTCAACGAACTCTTAGGAACCGAATTAGCCATGTTTTGTAGTGATTCCTCCTCTGTCCTTTCTTCAGCCATATCACACCACTTTTCAGAATGTACTCCAGGGATCTGTGATTGCAGAGGATCCTCCACCACAACATTCTGTGGCTGTTGGATCTCACCATTTGCATTCGAACTTCTCACATCCACGATACTCAACTCCGGATGCACTACAAAATCAGCATCCCTATTAACATTCACACAAGTATCATGCACCACTCCCTGCTGTGAAATAAATAATATTGTATTAGACAGACCCAATGCCATCACTTGACGAGCCTGGTTAGACTCCAGTATTTCCTTACGTCTCGGCCTTGACGGTTCTCCACTCTCTACCTGCATTACATTATTCTATTTCAACTCCTTGTTATGCTCAACCTTCTGCCATTTTTGGTTAACCATTTTTGAAGTCGCAATTCCTGCCAATTCATTAGTCTGCTATTTAACACGATGACTTCTTCGACATTTAGATTCCATATGGCCCTGTTTACGACAAGCTCCGCAGAAACTAGGCAACACCTCATAATAAACTTCCTGTAAATGACTAGAACTCCCATGTGGAGGACCCAACCAAAAAGAATGCCTCAATGGAACAGAAAGATTTATATCCACACAGATTCGAGCTGCCTCCGGTAGGGAAACACAAGCAGTAGCATTATCCCGCTTCAAATATTTTCCAAAACCATCACCAATACTTCTCAAGATGGATTCTTGGAAATAATTCGGGGGTAATCCCGGCAAAGTCATCCACACTGGAACCCAAGGTGAATCCTCCTCCTCCACAAACTCCGGAGTCCAATGAAAGACTTGAAATGGTACACCAAGAACTTCAGAATTTCCTCTTGCCATTACCGAAATAAAGTCTTCTTCCTTGGCCATCCGAACCAACACATTACGTGGGTTTCTCAATTGGCCGATGACTGGATTAACTTTCATACCCCATCGATTAGAAATAAAACCCCTAATATGATCAAGCGATGGCCTCCGACGTAAAAATTTCAACGCCACCGAATAACTGAACGGTTCCTTAGATTGCTGCACCTCCACTTTTGAAAACACAAAAAACATTTCCCCATCTTGGAACTTTGGTTCACGGTGTGGGATATTAACATTTGGCAATATATGTGGATTTGATCCCACCACATCAGTAAATCGTCTACCAGAGGAAACCGACGAGGAACACAAGTGCAATGGCTTGATATTCTTGTAAGGTGTTGTTTCTATTGTGAGAGTGGTGGTTTCGTGCAACGGTGTGGTGTGCCATGAGTCGTGGGGGCTGGCCTTGGCAAGGCAGTTGGTATGGTGGTGCACAGTGCAACTCAAAAATGTCGTATGGTAGTGGCGCAGCATCGACTCTGTTGGATGTATGGTTGGCAATGTGAAGGGTTGGTGAATCATATAGCATGGAGGAGAGAGGACGTTGCAACAGACCTTGCAGTGGAGTGGGTCTTCAAATCTGTAGGGAACAGTTGGCGTGAGGGAGGAGACGTGGAGGAACTAGCTTCTACATGTTGGGTTGCTCCATGCGATCGTGGCTGCAATGAATGTTTGTTGGAGATTAGTTGCATGATCAAAACTTTTGATGAAAGATTTTCTTAGATCTAGAAATTTAGAAACTGGAAGAGGAAAAACAGTATCTGTTTTAAGAAAGTTTGAGTCTTTTGTGGTTTAATCTTACTCCAATAGCTTTGATATTTTTATTTGATGATCCTAAACCTTTTATCTACATGTTAGGAAGTAGTTTGAAGAGTTTTGGCGTTGGTTTCAAAGACATGAATTTTTATGCAATAGATCCATGTTTTGAATTATTTTTAGCCTTGTGATTTTAAGTTTAATGCTTGGATCTACTTTAGGACACATTTTTAAACCATATGATGCTTTGGTTTAAAAATCTCACCATAGAATGCCTTGGATCAAGCATTTGATCAAAGCTAGTTGGGAAAGAAATTATATTTTTGGCTAAGTGTAGGAACCGAGTGCGTCATGTGCTATTTTGTGATTTTTGGTGACTTTTATATGTTGATTCAAAGCGTGTTGGTTATTAGGAATGTGTTCTGAACATGTTAGAAGAAAGTTTTGGATTTTCGGAATTCTTGAAAATGTTTTGAAATCGGTCATACCTTGAGACTCAAGAGTTGTAGTTTAGTCAAAAAGTTTGGATCTTTTTTCTAAAGAGTTTTCTGATTATGTAAAGTATAATTTTTTTGGAGATTTTAAACATATTTTTAAACTTAGGATATAAGGATCTTTGTTGTAATATTTCGGTTTGATCATGAGTTTTGGAGCTGGATAAAATTGCAACAAAAATTAAAGAGAAATGGCCTTTGATAGTTTCAGCCCAATGGTGTGTCTCATAGTTGTGTTTGGTTTTAATTTTTCCTAAATCGACATTTGAGTTTAGGATAAAATTTACACGATGAATGTAAATTTTGTAGATTTCTAGAGTTAGGATGTGAAATCCTTAAGTTAGGAGTAAAATGATCATTTTCCTACATGCAAAGGGTAAAATGATAATTTTACTCTAAATTAGCATTTCTTCATATCTATAATTATTAGTGATTAAGTTTCTAACTTTTAGAATCCCTAATTACAGTTTCTCATGTTTCATGCTTAATCTCTGTAACGCGACAATCAGTATAAGTTAGCTTATAACTTACTGTCAGATTACAATGTATGTGTGATAGGTAAGGAAACTATTGTTTATGTACTTATGTTATATTGTATGTCATGCTATGCCATGTCACTACATGTATAACTATTACGCATATTGTATTCTATAACAAAATATTTATCAGTCACATAATATATTCTGTCACTTAATATTTATTTGTTATTTAATTTACTCTGTCACGTAATGTTATATGATACAAGTTATGCCATGTCACGTAATGTTATCCGTTATATGTTATGTCATGTCACGTAATTGTTTGTTTGTTACACATTATGTCATGTCACGTAATATTTGTCTGTTATATGTTATGCCATGTCATGTATTGTTTGTCTGTTTTATGTTATGCTATGTTACATACTATTTATCTGTTTCATGTTGCTTTTGTCATACGTCTTATGTACATGTCACGTTATGTTATGTCAAGTCATCTATCATTTCATTTTTTGTCACGTTTTGTCTCGAGTTCAGAGTGTCTCCCAAACGTCATTTTCTCAGTCAACCATGTCTGGGATACTGGTGACGTAATCCCTATAATCATCTGAGTATCTCCATTTATAATTCACGCAAGATACTTCTGGCATAATCATTTTGATTGTTAGAAAACATCTACTCAAAATACTCTTGACATAATCATTTTGATTGTCAAAATATTACTATGTACTCTTAACATAATCGTTCTAATTGTTAGGGTATCTCATTTAAAATATTTTTGGGGTAATCATTTTGATTGTCTGAGTATCTCTGACAAAATATGTTGGGCGGAATCATTCTGATTGTTCACTATTCCTGACGAAACAACTAGTGAAATCATTTTGATTGTTAGAATTCATCTTACTTTCTTGGTCAGTTCATTTCATATTCATGTTTAGTTTCTCGTTTAGTTCAGTTTCAATTCTTGTTATTTCACGATCAGTTTCATGTCACGCTATTTCTTGTTCAGTTCACGTTCAGCTTTATGTCATGTTTAAGTTCATGTCATGTCAAGTTTAGTTTCAATTCAATCTATGCTCAAGTTCAAGTCATGTTAGTTCATGCCATGTTAAATGTCAAGTCACATCAAGCTTATTTATGATCATGTATGCATTCATATTTTTACTATCATACATGCATCTTTGACTTGTATGTTAAGTTATTTGTTAACTTGCTGAAATTTGTAATCAAATCTCACCGTGATAGTCTCAACTATCATTCCTCCTGGAATGATAAACAGTGTCAAGATCAGGAGGCGCACCAGAGGTCGACTAACTAAAGAAGGTCAATTAGACGGCAACGGCACTATGTAGAGCTCATACCCTTAATGCTCCGATTAATTGTTAGTATTATGGCATCCTTGACTAAGTAATGCGAGCTACTCAATGGATTAGCCTAATAGTTGATTTAGTTCCTACTTGTAATTAAGGAGCTTGGTCTCTAGTACTCTTATAATTATATACCTTTTGGACTCATGATGTAATCAAGAAGGTCTCCCAGTTTAATGTTTATGGATTACATTTTAAGTATTTGGGATATCTTTAGTTTGGTACATAGTATTGCTCAAGAAAAAAAATTATCTGCTGCTAATATTAATGTTGTTAGATGCATGCTAGGTGCATTGCATCCTTAGTTGTCATGAACGGGGGCAGGTAACCTTGTGTTTCATGTCCCAATGCTTCAAGTTTCATCAAGTCTCAAATGACATTTTGGGGCGTCACACTTCAAATACGGTGATTGGTCATGACACTTGCTCAAACCACAGCCCACACCGTTAGACAACAGGCACATCGCATTAAATGATTTGGGAAGCCAGCATGCAACGACAGAGCCAGACGTCCACTCACCTCTATGACCAAAGTAGTGTGAGTGCCTCCCACCCCTTACTTGCCGCAGGGGACATACTGGAGACACACGCACAATACGGTAGGGTGACAACTGACATGATAAGGGGGAAACCTGCCCCCAGTACAGTGTCTCGTACACCCTTGCACAATCTACTAGTAGTGGGTGGGGACCATCATGACCTGGTATATTAACACGTCCCGGGCTTAGGTAGAGCTCTCTAAACACTTTCTCCTTACATTCTCACACAAATAGATAATTCTAACTTAGGTATCGAAGTTGTTCCTCACCATCCCGAGCCTTCATCTCCTTGGGTCTTGCAAGTCGAAAGGAGGAATCATTGAGTTGTCCAGGCTATGAAACACGACATGAACAAAAGGGAAAACTGCTGTGACAATGATCCCCAATTTCAAAGGACCACTACCATGTGCCAAACTCTTGATGAGTGAGTAATTGTCAATCAAAATCAATGCCGCTCGGTCGCACCAATATTGGTCCGATGCGTACAAGTCTTGCCTCATTGTGTAGACCACAAGATTGGTTACAAGGCCCCTCATCATGCCAAATATCTTACAAAGGTCATGCTCCTCTGCTTGCACATATGCCCAATATTTGTTTGCTAGTTTTCCGACAAATAGTATTTTTAAGCCAAAAGAATATATATATCCTAGAGTTGTTTAGAGTTGCAACTATTTCAACGGGAAAGAAACATGTACTAATTGAATTTGAGTTTAGAAGTTTAAAAAGTATTTTTAACAGCTCTTTCAAAGAAACATTTTGATATATTTGATAAATTTATAAAAAGTTCTTTAAGCACTTAAATAAAGTTGAAAGTCCATTTTTTAAAAAGCACCAAATTAAAACTCTACTTTTCAAAAAAAAAAACTTTACGGTAACTAATTTTAAAAGTGTTTTAAGTACATGTTTACTAAGCGGGAAACATTTTTTAAATAGTAAAACTCTATACTAAAATTTCTTCTATGAGAAACTTTATTTCCTACCGCAATCCTAAACAAACACTTACCTAGTATAATATCAAATTATCCAACAATAATCTAGGAAACTGATTGATTAACTAATTAATTAATTAGGAGCAAAAAGTGGAGATTAAGTGATGGAAATACAAAAGAATAGAAACTCTAAAAATTCTTTTGACTTGCCTTTATTTTGGTTCATTTTAGTTCAGTGCTTTGAACTTTCTAGATGGCACTAATGAGTTCTTCTACTCATCATTCATATGGCACACACTTGTTAAGAAAAAAAAATAAAAAGATAAAACAAAATTGATGTATGGTGTAAAGATTATGAGTAAAAAATTTCGGTACTAATATGCTTCCTGCCTTTACTGCAGACTAATCTCATGGGCTCCAAACTGAACAGGACCATCACTATGGCGTGTTGGTGGGGTTTTTCTTCTGCATTTTGTAGGCTTGCCCATTACTACGTTGGTGAGGTTGAGCCACTTCTCCATTTTTTTTCAAGTTTAGCTTTTTCTTTTTTAAGAGAGAAGAATGATATCAAAGTTTTCACTTTGTCTCAGCGTGACTATAATAGCATACTTAATCAATTATAATTACAATTACTAGGCGCTCACTAAATGGGTATGGCTATGTCACTCATTGAATTCAACTTAGTATGGACCAGCATCACTATAAGAGCATTAGGGAGTTTGAAATATGGACCGCCTACCTGTGGGAGCATTAGAAATTGGGAAGTAGGTTATTTTCTAAAGATATTAGTATATGATGAGTCAAATTTAATTTGAATCAAGATTCGGTGAAGTTTTTAGTTGACCTGGATAGTTTTAAGTAGGAGAGAAATATATGCATGAAGTGGATATGATAACATTTATTGAGCATGTTGATGCATTTGCCTAATGGGGTAAGAGCCCAACAATACGGTTAAATAGCCAACGATGATGGTTTGGGCATTTATACGATTCTCACATACTCATCCATGAAATAAATAGTGAATAAAGTATATAAAATGTAAATAAGGAGAGAGAAACGTAAATTTTCGTGGTTCAGCATAAAAGCCTACATCCACGGGTCTTGATCTGGAGTGAAATCCACTATATTAAATGATGTTACAGTCTCTCATGACTTCTTGTTGGACAAGCCAACCTTAAGAATTGCAAGCATATGTTGGATATGAAATAAATTATGGGTTTCTTGGCTCCTACCTTAAACTATGGCGAGCTTCATTGCTCGCCTTTTTCATAGCTCAGGTGAGTTGTGTATGACTTGTGTGAACTCCACTGGTTGCCTAGATCGTTGCTCAAGCAAGCTCATTGCTCAACCGAAACTCTCCATGTGCAGGTCTAGTTGATTGCCCACCATGCTTGCCTTCTCTAATTCTTGCAAAGGTGGGCTAAGCATTTAGAGTGCAAGCAAGCTTCATGATTCCTCACCTTGAGCGTTGCTCGAAGGGGCTCATTGCTCGCCAAAGATTCTCTATGTGTAGGCAGGTTAAGTGTCTATCAAGCTTCTTTCCCAAGCAAGCAATGGAGCCCACTCGGGATGTTGAGTGCTCTCGACCAGGATGACTGAGCACTGACATGGTTGATGTTCACAAGGCATTTTCCCGAGCACTCTGCATTGCTCACTCGAGATTTCTCAAGTGTTGACGTGGTTGGTGCCCACCAAGTTCTTGTCCTTTGTGAGCTGCATTGCATGCTTTGGATTTTTCAAGCACCGATGTGGTTGGTGCCCGCCAAGCTTTTGTCCCATGCTAGTTGCATTGCTCACTCAGGATTTTTTTAGCCCTAACTTACTCAATTCTCTCCAAGCTTTTTGTCCCAAGCAGGCTACATTGCTTGGCGAGATTTTTTTAGCACTGACACAGTTGGTGCCTATTAAGCTTTTGTCATGTGCAAGCTGTATTTCTTGTTTGGGATTTTTTGAGCGCTAATATGGTCGGTACCCTAAAGGTTTCTATGTTTCGAGTGTTTAAAGTAGGGATTGTTGTCCCTTTCACAGGTGGCCAGAAGGGAGCTCCTGGGCAATGAACGAAGTTTATTCATGATGGCCCTGGCTCCTGGCCCTCTATGGAGCAATCTCTAGTGGATGAGCTAGGAATCGGTTGGGACTTTATTTCTCCTCTCTCGCGGTAACACTCTATGAGGGGATTTATCCCCTGGGTCAGGCCGAGGCCCAAGCCCTAGCCCAAATATTGAATTTGGGCTGAACCATGTGTACCTCAAAGGACCAACTAAAGAAGACGGATAGATAGGAAACCATGGCAAACAGTTAGCAAGGAAGACAATCTGGAAACCCACTAGCTGACAAACAGGCACACTCACCGACTCTAAATATCGCCACCCAAACATAACAGACAGAGAAGAGGAGTTGAGGAAGGCATGCCGCATTAATGGAGGGTATAAAACTTAGAGAGGAAGGTACAACGCGTTAATGAGATGGGAGAAACTTAGGGAGAAGACATGCCGCATTCAATGCAGCCTGGACTTGGAACGCACTAGGAGAGGCCCTGCATAAGGAACAGACACCAATAGACCTGGACATCCAATAGCATGACAGATGGGCTACATTTGAGCCCGATCTCCTACCGAGCAACACCCCACTACCATGAAGGCCATACCATTGCATATAAATAGGCATTGCCCACGATCAACAAAAAGGTTAACATCTACATACATTTTCCATTATTTTCTCTCATCATCTCTTACGTTGGAACTAACTTGAGTGTCGAAGGTACCACGGATCCCGAGATCCCCTTCTACACCTTGAAGAAGATTAGGGGTGCAAAAAAAATGGTGAATCAGTAAACCAGACCAAACCAGTGAGTTTGGTTCAGTTCTAAATCAATTTGGTCCGGTATCCGTTCTACTTTTAAAAAAAGGGTCAAAATCGGTACGATTTCGATTTTTTTTTCTAATACCGGATCAATTCATATAAATATATATATATTTTTAATTTTTTATATTAAATAAAATATTTTTATATGATTTTTTATATTATATATAATTTTATATCTAATATATAATTATATATAAAATAATATTGTATTATATGCTAAATTACTAATTAAAATAACATTAAATTTTAAAATCTTATATAAATAACAATATATTATCACTATAGTCTATAATACAATTATAATATATATTATAATATACTACAATCTATTATCACTATATTATTATATAATATAATATATATATATATAGCATATTATATATATTATTTATATAATATACCGGATCAAATCGGACCGAAACTGAAAGTATCAATTTTAGAGTGTAACTAATGTATCGGTTCTTTAAATCTCAAAACCGATACACACTTATTTGGTTCTAAAATATGTCTAAAGTTAGATTGAATAAGACTTATTACACCCTTAAAGGAGATGTCTCCTTTCAAGAGAGTCCACCGAGATGGTAAAGAATGATGTCCTTGTAGAGCTATCTGATCCCCCTGCTACGCTCGTAGTGACGAGGTTCATTTCATTTTTTGAAGTGACTGAGTACTAGTTGACTTTTATCACTTTCGTCGCCAACTTTGCTTGCCTCTTATCTTTTCTTTTAATTCCTACTAATGGGCTAATCCCTATTTCATTTCATATCCAACAAAGCATTTAACATTATCTGAAAAATACATGCAGTCATCAATATATACATACCTTCAAGATCTGTTCCACATGTTTATCTCTTCGTACCAGAGTCCCTTCAAAACTTGAGAAGATCCATTTCCATTTAATTCACCTTATTCGCAACAGTGCTTTTTTTGGGGGGAAGGAAGATACCAATGCAGGCGGTCAAATAAAGGGTGCAATTAGCCAGGCCCTAATCCATGAGCAATTGTTAAACAACCGTGTTGATATCATGAACAGTAACGTACTATATTTCCTCCATTTTTTTTTCTCCCCTCTGATTTTACCCGTGCGTCAATAATATTTTATGGCTAAAATACATGTGTGGTGAAGGGGTTTAAAGTGGTCGAGTCGAATCATGTAGCAGATTCTGGAATCAAAATCTTTAGATAGGGGACAACCATATCATTTACAATACCTGTTCAGATAGGCTTTCATTCACTTCACTGGCAAGCAATACCAAACTTCATATTGAAGGCAAAGATTGAGTGGATGCCATGTTCTAGCAACCTGAGCATATGTTTAGGTTGTTGTGTGGGAAATTTTGGAGCTTTGCTAACGCATGTGAGTTGGCTTAGATCCAGGTACCCAAAAAACTCAGGCTCCAGAAACTTCAAGCACTGCTGGCAGTGTGTTTCCCATTACAAAAAAGAGAACAAAGAGTTTTGACATCATTCAGCTTCCTCCTAAATCCCAGGGGCATTACCATTAACTGTTCTGCATGCTAAACCCGCCAACGCTTTGAGAAAAAATAAATTGTTGTTTCAAAAGTAAAATTTTAAGTGTAATTATTTTTGTGTATTCTTTATACACTCTATTGATATAATTGGTTACATCATTTTTTTAATAGAAAATAATAACTTTGATCAATTATATTAATAGAATACGTAAAAAGTATGCAAAAGTAACTTTATGGAGCATAACTCCTATAAGAGGGGATTACAGACGGGTGTTCTTGGCTCTTTCACACCCACCAATAGACATGTCACGTTCGTCACCCATGTTATGCGAGAGGAATGTTATATTTCAGTCTTATAATATATAAATCCATATTTGAAAAAAATTGGATTCACTGTTAAAAAGTTGATTTTTGGCTGTGGGTTTAATATTTGCTCATTTTTTTAAATAGAGTATAGAAGTTTGAACACTCTATTATTGTATAAATCATTTATCATTTTTCAAGACTAATGATAGATATAATCATAAAGTGTTGAAAGCTCATGCATTCTCTTAAAAAAAAAAAGTAGGATCCACTATTTAAAAGTGAATTTTTTTCATATAAGTTTTAGATTTGTTCAATTTTTTCAATTAGTATGCGAGACTTACACACTCTAAGATTATAAAAATAATTTTTCATTCTACTTCAACGTCTTCTCGCTAGGGCCGATGTCATAATCTCAATCGCCCTGTAACAACCTGACACTGATAAAGTCCTTTTATGGATTTATTTGTTTTCACAACTCTTCTCAAATCATCTCATTTAATCATTACAATTTTTTTAAATTTTCACATAAAATAAAAATAAACAATTCAATTTTTTTAAATTCTAAAATAAAAATAATATTAAAAAATATATATTCTAACAATATTTTATTTAACTTTTAACTTTAATATTAATATATGTCATCTCTTCTTCTCATTCACTCGTATTTTGATCTTTTACCGATAATGGCTTTTTCATTTCGGTTTGAACCTATTTATTTTCTCCATAGAACTGAAAATTGGAGAGCTCGTAATCGTTTACAATGGCCTCCAACCCTCAAAAACAGTACACTTTAAAATCATACCTTTTTCTAAACAAAAAATTTTCATAACTTCTTACTATTCATTCATATTCTATATTCTACCTTTTTTTTAATTTTTTTTATCAAATATTTTTTATATGAATAGTGAATAAAAAATTTGAAATGGTTTAAAAAAAATAAATTAAAAAAAAAAAGGTTCACGCCTTCAAAACCTTCCGTCTATACACACACACACACTATAATTTGCCTTTTATTTGTTGTTTGTAATTTTATTTTTTATTTTTATTTTTTGTCATAAATGGATGATGTTGAAGGCTTATGTATTGTCTCCTTCACTTGTTCTATTTATGGATGCTTGTGAAATTCTTCAAACTCTTTGCCTGGTTTAAAATGAGCGAGCTTCGTGTCTAAAATATGGCCTTCGTTTATTATTATTATTTTTTTTAATGAGATTTGCGTACATAAAAAGAGTAAAAGATAGAAAATAATAATAATAATAATGAAAAGTAATGCCTAGTGTCTATTTGAATTAAGTTCCGTTTGGATTAAAAAGTAATTTCAATACATCTCATCTCATCATATCATTATAATTTTTTTAAATTTTTAAACAAAATAATATATAATTCAATTTTTTCAAATTTTAAAATAATAATAATATTAAAAAATAATATTCTAATAATATTTATTCAACTTCAACTCTCATCTCAAACTCATCTTATCTCAACTCTCAATTTAAATGGACAGTAGAGAAACGTGACTTAGATCTATAAAATTATAAAAATATAAAATATAGAGAAATGATTTGTAAAGTTCTTTATAAAAAAAAATGAAGAAATTCCACAAAATGTTAAAAAAAAATCTTTTTAAAAAAATCCACATTTTTACAACAATAAAAAAAAAACTACGAAATTTATTTATTTAAAATTTTTACCAACGTTACTCATAAATAAATATCTATATACTATAAAAATAAATTTATATATATATATAATTTCCCACTGGTGTCGCAGTGATGTATTCGGAAACTACGTGAAAACAGAGGCAATGTGTGAAGCCTGCATCTGTATGGAACATTGGAACCCCATCCCGACGCGGACGCTGAAGCGGGATCTAATCCAAAGACCAGACCAGACCAGACCCCACGCACTTAACACGTTATGTGGGCAGGCAGACCAGTTCAATTCTCCACATGTCAGTAGGCCCCACCCCACCCACCCAACCACGTCCACCTAATATGAACCCCACTTACTCCTAGTGCACGTCATCATCACCACGATCACTTCGTCAGCAACTGGCGTGGGGAAAAACAGAGTGAGCCAGAGCCTGAGCCAGGACAAACCGACCTCTCACACCCACCACCCTATAACGTAAGCGCACGTGGCCCCTACACCCACACTAACCAAAGCACGATCCCTTATCGTTCGCCACGTGGATTCATGATCACGCATGCCACTGCTCACTACGCTCGTTGGTCCCACCAACCCAACTAACAAACGGACCTTAACTGTCCGTACAACACAGAGGACCCTTAAAAAATTATCATCATCAGTATTATTTTACAAGCAATTAAGGAGCTTAATATAAGTGTTTTGACTGTTGTTTTCAGCCACTACTTATCCGTATCTTACTGATATTAAATTTATCACACCAATTAAAATAAAAAATATTATGTTCAAAAACTTTTATAGCAGTATACATTATTTGTCCATTTATCAATAAAATAAAAATAATTTTTCTTGACCATCTAAAATCTACCTTATCTAAAATTTTTATATTAAAATAATATTATAATAATATTTTATTTAATTTTTATATAAAATTATTTCATCTCACATTTAGTCAGTGAAATATTATAAAATAATAATAATAAAATATTAAATAAAAATTAATAATAATAAAATATTAAATAAAAATGAAATAGAATATAAGTTCAGTATGTTATCTTTTTTTTTATGTTTTTATATTGTCGGACGTTATTTTAAATATATATATATATTTTTTTTTTAATAACTCACCCTGTGCAACGTGAAGTAGATTATCTGAATAAATAAAATTTCAGATAATCCAACAAATAAATGGGAAAGACGAAAGAGATTGCAAAGTGGATCACAAGCTGAATTTAATCATTAATCAGCAAACCAAAAGGAGCCACGATCCTATACACCTTCTCCATTAATATCTTTGATAAATTAGTAGGCATCACATCAAATATATATGATCAAACACCTTCCGGATTCATCAAAATTAATGAACCCAGAAACGAAATTCCAAAAAAAACAAACAAACAACAATTTACATAGCAAAAACAGTCGTCATTATGCATAATTCCCATTTTAACTCTCTCAGATTACTTGTTTTTCTTTTCCTCCATCTTTCTTTGATTTTGTTTCATTCTTTTTTATCTGAATATGTAGTTAAATGTGAGAGAGATAAAACGAGACAGAGATTTACGGGAGATAGAGACTTGGGTGGTCTTGATCAGCCCATTGACTCTGGCTCCAGTATGCTTGATCGACGGTGTTAGGTAGATCGAACAAATCTTGATCCCCACTAACTTGCCAATCCAACGATCCGAAACCTCCACCGCCCGATCTATCCTGCAAGGATGATAGATCGAGCTGGACCGTCTGATCCACTAGCTCCCCTGTGATCTCCTGCTGTATCTCCGTTTCCTCTCCAACCATACCTCTCATCATCGCCTTAAACTGCTGCTGCTCCTCCTGTTGCCACTGCTGCTGTTGATGGCGATCATGGCTTTGGTGATTCAACCTGAACGGCGTCGTCTCCGAAACTCCATTGAATCCAAACGGCAATGCCTCGTTCGACGCCGTTATCAGGCTCGTGAAGCTCCCTATCTCCGAGAATATTCCGCAGTCGGAACCTTGTTCCAGTAACCCCGTCTCGAAACTAGGGTTGGAGATGAACAATTTGGAGTCCTGAACGTTCAACAGATTCGAATATGAGTTTAAAGAAGGAACCTCCGTTGAAACCGCCTCTGTGGCCGCGTTGTTGTTTGTGGCGGTGAGACTGGAGCTCTCGCTGCTAGAATTAGAGTTTGACTTGCGCTCTCGCTGCCGCTGCGGCTGCGGAGTTGACGTGTCGGAGGAAGCAGGCTTAGGCTTGTTGGAGCGCTTGGCCTTGCGGCAGCCACCACCGACGGGTACGTTGCGGAGGACGCCACCTTTGGTCCAGTAGCGACGGCAGCTCTTGCAGAAGTGGCGGGGCTGGGACTGGTTATAGTTGTTGTAGTAGCAGAACTTGGTGTTGAGCGAGTCGCACCGGGGGCACTTGAGCGCCTGGTGATGGTTCTGCTGCTGCTGGTTGTGGTGTTGATGATGTAGCCGAAGCCTCCGATCGGCTCCTCCTCCACCGACACCTCCGAACAGTCGACCACCCCCTCCGATCGAATGGATTTCCTGCATTTCTGTAACCTCGCCTCGTCTCAATCTCACGAGAGAATCTTAAATCTTTTTTTCCCAGTGCGTAAATTTCAACGTCTCGTTGGAAAGAAGAACTCTGGCGTCTGCAAATTTTCTTGTAGGATTTTATTTTATTTTTCCCGGGAAAGTGCTTTGCGCACACTTGATGACTGTGACTGGGAAAGTTCTCTCTCGCAGTTTTATGTGTGAGAGAAAGCACAGCAACAGCTTCCTTCTGACAAATATCCTCTGTGCATATCTTCCAACTCTTTCATCATCTATTTTCGTGCTTTCCTATCAAAATTACTGGACAGTCCCTTGAAACCGAAGAAATGACAACGGTACTCTCATATGAGAAATTATCCCATTCATTTACTATTGAGTCTATAATCTACTTTAGTACTCGTTCAGGTTTGTAAAACTTTTCAATCTTATATCATATTATTTAATTATTATAATTTTTTAAAATTTTTATATAAAATAAAATAAATAATTTAATTTTTTAAAATTTTAAAATAAAAATAATATTAAAAATATATATTTTAACAATATTTAATTTAATTTTAAACTTTTATCTCAACTAATCTCTTCTAAAAAAAAAAAAAAAAGACATTAAGGTTAATTATTAACTAATCTCGTAAAATAGATAAAATCATGTTCTATTATAATATTATACCATATCATATTATTCAATTGAATTAGATAACCACAATATGTAAATACCTAAATAATGATAAATATAGTTTTAAGATATGTAAATCTCGCATAATTATTTTTTTTAAAAATGACATTTTCTTTATATGCATTCCAGATTTAGGACCACCGCAAGTTCCAAGGTCTAAGGTTAAAATTTTTATTGAGGTTTTTTTATTTTTAAAATTAAAATTAAATAAATTTATTTATATTTATATGTTTACATTATATTTTATTTAAAAATAACTCCTATAGTTTTGCAAAATAAAATTATTGAATAGATTTTACACCACCTTTTCAACTAATAACTGACTTAATATTTATTAAAAAAAATTGATTTAGAAATGATTTTATTAAATCTAGTTTTACAATACGTGTTTTAGACTTTTAGGGTCCGTTTGCGAATAAAATTGTTCTCAATTATTCTCAAATTCAACTTTTATTTCTCTTTTATCAAAATCTAATAAAATATCTTAATTCAAATTATTTTACTGTTATTCACAAATATTTAAGATATTCTTACAAATGAACCTTAAAAGCTATTATAATCATTATTGTCGATAAAATTCTATAAACAACTTATACATTTGGAAAAAGGAAAAAACTATTTTTCCTCCTAAGTTGTACCGCTCAATTTGACCGCTTGACAATTTTTTTTTTAGTTAGTGATTAAAGAAGTGATTTTAAGTGTATTGGGATATTTTTTATTTTTTAAAAATATTTAAATATATTAAAAAAATGTGAAAACAAAAAACAAAAAACAAAATCAAAAAGTAACAAGCGGTCAACTTGAGCAGGCTACTTTGGACTGTAGAGTAGCCCGACTCTTGAAAAAAAGTGGGTCTTGCCTATTCAAAGGATTATACAAAAATTTTGTTATGAACACTCAAAATTAGATTTTTCTATTGATAATTTTCACATTATATATTAAACTAATAATGATAAAAGGAAAGTATATTATTAGAATGATAGTACTTGAAATAATTATTATGTGAAATACTTTTAAAATTAATAATAACATAATATTTAATACTTTTGATATTCTCTCACCGAGTTAATTAGTTTTTTTTAATTAGGTAGTTATTTTCTTTTTAAAAAATTCTACTTAGATTTTTTTTTTTGTTTTTTGACCTTCTTCCACAAGGCCTCAAGGCAATTGTCTAAGTTGCCTAAATCAAGATTTATTCATTTTTTAGAAAGTAGTTCGCAAAATTTACATATTCTAGAATCACAAATAATATTTAGAAAAATAATATAATCATTTACATCAAATCCAAAAAACTAGCTATAAATCTATAATTTGAAACTACCTCGTAAATACTTATAAATCAATTAGATCGAGAAAATTTTTAGAAGCGTGGGGGAGGATTGGACCCATGTGGACAGAGGAGAGAAATAGAGTAGTCCACAAAGTTGGATTCGGCCTCGGCAGCGACATTAACTTTATGTGTTTAAAACAACTTGGTCATTCCACATAGCTTCACCTGTAGAGAATAAGAGAGGAGCTGAATGGTCCCGACTCCATGCTTAGGTAAAAATAAACGTATGTGCTCAGCTTATAATTTAGTCTCAACATGAAGTCGAAAATCAAGTTAAGAGATAAAGTCAATAAAATATATAACAAGTTGACTCAGACTCTTAAAAAAAAGAGACTCTAATTTCTAAAAGGAAAAAGGCTTCACAAGGCAAGTTGGACTCAATCACCTCAAAGAAATATACCTCTATATAATAAGGAGATCTCTTACAAATCTGATAAACTCTATACACACAAGATCTCTCCACAAAAACTCCCTATGCCAAAGGATATTTTCTAAATTCTCCTATTGTATTGTGAGATATGTGAGGCTATGAGAAATTGTAAAAAATTTATTATAGTGGATTTCACCTCCAAACAACCCGTGGACGTAGACACTATACCGAATCACGTAAATCCATGTGTCTCTTTTAATTTTTACTTATTTGCTATTTATTTTATGTATAAATGCAAAAACATTGTATCAAAACCCAAACCATCTCGTGAGTCAGGGATGATTATTTCCTCCCTTCCAGTCTGTTATGCAAATTAAAGCATTAATAGTTGGCACCATATGTGGGATCAACTAATCTTCTACACCAAAATTTGGAGAAGGATATTCTTTGGCTCATAAGATCATTTACAAAAGTTCATATAAGTTTTTCCACTTTTTACTTGTTATTTTTATTTTACTAACACCTATAAAAAAGAGGGGGAAAAAAGTGCTAATACACAGCATGTGCTTAGGACGCGCGCTATGCACGGGAGGAAAATACCATGCATGTAAGGCATGTCCATGCAAGTGCACAATGGGCACGCGGATGATGGGTACACACCACCGTGCACTTAATGACCCTCGTGACGGGTGGTGCAGCCACGCCACCTCCTCGTCGCTGCGGCCAGATATCCAGGCGAATCTATCGGTAGTTTGTTGCCGACACCTCATCGGAGTCACTCATTCTAAAAGCCATCGGCTTCTCCATCCATGGAGCTTGCTCGCCTCCAAGTAAAGCCACCAGTAACCGCTTTTAGGGTCTTCGGTGGGTTCTGCCACTACCGTGACACTCCAAGACCCAAAAGACACCGGGGAGCTCAACTACACCATGCACGCCGCCGAAGGCAGGAATTTTGTGGGCCTACAGGATCATCGCCAGCCGCCACCTAACTAGTCGGTGCTTTCTGCCGCCTTTAAGGAAGAACTTAACCACAGAAGTTCTTCCACCGGAATCGTCGCCGTCAAAAGTCCCAATAGTAGACGAGAAGAGCCATGACAAGAAGTCTGTGAACTGGTAGAGAACCAGCAGCTGCCACCTGACCAACCGGCATTTCCTACAGCCGGCAAGAAGGTCCCCAACCATGGAGGCTTGCTCGCAATCACCCCTCGCCACCATCACCAAAGCTCTACTGCAGGAGGTGCCCGACGCCAACACCACAATTGCTCGCCAGCCCAGTCCAACCCAACCGTGAGCTCATGTAACCACCCACAGCCATGCCATGAACCTTCGGCATGCTCTGCAGCCACTATGGCATCGCCGACCCAGGGAGTTGTAAACTATTGCTTCTAACCTCCATGGCCATTCTCCTCCACGATAGCTCCAGATCGAAACCATGCAACTTCGCCACAGCTCACACCACCGCAACACCTCTTGGCAGATAACTGTTCCCCAACACCTCGCCACCCACATGGTGGCCAACGTCTAGCTAGCCTCGCTTGGGGCAACATCTCACAATCCCCATGGCAAGACTACCTCATGGCGAGCAACATCTTGCCAGCCTCACATTAGTGCAAACAACATCTCCCTTTTGATAGCTACTTGGTGGGCAATGAAAACTATTTCATTATTGCCAAACTAGACAAATGCCTTGGGCGAGGAACCAAACCAACGCCTTGGACTAGCAACAAGACCAACGCCTCTCAGCGAGCAAAAATCCAGCAGTCCATCATGCAAGACCAACACCTTGGGCGAGCAACCAAACCAACTCCTCTAGGCAAGAAACAAGACAAAAGCCTCTTGGTGAGAAAAAATTCAGCAGTCTCAATTGTGCAAAATTATTGCTACAAAATCACTCAAGGATGAACAAAATCTCCATGCAAAAATCATTCAGTAGCGAACAATCTCAGCTGGGGAAAATGGAAAACAATAGCAAAATTGCGTGCATCTCGGGCCTTCATCAATTTTGTCATATACCACGTAAATCTCTATATCTTTCTTTATTTATACTTATTTGTTATTTATTTTATGAATGAATGCGAAGAACACTGTATCGAAGTCCAAGCCATCTCTTGGGTCGGGGATGATTCTTTCCTCCCTTCCGGTATGTTATGCAAATTAAGTCATTAACAATATGAAAAAGAGAATGACTTCAATAGTGCATGACCTTTTTGCATGGGATATGTTGAGTGTGACATTTTTTCTTGGAGAAAAGCTTGGGGCCAAACGGGTGTTAAAGGTATTTTCGCACCAACCAATGATAGGGTGCCACGTTGACACTTCAGGAAGAGTAATTTTGAATCCACATACACCTGATTAGTCTTTACATTTCCTACTTTCCTCCCCCATCCTCTGTTTCATTTCGTGCGTCTTCTCTCCACCCTCTTTCTCTCCATCTCACGCCCGATCCTACACGATGAAGAAAAGTGGGTGCCGACGACGAACAAAAGCAATGCCCACGACGACTCATGCTGGACACCGACAAGTATTTTCTTCTCTACATCTTCTTCTTTGCATTACATATTTATTCTCTTCATTCTTTCTCCTACTGGTTAGTGTTAGTAGCCATTGAATTCTTCAATGCAACTCTTTCGAGCTTTTAGCTTTGCAACTTACAAAACTAGCACTGACTTCCACTTTTCGTTCGTAGTCCAATTTGTTACATTCTATCTCTGTCTTTCTCTCTTTGAAGTTTTTGAGAGCTAGGTTTGTTTCAGAAGGAATGTAGGCAATCTGTTTGACAATGTTGTTTTTGGTAGTAATTGCATTTAGACATTCAGACATTGAAGCACTCTTGGAGCTCAAGAAGGGCTTTGTAAGTGACCTTTTTGGGCAAGTCCTTATTTCATGGAATTTTAAATCCTTAGATTCTAATGGGTGCCCTCATAATTGATACAGGGTTGCTTGTAATGGTGGTCGAGTGACCTTAGTCACTGTTAATGATGTGGGCCTAGCCAGCGAGTTTAGGTTCTCTGCTATTACAAGCCTTAGCATGCTTAGCAGTTTATCAATTTCAAACAACCTGTTGACAGGGACAATGTCCAAGATCGATTCACTTCAAGTCTCTTCAAAATTTGAATCTCTCATGCAATCTTTTTCATGGGTCTATACCGCCTGGATTAGTCAAATTGAAGAAGTTAGCACAACTGAATCTTTCTTCAAACCAATTTGAAGGCAATGTTCTGATGGTTTTGGCAAACTCCAACAGCTGAAGAAATCCCTAATGCAGAGAAGAAAATACTTGCTAGCGTCTAGCATAAGTCGTCGTGGGCGTTGCTTTTGTTCGTCGTTGGCACCCACTTTTGTTCATCTTGTAGGATCGAGCGTGAGATGGAGAGAAAGAGGGTGGAGATAAGACGTAGGAAATGAAAGATGGGGGAGGGGGAAAGTAGGAAATGAAAAGACTGATCAGGTGTATGCGGATTCAAAATTAGTCTTCTTGGAGTGTCTACGTGGCACCCTATCATTGGTTGGTGCAAAAATACCTTTAACACCCGTCCAACCCCAAGCTTTTTTCTTTTGTCTTGAGATCTATCGAGTGTTTATAGAGTGAACTTCCTTATTGTGTAAATGTTGTGCATTTCTTTTAAAAGTAGAATTAATTGTTAAAAAATTATTTTTTAGATGAATTATATATTTATTTATTTTTAAAATAAATAAACAATTATTATAATTCCAAATATCATTTTTCAGTATTGCTATGATGATATGCTCTACTCTATATCTGTCGGTTGATCTTAGGTGTGGTTTGGGTAGTAAGATAAGATGAGATGATTTTAGATGAAAATTAAAAGTTAAATAAAATATTATTAAAATATTATTTTTAATATTATTATTGTTCTGAGATTTTAAAAAATTGAATTATTTATTTTTGTGTGAAATTTTAAGAAAGTTGTAATGATGAGATGAAACACTTTCACTATCAAAACGGGACCACTCTCATTAATGATGCCAACGCTCCTTCATCGCAACTTGGTTAATGCTAACTTGCTTCATTTTTCACTCTTTCGAGATTTAGGTTGCGTTTAAATAGTGAGGTAATATTAGATATTTTATGAATAATAATAAAAAAGTAATGATAAAATATTGAATAGTAATAAATAATAATAAAAAGTTATGAAAAATAGATAAAAAATAATAATAAATAATAGTAGAATGTTGCTAGTTATAATATCTTTCCTCTGCGTGATATCTCTCCCAAAAAGGATTTTTCGCCTCTCACTATTCATCTCGCTTTTGACTCTTGCCCAACGACCTCCCGTCTTCCAACAATATGCATACTAAAGCATAGCAAGACACTATGCTACAATTCCTATAAACCTTTGAATTTGACTGTGGTCAAATATCCCCTATGCAAATCTTCCCACCTACTCATGATCTATTTCCGAGCTTTCCCCAAGAAATTATCAGACAATTCCTATATATAAACCAATAAAATGACACTTCTAAATAAAAGAAATTACCCTCTTGAGTCTTTCATAATAAAGCTTTAATACTGTCGATGCAATCAAATGCACTTTGTACAGGACTACCTAGGAATCGGTCGATGTTGTTAATTTCTCTAGAAAATAATCATTTTCGTAATAAATATGATCAAAATAATTATCAAAGAAGGAGAGATGTGCTCTTTCTCTCCGAATTCAAAATTGGGCATGCACAGAAACTGATCTGCCCAGAGTGAAAGACAAGCCATAAAATGATTGAAGCTAATTTTTTTTTAAAATACGAGGGCATGCATGCAACAAAAAATTGCTGTCTGGTGCCGTGCCTTGTCAAAAACAGAGAAATTAACTTCCCAGGCCATATATGGTACTAGGATTATGGCTTTTAGCTAGCTACGTACGTACCATATGATATCTATATAACATGTCCACCTCAATCAAAGCCTCTCTCTCTCTCTCTCGCCCTTTGATTTCTTTTTCTTCCCTCTCATGACTCGGTACAGTTAGATATTATGCGTAATTATTGTGGGCGTTTCAATTGACAATACATGTGGCCCAATGTACGGGGCAAATCAGCGTTCATCTATTCACTGACCGGCGCAATTCATGCGCTCGCTGTATAAACAAATTAATTAGGTGTACGTGTGGGTACTTAAGAGTACTCTTTTATTTTTTATTTTATTATTATTATTATTTTTAACTATTATTTAATATTTTATTATTAGTTTTTCGGTATTTTTTATAGAGAACCTAATGAACCCGACGCGAGGACATTGAAATGAATATACATTTTATACCGCTCAAATATATCTTGCAAGGCCTTTTCCTCAAATATATATATATATATATATATATTGCAAAAGAAAACAGAATTAGATATTTCACTGTTTGATAGGAATCAATATTAGGGTCAGAAACTTGGAGGCACTCAAAATTAGAAAAGAACAACAACGTTTGGAGTTGATTATGATGGGTTGAGTGAACAAGTAATTTGATGGATAAACATGTTCACATGCACATGGGACGGTGGTGGGGATGCCTCTAGATATATTAGGTCTTCTGGTATTTGTCCACATCTCTCTCTCTCTCTCTCTTCCAAACATCTATATGGTTAGTGCTATATACCCTGATTTTGGAATGGGCAGCAAAATATGCCATATGCATGGGCTATTATTATATACGTCAACAAGTTGAGCCACCAGCTTTCACAATCTCTAAGATTGCAAAAAGATTATGTTGTTCGATGGGTCTTCTTGGCTGTACCCATTAATGGGTGTCACTATCCTAAAGCCACACCAGCTTTGGGCTCACTCCTACGGCCCAGTCGGTTGGCATCGGGACATCCCTCTTCACTTCTGACCCCACCTGCTTCCTCCCCGGCCAAGCCAACCAATCATGGATGAACGGGTGGAAAAACAAAAACAAAACTCAAAGCTATGACTATAAAATGGGTGTTAAGAATTGCAAAAGATTCTACAAGGAATGAGAAATGGTACATATTAAGAGAGAAAAATAATGGAGAGTTTTTTTTTCTTAGAACAATGCAATTCAGCATCTTTTTTCTACTCATTATCCTTATATCATCTCCTGATTTACCATTATGTTTGGTAAATCATAACTATAATATTGGTGGGGTTAAATAACAACATGGGCTAAAGAATCAATAACGTTTGGTTTGCATCATAGGGTAAAGTTCAACCAATACTCGTCATGTATTTATCATTATAATAACTATAATATAATGATTGAGATAATTAATTAATGAGTATTGTTCTTATTTATCTTAGATCATGTTATCTTCAATTATATTTGATGAATACATTTCAAATGACTATCATTTAAAAACCATTTGAAATACACCACACCATGAGTGTGGCGGGAGATAACAAGATGTAGTTGTTTGAATTGGGAAACACTCTTAACCTATCTTATTTCATCATAATAATTTTTTCAAATTTTAAAAAAATAACAATATTAAAAAATAATATTCTAACGATCTTTTATTCAACTTTTATCTAAAAATATTACATCTCATCTCATCTCATCTTACTATCCAAATAATTCCTTATAATAAATAACATCATTTTTTATGATTAATAGTTCGTGTTTCTAGAAGCAAATAGTCATATATAGGATGAGTAAGCACATCACATTAATTAACAGTTAGACCTACAATTACACCGGAGGGCTATCCCCATTAATTAGTAGTATAGATAAAGGGAAATGTAGAAAAATTGAACGATGGAAGTGTAGTCAGTGCCCACTTGAGACACATGGAAGTGACTCAACGCAACTGTGGGGATCTGCATCGTGGTATATGACAAAAAACATAACCAACCAAAATCTACGTACATACAATACAAACCATTGTCTTTTGTCTCTGCATATGTGTGGAATGGATGGTCATGAAATGATTCTGATGACCTCAATATTTGGCCTCTGCTGCTTCTCTTTCACCGTCTACTTCACTCTTCATTTATGGACTTTAAATTGCCACATAATTTGTAGGATAATTTGGTTTTCAGTTCTTTTTTTTTTTTACAAATCAAATTATGCCATGTCAACAGTTTGAAAGATCATGTGTCATGTTCATCAGTTTGTAAATATAAATTTTTCTACTTTTAAAGAGTTAGTACATGGTTCATATTTCTGTAAAACTTGAATGCTAGAAAATTATGAATGTAGAATCAAATTGCTAGATAGGGAAAAATAAACTTCAAATAGTGAATTTAATTAGTGAGATATATGTGTGTAGGTATCATAATATTACAATTTCTAATTGATGTATTTGGCTTGCTTATATTTTCTAGTTAGACTTAGTTCCAACGTGTACTTAGAATGTAACTAACTATAGATATTTCTTTTGGTTTTGTAAATAGTATATATATACCCTTGTATTATTTTACTGAGGTAATAAATCAAAAAGTATTTTTTTCAATTACTTTCTTGATATGGTATCAGATTTCTAAAACTTCTACACGCTTCTACAAGTTTCCTTTTCTTTCTCATGGTGCCGACGCATTCTTCCTCTTCGATGGAAGAACCAGCTAGCCCCTTCTTCCTTCACCCAGACGGTAGTCCTGGTATTGTTCTCGTCACTCAGTCTGTTACTAGTGAAAATTATCATTCTTGGTCCCAATCGATGCAAATAGCCTTGTCTATAACGAACAAATTAGGGTTTGTTGATGGAACCATCCTCGAGCCTTCAAATTCGACAAATCCAATGCTTGCTTCGTGGATGCACTGCAACAATATGGTAATATCCTGGATTCTCAACTCTATTTCGTTTGAAATTTCTGCTAGCATTCTTTATATCAACATTGCATATGAGATTTGGAATGACCTCAAGGAAAGATTCTCCCAAAAGAATGCTCCTCACATTTTTTAGTTACAAAAATTTATCTCTGTTCTTTCTCAAGGGCAATTGTATGTTAGTGCCTATTTTACAAGGATGAAGACACTCTAGGACAAATTAATCAATGACAAGTCGATCCTGGTTTGTTCTTGTGGTGCTGTTCATACTCTAAACACCTATGTTCAACAGGAACAAATTGTTCAGTTCCTTGTTGGTTTAAATGAATCATATTCTTCTGTTAGGGCTTAGATCCTTTTAATGGAGCCTTTACCTCCTCTTAACAAGGTTTTTAGCCTTGTTTTACAAGAAGAGCAACAACGTGAGATTTTGATCCTCCATGTTTCCTCATATGAGAATCATGATTTTGCCGTAAAAGATGATACTACTCATCCTGCAAGATCCATGTCCAAGAGAGAATGTACAGTATGTAAACATTGTGGAGCCACTGGCCATGTTGTTGAGAAGTGCTTCAAGCTCCATGGATGTCCACTGGGATATAAGTTCAAGCCAAGGAGGCAGTCCATGGCAAATCAAGTTGTCTCTGACAACACATCTTCGGTTGCATCTCTTTGACTGAGTCTTAGTATAAGCAACTATTGGCTTTGCTCCAACCATCCAATTATGTTCCTTCCTCTGATGTTCCACAGCACACTGCTAATTTAGTCACTTCTGTTTTCTCTCCATTTGCTGGTATATTTTCCTTTTCTCATAAACCAAATCATCACATTCCCTCAGTTGTTTCCTCTACTAGCATTAATACTACTAATTTTGATTCTCTTTCTTGGATTTTTGGTTCGAGAGCCACAGATCATATGGTTCCTTCTACTTCATTTTTTTTCTTCTTTCACTCCAATTGTAAACACTACAGTAAAACTTCCAAATGGCTAATGTGTCTCTATCACACACATTGGCACTGTCCATATTTCTAACACTCTCATTCTTAGAGATGTTCTTTGTGTTTCAATTTTTCTTTCAATTTAATCTCTATTAGCAAGTTAACTTTATCTCTAACTTGCTGCTCATTCTTTCTTTCTGGTCTTGCTTTCATACAGGACCTGACTCATTGGAAGTTGATTGGAGTGGGTAGACAAAAAGAAGGACTTTACATACTACAACAATTAGGCCTTTTCCTCAATGATTTGCATAAATATAAGTCTTTGTCTGTATTTTCTTCAAATTTAGCTAAACAATTGTCTATTTGTTCAAATTCATCAAAATGTACATTGTTGGAACTTTGGCACCATAAATTAGGCCATCCTTCTGTTTCAAGGATGAAATTTCTCAATAAACTTGTTCTTGACAAGTTAGATTCTCATCTTCAATGTTCTGTTTGCCCTTTGGCCAAACAAAAGAAGCTATCATTTCCCAATAATCCTCATTTTTCTGAGTTTCCTTTTGACCTCATTCACCATGATGTTTGGAGGCCTGTCTCTACTCCCATTGTTGAAGGTCACAAATATCTTTTAACTGTTGTTGATGATTGTACAAGGGCCACATGTGTATCTCTTTTGTGATGCAAATCTAAAGTTTTAGTTATAATTCCTCAATTCTTCAAATTAATCAAAGTCCAATTCCATACCAAAATTAAGAAAATTCGTATTTATCATGCTACTAAATTTTCATTATCATTTTTTCTCAATTCCAAAGGTGTCCTACATCAGCTTAGTTGTGTTGAAAGTTCTCAACAAAACTCTATTATTGGGTGTAAACACCAACATATCTAAAACACCACTCGGGCCTTAATGTTTCAACCCCATCTACCTTTTCCATTTTGGGGTTATGTCATTTTGACAGCCACTCACATCATAAACAGATTACCAACACCTATGTTGGGTCATAAATCTCTTTGTGAGTTACTTTTTCATTCCCCTCTTAGTTATGATCATCTTAGAACCTTTGGGTGTCTTTGTTTTGCATCTTCTTTACTTGGATCACAGTCTAAGTTTGATTCTAGAGCCCGACAATGTATTTTTCTTAGTTTGGTTATCCCTTTGATATAAAGGATTACAAACTCTTAGATCATGCTACAAAAGTCACCTTTACTTCAAGACATGTTGTCCTTCATGAGCATGTCTTCTCTTACAAAGTTTCTTTTTCCTTACCTTTTGTGTGTCCATTTAAATCCACTTCAGTACAATCACCAATTGTTCCATTGCCATTTTGAAGTCAATCATCAACATCTGAACAATTTATTTGCTAAGTCATCTCGAATCCAAGGAGCTCCTGGTTATTTGCAGCATTATTATTGTAACTCTTTTACTACACACTTTACATCAAATTCCATAGGTTCTGTTTCTGTTCCAATAGGTAATCAATATGTTTTT
Organism: Cyclocarya paliurus; assembly: GCA_029856935.1. Classification (NCBI taxonomy): domain Eukaryota; kingdom Viridiplantae; phylum Streptophyta; class Magnoliopsida; order Fagales; family Juglandaceae; genus Cyclocarya; species Cyclocarya paliurus. The sequence continues at coordinate 23,141,312 of CM056947.1, forward strand.
AATTATTGTGTTTCTTATCATCATTTATCTCCTAAACATAGATGTTTTGCTTTAGCAATTACTACTGATATTGAGCTTAAGCTCTATCATCAAGTAGTCAAGCACTCTCATTGGAGAGATGCTATGGCTGCTGAGATTGTAGCTCTAGAAACCAATAATACCTGGACTGTTACCTCCCTACTCTTAGGGAAACGATCCATTAGATGTAAATAGGTCTATAAAATTAAATATAGAGCTGATGGCTCTATTGAATGATACAAGGTGAGATTGGTTGCTAAGGGTTATATCCAATGTGTAGGTTTGGACTACTCTGAAACTTTTTCACCTGTAGCAAAAATAGTTACTATTCACACACTACTTGCTATAGCTGCTGTTCAGAATTGGTTTTTTATAAAACTTGATGTAAATAATATTTTTTTGCATGGTGATCTGCTAGGGGAAGTATACATGACTTTACCTCCTCCTAGGGGGAGTCTAAGGTGTGCAAATTAAACAAGTCCCTTTATGGCTTGAAGCAGACATCACGTCAATGATTTTCCAAGTTTTCCACTAAAATTCTTGAACTTGTTTGTACTCAGTCCAAAGCTGATTATTCACTTTTTACACGTTCCAATGGTGATTCTTTTATTGCTCTTCTTGTGTATGTCAATGATATCTTGATTGCCAATAATGATTTAAATTCTATTGATCAATTGAAATTGTTGCTCGACAAAAAGTTCAAGTTGAAGGATCTTGAACAACTTAAATACTTCCTTGGTTTGGAAGTTGCTCAATCTCCTCAAGGTATTTCTTTGTGCCAACAAAAATATGCACTTGAAATACTGCAAGATGTTGGGTTTCTTGGTGCTAGACCAGCAACCTTTTCTATGGAGCAGAATCTGAAACTTAGTCGAGATAGTGGTGCTTTATTGGATGATCCTACAGTTTTTCGAAGACTTATTGGTAGACTTTTATATCTTACAACTACAAGACTTGATCTTACTTTTTCTGTACATAGGCTTAGTCAATATATGGATAAGCCACATGAACCTCATTTGCAAGCAACCTATCGCATTTTACAGTATGTAAAATCTACTCTAGGTCATGGTCTGTTCTTTCCAGCTGACACTTGCCTTCAAATTAAAGTTTTTACAGATTCTGATTGGGGTTCATGTCCTAATACTCGAAGATCTATCACTAGTTATTGTATTTTTATTGAAGATTCATTGGTTTCTTGGAAATTCAAGAAACAACAAACAGTTTCTAGTTCTTTAACAGAGGCTAAATACCGATCGATGGCAACTACCACTTGTGAAATTGTTTAGCTTCTTACTTTACTCTCAGATTTTCGGGTTTCTCATATTGATAGTGCTCATCTGTTTTGTGATAATACAACTTCTCTACACATTGCTATCAATCTTGTTTGTCATGAGCGTACAAAACACATCGAGCTTGATTGCCATTTTGTACGAGAAAAGCTCTAGGCTAGAGTTATCCAGACATTTCATGTTACTTCTCAACATCAGCTTCCTGATGTTCTCACTAAGGCTTTGGCTAGTCATCAGTTTATTACTTTGATACACAAGATGGGAGTTCATTCCATTTACTCTCCATCTTGAGGGGGAGGAGTATTACAATTTCTAATTGATGTATTTGACTTGCTTATATTTTTCTAGTTAGACTTAGTTCCAATGTGTACTTAGAATGTAACTAATTGTAGATATTTCTTTTGGTTTTGTAAAAAGTATACATACCCTTGTATTATTTTACTAAGGTAATTAATCAAAAAGTATTTTTTTCAATTACTTTCTTGATACATAACATACTACCTTACCTATGAAAGATATAATATTAAATCTTAATAAATATTTAAAGAAAAAGGATATTATTCAAATTATTTTATAATTTTTCTATTAAGATATAGCCTAGTTTCAACTTTGGAACTCTAATCCCTTCTATTGATCATTTGTTGATTAAGAGATCGTTGGTGAATTCATGAGTTGTATTGGAGTGACAATGTCCACCAAAGATTTATTTAGAGGGAGATGCAATAACTTCTAAAACAATCACTTAAAGTACCCAATCCCCAACCTAAAAATTCACAATAGAAGAGAATTGCTAGCAATCCATTTAGACACTCATAAAACCTTTGTTAATTCTATATCAACCTTACCTCCATTTGTGCTTCACTCGATCTTTGCACTTGACGTTACACCCTTGCTATCCTCACAACAAAAGTCAACCCCAGCTCTACTTGTGCAACACACTCCGACTTCATGCTCTTTATCTCCTTGAGAACTTGGCAATTCACTATTGTCTGACCCTGTTATGTCCTCACCAAGTACAACTCCGTCACCTAGTGTTGCATGGCCATCACGATCAGTCTCTTGTGGCTACCTCTGACCTACCCTGGTTGAACCATCTTCATATACTAATACATCCAAATACCCTGAGTGGCGACATGCCATGACAACTGAGTTTAACACCTTGGTTAAAAATGGATCCTGGTCTCTTGTCAAGCCACACCACCAGATGAAAAATGTGGGGTGTCGCTAGGTTTACAAAATTAAGCATAAGTTGGGCAATACTCTTGATCTATAAAAGGCCCTTCTTATGGCCAAGGGTTACCATCAACAAGCAGGTCTTGACTTCCAAGACACATTTAGTCGAGTGATTAAACCAACTACCATCCGACTTATGCTAACCCATGTCAGTAGTCATCATTGGTGAGTCAAACAACTAGATGTAAACAACGCATTCCTCCATAGACTTCTCATTGAGGAAGCATACATGCACCAACCACCCAACTTTGTATATCCTCAATATCCAAATCATTTATGTCGCCTTCAAGAGGCTCTTTATGATCTAAAATAGACACCCAGGTCCTAGTATTCATCGCCAAATTCCTAGCACTTGGTTTTGTCAATGTTATATTGTATGCATCCCTCTTTTTGTTCAGAAATGCCCAAGTAACTATATATGTTTTGGTAAATGTGGATGATATCTTGATAACATGATCTTCTCCAATTGATGTGTCTTCCAATATTCAGTCCCTTGGTATGGTTGGTATGGAGTTTGCTCTTAAGGATCTTGGAGAGTTTCACTACTTTCTTGGCATTGAGGCTAATTTTGTGTATGAAGGATTATTTCTTTCTCAACATAGATACATCCTTAACCTACTTCAGTGCTCAAATATGGCTCATGACGAACTAGTGCCCTCCCTAATGTTTATCTCTCACAATTTAAGCATGTTTGCTGATGGTCCCTTTAAAGACTAGACACTTTATAGAAGCACTGTCGGATCATTTCTTTGGCATGAATCTTGTCTCTTGGAGTTCAAAGAAAGAAACTATCATGTCATGATCCTGTATGGAAGCAGAATACCAAACAGTTGCAAACACAATAGCTGAGCTCATCTAGCTACAGTCACTCTACCGCAAACTTGGCATCTTCCAACCCCATGCCCTAGTCCTTTGATGTGATAATATGGAGGCCATGCACTTGACAAACAACCCAGTCTTCCATGCTTTGACAAAACACCTCGAGCTAGGCTAACATTTTGTATGTGAACAAGTAGTTAAGAAAACTTTGGATGTTCGGTTCATATATGGGAAAGATCAACTAGATGATGTGTTAAATAAACCACTTCCTTCTCCACACTTCATTTTCATCAATGACAAGTTAATGTAGCTGCTATCTCACTTTGCTTGAGGGGGGCGTGTAAGAGACAAGAGTTCTAGAGGATCTCAAATATAAGAATGATAGCGCTACATAGTATGGAAAGAGTTATAGTGATATAAAATCTATAGATGGATCATGCACTGCTAGAGATAAAAACCAAGTGATAAGTTTCTGGTACTTGTATTGCACTTAACTATGTACACTATAGCATCCATAGTTTTGCCAATTCACTTTTATAGCATCTCTATAAGGCGTTAGGATCGATTGGTGTGGCCAATAACCTTTGTCCACTAAAAATCAAAATTTTTTAGACAAACTTTTGTTTCAAATTGGATCCGATCAATAATGGAAGCAATTGTCCCTATCGTCATAAACAAAGAGCACTTGGCTCTGCCCTAGAAGAAACTTCCAATGATTCATCTGTGATAATGACAAGTGCTTATTGAGTATATAACTAGCATTGTTAAAAAAACCAGAAAATGGTAAACCGGACAAAACCGATGGGTTCAGTTCGGTTCTAAGCGGTCCGTGCAGTACCGGTTCTTAAGAACCAAAACCGGTCCTAAACCGAACCGGTATATATATTTTGAAAATCAATTTACACCAAACCGGATCAGTATATATATTTATAATATTTTATATTATAGCATATATATTATTTTTTATTTTTATTTTTATTTTAAAAAGGTGGAGAAGATCGCCTATTATTATTAAAAGGTCTCACTTTTTGCAAAGGAATACCTTATACAGACCGTGCTCCAACCGACTTATTCCAAAAGAATTGAACTATTATGTACCAAGAAAGCAAAATACCCTGCACCTAAAAAAACTCCTCCCTTGCAAGCAGAACTTATTAAAACCAAAGGTCACTTCAAACCTGTAAGAGACTTTAGACTTTTCTTAAGTAAGGCAAGCCAAGTCGGTCAGTTCTAAGAATACCTTTAAACTGGAAAGGAAGATGTTCAACCAGAAACCAAACATTATTGCAGCCAATTCCTCCTAAACGAGCCAAACAGTCCGCTACAGCAATAGCTTCCTGAAGACATGTTGAAACTGAATGTTAAAACCCTACACCAGACACTTTATTTCCTTCCAAAAATCCTCCAAATACCATAAACTACACCTACCCTCCCTCAACTAGGTAAGCACTAGCTAGAGTCCATCTCAACAATTACATTATAACAACCCATCTCCTTACATTGTCAAAGCCCAAACAGTAAAGTCATCATTTATGCTTTGTTATTAGAAGCAATTCCAATATTAGCAGCAAAAGTAAACTGCAACAAACCTTTATCATTTCGCAATACACCACCTACACTCGAGTCCCCTGGATTTCCTTTAGCACTACCATCAACATGTAATTTAGACTATCCCAAACTCAGTTTTTTCTATGAGACTGCAATAATATCGTTCTATTTGGGCTACATAACTAGTACCTGCAGCATGTTCAAGATTGCCACATCTCTTCTAAGTAATTTAGAAACAGCCTTAAGCTTCATACCCACCCAGCTTATCCAATACTTAACCAACCTCCACAAAGTAGCAACAGACTCTCTCTTTCCTTCCATGCACGCTAAACATCTCCAACACCACATGCTCTAAGTAATAATAATGCATATTAAGCCAATTAAATTACCTACTTGCGAAGAACTTTTGGTATGTCTAAACCATGCCTCAATAGCCTCCCTCCATGATCTTTGAGCAACATAAGGTATCCCCAAAACATTAGAGGACAACCTCCATATAGCCGCAACAACTCTTCCCCCATAAAGTACATAATTTAAGTCTTCAAAGGCACCCTCCACACAACACTCACATTTTCAAACCAAAGGAATACCAATACGCCATATATGATCATCGACACTCAAACTTTGAGATAAAGCTTGCAACATAGTAACCAAAAATTTCCTTGGCAAAACAACATCCCAAATCCACTCTGACCATTCTTGTTTTGGAGCTAAAACACGCACCAAATTCCAAGCACTATGTGTTGAAAACTTTCCATCTAAATTCCCTAACTAAATCAAGATAACAGAGCCCTCTTTTGTTCCTCCAATCTTAGACAAAATGCGATCAGTAATTTCACGACCTACAAGCTGCACTAATAGATCAATATCCCAACTATCATCCACCATACATTGCCTAATACTCAAATTTGGCTGAGCAATATTGTCCTGCTGAATACAAAGTGGACCTGAGTCCATCCACTTATCCCTCCAGAATGAAATCTGCCCTTGAGTCCATCCACTTATCCCTTCAGAATGAAATCTGCCCTTCCTTAACAAGCCACTTGGAATTATCAAGTACAAATGGAACCGAGTCCATAACCATCATCCAAAATCTGGCACCTTTCTTAGGATTCATGAGAGAAATATGTTGATCTCACACATACTTCACCCTAAAAAAATTCGCTCACAAAGAGCAACCAGTCAACAGCTCCCAAGCAAATTTAATATGCAGCGACCTTTGGATATCAAACATATTTCTGAGACCAACACCTTTCTCATCAGTTGGTTTATATAGCAAGTCCCAAGACACCCCACTTGCGCTTAGAATCACCATCCAAAGAGTCCTAGAAAAAATTGCTAAACAAGTTATTCATGGTGTTCAACATAGATTTTGGAGCATGAATAACTGCCAACAAATGTACAAGCATACTAGATAAGACATGTTGTAACAAAATCAGCCTTGCACCCGAAGACAGGAATTTCATCTTCCACCCTTCTATTTTTTTGTCGAATATGCTGCATCAATTCTTCCAAATAAACACCTATCATCCAGCCAGATATAATAGCAACCCCAAGATATTTAACCGAAAAGTGACCTTCTGAAAAACTTGTCAAACGAAAAAGCAAACGACACCTAGGACCCAAAATTTTAGAAGAGAAAAATATGGATGATTTAGTCACATTTACCACCTGACCCGACCAACTTGCATACAAAAAAAGAGTATCAGTAATTTCCTTAACCGACCTTTTCCCTCCATTCGCAAAAATGACCACATCATCTGCATAAAGAAGATGCGAAATTAAACGGTGACCTCTTGGATGAGAAAAAAACCCAATCTCTCCTGCTTCAAACCTACTCTTTAAAAGGCGAGTGAAAACCTCCTCCACTAGAATAAATAAATAAGGCGAAAGTAACTCCTTGATGAAGACCCGTCCCACCTTTAAAGAAACATTTAGCCATCCCATTCATAACAACCGAATACCACAACGTAGCCACACATTTATTGATAATATTGCATACCTCAAAGGAGAAACCAAAAGCCCGAAGCACATGTATTAAAAATTCCCAATCAGTAGTGTCATAGGATTTAGCCATGTCTATCTTCATCATAATATTCGCACCTCTAATTGGCTTGTTAATGTCATGTACTAACTCTTAAGTAAGACTGATATTGTCAAAGATACTTCTCCCAGGAAGAAAGTTGGAGTGCTCCAAAGAAATTACACGGTTCAAAACTGATGTTAAAAGATCCACCAAAATCTTAGAGCATATTTTATAGACCACAAAACAAAGACTTATTGGCCTAAACTTGTCAAAAGATGACGGACTCAACACTTTGGGAATTAAAACAATGAAAGAGGAGGTATAGAACCTGGGGAGTGGCACACCCCGAAAGAACTCACAAATGGCTTCCCCTAAATCCATCTTAACCAACTCCCAGCAGTGTCTAAAAAACCCAGAACCAAATCCATCTAGACTTGAGCTACTATTCACCAGAATAGAGAATAATACTTTATTTATCTCCTACTCAAGAGGACACCTACAAAGAGCTTGATTTCCAGCTTCTTGATCCTCAATATGCACTAACTCTGAGAGATCAAGCAGTTGGCTTCGTGGTCTAGCTTGGAGGAAAGAATCAAAATAAACAACTGCCTCATCATGTATAGCATCTGGAGAAGAAAGAACCTGACCATCACTCAGGTGCATATCAATTAAAGCCTTATGCTTCCTCGCCTACAAAGCTAAAAAAAAAAAAGAATTAATTTCACCATGATCAACCCAAGATTGCTTGACTTGTTGAGCAATACGGGTATCCTCCCTTTTTAACCAAGCAGAAAGCTCTAGCTTAGAGTCCAAAACCTCATTCTCAACCTTCTTCGAAAATCTTTCCTAAAGCCGTGTATCACCTTCCTCTACTCTCGCCTTCAACCTTTTAGTATGCTCCCTAGTCTACACAAAAACTTCCTTATTCCAATTCCTAAGAACCACTTGAGTCTTTTTAATTTAAAGGCAAGTTTCAAAAGACCCAAACCACAAGTAATCTCTTGCCAAGACTCAGAGACACACCTCTAAAAATCCTCATGAGATGTCCACATTTGTTGAAACTTGAAGGAGCTCAGGCCATACCTCAGTGATATGTCAAACATCCCAGGAATCATCAGAGCATGATCCAAGGTTCTACGGCCTAAATACTTAATTGCACAAGATGGATAGAGGTCCAAACATTTGGAATTACAAAAACCCTATCCAAACGAGCCCAACTACGCCCCAAACCCCCTTGCCCATTACACCAAGAGAACTTATTGCCACTAAAAGGAATATCAATAAAATCTCTAGCATCAATAAAATTGCAGAAATCTTCCATTGCACAAGGCAATCTCAGATTGCCTCCCATTCTCTCCCTATCATCACTAATAATATTGAAATCTCCAAGAATTTTCCAAGGTAATTGAAGTGCATTGAAAGATAAAATCTCAGACCATAGACGTCATCGTTCCAAGTATAAACACTTTGCATAAACAGCTATAACCACCAATGAAGAATCAGTCAACAACGAAATCTGTTGATTAGAGAAACCGAGAACACTAACCTTCACTTCTTCTTCCTAGAAAATCCACAACTTCCCATCTTTAATACCATTCAAAAAATACTCATCAAATTGTAACACTAACCTTCACTTCTTTTTCCAGAAAATCCACAACTTCCCATCTTTAATACCATTCAAAAAACACTCATCAAATTGTAAAATGTGTTGCCAACGTAAAAGCTTAATTTCATCTCTAAAATGCTCTGCCACAATCAATATTTTTGGTTTATGCTTTTTCAGCAATGATCTAAGTCTACTCCGTGAGGTCCCAAGGCCTCGAATGTTCCAAAACATAATTTTATCAATCATAAATTCAGCCGAGAAGGCTTGCTAGGAATATTATAAATTAAATTGTTAATTCATATAACATGAAATTTTAATCTTAAACATAAGCATTAATATTAAGTTATTAATATAAACTTACTTTTGATGTATGTATATATATATATATCAATCATAAATACATTTTTGGTATAATAAATCATAATATATTTTTATATATTCTTTTTGTAAATACATTTTTACACATTTGATCGTATAGACTCATATAAGAAGTCTAGAACTTGTGTAGACTATAGTTAAATTTAATACTATACTATTATGTGTTAATTATTATAAAATAATATTCTTATGCTATAATATATGTAAGTTTAGTATAAGTAAATATTATATTATTACTAACATAGATAATCTCAAAAATCAGAAAAATTAGACCGGACCAGACCAAAACTGGAAAAACAGAAAGTTTCGATTTTGGTATATACCAAATGAAAGCTTAGAGAACTTTGCACAACCAGGATAAAGTGGAAGTCTCACATCCTCTAACAATTGGTGGAAATTTTTCGATTGCCTCTCACTCATGGTGGATTCTGAAGTAGTACCATGTTCTCCGAAATCATGGTCCACGAATGCTCTAGCCTGAATGTCTTTTTTCATCTCATCCATATCATCAACATAATTCTGACTTTGATTATAAGTATCATCATCATCGTCTGATGAATTAGCACTCCAACTTTCACCCTCCCCATGAAATATCCAATGTGTATAACTTGAGTCAATACCTATCGTGAATAGATGATCTTCAACTTCATTTATTGGTAGGAAAATGTCATTACAACATCTCTTGCATGGACACCTGAAGATAGTGCTTCCAGGTGCATGGGCTTTTGCCATTGTGTGGAGTTGATTAATCCCACCTCCATATTCTCGTGATGTAAACCTGTTTGGCATGTGCATCCAATTCTTGTCCATTTGCCTCAATTGATATGAGGATATTTCTTCACTTTTACCACAACAGTGAACTAAGGCCACTTCAATAAAGACGATTTAATTAATAAATATCATAATAAGGAAATGGTGTTCTACACTCTTGATAAAACTACATAAACGTCACATAATTACATATCTTAATGGGCAAATTAAAGTTACATATAAACCAAGTGAGATGGTAAGGGACATGAATTTAGCATGTGATTGTTGAGATTTAGGCTTCATGTGTAAATGTTCAGATTTAAGAGATTCACATTAGAGTACTCTCATTGGCTCCGGCAAAGTTTTAGACAAAGTTTGGCTAATATGCCAATTTTTGCCTTATACCTAATTGGATGCAAACTTGGACTTCACATTGGATTACTTAATTTACTCTCTATAATAATAAAATAATAATTTTTTTTTTAATTTTTGTATATAGTTTTTAATGCATTCTTTAATTATTTTTAAAATACTTTTTTATTTTCATTACATAAATTTCAACAATCTCTATATCAAAATACATAAAATGCATCTATCAACCTAAATTAACTTCATAATTTATCAAACTGAATTAGTTAAAGGTTTTAAATCTGTCCTGAATTAGTTAAAGGTTGGTGGTGGGGAGTCTTTGTGTTTTTGTGTCCTAAATCTATCCTGAATTAGTTGCAGGTTTTCCTGAACTGAAAGTTTTAATCTGTCCTGAATTAGTTAAAGGTTTTTTTTATAATAACCAGTACCAACACCAAAGTTTGTGGTAATAAATAAGTAAATTTATTAAATGAAATATACTTCGAAAAAATCAGCTACCATGATCAAAAAAAATTTTCTATCTTGTGTTATGCATAACATCAGTTACAATGTTCAAAGAAAAAATCATTACCTTTAAGCTTCAGGGAATTGTCCTAATATTTGGTACTATACAATTGGTTCAGCTACTAAATGCATGCAGTAGCATAATATAGGTTGTCTATTTGACTAAAAACATAATGACTACTTGGACAATAAGCAGTAGCAAATAATACAATCCTGGGATTTGCTTCAGAATGTCATTACCTTTAAGATGCAGGGAGTTGTATATCAAATATGTTAAATTTGCATGCAAACCCAATATTTTAGACCCATAGCTCAACGTATGCTAGATATGTTGGTCTACATCCAAAAGGATAGACTCTATGGGAATTTACTCAAACAACTGGCATGCGTGAAATCCATGAACAAATGACTCCATTCAAGAATTCAAAGCTTATACATGATGAGCTATTCATTAAGAAATATCCAGTTGAAATAAACAATTTATTTATTTATTTTGAGTTTTTTATTTTTATTATAACTGCTTAATTAGTAGGGAACGTATCCCCAATATGATTCCATGATTTCAAGAGTATTTCTAAAAGAAATATCTCTCACCCTTAAATACTACAGTTCAAAAGTACTACAACTCAATATTCAAACAAGTCATGATAGAGATGATCATATATGACAGGATATTCATCATTCAAGTAACCCAACAAAGATGAAACCCATCAAAATACAAACAAAACGAGGATTTTTATTCTCTTGCAGTGGCTATATGGCGCCCCTAGTCCCCGCTTGGGATTGGACGGTGACTGAAATGCCGGGACATGTAATACAAGGCTACATACCCCTCGTACATAACAGATAATATGCTATGTACCTAAGTACATTAGCAGTATGTAATATCGTTGTAGCAGAAAATAATAAAGGTTGGGAATTCTAAGCAATGCAAATAGCAATTGCAAAGTACATGGTACCAACTAATAAAAAGTATTAACACTTTGTCCATGACCATAACAGTTTAGCATAAGATAACATATCTCAAAATATCAAGTATTAAAGTTTTGTCTCCCAAAACACATGGGACCTTCTAAAATATTGTTTCTCAAAAGTTAAGGCCTAAAACCATAAGTTCTTTTTGCCAAAATAACTAAAATTCTTTTTCCTTCATTGTTAAAGTCCCATCAGGGAGTCAAGCACAACGAAACTCCACAAAATGTGTCGTTCTCTTCCTCTTGGATATAGACATCGTCCTCTATTCCTGTAACAACTTCTACCATTTCGGTTTGGGAAAGAGTAGTGTAAATTACGACAATGAGATTTCAAGAAAATCTAAGCAAGTAATCACACAATATACATTAATTAAAGCAAGCATACGAGAGGTACATCATGAAATGCGTGCATGAAACATGAACTTGACTTTAACCAGAAACTTGACATATGCATTTGACCATTTTCAAATGACTTGTACTGAGACTTTGACATTTTCAGAAAACTTTTCTTAACTTTCATTTTCATGTGGATTCTTAATCAGAAACTTTTCTTATAAAAAACATATCACGAGATTTACATTGAGTGATCCTTATCACATGAGCTCTTATTCTTATTCATGGGGTGGACAAAACACAACTTCCCTCCTTGCACCACGTGTTCCCGCTAGTCATCGTACCCTTAACAATATGTAGGCAGGAATCACAAACGGGACATTACCACCATCCCTACTTACCACCATCCCTACAGTTTGAGATACACAGAGAATCATAATAACTCGACCTTACTTTGTCAAATTACATGCCTTATGCATCCACTAGCATTAGGTGCTTTCTCCCTCCGGCATTCTTTAAAAAGAATCCATTCGAGACTCGTTAACTATTCTTCGTTGACTCAGGGGTTACCACTTCATTCTTAAGTACTCCAGAGTGGACAGAGGAGTTCCACTAGGACAATCCCCCATCTTAGCACTTGGTGTTGTGATAAAACTTTTTGACTCTTTTCTTTGAAATAAATACTTTTCTTTGAAAACATTTTTTTCAATGCATGAGACATGAAACTTAAGACATACGTGCTTATACTTAACATGTGACATATGGAATGTCATGCATGAAATAACCAAGCATAACATGTTTAATTCATAGCATGATTTTATGAAACACATGAAACATCCAAACACATTCATGAAACCATGAGAACATGCTTAGGCCGAAACACATAAGAGCATAAATCATGAAATTCATCACTTAAACATGTTCCAATCTTCAAACATATAACATAGGAATCAATGCATAGTAAAACAAAGCATGAAATCATGACTTTTGGCTAAGGTCTAAAACATACAACACAAGATATGGCCAAAACATCATGATGCATAGTCCATGAATCTTGAACATGTGAAAACCGAAACATATACAAGTATTTCATGGCATTTTCGTCACAAATCTCAAACATATAATTCCTTCCATAGATTCATAGAAGATCATATTAACATATTCAAACGAACAATCAAGAAATAGCAAACAAAAAAAACATGGCAATGAAAAGATCTACGCAATCATATACAAGTATTAACCAAAATAGGTTGAGTGTATACTTACAAACAAAAATCCGTGTATAGTGATATTAGTAAGTTGTAAATCTGAACATTCCACATTAGAAAAGCAACTAAAATCTCACTTCGTGTTCTTGAGTGTATGTGTAGATTTCTAGGATTTTTTGGGTAAAAACTTCTTCATTTCACTCTTAAAGTAAAGCAAACCCTAAAATAACCAAAGATATAAGTAGTGGCTGAAAAATATAGTGGATAAACTCTTCTCTCTATTCGACTTCAAAGGTTTCTTAAGAACCTTAAACTATTTTCAAGAAATCATAAGAAAAGTAGGTGTTCTATCTTTCACATTGTCCAAATGAGATTTGAATTTCATTTTTGGGTTTAGCAAGTGATGTGTGTGTGAAGCTTAGAAGGAAAAAGGGATTCTTACCTTGACTAGACTTAGTGTGCCGAAATCTCCTCTTGAGATAAGAAAATCCTCTTGTTTGGTTGAGGAGAAAGTATAAGAAAGTGAGAGATTCTTCAAGAAAATATGAGAGAGTTGTATGGAGAGGGTAAGAGTATGAAAATTTCGAATTAAGAATAAGCCCTTGGGCGTGTGGTCTCCTCCCCGTTTATAGAAAACTCCACATTCCCTCATTGGTGGTTGAAATCCAATGCATGTAAGACAAGTGGCATTGTTTTTCTTTCCTCCTTTCACTTTGGCCAAAGCAACTCTTGGAATTCCCTATGTGGATTGCATTAGGAAGGTACACTTTTTGGGGTTGGCATGTAGGGCTTCCTTCCCTTGGTTGAATTCCTCTTCTCCTTCTTCCTTTCCCAAGATGATTTATCATCTTCTAATACTCCTTCCCTAGGTAATTTTTCATGTTCCATTGGTCCAAAATAGCCTAAGTGACAAGTGGCAAATGAACATAGTGCTGGAAAGTGTGCTAGCCGAATTTCTAAGGGTATTCTTGTCCTTCAATCCAAATGTCTCTTCACATATCCTTTTAGAAACTCCATGCATGCTTGAAACTTGGCATCATCTGGCTCAATTTTGAAATCTCATAAGCCTTCATTCGGTTTCCAATACAAAACTCCTAGAAAAAACCCCATTTCACTTCCCTAAACTTCTTTTTCCAAGATATCTTCCTTGGAACTCGAATTGGGCAAGACAAAGGGTCTAAACATGTGGAAATTTGGGTTTATCCGAAAATCTCCTAGTCTTCTAGGTTCCTTTTGTCCCTTGGTTCATGTAGAAGATTTCTTACACAATGACAAGTGGCAACTCTTCTAAGATAGGCGTGTAAGCCAACCCTTGGCATTTTCCTACACTTCTCTCTCTCTTAACCCATTATCAGGTCTAGATTCATAATGCATTACTCACATGTCACATGGCTCTTGTGACTAAAACTCTGGGTCATGGGCCTCAAGCCATTTGGGCCTAGTTTTCTAAACAAAACCAAATATCACTTAGCATTCTAAGGTTAGTCCTATTTTAGGCTCAAATTTACCATTCAAGAATTCTAAGGCTTTCTAAAATAACTAAAGCTCCTAAAGAAGTCATGACTACTAAGCATAAAACTCTATGGGCCATGCTTACGCAAAGTTTGGGTCATCACATCCTCCCCTCCTTAGAAAAAAAATTTGTCCTCGAAATTGGCATCACAACCATTAGTTAAAATATTTGTAAGAGAGAAATTCTTACTACTGCCTCTCCCAAATGTGGCTGTAGATTTTTCTAACGATGTGGATGCTGAGGGTACTTCATCTACCTCTTCCGTTATTAAATCTTGTGAAAAGTAAAATATTGCGTCCAAGTCATGATCAAAGTACATATTAACTCGTATCTCATTTAGCATATGCTCTATCTCGAGCTCCGTGTCCTCAATTGGTTGACCTTCTTCATGAATACGAATACAATTCACAGAAGTATATGAGGTCTCACAGGGTATAAATCTACTTGCACGCTTTTCTTTTGTGCGTCTTAATTCTGCTTCGGGATCAAAATTACGCAGATTCCTTCTTTCTGCTTCTTTTGAGCTACTCCACGGATGCTGCTCTTCATGTGGTAATGCTTGTCTAAAGTGAAGCCTTCCTCGTGAATCCGCATCCATCACATGGGTGCCATGATGCTAAAAAATTTCCAGCTGCCTAGTTTGTTCTGCTATCGACTGTTACTTTCTCCTGAGACGATTCCTGATACGAAGTTCTCTTCGTTCCCTCAGTTGCACCACTGAAGAAATAGACATTCATGGGGTTCTTCTAGTTCGTGCCATCGCCTGTCCATGGGTTCAGCAGGTGCACTCCAGATTACCACGCTTAAACTAACTATCAAAGAATAGGCAAACATTTATATAGAACCAAAACATTCACACTTAAATATATATATATATATATATATATATATATATATTTTAGAACAACTTCAAACATTCTTCAAGGCTTCTAAGATACAAACAAATGAGGGTATTCACTTCTCAGTGTATCCTCACGTTCCCAAGTTGCTTCTTCAAATTTCCAATTATTCCAGAGTACTTTCACAAGAGGTATCTTTCGATTCCTCAACTCTTGCTCCTTGCAATCTACTATTTACACTTGCCATTCTCTATAAGACAAGTTGGGTTGAAGCCTTATCTCACAAGGCTCCATTACTACTGGCCGCCTTTCTCCAAAACTTTTCTTCAAGGTCGACACATGAAACACATTATGTATTCCTTGCATCTCTACTGGTAAGTCCAATATGTAAGCCATGGGACTAACTCTTTCGATTACCTCGAAAGGTCCTACATATCGTGGACTCAACTCTTTCGCTTCCAATATCTCGCATTGTGTTTTTGTACGTGATTGCAAAATCTCATAATTGAAAAGTCATAACTGTCATGTTTTCCTGTAAAGACTACTATCTATTGTTGCTGGGGGGTACTTACGAACTAATATTGGCTTGGCCTTGATTGAACTGAGCACTTTCTTCAAGGAGTTGTATGCCCGAACCCTGGATGTTAACTGCTTATCTCAACTCCAAATTCATATCGTCACAATTATATGCAAATTGGAGATGATATTCCCCCATTCTTTTTTTGATGTCATGGTCCACCTAGCTGTCTACTTATCCCGCAAGGACATACTTGGAGGTCCAGTATAATACAGGTGGATGTATCCATTTGAGAGGTATATCGGCAAATTTAAATGATATGTTAAGAATAAAGACCGTCCAGAAGGCTCAATAGTCGAAACCTACATTCATCGAATGCCTAACTTTTTGCTCAATGTATCTCCAAGATATTGAGACGAAGTTTACTCGAATGGACCGCAACATTAATGGTGGAGAAGTGGAGAATATAAATGGATTCAAGATTTTCAACCAAAAACTTCGTCCCATGGGTATGGCTTCAAACTTCCAATTATCAAATAAACTCCTTAAGGAAGCCATCTGGTACGTCTTCAATAACTGTGCTGAGATTGGACCCTACCTAGAGTAAGCATCCATTACCTCTCAAGTTCAAATTTATTTTCTACATTTATATGAGTGGACAACCCATTTATGTTGTATGTCTCTTACGTAACTTACGTATATTGCTTGGACAATTTTGTGCTCTCCAAATGCAAGGAGCACTACGAGAAATGTAAGGTTCATAGCCCAAATGGTATCGATCGAACACATCAAACAGAGTTTCCAACTTGGTTGAAGAAACGTGTAAGTTACCTTGCTCCCTCCCTAGTTAGATGAACCTGATCCTTTCTAACTAAGTATAACAAACTATAAGTGATGACCCCCCAACAATATTGTTGTAGGTTCAGGACCAGCGTATCACCAACCCACTTGATGTGACCGATGATCTATATGCATTAGCTTGCGGTCCTAAACCTAAGGTTACATCGTATGCTGCTTGCATTATAAATGGCAAAAGGTTCCATACGAAACAACGTGAACTTTGGCAGTGTACACAAAACTCAGGGGTGTTGATAACTGGTGATGAAAGTACAAATAATGTTGACTTCTACGGTGTTATTAATGATATTGTGAAGTTACGCTACATGGGTTAGCATCGGGTGTACTTGTTCATGTGTGATTAGTTTGACATTGATGATCTAAGACGAGGGGTACAGTTGACAACCATATGACCAGTATCAACATGGATAGGACTTGGTATAAAGATGAACCATTTGTGTTGGCATGTCAAGCTTCCTTGTGTTTTTACATCAGAGATATAAGGGCAAAAGGGAGATAGTTTGTGGTGTAGAAGTACACGAATAGGAATGTATATGACATTCCACCAGTGCCGGGGTGTTAGAAGATCTTCCTAGCGAATCAAGTGATGATGATGCCTATCAAAAAAATGAGTCATCATATGATTATGAACCATTGTAGTGTGATGGATGTCCAGTGTCAACTCTATTGAATAGGAATGATATAGAACCTATCTTGATTGATGCATGAGAAGTCACTAGTCCGGCTGGTCAAAACATAAATTCAATAGACTTTATTGATGATGGCATGGTTGCTTCTAGTTCAGGAGATGCTTATGGTGATGGGGAATCTTCAGATGAGGATGAACTATCCACAAACGACGAGTCTGTGTCAAAATAAACAACCAGCCGAAAAGTTGACGCACTTCTATTCCATAGTTTACCTTTTTGTAATGGGTATGTGGCCAATATAAATTATGCAAACTTACATGTATGTTCCTTTCAACTAAGTTATCATGCTCCAGTTACCTTTTATTGCGCATTTAGGTCATGAAGTAATGTATCCTTTCAAAATCAATATTTTTTTCACGCTATGGATCTCGAATGCACACTTACGATGAATATAGCTATAATAATAGCTACCTCCATTTCCAAATTAGTCTATCTATTTATAAGTATAAACTCACATATTGGTTGGAAAATTTTGACAATTAGACGTTTAATGTTTGTTTAAAACTTAGTTTCACATGTGAGAAATATGAACAATTTATAAGTGACCATTAACTATAACTAATAAATATGTGCTACAAATAAATCAGTCATTGCATCGATATTGTCTGTAACTGGCAAAGTGTAAAACAATTAATTATTTTACCTATGCAATACCAAGGTTGATTTATTTCTTAATAACCATCAATTGTCTCATAATTGATGAGGGGACTGAACTACTAATTAAGCCAATATTGTGTGTTTTATAGTTTATCTTATAACATCAAATATTTGTTGGGATCTCTAAGTTAAATGTTAGTGATATATTGATATTATCGCATCTCAGGTGGGGGGAAAAAGGACAGTGTTGCAATCAAGTGGGGTAAAAAGTGACGCTAGAAATAAGAGAGCTGGTCCCTAAGCACAGAGGCTTCACTCACATTCATCCCTGTCAAGGTAGAGACGCAGTTCCTCTTGTTCAGCCTATTTATTATGCAACTAACAAATAAGTCCAAAAGATATTATTATACGTTGTGTCTTTTCCTACCTGATTTTAATAATTATCATGTCGGCTTAACCTCGTGTTCCATGACCAGTAATCAGGCCTTAAAGAACACGTAGGCACTATACTGTAATTGACAAGGCTAATACCCACTTTAGTTTGCAAGAAATGAGGAGCATCAACATTCAAGGTAGATATTTTAATGATAAGTACTTTCTTATAGTAGGTTGTGTGATCTTTTTCATGCACGCAAGTTCATTGCATCCATAATTGCAACAAACGAAAACCTTGCAAGTTTTCTTTTATTCTCAATCATGTTGGAATTTTAAAGAGATTGCTATGTATATAGGTGTATTAAATGAAATAAATTATCCATCATATGGTTTGTAGATATTAGTTGTATAAGAAATGGATATTAGAGTCACATTTTAATCAAGGTGGATCTTTATTAAATGGATTGGAAACACTTGTAACTCAAATGCAATGTTGTACAAATGCAGGTGACGTGATGGGAGAAAGTTCCCATGGAAAAGGGGTTGCACGAGGTATTCATGCCAGACAATTTATACCGTATACATGTAGAGCCTGCCGACCATGAGGAGTTCGCATCGCTTCATACCAGAACACCAGCTCAGACACAAATCAATTAGGCTCGGATGACTCAACGCAGCCCCCCAGTCATCCATGGGAGCCACCATGTCCACTTCCAATGTCCCCACCCGAGCCGAATAGAGAACCGTCACCCGTAAGAGAACCCCCACCTGCATGTCCCAATATTGGTACGATCGTCATTTCTATTCTTTTTCCAATACTGAACCTGTAGGACATATATGTGTAAACAATAAAGATTAAATATGAAGACTGATAACCATAATTTTTTTTTTATCTTGAAATACATATGCGACCGCCTCCACGATGCCTGAAGCAAATAAGGAATAGCCTAGACATAGACGTGGGCCTACTAAGTGTATTGAGTTCGAGAAGGCGAGAAAGCACGGAAAAGTGCTTTTGAAGATCAATGACGAAGAAACAGCCCCGTGGTGTGAGAACTCATCCATGTTCACGACACGGGTAACGCAAATAGTAAAACCATATTGCGACATGAGTTATGCGAGATGGACCGATGTGCCGCTTGCAGAAAAGAACGAGTTGATCAACCGTGTGAGGGTAAGACAATTGTTATTTCATATTGAGGGTAAGCAAGTGGGCGTACAATACAAGATGATGTTAACATGATGTTCATCCATGTAGGGTGACTTCGTGTTAGATTGGGATCGGGAGAATCATATATTAACTATTTTGAAGCAGTTGCATAAGCGGTTCAATGCATTCCATCACAAATTATACAAAAAATATTTATCATACGGAAGTCACAAAGAAGCATTGGTTTTTGGGTGTACCATGGTCCACGAAAACGTCGAGGTTAAATTGTGTGCGAGGTGGGGAACCGACGAATTCAAGATATACATTGATCCTTCAAAATAAAAAAACATGCGAGATTTAACAAGTCATTTCTTAGTCTTTTTATTATACAATTTGTGTAAGCTAATATTGTGTGTTAATGGCAGAAAATCTCAAAATGAAATCGGGAGAATAGAAAAAGGCTAACCGTTAACCACACAACATGCCGCAAGTCCTTTGTTAGGATACTAGAGAAAAGGTAAAATCTTTACTAAATGGATTTATGCGTAACTTGTATCGTTCCTTGTAATACCCCGCTCCTTTCTTTCTTCTGACATAAGCAATTACGTTTAATGCGATAGCCCGCTCCTTCTCCCTAGCGACTGCGAGCCTAGTTATGCGTGCCAGATCCCGACGGCGTGTTTTAAAAGATACTATGTGATTTTTAAAGCTAGCTTTGTGTTTTAAAGTTATGGTTATTTTAAATGGAAGATTCCCATCGTTATTTAACTAAGTAATATTTTAAATAACTCAATTATAATATCTCTGGAAAGCTCCAAAAATATTATAATTATGGAGAATCATTTTATATAAATGATTCCAGTTATTTAAAATATTACGAGATTTAAATAATGATGGAATCTTTAAATTAATTTAATGGTTTTATTCTTTTAAATATGTTAAGTAAGACCTCATCATTTTAGTAATGATGAAGGAATATTATTTTAAATAATATTCTATCTTGATTCATTTCAGTGCTTTTAATTAAGTTAGCGTTTACGCATTTTCAAATTAGTATTTAAGGGTCATCGTTAGATCGTTTGTAAATCCCTAGACGATGGGTTTTAGGATAAAACCCCAGCCCCACTCTCTTTCTCCCTCGCTTTTCCCCAGCTCCCTCTCTCTCCTCCCTCTCCCTCTTAGCTTGCACTGCACGACACCCCCATGCCCGAATTGCTCCACTGCACAGCCCGGCACCGTCGTGCACCTCACCACACGTTCCACCGGCACCGCTGCACTCTGGCGAGCTCCACCATACCGGCCTTTCTGCCTCACACTCTCCCCTCCTTTCTCTCAATGGTGCACAGCCCGAATGGGCTTGTTGTCCATTGCACCGCCATGCGCCATCCTCCAGCGCCACCACTTCCACGGTAGTTCCTCCCCTTCCACCGGCTGTCCTCCTCCAGCAAGCTCGGCCTCCATCTCCCCGTCATTTGCCCCCACGAAGTCCACCTATCAGCACGATATTCTCCATCTCCACCGCTGTACGCTGTACGCCGTACACCGCCACCCACGGCGTGTGACCACCCTTTCCGGCATCCTCAAGCCTCCACCAAGCCATCCTGACCACCCATGGCCCCGATCTGCCACCCAAGCACACACATTCTCTCTCACTTTCCCACGACTCCCCTCCCTCTCACACACGGGTTGCTCCTCCCTCCATCACTGTGCCGCCACCACCGAGCCTCCACGGCTCCACCCGCAGCCTCCTTCAACCTAGCCTAAGCCTAAACCACCATTTTATGTGGTGGGCAGCCCCTACACGTGATGGACAGCCACTGCACGTGGCTGACCGCCACTGTACACGGCCAGATTCACCGTGATACGCTGCTTGGCACCATCACAAGCCACCTTAGGCCCTTCCAAAACCACACCTAGCTATCCAAACGCCTAAATAGCCACCGTACGCAGTGTAGCCGCCACGTACGACTCTTCCGGCATCTTCGACTGTGATGGCTAACAAGCAACGCACGGTTTATCCCGTCGATGGTATAACTCTTTATCCCTCACTATTTATGTTAGATGTTGGTTAGTTGACTAGGTTGTGGACTGTGCTGTTAATATTATGGAGTTCCTGTGTAGTAAGGTGTTGTGATGTGTCGTAATGTGAAGTGTTGGGCTTAGTTGGGAAGTGTGTTGTGTAGTGATGTGGACTGTGCTGTGAAGTGTGGTTGTGGTTTATGTGCCGTAAGAGTGATGTGGCCTATAGTCCGAGGTGATGAGTGTCGCCGTGTAGTCGGCTTATGGCCGAGAGTATGTGCGAAGTGGCTAGAAAGTATCAGAGTAGTGCAGCGGAAGCATGATTGGGCATCGTCATGAAGTGATGTGGTCAATCATGGAGTTGTGCTGTGATGACCTAGGATATATGTGAGGTTTAGAGTGAACTAAGATACATGAAGGTAATAATGAATGTACTATCTAAGAATGGGATGCGTGACTTAGTTGGTATGAATCATGCATCGAAACGTGGTTAACAAGAAGAACTAGGCGAAAGTCATAATGTCTTAATCCTAAGGTAAATCATGGGTTCACCCTAGTGAGTAAGCACTCAAAGTAGAATGTTAAGGTTAAAGGAAGTAGTGACCGTAATGGGTTCTCGAAGGTTTTATCGTAGTAAGGGACATGAAAGAGCACGGGATAGAAGGAGAGTGCTCTAAGTAAAGCATAGCTCTATTTCTAATTCAGTTACTTATGCACTAGATAGAGAATGACGTTAAGGTTATGTATGTGCATGTAGGTTGCCATCTGACATGCACATGAATGGACTGCATGGTATGAAAGTAGCATGGAGTCTAGGTAAATATTATGTTCATACGCTTCTTGAGTTTTCTAAAAGATATGAAAAGAAAACGAAACACTCTCTCTCTGAAAACAAAGAAAAGAAATGCTTTCCCTTTTGAAAAGGCAAACATTTTACAAAAAAGCACAAAAAGCATAAATAACGTTTTTAAAGTATAAGTATGTACGACCCTCTTTGGCAGCCCCTATTCACATACCCTAAAGTATTAATTGTATGTATGTGAATGGATGACTATACGCAGTATCTATTGTACGTATTTTCAACTAAAAATATGGCATGAAAAGATGTTTTTCGGGCTCTCGCCCCAAACAACATTTTCTCATGAAAAGATGTTTTCTCATGAAAAGATATTTTTCTCATGAAAGCATGAAATGAATGAAAAGAACAAAAGCTCATGCTCATGCATATGAAATGAATGAAAGCCTCAACTTTTTAGAGCTGACATGAATGAATGAATGTAAAAGAAAGAAAGACATGAAGCATGAATGAATGTATGAACCTACGTAACGGTCATATGAATGAAAGGGGTACCCAAATGAATGAATGGACAGATTGCAATGCCGGGTAGTAGTATCTGGTAGTGCACCCAGTACTGCATCTCTGGCGGAATGGGATTCCAACTCGTGGCCACGGGCAAATCCATTGGCCATAGGGCCGCTAACCCTAGCACGCAGGGCGTAACAGTGTGCACTGACCTATGAAAGTGAAAAGAAAAGAATGTATGAATGCATGTCATTCTTTAAGAAATGAAGGCACTGGCGGGAGAAACGTTTTACAAAAACAAAGTCATGTTTAAAGAAGAAAAACCCTGTCTAGTGACGTTTACGAATGAAAGCATGTATGCATGTACGTATATTATGTATGGAGTAATAAGTGCATGACTGAAAACCTATGTTGCTATATTTTAACCGTATGAAGTAATGCTTAGTGAGTATTTGACTCATTTTAGTTTTTATATGTGTCCCTCCCCCCACTCGAAGCTAAATGAGCAGTACGTGTTAGGACGAACACTGCCACAGGGGAAGAGCATGGATGTCTAGGCACGGACAGTCTTAACTGTATAAAAGACCTTTTTATTTTAAGATTAATTTTTTTCGTTGTAAACCTCTTTTATTATAAAAGCACATTTTATTTTATAACGTAGAGTCTTGCACCCTAGGAATGGAAGTAAAAGGTTTTAAATCGAACGGTAATTCCCGTCTTCTTTTCTAAAATATTTTGTAAAAACACCCACCACAAGGATGGGCGTTACATTCCTACCCATTCTTCCATAACCTTGCTCAAAACCCATTTGCTACATTTATACTTGTCCACTAATTTCATTAGATGTTTGTAAGGGTGCACATAACATGAAGAATCACGTTGATTAAGGTCATATCTAGTTTGATAACGCATAAAAGGTTGTTTCCTATAAAAATAGAAACATAGTTGGTACAATTTTGAGATCTAACCTCAATACAAGTTAATTGTCAAAACATAAATACTTTGAATGTGGGATAATAGAGTTAGGGACTGCTTACATAACATAAAACATAATAATTGGTTAGAAGGACCTATTACATAGAATGAGAGAATTAATTTGTGAGGATGATAATTTTGAGATCTAACCTCAATACAAGTTAATTGTCAAAACATAAATACTTTGAATGTGGGATAATAGAGTTAGGGACTGCTTACATAACATAAAACATAATAATTGGTTAGAAGGACCTATTACATAGAATGAGAGAATTAATTTGTGAGGATGATGCATCACAGTGCTATAAATGCGCAATTTTTTTATGATACAGGTTTTATTTGCTAGCGAACAATGCATTTGTGGAGTGCATTGTTTAGAAATGTACATGTCCACTCATTTGCATCGTAAGGTATGAAGGTCTTTAGTTTTGACTTGATGTGTTTGTGTGGTTGTACCATATGGGTTTCTTTATATGATTGGTCCTTCCTTTCAATAAATTTTCCGTATAATAATGTTTATACAAATTCCACACACTTGTAGCGGGCTACAAATGGGAATTTAGTGGAGTTCTATGAGGAGACTCGCTAATCAAAGAAGAGCGGTAAATTTTTCACCTCAGACACTAAAGACACTTATGTGAGTACGATCTTTATTCAACACTATTTGCTGCATTCAAGGATTGTTCAATTACTTTATATTTGAATGTGGCTTATTCATGAGCCATCACAAGACTTAATAATAACCATATAATTAATTTCCATGTGTAGAAGGATATGGTTGGCAAGATGGATGATCTAGAGCCTGAACAACACACACATGAGGCAGCTGCAAGTGTATTTAGGGAGGTACTTGGTCAGAGACCAGGATACGCAAGGGGGCTAGGGGAGATGGTCATCCCAAATTCGACAAGACAACGCAAGAGAGAGGGATGAAATGCCGACAATTATCATATTTCTTTTTGTCAAATATCATATTTTTTGGTTAGAAGTAATTCTAAGAATTTTTTGAGAATCTGACAGGCCTTAACAAACCGTTCATTCAATTTAGGAGCAATTATTGATGGAGTGGCTGGACCGCAATCTAGAATGCAATTCTAGGTATGTGTGTTGGCCTTTTCATTCATCGATAAAAGTTGTTCAATGGCTTGTTAAATAACAACTGTTCTTTTGAATGATACAAACTTTATATCCCATTTTGTTTTTTTGTTTCTTTTTTTTTTTTTAAGTTGAAATATCCTACTTTGTTAACAAAGTTGTAAAGAAATAATGCACATGTTTGAGAGAGATGATGGAGGGAGGGAGGGAGGGAGTTTAAGAGAGCTGAGCTCCTTGCTTAAAGTCTCAGTTTATTTTGCACTTCAATAATGATCTGTGCTTCAGTTGATTTCTATTTTGAATGGTGTAACCTTCATGCACGCAGACACTTGTGTGGCCACACTCACACGCAAACATATGTAAATGCATTGGTGGGATACTACACATGATCTTTTCATATGTTAGTATTTTCTTCTAGTGTAAATATGCAATTGGGGAAGACATCGATATTGTAGCAAGGGTGAAGAATCACAAGTTTTAAAAACAACTTCAAGTTTGAGAAGGTTTGGTCACAAGTTTTGCTTGATTTCAGACACTATGAACCATGCTCACAATTGTTACAATTGAACAAAGAGATCATAACACTTTGAGAAGGTTTGCATCTTATTCTTTATTTATTTTTCCAAGTTTACATGACAACGAATGGAATTTTCTATTCATCCCGGTTTATACAATTTTAATTGTAATCAAATATAGCATTAATGTACAATGCATTTGATCTCCATTAATTTCCCAAATTCTTTATAATACAAACAATATAGTTTTGCTCTCTGTTTGGGTTTAATTTTATAAATTGCAATAATTCATGACCTAGCTATTGAATGCTATCTAGCTTCATAACATGATTGTGCATGAAAAAAATCTCCCTTCAGAATTTTTTGAAGTTCTATGTATAATGTTTGTGTATGCATGTTTGAGGTTTAATTCCTTGATGGTGAGTGTAATTGAAATCCCCTCAATTGCTTTGTAATACCATTTACAGATTAAAGCACATGCATATAGTGTAGAGGTTGATGAAAATGTGTCATGTCCTTTTTCACACGAATGTGTCATATTTGGCTACAAAGCCAAGTGTATCCATTGTGTATGGATATTTTTTTTATTGTGTGATCCTTTGAACCATTACCCAATTTGTAGTTGCGGTGCTCCACAAATTAGGTGATTAAGAACCATTATTTCTAAAACTTCTGGCCTATACTGGGATGTCCAAATATGGGTTTAACTCCGACATAAATGCCATAATTTTTTACAACTTTGATTAAACTGAATTCAAAGGGATCAGTTTAATCTTCTTAGTAACACAAAGTGTTTCTGATTATGATGCTAGAGATCATGGGAAAAGAAGACTTTAAGTTAAGTACTCAAATCAAAGTAATTAGAAATTAGCCGATGATCAGTATGATATATATGTAAATATAAATATATAAATATTTATAGTGTGACAGATTATTTAACTAGTAGTGCATGCATATATAGTACTATGGAACAAGACTTTCAAATCATTAATTTCTTATACCTTTTTCAACTCATGATCATGCATGTGACCCAATCTTGTAGTCAATAATTCACAAAAATCTTGACAATTAGATAATTAATTAATTAATTAATTAAAGCTGAAACTACAAGCTGCACATTCAATAATTTGCATATATACATGAATACCATTTTCACTCTTTGATAAGCTACTAATATGTTTTAACTGCTTTATTCTATAATTAGTAATTCCAATATTCACTAGGTCACTTGGGTTATATATATATATATATATATATATATATATATATATATATATATATATATATTTGTAGTGATGATTCGTAGGGGCATCAATTCAGCTAGCTAGCACCCTCGCTCTTTAATTATGTAAAGGTTATATACATGCATGCAAGTCTCCCTGCTATTATATATGTATCTAGTACTGTAAAGGGTGGGGTATGGTAGAATCATGCAAGTCTCCTAGATGAACTTGGTCAAAATTTTATGCTTGGAAAAGTTAAGATCATTGTATTGAAATATTTTTATAACAATACATAGTAGTGAAGTTTATTTTGTTGTAACGGGTTTTTTTTTTTTTTTTGTAGCATTGCCAGTTTGGAGTTGGAGAGATCAAAATATCAAATATGCTTTAATTTTCTATAAGGGCATTGATGCAGTCGTGTTGAAGCTGTTTACCCACCCCTCATGCCCAGGTGCATTTTGAAATAGAGATATAATTTTTAAAGATAGAGGAGCAGGACAACTGACACATATTGAATGAATGTGCACATTTTCAGATAATGTTTAAAAGCATAATGTGTTCTCAATATTTAGTACTGTGTTATAGGTTAATTTTGGATTCCAATTGGTCCACGCTAGTGTATAGCCCATAATTACATTAATGTGAATTCTATATAACTGACTTTGGATGAATGAAAATATTTCGTATTTCTAAAGTACAGTTTATTTTATTAACACATAATTTATCTTATTTCAGGTCATTCACTATTTCTATTATTAGTGACTGACCTGAAATAAGATAAATTATGTGTTAATAAATAAACATTAAAATTTGTATAGAAGTGTGACAATGAGGTCCAGCCAAAAGGGCGAAGGAAAAATAAATTGAAACAAAGCCGCTTTGCGGCGAAATTTGAACTCACTGGGAAAGAGAATGTATTGGAAGACAGTATTAGCGGCGATTAATAATCGCCAAAAATAAGTATCTTCCGGCTATTTATACGCGCTGAAAATATGCTTGACTACCTTGCCCATACTATACCGATGACCATAAAAAATCGCCGCTTTTTTTGCGGCGGCATGCAAGTGTTCTTGGCGATTTAATGTCTGTTGGGAATACATTCAATCGCGACAGAAATTAAGATCGTTAAGAAAGGTATCCGATAATTCCAACGATTTTTGTACTATTGGCAGCGATAATTATAGACACTAAAGGTACTAATATTGACGAGATCTTAATATCGCTGGGAAAAACAAAACCAATTGCGGCGATTTAGGGAGTATTTTTGACGATTATTATCGTTGCTTTTGGTTTTTCCCAACGATTTTGGGGGCAAACGGTTACCACCTTTTGCGGTGGTTTTTGACCTCTTTTCTGATGAGCAAAAATCGCCAAGAAAAAGTGGCTTTCTCAATGAATTTTGCCTGTCGCTACAGTGATTCAGAAATGGCATATTTATTTCGTGTGTTTAAATTTAGTATCGAAAAGTACTAGAATTTATAACTTTTCTCCATTATGCATATTAAGAATTAAAAACTGATGATTATAGTGTGCTAACATGGTTACTTCGAATTAAATGCATACCTCTAAAAACAAGAAGATCTGTAATGACTCATGGAATGCCTAAGTCATTCATGGATTTATATTTTAAAAAGACTAGTTAACATTGCAATTGAAGTCTCATAAAATTTATTATAACGGTTGAGAACTTCTCTTTCTTAAGTAACGTGTGATTACTTTCACCACCTTCTTATTATAATGTTTCTCCCGATGCGATTTCTTGTGACACAAGGAATGTCCAAACTAATATGAAATTATATTTCAAATAGACTAGTCAAGATTATAATTAAATTCTCTTAACAAAATGAGAAATATTTTAACCACAAAGAAATCTTATAAAATAAACTCATAAATTGATATAACTTAATATACTATGTTAAATTATAAAATTATTTTTATTATAAAATAAATTTAATGTATAACCTGAATTCATATCAACTTATAAATTTATTTTTATATAAAAAAATGTGAGTGGATAACAAATGACAATAAGTTCTCCTTAAACTTAAACAACACTACGTGTCCTTAAACGTCAATTTCCTATCCACAAAATATTAGAGGACCAATAGTATTAGAGTCGACTCTCATCTAATTTTAACCGTTAGGCGTGCCGCTTAATACAAATATTATTTTTTAATTTTTTTAAATATTTTTAAAAAATATAAAAAAAATACATAAATACACTAAAAATTACTTTCTTAATCATTAAATAAAAAATAAAAATAAATAAAATATATGAACAGCTAAAATAAAGAAAATTCAAGCCATACTAACATTTTCCATAATATTACGGATCGGAGTAGGAAACTATTTAGTACGTTGTCTCGAATGAAAGATAAAATTCAGATTACAGGGAAACATCGTTGTCATGGAGTCAGAAATGCAAGCTAAGGACATCTGGCCAGTTTGGAGAGACCACAGAGACAGAAAAGGAGTCATCAATGTCAGCAAATGCCGCTAGGCTAGGAGACGTGGAATGCTGCCTTTCTAAATCACAATCCCCCAATAGATTTATATGGGTGTCAGCCATGGCAACAAAAGCACCACCATTCAATCCAAACAGGGAGGGACCCTACCACATCGCCATATCTTGACGTGATACCCACTTTTGAACTCAACCCATTTGCAACATCCATACAAAAGAAAGAAATGCAGAGATCTAGCACCAAACTTGTGAGAGATATTATCTAAACAATTGCTCCGGTTTCTTAACATAATTGCGGTTATCTACTTAGTTTAGAGTGAAACAAACATTTAAATTATCTAGAGAAATAATAGATAAGTTAATATTATTGTACAAACTATTAGCTAAAATAGATAGAGTAGATTCTGACTAGCTATTAGATAAGGTTTTGGACGAATCACAATCTTCTATAATTTTTTTACTCTTACTTTTTTTTAACAATTTGGAGGGAGATAGACACATCATATGTATATGGCTGTAAATAAACAATACTATTCAACAAGCCACTAGAGATCATCTTAAGTTGCGTTTGAATGTTGAGTTGAATTGAGATGAGTTAAGCTTTTTATAAATAGTAGTGAGTTAAGATGGGAAATAAGTTTTGTAAGACTCATTTAAAACAAGTTTAGATGTATTTGATGTTAAAATAAGTTTAGATGTATTTATAAGAATTTAAAAAAGATTGTGGGTCTAGTGTGTAAATAGGTATTGAATTAAAAAAAGTTATGAGTCCTATGTGTAAAAAGGTTTTGAGTTGATATGAGTTTAGATTTTAGTGATCTGAGAATTGGGTGTTTGAATGTTAGACTTAACTTAAAATTATATTGAATTGAAATAATCTTAGTGCAATCCAACAACCAAACTGGGCCTTAGTCAAACACATACTCAGCGATTCATTTACTTGAATCATTATAAATCTATTAATTGATATATATATATATATATATATATATATATATATATATATATGTATGTATATAAACTTTATAAAGATATTAGCAAAAAGTTAAATTTTTTTTTTCAAAATTTGTAGACAAAGTATAAAATGAAACATAAATTATCTATTTGATCTAAATGAAGAAACTCGTGAACCACTCGAATTCGCCCAAATATTAAATGAGTTAGTTTATGAATATAACAACCAATTCGAAGAAAAGCTCGAGTTTGACTCGTGTTCGAACACAACTTAAATAAATGAGATTTGACCACTTACTAGTTCGAACTCGACTCGTTTACACCCTATACGTGGATTCTACTATATTAAATATTGTATAAAATTGTAAAAAATGAAAAATCACAATTCAGTTTGAATATACCATTAAAAATTATCTTAAAAAGCCGACCCAACAAAACATAATTGTCATCCCTTGAAAAGTTAGAAATGTCATCAATAAAATTCGTAGACATGTCAGCCCAAATGGCGTTGAGAATGGACACTTGTTGAAGGAGCCCACTGCCCTGCAGGCAAGGATGATATGCTCACTTTTGTGGCGTTGGCAAATGTCACACCCACGTTTATAGGGCCACCATCTCTTGGCCCATAGCCAGTCAATGGCTCGAAATTACATGGCCCAAATAATCAACACTGGCTCCAAATTAGCATTTCTTCCACTCATGAAATGTGAACGGAGACATTGGTGAGTCCAAAAGATAGCACGAGAAATTTGTAGTTATAGTGGTGAGTTCGAATGGTTGTCTTGTCTCCATCTCGAGTCTCCATCAACATTTGGTGATCCCCCAACTCATCCAATAAAGAATTTATAATTCTCTATGATTTGATTTTAAAAAAGCACACTAGTCCCCATGCTTTTTATCAGTTAATACAATAATTTGGACAGGAGATTTCTCTTGAACAACTATAAATACTGTAAAGTTTACTTGGATTTATCTCTCTTCTATCTAAAACTTGTTTGGATAGTGAGATAAGATGTGATAATTTTAGATGACTTGAATAAAATATTATTAGAATATTATTATTATTTTAAGATTTGAAAAAGTTGAATTGTTTATTATATTTTATGTAGAAATTTAGAAAAGTTGTAATAATAAGTTGAGATGAGGTAAGATGATTTCTGTATCCAAACGTCTTAAAAGTTTGGTTAAAAACTCTAGAAAATTCAAATCGCAATAACTAGTAGCAATACATGATGGGTTTCAAACATATTATATGCCACGAAATGAAATTGGATTTGAAAGGAGAATAGCATTAATTTGGTTCTATTGGATTGTTATAAACACTTGTGACCTACAATGTTTAAGCAAAGGCAAAGTGGGGTCCCATACAAACCTTAACTGGTCGGGGGATTTATGAGCAATAGGGCTTGACATTTATTACATCGGATCTTTGGACCAACTTCAAATAGGTCTTGAATATGCTTTTCTTCTCCGAGCCAACCTTCATGAATTCTCAAAATTTATAAAATGTAGACGAGAAATCATTTTAATTTCAGACTTTTACATTGTCATCATCAAATGAGAAATCAAAACTAATATATATGTGCATGTATATAAGTATGAGTTTGAATTTAAGTTCATCAAGGCTTAGAACGAAGAAAAAAGAAGAGACAAAAGACAAATCGTTTGGCTTGTTAATTATGAAAATACATAAAGTAAAGCTATAGACAGATGCACAAAAGACTCGAGGATTAACTAAAACTAACTAGGGAAATGACATAAAGCAAGGTGGACTTGTTCACTTCTACACATTATAGGCTATCTCCCTCTTCTTCTTCTTTTTTTGAAAGGAAATTTTTATTCATCAAAGCCCTTAAAGTAGGGAAACAATACATGAAGGACATTCCTCCTTATTCACTATTACATCAGTAACTAGTAATGCTAATTTAACTAAGCTATGAGCTACTCTATTAGCCTCCCTTCTTACATGATGAGTAGACCAACTTGTAAAGCTCAACAACTTTGACTTGATGTCACTTAACACCATCCCATAGCTAGATAGATTACCATTGTCATTTGAGATGTCATTAATCACCTGAAGAGAATCTCCTTCCAAAATTGTTTACTGCAAAACTATCTCCAGACAAAAAAGGATTGCTTCTAGGGCTCTAGTTACTTCTACCAATAAATGATCAAACACAAAGGATCTATTCATTCGTAAGCTAGCTAAACTGAACCTTCAAAGTCTCTTATTACAACTTCAATGCCAATAATGCCTTTAATCTTGTATGTTGCAATATCCCAATTTACCTTGAAAGGTTCAAAGAGGGAGGCTCCTATTTTGGAACCAGGTTGCTAGATGATGCAATAGTAGTGGCCTTCTTTGTGAGCTTCATGTAGCTCCTTTAAGGCTTCTTTAGATTGTTGAGCAACCACTCTGGGATGCTGAAATTCACTTTGAAAAATAAACTGGTTCCTTCTCTACCAAATTCTCCTTGCCACCACTACAATCTCCTCCACAATTGTTGTCTCGAATCCTAAGCAAAAAAACTCAAACAGTTCTAGAAAAGTCTTCTTTCAATAGGCACTCTTCTGAATTTGTTTAGAATATAGGCTCCAAACATCCTGTGCTGCTAGACAGGACCATAGAGCATGAACTACAAACTCTTCTGCAAATCAAATAGGGCACTTTGGATTGTCAACAATCTTTTTTTTTTTAAATGTTCAAATTCATGGGAAGACCCTCTAAGCAAGCTCTCCACAAAAATATCCTATCTGCAGGATGGATATTCATCTTCCATAGAACTGACCACACTGCACTTCTACCGTTGGAGATTGAAGGTTGACCTTTTGATAGTTCTTTCAAATCTTTTTGAAAGTGGTATACACTTCTCACTGTGAACTGGCCATTGGAAATCCCATTTCAAATCAGTTTATTTGGTTTATTGGTCCAACTTATTGGAATCTTCATGATCTTCTCAGCTTCCTCCCTTGAGAAAATCCCTATAATTAGAGAAACTCTCCAGTGATTAGTATATGGATCAATCACCTCATGGACTTTTGTACTTTCTTCTAGATCTTTGACTACACATTGAATTTTGAAAGTAGTGGATTTTGGAATCCACTTGTCCTTCTAGATATGAATCTCCCTTCCATTAACAACTCTCCAATAAGTGCCCTTCTCTAGCAGAGGTCGAGCAGCAAGGATGCTTCTCCAAATATAAGAGCACTGGCAGTGACTTCTCTATCTTCATCTTCATCTTCAAATTTGAAGAATCTGTCTTTAAAAATGTCTGCATTGGCTTCTTCATCTTTATATTTTTGCATAATTATAAACAGTCATTCTTCAAATATGAAGAAGCACTATTCATTTTTCAAACATTATTTTACTATTTTTTTCTCTCTCATACACATTAAAATTAACTTTGTAAAATTTATATTAAAATGATTTTGATACATAAAATTTGTGTTAAGTTGATAATACAAAGTGGATACTAATTGTAAAATATATATAAAAATTAATTTTAGAAAATAAATAAAAAAAATTTTTTATTATTATTTGGTTCAAATATACATAAACCAATGTGAAAATCATTTTTTATTATTATTTGGTTCAAATATACATAAACCAATGTGAAAATCATTCTTCAAATATAAAAGCATTCTTTAAAAGAGATTATTTTACATATGAAGATGCATAAACCACTACCAATGCTCTAAGAAGGTTTTCCACCTAGTTTGGCTTTAAAGAAATAATCCGTTGGGGAATACTTCAATTTTATCACTTGGGAGGCTAGTGAATGAGGATCTTGGAGTAACCTCCACCCTTGTTTAGCTAGCATGGCCAAATTGAAACTTTCCAACTCTGTGAAACCCATCTCTCCTACTGCCTTAGATTTTTCCATTGTGTTCCATGAGATCTAGTGGATTCACTGCCCCCACTAGAAATTCTATATCTCCTTATTAATATCTCTAAGCAGGTTATGAGGGAGTTTAAAAGCTGTCATACTATAGGTAGGCAAGGCTTGTACAACAGCTTTAAGAAGAATTTCTTTGGCTACATGAGAGAGAAACTTGACTTTAAAGTTGTTGATTTTGTGTATGACTTTTTCCAATAAACATCCAAAAGACTTAGATCGAGCTCTTCCCACCAAAGCTGGTAATCCCAAGTATTTTTTATAAGACATGCTTGATCTAATCCCTGCAATGCTCAATACAATGTCTTGAGTTTCTCTCAGGGTAATCGTGCTAAATTGTATAGAGGTCTTGTCCTTATTAAGTCTTTGTCCAGATGTTTGTTCATAGTTGTTCAACAAGAAAATCAACCTACTCCATTCTAGAGAATTGGCTCTATAAAAAAGTAAATTGTCATCTGCAAAGAAAAGATGATTAATATGAAGTTTTTCTCCCTTCAAAGGGACTCCATTGATAGCATCTGTATTCTCTACATTATTTAGTAGGGAACTCAAAGTTTCAACACAAATAATGAACAGGTAAGGTGATAAAGGATCACCTTACTTAATCCCTCGAGGTGGTTTGAAAATTGGCTGAGGAATGCCATTAATCAAGATAGAGTAAGAAACTTATTCAACCCCCTTCATCACTAAGTCAATCCACTGTTGTGCAAAGCCCGTCTTCCCCATGGCTACTCTTAAGAATGCCTATTATACACAATCATAGGCCTTGCTCATGTCAAGCTTTAAGGCCATATAACCTTATTTGCTTGATAATTTGCTATTCATGGTATGCATGGCTTCATAAGCTACAATGATATTATCTGAGATTAGTCTCCCTAGAACAAAAGCTGACTGAGTTGGTGAAATGGTATCTAGCAGAATCCTTTTCAGCCTGTTAACAATTGTTTTTGAAATGATCTTATAAAGGACATTGCAAAGGCTAATAGGTTTGAAATCAAACACTATCTTAGGAGATTTTATCTTGGGAATAGTGCAATGAATGTGTCATTGATATCAGAAATCATACCACCAGAGTTGAGGATATATGATACATCTTCAGTGACGTCTCTTCCAATAGAATCCCGGTGAGTTTGGTAAAAAGAAAGAGGGAAACCATCTGGGCCAGGTGAACTCAAAGAATTCATTTGGAACACAACCTCCTTCACTTCTGCAGCAGTGAACTTCCTTGTCAATAATTGATTCATATCATCAGTAACCACAACTTGCATATGCCTTAAACACCTCTCAATACCTTTTGGATGACCTAGAAAAGATCCTGAAAAAACTTTTGGAACTGAGCACTAATGCCTTATGGATTGGTAACCATTGGACCTTAATCATCAAGGATTTTGTGAATGGTAATCATCTTCCTCCTTTGATTTGCATACTACTGGAAAAATTTGGTGTTCCTATCCCCCTCTTTGAGCCATCTTTGCTTAGCTTTCTGCTTCCATTTAACATCCTCCTCTTCAAAGTCAACTTCCTTTTTAACACTTTTATTCTTTCACCCACTCACCTTTGTTTGACTCTTAAAGCCTTAAGAGCTAAGAAAGTTTAGAGTTGGTAATCCTCTTAGAGTTCCCAAAAGTCACCCTACTCCAGGACAACAATTTGGCTTTACATCTTTGGAGGCCTTTAGTAGCAATTACCAGCTTTTGTGAAGCCAACATAGGTTTCTTCCATTCCTCTTTCACTAATTGTAAACATTCCTCTCTTAGTGCCAAGATAGCTTCATATTTGAAAGGCTTGTCTCCTCTACTAGTGACATTCATCTGAGAAGCCATAGTGACAAAAATAGGCCTATGATCTGAGCTTTGGGCGATCTCGTGATTAACAGAAGAAAAAGGAAATAAATCTTGCCAGCTTGATCTGCCGAAGGCACGATCTAGCCTTTTCTTAGTAAACTACCCACCTTTTCTATTGTTATTCCACGTGAACATATCTACCACAAAGCCTAAATCACTCAAGCCACAGTCCTCCACTACTAATCTGGAATCTTCCATCTGATTGTAAGGTCTCATAGTTGCCCCAAACTTCTCATGCTGGTGTAAAATCTCATTGAAGTCTCCCACGCAAAGCCATGCCATACCATTTGGAGGTTTAGTAGCTCGAAGAAGCTTCTAGCTATCAATTCTCCTAAAAGTCAAAGAGTTTCCATAGAAACCAGTTAAGATCCATTCCTTTCCTACTAAAGCATGAATAATTCTTAAAGAGATGTGACTCTTGGTGTATGATTCAAGTTCCACAACATTATCCCCTCTCCACTGAAAAGCAATACCTCCATTGAGGCCTTTGCTATCAATCACAAAACTATGTTCAAAGCCTAATATTGTTCTCACTATTTCAATTTTTTCTCTTTTACACTTAGTTTCAATCAAGAAGATGAAACTTGGGCTCTTATTTTTCACCAAAAGGTAAGCTTCTGAACTATCTAAGGGTTCTCAAAGCCTCGGCACTTCCAACTAAGGCAACTCATTGCTATTAGTGGGGCAGCCAAGCATCCTCCACCATTCATGTCTGGTTTAAGCTCTCTCCAGGTAAGAGCATTGTTTTTGTTTTATTGGTAACTCCCTTAAGTCAACTTTCCCCTCTAGAGTCTGATTTTCCTTTCCTAAAACACTGCCAGTTAAGGAAAGATCTTCAGTATCTGGGATCGACTTCTCTTTTAAATTTCCTCTCTTTTTTAATCGAGACATTTGCTAAGTAAGGAAACTTTCCAAAAGAGACTTGATCCTCCTGCTATTTCACACATTCCTTAAATGGTGCCTGAGATGACTCTTGAAATTCAGTGCTCATCGTGATACTTTCCTTAGTGGCCTTCTCGCCAGACTTCCATTGCTGCTGGTTGTGATGAGGTTGATGAACTCCATCTCCACCATACTTCTTGAATGAATCTCCAACTGACTTTGAAGGGGTGGCATGAAGCCATGAACCATACTGAGGTTTCTTCTCCTCTAATAAATTTTGTCTTTGTACAACCGTAGAACAGACTTTCTTGGATTTGTTGACTCCACAACGAAAACAAAACATTGGAAGTCTTTCATATTTGAAAGGTAGCCACATTTGTTTACCATTAGTAGATAAAAATCTACCTCGGATTAGAGGTAATGTAATGTCTATTTCCACCTTTAAACGTAGAAACTGGCCCCACCCAAATCTAGAACCATCAACTTCAACATCCAACATCTTCTCTAGGCCCTTCCCAATTTGGTTTCCCACTTCTTTTGTCATGCTAGCAAGAGGCATATTATGTACCTAGACCCAGAAAATTTCAGTTGAGAAAGGAATTTCCTTTGGAGGAGTACTCCCATCAAGCTCCTGTAAACACACCAACAGCCTATCAAATGTCCAAGGCCTCCCCAATAGCACTTTTGCCTTGTCTTGTTCATATTGAAACTCCACTAGCATTCTGTTATCCCTCACTTCCTTAAACTGAATCCAACCCTTAGGTTTCCAAACTGTAGACATGGTGGATCTGAAAGCCTCCATATTCATACTTTTGTCAGCAATCACCAATGCAAGAAGACAAGATTTTCCTTTTGACATAGGCTCTTGAATTGTTAAAGGAGATAGGACAACTTTCTGTTTTTCCTAATCAGTGAGACTAAACGTTGCCCACTTTTTCTCTAACTCACCCTCCATAACAACCTCTACAGACCAAAAGTTTAAGAGACAAAACATTTGCCTAAGCAAAGAGAAAAACCTCACCCTTCAGAAGGAGAGGACCATCACCCCAACGATTCGTATATTGATTGATATACAAGCTTTGCTTCGGACCCTATCTCCTTCAACCTCGCATTCTCTTCAATTTCTATCACCATTGTATCAATGAGCCAAAGAGTGACTATGAGAGCTGTATAAAAACCAAAACTAAGAAATTTCCCTTTCCCCAAACTCATGAACGTAAGCTTTGCATTTAAAGACACACACACACTCACACTTACACTCACACACACACACACATATATATTTATCTATTTGCATTTTTTATGCTTTATTTATTGTTTAAACCATAGATGAATATCCACACATCACATTACCATTCAAGCACTGCCGTAGGTCATTCTACCTTACTTTTAGTATCTAGCTTGTAAAAAAAAAATGCATCAACATTGCCATCTTAAAATACTAAAAAGTCACAATATGCACTATCTATCGAAACCTAATCGTTAAGAGTGTGTTGCGGCACTTTTTGTTCATCCATCTTAGTGGTAAAAAAATGAATGTGTGTTATTCAACATTTTTAATACTTCCTGGGTGCCGTAAGTATTTTCTGTACTTTTAAGTGCGAGAATATAAAAAGAAATGTAATTTTTCAAAACGTGTCATAATTAGGAGTAATTATTGGTTACTTTTAGATTATGGATACATGGTATGTTACAAGGCTTCAGAGAAGGAGATCGCATGAGAGGAAAGTTGGGAACTTTAGGGTTTTGGAGAGAAGACTTCGAAGAGGGAAGAGAAGAAGTTAAGGAGATGAAGGGTCTATGTGTGTGTGTGTCGTATACCTTAGTAGACAGTTTGATAGATTGGCAAGGGTCCTTAAACGGCGTCGCTCAAATAATGAGGAAGGAAAACGACGTAGCTTAGACTTATGGGTATTAGAATGTTAAAGGGTTGAAACGCACCGTGTATTCTATAAACGGTGTAGTTTTGGCTCTAGATTCTAGAAGGTTTATTAAAGGGTTATCTTTGTAATTTTACATGTAAGGTTGTCAAGTCCCACACCAAGGGTGGGGTTTTGATATTCTGAACATTGCTGAATTCGATTATTTTCTTTCATGGAGGAATTGGGTGGCCTCGAACTCACCCCTACGTATGAATGCTAGTTTCCTTTCCATCATCTTCCTGTGTTCATCAATTTTACCTCATCTCCCTTATAGATTTATCACAATCATCCATTCATCCCAAATAGTATCCTAACATGGTATTCCTAATTTATCATAAAATGTCATGTCAATTAAAATTGATACTTATGTTAACAATTTAATTGCTACTGCAAGAAAATGAATATTTATGAAAAGTTATTTGCAATGAGAATATATTCATTTTAGCAGGAAATAGTCATTTTGACAAGAAATAAACAGTTTTCTTATAGTATGCATAACATGTTATACTAGGATGAGAGTATCATATCATCCATATTTCAAAAATGACTAATAATTTCCTCATATTTGGAGGGTGCTAATATATACAATTGGGTAGATTTAGGGGTTGTTTCTTAAATGGATAGTTTCATTTCATCTCATCCGATCTCGTCTCATCTCATATCATCTCATTTCCTTTCTAAACATCATTCAAACATAAACATTTGTTAAATTCAAATTTTTAATTTTTTTTATCTAATCATTACAAATTTTTCAAATTTCCAAACAAAACACAAAAAAATAATTTAACTTTTTTAAATTCTAAAATAAAAATAATTTTAAGAGATCATATTATAATAATATTTTAATATGACATAGATCTCATTTTCCAAACATTTCCTCACGTAATAGTTTTGTAGGACATAGAAGAAGCAATTCTAAATTTTAGTGGGCTGATGGCAGTCAGCATACATGAAATGCAATCCAACCCTATTATATACTATAATTCAGGCCTTCCTAGTAATGAGCTGTGACTATTTTGCTAACTTGGCTTCCACGAAAAAACTCAGGCTCTCATGGAGATCAAGAGCTTCCCATGTTACATGGGGATCTATCCTTGGGAATTGGGACTTTGCTTGTTCTTCAAGTTCTAATGTTTCCAAGAAGAAGACTTCTAATCCCAGATTCTGCTGCTCCAATATCTTTCATTTCAAGCCATTAGTTTTCAAACTGGATTCTTTTTATTAATAGCTAGATTAAAATCCTCATTTGAGATACAACCTGAAACCCTAGATTTTATTTCTTGCCATTATAAAAACATCATGATCAAGAACATGCCATAAACATACTCCTTTTGTGTTCTTTCTTTGTTTCTAAGGCTGAATGGCCATGTGTCAAGTAGCACTGTTCATTTCTCCGTTTAATCCTATCTCATCCAGCAAATGCTAGTTACAAACCTATATATAAGAAACATCCTCCATGTCATGTCGATATATGTCATAATTTGATTTGTAAGAAATTTTAATTTTAAATTTATTTTACAAATCAAATAATTATGTCTATAAAAAGTATGTTCTACACATCGACCTGTAAATATAATTTTTCTCAAACCTAATCAGAGATTTTCCTATTTTGATGCAACTTGAAAATTTTTGTTTTCTGACACTTTGGATTTATGTGTACTAATCCAATTAGAACATATATAAGCTATTTAAAATCACGTATAAAAAATGAAAATACTATATTTTTTAAAACTAATTAAATATAAAGTAAAATGCAGATAGGTCGGAGTGAAAGGGTAGATCATACAATTATGGAATAATAAGTCATGTGATGTTAACTATTTCATCATAATCCAAATAATATATACGTACAATTTAATTTTACAACTATGTTTTAAATTATTTTGCATATCTTTTTTTACATAAATTATTTTACTTGCATTCTTCTTTCCACATGCATTATATAGCGGCCTGATGGCACTGAGCCTACATGAAATGCGATTCACCCTATACTGTGATTCAGGCCTTCCCAGTAATGAGCTTTAACTATTTTGATAATTTGGCTTCCATTTGAAGAAAATAAAAAAACTTGGATAGTTGTTTGGATATTTAGAATATCTCAGTATATCTATTAATAATAGTGAAATAGTTTGAATTAAGATATTTTATTGGATTTTAAAAAATGAGAGAGAAAAATTGAATAAAAATATTGTAAAGCTAAAAAATTATTTGAATATGATTTTTAATATTATTTTTATTTAAAAATTTGAAAGATTACTACTGTTTTTTGTATTTTGGTTGAGAGTTTGGAAAAAATTATAATGATTAAATAAAAAAATTTGAAAATTTGAGACTAAAAAACGTTTTGTATTTTAGTAATATTTGAAAAAAATATATATTTGAAAATGTCTAAAAGTACTTGAGAAGAGTTGTGTTACCAAGAGACCCTCGGCCTCCTCTGAACCAGAGCTTCCCATATTACGTGGGGATTTTATCCTTGGGATTGGGACTTTGCTTGTTCTTCAAATTCTATTGTTTCGAAGAAGAAGAAGATCGATATTCCTTCTAATCTCAGATTATGCGGCTCCAATATCTTCTATCTTAAGCCATTACCTTCCAAACTGGATTCTTTTTATTAATAGCTAGATTAATTAAATCCTCATTTGAGGTACAATCTGAAACCCAAGATCTTATTTCTTGTCATGATAAATGCATCATGACGAACATGCCCCATAAATATACTCCTTTAATTTCTGTTCTTTCTTTGTTTCTAAGTCTGGCCTGTGTTGGAGTGGGGCAATTCATTTTTTTGTCTAACCTTATCTCATCCAAAATTTGGTATTTCGATGTAGAGTAATGCTAGTTACAAGTCGGTGTGTATGACACACATTGCACGTCATCGATATGTCATGGTTTGATTTGCAATAGAATTTAATTTTAAACTTATCTTACAAATCAAATCATATAATTTCAGATGTATGAAATTTCATATTTTGATGCACCTTGAAGAAGTTTGTTTCATGGCCCTTTGAATCTATGTGTCCTGGCCCAATTAGAATATGAATTCTACTAAATACAATCATTTTTGCGTACTCCTCGTGCACTCCATTAATATAATTAGTCAAAATAATTATTTTATATTAAAAAAAAGT
Organism: Cyclocarya paliurus; assembly: GCA_029856935.1. Lineage (NCBI taxonomy): Eukaryota > Viridiplantae > Streptophyta > Magnoliopsida > Fagales > Juglandaceae > Cyclocarya > Cyclocarya paliurus. Next base: position 23,183,128 of record CM056947.1, read on the forward strand.
AACGCAGCCAATCACATTAGTTGAGTACGCAAAAGTGATTGCACATAAAATTTTTGATTACTTTATCGTCCAAATAATCAGTAATGAGAACCAGTCGGTGGCTGAAGTTTCATGGCTATTATCTGTGCCAATAAAAATGTATTGACTTGCTTAATTTAATTTAAGTTTCATGGCCATTTAAGCTGAATGGTTCATTACATGAACTTGTGGAGGTTGAAATGAGATCAGTTATCTGACTCTAATTTTCATCAAAGTCCAGAAACAAAAGAGTCAACTTGACTCATTCCAATATTCACCACACAGACCATAGACCACAATTAATATAATTAGGTTTAGCTTTTTCTATTAACAACACCCTGTATATTAATGCATCATAAAAGTAAGTTGGAACATATGAATGTGCATAGACAGAGGCATTTTTATGAGTGATGCTATTTGAATTATTCTTTGTCCAAATACGCAAGAGTTCTACTATTGTTAAAAATATAATACAAATAATTAAATATATATAAATTCTCATCAATTTAAATTTTTGAAATAAATACTGATTTCTCAAGGTACAAGAGAAGAGGTTTTAAGCTTAAATTTTGTCTCTAACTCTCTATACTTTATTTCATTAATTAAATATTCTACGGATACTTTCATCTCAATCTATTCATAGCATTGGTGTGATAGTTTTCAATATGCTCTTGTTTTCTTAAAAGAATCGATTCAACTGTTGATAAATAATGTCACATTAATAACGTAGAATTGGAAGACAATGAGAATGTAGTATATAATATTTTTTAATAGAAAATTCTAGTATAACTCCCAAATGTGTCCCTGTATATATTTTAATTTTTTTATTTTTTTTCTTAATAGTTAAGGAAGTAATTATTAATAAATTTGCATTGTTTTTATTTTTTCTTAATGATTAAGGATGTTTAAAAACTACTTAAAATAAAAAGAAAAAAAACCATTTGCACTGGTGTGCATATTTGGGATGCACATTTGATGTGCACCCAGCTAGCATTGTCCTTTTTCAGTATATAAAGAGTATATGCACAAGTACTTCAACGTGAATATATGGATAAGTATATTGGAGTAGATGGTTTGAGAGCTAATTGGGGCACTAGAAAGAGAATAAAATGCATGTGAGCTGAAGTTGGCAAAAACTTGCCAATATCGTTCTTTCTATGTGACCCAACAGATACATATTACGCCAATAGATATGCCAAGTCCCATTACATGTATGTGAACTCTCTAACACGTAAAGAGCAGATACAGACAATCCTCGTGACCCCTTGCTTCCAGATTCCACAATGAAAGGGACTATATCTATACATATATATATATATATATATAGAGAGAGAGAGAGAGAGAGAGAGAATTCTCCTATTGGCAAAGCCTCCACATGCTCATTTTCCTCTTCTTGTGTTTCATTGCTATCACGATTTAGCTTCATTGGAGGGTGAAAACAAAGACTTAGGGATGCATTTTTTTTGTTGGTTTGTGTCTTCTAACTTTTTCAGGGCTCCTCTTCTCGTGATTTACCTGTCAAAATGTCTCACAAGCACACTTACCCTTGTTTGACAAGTGAAAATGACACTTTCTATCATATACTCTCCCAATTTAATGGGATTCCCCCATAAGAAAGAATTACATTATTTTTATCCAAGAGAACAAATTTGGTAAACCCGTGCTAACGTATACGGTATACATAGGGCTGAAAGTTGGTCAGCTGGGATTGGAGAAACTGAGCGGACCAAACCGAGACTGAGACCAGTTGGTCTCGGTCCATGAAATAGAAGATCGAAAGTTTTCAGTCTAGTCCCGGGATGGGGTTTTTCTACCCCAATCTGGATCGGACCGGACTGATCAAATAGTAAAATAAAAAATACATATTTTTTATATATTATTTATGTAATAATAATATAATTAATTATGTAATTTTCATCTAACCTATCATCATTTACAATATAAAATTTTAAATATGTAAATTATAATTACAAATGAATATCAATGTAATTAACTAATCCACATTAATAATCTACTTAATTTTAATTAATAATTTAAATAATAAAAAATTTATTAATCTATCTAAAATAATAATAATAATTGGACTAAACTGAACGGACCGGATCGATAGCTACCAGTTTGGTCCAGTCCCTATGGATATTCAATCCGGTCCGGTCTGGAGAAAATGATAGATCAAAATTTTCGATCCATCACCCCCAAACTGGACCGACCAATTTACACCCATAGATATACGGTACATGTACGAGTTCATAAAGGGGATCAAACATCCACCAACAACGCAAGAAACATACCCACTTACCAGTCGAGATAACTCCGAATTTCGATCGCCACATTTTTTTAGAGGAATTAGTACATTAGTATTCTAGCTTTGAAGGTGCTAGTGAATTCATGAGTTGTTGATAAGTTTAATTACCCGGCTTGTAGAAGATGAATATAACCTTTGACCTACCACTATTTTGATTATGATTAGTCAACTACCGAAATCTCCCAACAGCTCTAGATAATGGCTGAAGATGTTGACATTATTCATCCAAGTTCATATTGCATAAAGTTGTACAACTTAATGCAATACGACTTTTCTAGTATATTCTGGAGGTGTAGAAATGTTATCCAACAACACATGATCTCATATATCGTTGACCATTTCTGGAAACCTTATGCCACTACTGGAAAAAGAAATTGTCTTCCATATACTTTATTACAAACCACTACTGAAAGTCTTTCCCTTTCATGGATTGAAAGAGTCACATTCTCTAAATCTGGGGGTCAAGTTGTTCGCCGGTCAAGCTAATTAATGAGAAAGAGTCACAAAGCAACGCTCGTTTGAATACAAAAATTATCTCATCTTATCTCAACTCAGTTCATCATTATAATTTTTTTAAATTTTTACATAAAATATTATAAACAATTCAACTTTTTCAAATATCAAAACAATAATAATATTTAAAAATAATATTTTAATAATATTTTATCTAACTCATATAAAATCATCTCATCTTATCTCATCTCACTATTCAAACTTGTCTCACTATCCAAATAAGAATGTTTCCAACTTTTCTTATTTTACTAACTTTTTTTTGTTTTTTACGTTCGACCTGAAGTGAGAGAGATAAATAAAGTGCGTGCTAGGGTATTTATTATTGTTCATACGAGTTTCTTGAGAGGATGTCATATGATTTATAATGTTATTCGAAAAATTCACAGAGACAATAGAGAGATCACAAGTTGTACGCTGATGGTCGTACGGCCGGGCTTTGTGGTCCGTGCGTGAGTTGGGTGCCCGTCCAGGCCGATTCGAGATGCCGATGCTTGCGGTAGGCGTAACATCCGGGTTCGCACTAGTGCTTGGGGTCGTTTTTTTTTTTTTTGGTGTTGTTTGGTTTGTATTTAGGTGTAGGTTTTGGTTTTAGTTAGTAATAATTTAGAAATGGGCTTTGGATTTGATGTCCATCAGTGCTCCATCTCATTCCTCTAGGGAGGTTGGGGGGTCGTTTAGTTCTGTTTTTATAGAACGCTTTCTCTGCTTATGAGAAAGTTTTTTAGAAGTTAAGACAATGTCCGTCACTGGTTTGTGGCGAGGATGCCCCTGAGCTGATGCGTAGTTGACTTATAGTCTAGTTTTTCCATGTATTATTAAGTCACAGTTGTAACTTCGGTTCATTAATGAAATGAGTCTGATTTCTTCAAAAAAAAAAAAAATTTCATTGTCTCCTATTTTCCTTATTTCACCAACTCCATTTTTTTACTTGTCTCTTATCTTATATTGAGATCAAAACCAATTTCTTTGAACCTAGAATGAGAGAAACATAAATAAAGTACCCACACTACAAAAAAATTATTTATTTGTGACCAGTCATTTCTTGCAAAAATGATTATTTTTTGTCAAAAATAATCTATTTTAGTCGTAAATAATCCATCACAAATACTTATTTTTCTTGTAATGATGTGCTATAGTATTTATTATCATCCATGCAATTTTTTCGAGAGGATGTCCTATGATTTGTAATGCAACCTGATCATCAGAAACTTGCACAATCTCGACTCTAGATCCTAAATTTCAAAGAGAAATTCTATAAAATTATAATCCCCTATTTTTACCTTTTTTTTCAATGTGCAAACTATTGAACGAGTCTAATTGAATTTATTTAGTCATTTTCAGGTATGGCAAAGCTCAAAATCCATAAATTTGAAACTCTCAAACTAAATTTCTTTTTCAAATCAAAACTATGGGTGTTAAGTCATTATAATGGACCCCATTAAGAGCATCTAGGACAGAGACATAAATCAATCGACCTTAAAGAAAACCGACACATTTGAAGGAATTGTTCAATTACAAGGCTTGGCTTTGCTTGTACATTTTGTCAAATAGGAAGGAGTCAAAATATAATGAATCAATTAAAGTATTGCCAAATACTTAGTCTATGTTCATTATATATATTATCATTATCTTAATTCTTTTCCCCATTGGATATGCTTTCCCAACAAATTATTGAGATGTTTCATATTAGTTTGTTGATGCTTTACCTATTAAAATAGATTGAGCATTATTTTTTGAGAATATGAACTAAATTTAGAAGCTTTAAGGCCCTGTTTGGATATAAAGATGGTTTCATCTCATTTCATCATTATAACTTTATCAAATTTTCATACAAAATATAATAAATAATTCTAAATCTCAAAACAATAATAATATTAAAAAATAATATTCTAACAATATTTTATTCAACTCATATAAAATCATCTCATTTCTTCTCATTATTCAAACGAGTTTTGTTTTTTCATTCATAACCTAGCAAGAAAGGATTATCATTGAGAGAAAATGATCCGAGTAATTTCTTTTGGATTAGTGGATTTAAACAATCCCTACAGAGTAATTCATCTAGAATTTCTTATCTTTTACTTTTTTCTTTTTTCTTTTTTTCCGAAAGATGCATGTATAAAACCCAAAGATAATGTTGGATGATACTTCATGTATTTATCTATTTAGAGTAATGCTAAGCATAAGTCTGTAATAAACAAGTCTCGCATAAATCCTTTGTAAAAATAAAACTAAAACGAATAAAGTTATTTTTTTACACTTTTTCAATTTGAGATCCACTTTTTTTATAAAAAGATCTAGGCAGAATTTGTTTATTTGGGACTTGTCCAAATAATTTATCCTTTATGAAATGCCATCCTTTTTTATTCCATTAATCTAAACTAGGAATCGGTTTTGGACAATATTGATCATAAAAAGCCAACCAAATAAGTCATATATCTTCGATGTATGGATAAATATAAAAATCTGAGTTGTCTTTCTCTGCAAACATCAATTAAGGATTCGAATCCCATGAACAATGTGGCATAAACACAATATAATGAGTTATAATTCTCTCTAATTATAATTAGAAAAATTCTATTTATCATCAGTACATCAAACACCAATATTATTGATGTATAAATATGTGTATTTAAAATAAAAATGACAAATCATATATTAGTGTGTGGTATAAGAATGATGAGTAGCATTTATGTTATAATTATATAGAAAAATTAAAAAAGAGAAATGATACTCATTATCTCTACATCACACACCAACATATGATTTATCATTTTTATCTTTTTATTTAAAAATACATGTTTACATATTAATATATGTATATTTAAATAGAAGGATAAAAAAAAATTACATATTAATATGTGATATAGTGAATAATAAACAGAATTCTTCATTAAAAAAAATATAATAACTAGTCGTTATTTATACAAATAATATTAAATATCATAAAATTAAAATAATAATAATAGAAGAAAATGATCTTGTGGCATCCACGGATGTCCCAACGAAATTCAAGTCTGGAGTCTGTCTGGATCTTGCTCCTGACTAGAAAAACACAACCACCACCATACGTCCTTAGCGCGTACCACAATACTCAAACCATAATCATGAGCGCAGTGTCGGCGCGTGTGAAATCGAATGTCACGCTAATCTGTCTCCTTTTCACAGTTTACGCACAAATCAGAAATTTACGTGGATCCCACATTAGATTTGAAGCGAGTGGAGGTCTGTCGCAGTGTCCTGATTCTGACACTGTTCTCGACCCCACCGTTACAACGCTTGGAACCATCGCAGCTTTCCTGCCACTTGACCGTTCTCGCACCGTCAGCGTTATCACGGTGCAACCGACACTTCGACGGAGACGAGCACGGCGAGCCAGTTGTCGCTCTTGCCTTGTTATCGCTAAAATATCGTCACATCTCGGAATCTTTTCCCTCTAATATTGAACTTAAACAGAAACAAAAACCAAAAAAGAAAAAAAGACGTGTCATTTTTTTTAATGAAATGGAAAAAATTATTAAAATAAAGGAAAATATCGATTGCTAAAAAAATAAATGAGCGGACAATCTATCCATTATTTTAAAAGGAAGGGACATTGATTTTGTCAATATTTACTATTTACCACTTAGAAAATATTTTGTAATACAAACATGAAAATTACTAATATAAAGTTATAAATTACTTAAGGTCTGTTTGAGATTGGTGTAGAAAATAGAGCTTTTCATAGCAAAACTTTTAATTATAACGTTTTAATGAAAAGCTCTACCATTAAGAAGATGCTTGCTGTTTGATAAACCTGCACCTAAATCGATTTTAAAGTTAGTTACGGTGGTTTTTTTAAGGCTTCGTTTGTTTTCAGAGATGAGATGAGATGAGTTTAGTTTAGTTGAATTGTTTATTTTATTTTATATTAAAATTTGAGAAAATTGTAATGATTAGGTGAGAGAAGATGAGATAAATTTGAAAAAATTGAATTATTTATTTTATTTTGTATTGGAATTATGAAAAGTGTAATGATAAAATTGAGATGAGATGAGATGTTTTCCGAAAACAAACGAGGCCTAAATATAGTCATAGGACGATAGTTTTTTAAATGTAGTCTACATGTTCATTTGAATAGTGAGATAAGATGAGATGAGGTGAGATGATTTTAGATGAGTTGAATAAAATATTATTATAATATTATTTTTTAATATTATTATTGTTTTATAATTTAAAAAAGTTAAATTGTTTATTATATTTTATATAATAATTTTAAAAAATTATAATGATGAGATGAGATCGTTTCTCTAATCAAACAAATCTTAGGCTTAGTTTGTTTACACAAATCGTCTTATCTCATTTCATTTCATCTAATTATTACAATTTTTCTAAATTTTCAAACACAATACAAAAAATAATCATTTTTTTCAAATTTTAAAATAAAAATATTATTAAAAGTTATATTCTAATAATATTTTATTTTATTTTAAACTATTATCTCACCTTATCTGTATAACCAAATGAAGTCTTATTTGTATGATCTTTAAGAAAAAAAAAAAAACTTCAATATGATGCTTTTTTAAAATGTGGGTTTTCAATTTTTTTTAGGCGCTCGGAGTACTTATTATAAATTTTCCAAGCACACTAATTTTTTCTTTAAAATAGTTTTTAGGCAAGTAAAATCACTTTATAAGCTTCCAAATGCAAATCCAAAGATGCACTAAGTGCATGTTTGAAATTGTGGTGGAAAATATAGTTTATAACTTTCGGATTTATAGCTTATAACTTAAATAATATGCTCTATACTCCAAAAGTTATTTACTGTTTGATAAATATATATCTAAATTACTTTTAAAGTTAGTTATATTAATTTTTTTAAATATACAGTTATCTACTGGAGCTTTTCAATAAAAGCTTCAATTTGATACTTTTTAAAAAAGTATATTTTTAGTTTTTTTAGGTGATTAAATCACTTTTTATAAATTTATCAAACATATCATTTTTTATTTAAAAGAGCTTTTAAACAGTTAAAAGTATTTTTTAAACTTTCAAACACAATCCCAAACAGGCTCTAAGAAGCTTAACAAATTTACAACGCATGAGTTATTATCTAGTTTTGCTTGAAACATTTCTTTAATTGGTTATCACTTATTTGCACATACTAATACATTGACAACATCATAAGACTAAAAATAAGTTTTCAATCCAAAAGATTTTATTTTTCAGGATTTTAAATGTGATATACCATATGATAAGTAAGGCTAGGCAGTGTATGTAATCCCGTATTGTTGGAGAATGAGAAAATTTTACTCTTTATAAAATTTCAATAGAACTCTAATTATATAATTGATTAATCATTTTGAAGTATATGTCATGTAATTTGAACCTTTCATTTTGGCATAATATTAAATATAGATTAGATACTTATATTAAGCCAAGTACTTTTAAGTATTTGAAAGAAAATTCACATAACTACTTGTGTTTGAACAGAGATGTGGTTTCAAATATTTTGTAAATAATAAAAAAAAAATAATGATAGAATATTAAATAATAATAAAAAATAGATAAAAAATAATAATCAAATAATAAATAATAATCAAATATTCTCAAAAGACCCAAACTAGGCCGAAAGAAAAGGAACATATTCCGACTCCTGAAGAACTCATCAATGGACGCAACATGGATCGGAGTGGATATTGACTATTCTCTTTCAGAATGAAAATTCTTCGATTTTTTATCATATGAATGGATGAGATATTTTTTCGTTTCATTGATTATAAGGCATAAGTAATGATTGAAAAACTTCCTAAAAGTTTATGTAATAACTGCGAGACTTCTACATTCTCAATTTAATTGACAGGGTAATATTTAATTTATAAGAGATTTTAATTTTAAATTTTTTTAATAAATCAAATATTTTCATGTCAACAACATCAATTTTGTGTTTCGCACACCTTTGGACGAGGCTCCAGTAATTCGGGTCTTCAGAGCTGGGTCTCAATTAGTGTTTTGAAGAGCTTCTAGTAGTGATTCGATGCAGTTGTACGGTATCTGTTCACATCCATGACGGTGAACAGTATATAAATGTAGAGAAAATAAAGAGTGAATGACATACATATTTACGTGGTTCAGTATCAAGTTTACGTCCACGGATTTGGGGAAGGGAGATTCCACTATAATAAATTTGTTTACAGTCTCTCATAGCCTATTATTTCTCCTAGTGGGTCCTCTCAATGGGCTGAGCCTAGGTAATTCAATGGGCTGGAGGAAAAATCTCCTCACAAGCCTAAAATGCTGCCTTATCCCTCTTGCGGAGAAGTGTGGGTCGGTCATTGGCCACCCGAAAACAAAAATTTACCTTCCTCATTAAGCGTCAACAGGTGAAAGCGGGTTCAATAGTAAATTGCCCAAACGACTTACTAATTAGGTAATATGGATGTTATATTCTATACACCGTGTTAACGTTGTGTTTCGCACGCCATAGGGCCAGATTTTGGTAACTCGGGTCTTTAGAGCTGGGCCTCGATCGGTGTTGTGAGGAGCCCTCGGCAATAGCCATGTGTGGCTGTACTGTGTCGGTGCGTACATTCATGACGATGAACAATATTTAAATGTAGAGAAAATAAAGAGAGAAAGATAAAGATTTACGTGATTCGACACTGGGTCTACATCTATGGGGGTTTGAGAATAGGAGATTCACTATAATAAGCTTGTTTACAGTCTCTCACAACCTCTTATTTCTCCTAGTGAGTCCCCCCAATGAATTGGGCCTAAGAAATTCAATGGGCCGAGGGAAGAAAAATCCATTTACAAGCCTAAAAAGTTGTCTTATCCCTCTTGTGGAAGAATGCAGGTCGGTCTTTGGCCACTCGAAGATAAAAATTTACCTTCCTCATTAAGCGTCAACAAGCGGGAGCGAGTGTAGTAATAGATTGCCCGAACAACTTACCTCCCTACGGGATACCAAAAGGAAATGTAGGCTTAAAGGTAGGGATGACAATATGTGACACGACCCGTTAACCCAACACGAACACGACACGATAAAAGCGGGTTATGGTTTAGTTTTAACGGATTCGGATCAAAACGGGTTGACCCGTCAATATAAGATTGTTAAACAGGTTGACAACGGGTCAACCCGTTATGACCCGCTAAGAAAATTAAAGTTACAATTATACTCTTATACTTAAAAATAAAATTGTTGAGATTTTAATTTCGATATTTTTATTGTTTTGATTGTAATTTTAGACTTGTAATTAGTGTTTTATATTTTTTTATAAATATTGTGATTTTAACATTTATATAAAATTATGCTAAACTTAATTAGGTCAAACGGATTAATTTCGGGTCTGTTCAACCCATTTACATAAAACAGGTCAAAACGAGTTGACACGACATGATCCGTTATATTAATGGGTCATGTTAGGGTTTGAGATTTTGACACGATAAGCTTTACGGGTCGGGTTAGGATTGACCTATATAGTATAATATACATGTCTTGACACGACACGAACACGAACACAACCTACTTAAAGGTTGTCTTGTCCCTCCCGCAGTGGAGAGTGGGATCAACCTCATGGCTCCCTGAATGAATTATCCCAACCTTTATTGCGACGAAGTGTGGGATTAACGTCAACCTAACCCAAACGTACCATTCCCTGTGATGTCAATGGGCGAGAACAAGTTTAGAACAAACTGTCCAAACAACCTACTTCCCCACGAAAGATGATAGGTGAGCAGGTGGCTCAACCTCCTCGTCCGGCAGAGTGGGACCAGTCCCTATGGTGGCTCGAATAACTTATCCTGACCCCCATTAGGGTGAAAGAGCAGATCAGTCATATCGCTGTCAGAATTACCTCCTCGTAGGGTAACAAAGGGAAAGGTAAGCCTAAAGATTGCATTATCATTTTTGCGGTGGAGTGCAGGTCAACCCTCAGCTACTCGAAGGAAAATGCTTACCTTCCTCATCACCGTCAACGGGCGGGAGCGGGTTCAATAGTATACTACCCGAACGACTTATTTCCCTATGGGATACCATAGGAAAAAATGTAGGCCTTAAGGTTGCCTTATCCCTCCCACAATGGAGAGTGTGATCAGTCTTACGGCTACCCGAATAACTTATCTTAGCCTCATCTACGACGAAGTGTGAGATCAGCGCTAATCTAATCTAAACTTACCATTTTTTGCGATGTCAATGGGCGGGAGCGGGTTCAAAATAGACTACTAGAACAACTTACTTCTCGTAGGAAACAAAGGGATGAGATGAGCCAAAGACTGTCTTGTTCCTCCCACGAAATAGAGCGGGTTCAGCTCTAAGGCTGCTCAAATACTTACCCCGACCCCCACCACAGTGAAGGAGCGAACCAGCCACATCGCTGTCCGAATTACCTCCTCGAGAGAGAAATAAGCGGTTTGGCATGAGGCATTCCAACCTTTCCCTGACAAAGAGTGGGCTGAGTCTATGGACCGACTGAATAATGAAGGGAAAGATATAGACATCATCAACGGAACCTCCAATGAAATCCACATCAACGAAATCGCCATCAGCAACTAACCTCTCCGCATGGCAAAAAAGAAAAAGTAGGCCTAAAAGATTGCCTTGTCCCTCTCGCGAAGGAATGCGGATTGGCCATTGGCCACTTGAAGAAAGAATCTCCACCAACATAATTTCCATCAACATAATTTTCATCAGTGGAATCTCCACAACGAAATATCCATCAGCAGAATCTCCATCAACAGAATCTTCAACAACGAAATCTCCAGCATTGAAATATCCATCAAAAGAATCCTCACAAACAGAAACTAACACTCTGACAATGCAGGAATGAGCAAATGGAGAGGAAAGCAAAAGTGAAGAAAAAAGGCCAGGCAGGGTAAAACAATAGGAGCGGAAGGAACTTAGCTAAAGAAAATAGGAAATGGAATGAAAATGCGGCTAAATGAAATAGTTAAGGGAAAGACAGCTAAAGGAAATATGAAAGGAAAAGAAGGTTAAAGGAAATCGATAGGATAAAGCGACGACAGGGAGGCTCGGCGGGGTAGAAGCCCACCTAAAGACCGACAAGTGGAAACATTGACGGCCCAGCAGAATGAGGTGAGGTGAATGGAAAACAGGTTGAAAATTTTCCATTGGACAGATCCGATAGGAATTGGTGGGGTAACTGTGAGAGAATTTTTTCCTCAGTCCATGGAACTTCCTAAGCCTAGTCCATTAGGGAGACCCACTATGAGAAATGAGAGGCTATGAGAGACTGTAAATAAGTTTTATTATAATGGAATCTCTCATCTCCATACTTCTGTATCGTAGACTTAGTGCTGAACGACGTAAATTTGTGTGTTTTTCTCTTTTTACTTTTCTGCATTTAAATACTGTTTACCATCATGAATGTACGTACCGACATCGTACTACTGCACTAGACCACTGCCAATGGCTCCTCACAACACCGATCGAGGCCCAATTCTGAAGACTTAAGTTGCTGAAACCTGATTTAAAGGCGTGTGAAACACGACGTTAATACGATGTATAAAATATAACATCCACATTACCTAATTAGTAAGATTTGATGTATAAGACTCAAATTTTAAAATCTTCTAAATTAAGTTATGTCATATAAATATTTTAATAAATATGTTATTTAGGACTTATTTGCACATATTAAAATCTTTTATAAGTTTTAAGGAGAATGTTAAATGTATTTAAGAAGAATTTAAAACAAAAAGTTACTTTTCCATATATCAATTATTGATATGATGAAAATTGTAATATCTAAGATTTAAATTATAAATTTTAAACAAAAATAACAAAATAAAATTTATAAATAAAATTATAAAATACATATTACTACTCAAGTTTTAATTTATCCCGTTAAATTCATATAAAAAAAGATCATAATAAGTGAAACCCAAAAATCTCGTCCATACGGCAGCGAAACAGATGGGGAAAATATCGCGAGAGATTGTCGGCGTATAGACAGAAACAATAATAAAAGGGGACCTCGAAGGAAACGGAGGGAAAATACAGGAAGAAATCAAGAATCAACGTATACGGACAATCTCTGTACAGATTTCATCGCAGCGCCACGTAGCATCACATCCATCGTCGGATCTTTGACACTTATTTCTCCTGGACCCACAACTAATCCCTTCCAGCTGGCTAGCATTTATTGGCTGACACCATCCGGTGATCAAAGTTAGAAAGCCAAATCCCCCCTCTTAACCCAACCACACGCTTCCACACTCTTCCCCCTCCCCCCACAGCGCTCCTCTCTGTCTCGATCTCTCCCCTACCCACCGTATTTACACTCGCGCTTGTATACTCGCCCCCGGCGGATCTTCTACCGATCTCTCGCCGGAAAGTCCTTGAGATCTCCAGTTAGCTTTCGTTCCTACTCGATTTTGATCCCATTTTTTATTTTTTGAAGTCGAAGATCTTGTCCTTTTCGTTGCTCGGTGCGCCTGAGTCTGCAATTGGCGAAGACCCGAAGCTGTTAGATAATGCGTGTGGAAATCAGTGTTCTCGTCGCGTATAATTGGTGAAGGAATCTTTAGATTTCGAGAGATTCGGGGAGAGGGATCGGCGTAGGCGGGGGAAATGGTGCTATTTTTGGTAATGTTCGGTGACCTTTAGGTTGGATTTGGATCTTTCTTTACTTGGAGACATTCTCGCGGTTTCGAAGCCGTTTCAGGAAACTCAATTTTTTGGTTGTGAATTTGGGGTTTTGGTCTTCCGTCTCTGTTTCCAGCTCCTGATCCTGAACTGACGCAATTGAATGAGAACTAATCTTTTTGCTTCTCTTTGTATGGGGGGAAGAGGAGCGAGATGTGCAGGATAGAGACGAGCAGTGAGATCAAGAGCTGTGAATACAAGGAGGAGGAGGACAAGGAGAAGAGAGAGAGGAGGGTGGTGATGGGTCTGAAGGCAATGGGTGGTGGTGCTGGAGAGAGTAGGGTTGAGAAGTTGAAGAGTTCAATGTCGAGGTCTAAGATGAAGCTATGGATGATACGGGCGACGACGTCGGTTTTGCTCTGGACTTGCGTCGTGCAGTTGACGGCGTTGGGTGATATGTGGGGACCTAGGGTTTTGAAGGGCTGGCCCTCTTGTTTCTCCCAGGAGTCCTCCGTTAACAACGCAATCAGCGTGCCCTCTGTTCCGCCGCTTGTTCTTCCACCAAAAAGTGAGCATTTTTCTGTTACAATTTGTTCCCTTATTTTTTTGGTTATTTTCGTAGGAATACGATCTTCTCTGTTGGTTTTGAAGTTCGTACTAAAGTCGTGATTCATATATATCTGCCAGGGTAAGTTTTATTAGGTAGGAACTGATTTTCGAGAATGGAGCTAAGGTTTTGTTTGTTTTCGGATATGAGATGAAATGAGTTGAGAGTAAAGATAAAAAATTAAATAAAGTATTGTTAGAATATATTTTTTAATATTATTTTTATTTTTAGATTTGAAAAAATTAAATTGTTTATTTTATTTTGTATTGGAATTTGGAAAAGTTGTAATGATTAGATGAGATGGATTTGAAAAAGTTGAATTATTTATTTTATTTTGTATTGAAATTTGGGAAAGTGAAATGATGAAATTGAGATGAGATGAGATGCTTTCTGAAAACAAATAAGGCCTAAAATCAGATGGCACCTTGATAGTTTCAGTGTATTGTGAATTGAGAGATTTTATTGTCATCATAAGTTGTGATGAGTTCTATTTCTTTTCATTTCCTTAATTTCATCATTGTTGATGATTAATTGTACATTTAATCCTTATTTTTGTGCTTATTTAGGGGTTTATAAGAACAACGGTTACCTGATGGTCTCATGCAATGGAGGACTCAATCAAATGAGAGCGGCGGTGAGTGGTAGCGAACATACCTCAATTTTGCATATCACCCTGGTTTTTTTTTGGTGATCTGACACCTAATATTGGTAAATTTGGAATTGTGTAGAAAGTGTGATGAGTCTTATATTTCCATGTTTTCAGATATGTGACATGGTTGCTATTGCAAGATATTTAAATGTCACACTTATAGTGCCTGAGCTGGATAAAGCATCCTTTTGGGCTGATCCCAGGTGTGTAAACTTTTCTCTACTTACGTATTTGAAGCATGTGAATGTCCACAGTTTCTAAAAGGATATTTAAACTTCCTCCCATTATTTATTAAACAGAATTTTATTTCTTACATGTCAAATAAATATTTATAAATTATCCTTGCAGTGAATTCCGTGACATATTCAATGTTGATCATTTCATTACTTCCTTGAGAGATGAGGTCAGAATATTGAAAGAATTGCCTCCTAGGCTCAAGAGGCGAGTGGAGCTTGGGAGGGTTTATTCCATGCCTCCAATCAGCTGGTCTGACATTTCCTACTATAGGGATCAGGTCAGTTTTATATTGTTCTTTTGTTAGCCCCTTCTGTCAGGCAAGAGTATCAGAACATTGGACGTTGCAAATCTTAAAACATCCTTGAAAATGACCCTACAGTAGGATGTGAACCTAGGATCTACCGCAACCTTTACCAAGGATTGTTTGACTTGCAACATTATACTTTCATATTTGCGATCTTTTTCTTTTTTGAGACTTCAGTCTCAATGTAACCATTTTATGTCCTACAGATTCTTCCTCTGATACAGAAGTACAAAGTTGTACATCTAAATAGAACTGATGCTCGACTCGCCAATAATGGCCAACCTTTGGAAATTCAGAAGCTGCGCTGCAGAGTAAATTTTAGTGCTCTGAGATTCACTTCTCAGATAGAGGAATTGGGTAGAAGGGTTATCAAGCTTTTAAGGCAAAATGGTCATTTCCTAGTACTTCATCTTAGATATGAAATGGACATGTTGGCATTTTCTGGCTGTACTCAAGGTTGTAACAGGGAGGAGGTGGAGGAGTTGACAAGAATGAGGTGAGCCGTGTGTATTTGCTTAACAAGCTACTGCACCAGGCATTCTGAACTCCCAAAATTAATTTCATGTTGCATATTTTCACAGGTATGCTTATCCCTGGTGGAAAGAGAAAATAATTAACTCTGAATTGAAAAGGAAAGATGGTTTATGCCCCTTGACACCTGAGGAAACTGCTCTGACTCTGAGGGCGCTGGAAATTGATCCTAGTTTCCAGATTTATATTGCAGCTGGTGAAATATATGGTGGAGAAAGAAGAATGGCAAGTCTTGCAAAGGCTTACCCAAAGTTGGTGAGTAGATAATGCTGAAGCAAAATCCTTGACTTTTGATACTTGGTTATTGTTTTTCTTTGCTTTACTGAGCCCCTCTGGTTTTTTAATACAGGTCAGAAAAGAGACACTGTTGGAATCGACTGACCTTAGGTTTTTCCAAAATCACTCATCCCAGATGGCTGCATTGGATTATCTAGTTTCACTGGAGAGTGATATTTTTGTTCCTACATATGATGGAAACATGGCCAAAGTTGTTGAAGGCCACCGCAGGTACTGTTCTGAAAAGTATGATGTAATTGCTTAACCATTTTAGTGGTTTCATTTTCTTAAGGATAAATGAGTTGGAATTAAAACACCATAAGTGAGATCCCAATTTTCTGTATTTTGTGCATGACCATTAAAGCAAGGTGCTCTTTTTACTTAAAAGACTGCCAATGCTGGGCCTTTTATTTTACCAGAAGTTATTGATTTTTCATGGCTAGTATCAAGATAATTGTTAAGCAGATCAAGGGGAGGCTTATGACGTGGCCTCTCCATGCTTATAGTCTTTATTTTAATCCATTTTAATTGTACCAAAATATTTTATCTTAACTGTGACGTCTGTTGTCTTTTTCAGATTTCTTGGGTTCAAGAAGACAATTTTGTTGGACAGAAAACAGCTGGTAAACTTGATAGACCAGTACAATATTGGATCACTTACTTGGGATGAGTTCTCATCTGAAGTGAAGAGAACTCATGCGGATCGCATGGGTAGGCCAAGTAAAAGGGCGGTCATCCCAGACAGACCCAAAGAAGAGGATTATTTCTATGCCAACCCAGAAGAGTGTTTGCTACCATCGGATGAATCATTGAGTAGTACGTGACCATTATGTTGGGAGATTCATACATTTATCAGTGTTCTCCTACAGTGCTAGCTGTTTGGGCATAGATAGGTCTCTTCACAGGGTTTAAATGATAAGAGAAGGAACGTGTTATGAAGAGAAGATTATAGGGATGTGTTAAACTTTCAAGGAAGCCCGAGAGATCTATGGAAGCAGCTGGATGGCATCATCATGTTTTTCTACTTGCCAATAATCCATCCAATTCATGTATAGAAGCTACCCTGCAATTACAGGGTGAGAGCAGATTGATTTGCATTGTACACTGGGGTGACGCAAATACAGATTTAGTTTACGCAAACTTTGGATTCACAGAAGGTTAATTCCTTTCCCTTCCATTTTTGTATTTTTTTTGTTTCTCTTGGATCGGGTTACTGCCACCATTTTATATTTTCTTTAGCATATATCACATTTTAATCATCCTCTACACATATCATTGCCACTGTCCTATAATGCTTTGGTGTGCTATCATGGAATGATGGGGTGCGGTGTGTATGTACTTTATGGAAACTACATTTATTAAATTTTTGGGTTCAATTTACTTTCTAGTACCTTTTTGGGTTCTAATTCATCCAAGGGCCCTCTCCCGGTTAAAATAATGCCCCTCTGGTAACAGTAGGGTGGTTGTAATT
This sequence comes from Cyclocarya paliurus, assembly GCA_029856935.1. Lineage (NCBI taxonomy): Eukaryota > Viridiplantae > Streptophyta > Magnoliopsida > Fagales > Juglandaceae > Cyclocarya > Cyclocarya paliurus. Next base: position 23,200,624 of record CM056947.1, read on the forward strand.
CATGGGACTTTATTAGCATGCAGACAAAGCATGATTTTCTCCCGAGAAGGTTTCATCTTGTAAATCTCGAGAGATATTTACAGTCGTGGAGTGTGTAAGTGTTTTGCAATATTTTTGAAAAAAGTGAGCAATTATAGGACCCAAAAAAAAAACTAATTTTTACTCGTAAATCGCACATATGATAATGTGTTGATGATAAAGATAACCAATCTGCCCATTGCAACTTTGGTTGATTCCTTTGCCCCTATTGGTATTAGGTACTTGAATCATCTGGTGGTTTGGGGAGATTTGTTTGTTTGTAACCCCTTCTGGAGTTTAGAGAAATTCTACTTACAACCGCTATTTTGCGAAACCGTGCAACCGGCTGACAAATTTTATTTTTTTAACATTTACGTCATTTCGTTCCTCTCTCTTTCTCCCTCCCATTCCTCTACATTCAGACTCATTCTTTCGTCTTCCCCCGCCCCCCCCCCTCCCCCTCCCCCAAAATCATTTGATTCGTTCTTGGAGCTTTCATCTTCAAATTTTTTCCGATTCTTACTGCTTTGATGAAACTTTGGACATTGTTATCTTCTATTTATTAGAAGAAAGTAGGGGGCTTCGAATAGAACCCAAGCTCTGCTCGTCGTCGGCTTCTTCCTCGTTCTCCACCTCCACCCTCACAGGCTTCGAATCCTCGTTCAACCATCACTCCTTTTAGCCACAGTTTCTCTCTCACTCTCTTCCTACAGCTTCTATAGTCAGTAGCTGATTTTTCTATAATCGGTTCACTTTTCCATGGCGGTTCGTCACTCTGCGTCTCTCATCAGCCCTGTTGTGCCCCTAATTGTGCTATTGGTATTTGATGCTAGTTTTTCGGATGTCGAGCTGCTAGGCTGGACCGGTGGGATTCATCATTCGAATGCCAACAGAGAAGGATGAGCCAGAAGATCCTGACAAAGAACTTGGCACCCGATGGGTGTTTCTCGTGGCTGGTTCGTCTAGCTACGGAAATTATAGGCATCAAGCTTGAAGAACTCTCTCCCATACGAAGTAGTTCTCCCATTCAAACTTTTGACCTTTCTTCTTCCTCCCTCCTATTCGAATAGGGTTTTCACGGCTATTTCCATTCTACAACTGGTTTTCAACGCCGCTTCCGCGCATTCCATTTTCATTTCTGACTAAACAAACACATAGATTAAATCCCAAAGTATTTTAAAACGAAAAGGAAAAGAAAAAGCTCTAAGAAAAAAAATCCAAAAAATCTCTTCATTTTCAGAGTCCAAAAACTCTTACCTGTAGAAGGGCCACTTGGAATGGAAGAGAAGTGGTGGTAGAGTTTGAAAGAGGACTGAGGAAAGAAGGAAGTAAGGATGTGGAATTGGGAGAAAAAAGTATGGTGGTGAATTCGGTAGAGGAATGGGGGATGTGTATGTGGGGAAGACATAGGAATGGGTCTGAATGTAGAGGAATGGGAGGGAGGAAGAAGAAAGGTAAAAAAAAAATGATAAGAGGAAGAAAGAGGAACGAAATGAGGTAAATGTTAAAAAAATAAATTTTGTCAGCCGGTTGCACGGTTCCGCAAATGGGTGGTTGTAAGTAGAATTTCTCTGGAGTTTAATTGTTGTAGTGCATATTTGTTCTTATAATATGCACCATTTGCAGATCATATATGAACTGCATATGAGAAACAACTAGGTTGATTTTTCATGCTAGTTTATTGGGAAAAAAACATGGAACTTTTCTTCTTTAATGAGAGGGACAGGAAAAAGAAGTGTATTATTATATAAGGAAAAAGAAGTGTATTTTTAATGAGTGCTGAATGATTGATCAGTGTGGTCCTCTTCTTGATGAGCTGGCTTGTGTTTGCTTTTATCTGGAGAGAAAGGAACAGTAAGGACTTGGAGCATCTGTTTTTCTTTTCAAGCGGACAGCGATCTCTCTATTCCAGCTAAAATAAATAGATAGTGTTTATTTAAATGTGAGATATGGGGTGTTTTAGTCATTTAATCTATCAATGGACTCCTTTTTAATTTCAGAGACCAAAAAGGCCTCATATTTTACACTAAATAGAAGCACTCGTGGGGATTTAATTGATAATAAAAAAAAGTTTTGAGACCTTGTTTCTGTGATTTATGGTGAAGATATCTTTCCAAGGATAAAGACAGGAAGGACAAGGACAGACAAGAGAGGCCCAAGAATCAAAATCAAGTTCAATGATTCATTTGATGCTTTAGCAATGGAAAAGATTATGATTGGAAATACAAATAGGTTTCTTCTGTACCCAGAAAGATCATGTTTAATTGGGTCCCTTGCATGGTAACCCAACGTGTTGTATCTAATGGTAGAAAGTAAAAGATTGACCGAATTTTTTGTTATAAAAAAGAAAGCCACCGTTCTCCCAAAATTTTTAGGAGAGGATAACATTTTACGATTATTATTTTTATATAAGAGAAATGTCGACACAGAGAGATTATAATAAATTGACTTTTTATGTGATTTCATAAATTTATTTTATAATAAAAATAATTTTATAATATGACGTATCACATCAAATTATAATATTTCTTTTATTACAAATGTCTCCCATAAGTCGTTTTATAGACAGACTAAAATGGTAATAAATATTATTTTTTTAAAGTGAATTAGGAATGAAAAGTGGTACAAATTTTCTTAATCCGAAAGCACAAAATTGTTTTCGATTAATCAAATTAGGTAAAACATGATAACCAGGAATCCTGGGATGGGATGTATAACGTACCTTCTCCTTTGAATGGGACGTTTTGGTCTTCATTGGTCTCCGAACCCTTTTGATGCGTGACGAATAGCCCAGCAAAATCTTTGCTTAATATTTAATTATTTGTTTCCTAAGCTTTTATGTTAGTTTGATTCTGTACATTTGTACATTTGAATGATCCAAATGTACAACCAACATATTGGAAACATCGTATTGAGCAGAAAAGGATGGCAGATGACACCAAATTGTAAATAAATTATGGCACAAAGCATTCGTTACATGGGATTGTGGCCTTAATTCTGACTTGTCGTCCTTAGATCGAGTACATTCGCCATTAAGAAAGGTTGAGTGATTGTTTTGTGTAAACATGAGTTCTATTAAAACCCTAGAGAATCTAAGCTTAATCATTTTTTGTTAAGTTAAGAAAATTACTCTTATTTTTGGCGAGGGTGGGATATTGTAGATTTTTGTAACATTTATTTTTTGGAAAGAACGTTTCCTTCCACATTACCTTAATATTAATATTTTTAATTTTTTTTATTAAAAATCACTGAAAATAGTAAGAGTAATTCACCAACTAGTGATGGTGTACCGTTAGTGATAATGACTCAAAAGTTATAGAATAAAAAAATCCTCATAAATAGTGTGATAGCTAATATTAGTATTCTCTCGTTGTTTAGAGACTATAAGAGAATATTTGTAATATGTCTCCGCTAAAGATACTGAATTTACATAGTTGGAACTCCAACATAGAATCTTAGATTCATTTCTCTTATATGATCCAACTTGAGGTTGTTGTTCTGATTGGCAAAGAAAAAATGGAGTTTATAGGGGTATATATCCATCTCTTAACATTAATTGAGTTACATTCAGATAGCCATTGATCGCACATTTATTGAAATTTTCTTGAAAGAGTCAAAAGAATTAGATGTTTAGTTTGTTTGTGATGTTTAGGCACAAAGTACTTTGAGCGCATGATTGTTGCTTGTACTATTTTGGTACAAGAATCGAATGAATGCTGTTGTTACTGTTTTCGTGTAGCCTAAACCAACAATCTATTCAAAGATATCCAATGTACCTAGTTATATTTTATTAACGATCTATTGAATAAAATGGAGTTCTTTGAACGCTGTTGATAATCTTAGAAAAGTGTCCTCCTAAGAGAGATGATGATCTTGTTGTCTTAGATTATTAATTGTAGCCTAATGAGAGGTTTTCCATACTATGAGGTGATGAACATGGATTTGTGAAAAGTAGCTAAGATTTCACGTCTTGTGAAACTATGTATTAGAAAAACAATTTCTATGAGTTCTTGTTCAACATCCACAGACAAATAATGAGATGAAAAATACTAAAGAATCTAGTTTTACTTATACTATTTGGTGTTTCTGTTATTGTTTGCTCATGGGAAATAGAGGTTGAGATTTTGTTAGAGGGTAAATATGACTTATTTGATAAAATGAGTTTGTGATGCGATTGTCGTTAAAAGTAATAACTAGACTATTGTGATTGTCTTTGGGGCAAAGGCCCTAATCGCTTTACCCTTAATGAAAAATAAATGATGGTTATCTCACATGATTTTGTTGAGTACAAGAAATTTATATGAAACATTGAAATATAAAATTAAATTTGTTGAATGACATTTGTGGTCACCTTGTAGATTCTTAATAATCGTAGTTAGACTTGCTGACTAGAATCTAAGATTTATATTGTAAATTTGACCTTAAATGAGATTTGCGATGAGTCGTTGACTTCAAGTTTGCCCAAAGAAATTTTATACATAAAACCATAGTCTCTTAGTTGGAGCATGTTTTGAAAAATTAATACACATGAGATTACGCATGGAGAGAAATGGTTATTAAACAACATTTGTGAGTTATGGTTTGATTATTTTTTAGTTGACTATGTGATTTCTCTCTGTCATGGTTATGCTCGTCATGAACATGACACTGATGTGTTCTATGATCATGTGGTGTGACTGTAATTTTTTTTTAATTTTTAATTTTTATGTAAGCACACACATTCACTATAGATTTGAGAGTTATGGTGAACAAAGTATGTCGACAAGCAGAGATCGACTTACTCACACGAGCGATCACCATTGGTGCTACAAAAGGATAGCGAGTAAAGATGAGATAGTGTGTCACTCAGTACTTATCTAGAGAGGGATAAGTTGTAAGACACAAAAGATATGTCGTCTTAATGGAAGCTAAGATGAGGTCCATCATGTTTAAAAGGAATGTGCATGGTTACCCACAATTCATGTAGTATGTGGTTTAGCCAGATACGATATCCTCTTTGGCACTTTGGATAGTGAGCAAATGGAGGGACTTAAGTTAGGCGTTGAAATAGAGACTCGACTAAGATCTGTACAGTTAATTGAAATTAGATATACGTTCTTTCTTTGGAAAGAGAACTCTACCATAGTATATATTTTATACTACATGTGCTTTTGTGAGAAACAATAGAGGTAAGTGAATGGATCCCTGCTTTCTCACCGTGTGAGTCCTGTAGGTCATAATTGATGACCTTAATTTATTTTTTCCCTTAGGAGATTTTTTACTATGTCACGAGATTGATATTTTAGTGTTTGCTACTTTGGCATGTTATCTATGATCATAAATTACGGTCTAAAGAGACATTGTTGGAAAAGTGACAAAATTGAAATTAAATGACTTTAGGGCAAATAGAAGACTATTTGGTAATACATAGATAATGATGTGTACTCACTACCGGCAATTTATGTTGCTTCTTGGGAGTAGCAACATAGCTGTGAGTACATAATATTTTATGGAGGTTGAGCATTGCTCTGAGTCATTCAAACTCGAGAGAGATTAGGGATGCTTAGTATGATGTGACCAAATGAGTTGGGCTATAACAAGATACTTTTAGGATGTTGCTATGTTAGTTTTCTCATAAAGAGACTTGATATAGTGCTCCCATTTTTTTTTTTACAGTTATGCTCGATGATTGCACAACCTATTTGCCAATATGAACAAAGATTGAGAATATATCGAGAGATGCAAACCTAGGGTCTTGTACACTATGTGTGAGTATGAGATGTAAGAAAGGAGCACCCATAGTGAGCACCCATTTCCCTTCTCTTGGGGGTTATGAAGTGGCTCTTAAGCCATTTCATGAGCCTTGATGATTGTCCCTTATTGGCTAGCCGAGGGTTACACTTAGAGGGGCTATTTATATAGCCCTTCTCCACTTTGGATGAGAAGTGTGTGTGTGGAACAAAATAAAAAATGATCTCACTCTCAAAAGAATTATCTCTAGTCCCAGAATCTAGGTTGTTGAATTTGTGAGTATTGCTTTGGTATTACCACATAGTACACTCCACTATGATACAAGAGAATTTTGGATGAACAATAACTACGACGGAGAATCCGTAAAACGACTGCACTAGATCTACGATTTACCAACGAGGTAATATTGCTTCCAGTGTATACTTTGATCTAGTATTTCTAACAATCTTTTAGTAGATCAACAACCTCTTATTATTGCTTGCTAGAATATAGTCACCATTAGTTGTACACTTTTGGTATTGACTAATTTCTTATTATGACTTATAGTTCAACATTAGTATGTTTACATTGTTGTTTAAGATTGACTTTATTAATTCTTTGCATATGTTGGGCTTATTGTTTTCTCCAAATTGAGCTTTGATACTTGGACGAGAAATAGTTTATTGTTTTCTTGAGCTTTTATGAACTGACATTGGCAGAAAATAAATCATAAGATTGACTTGAAAAGGAATATCTATCGTTCAGGCACACGGTTTCGCATGGTTGGCATACGTGGTTTCTTGATGTTTGTTGTGGGTGGTGGTTTCATGGTGGAGAGAAGCTCTATGGTTGTGGCTGGTGGTTTCATGGTGGACTGCCGTGAGTGTGATGTGCGGTGTCCTTGTGGTTGAGGTACAGTGAGAGCGGGTTGTGACGGCGAAGGGCGTTGTGCGTGAGTGAGGTCCAGCTTCTCCAGATTTGTTTGTGTTTATTTCAGAGGGTCCAGGATTAGTTTTATAGACAGGGGAAAGGGAGGTTTCGTGAGTGATAAGAAGATTGGATAAGTTGGAGTTGGGAGTTGGTTTCATCTAAGAATCCGATTCAAACGGGGAATCCAACGTTATAGGAAAACTCGCACACGCACGGAACGGGGAAAAGACTTCAAAAAAAATATATAAACACTATCTAAACTTATCTTAAAATATATCTAAGTTTAATAAAATAAAAACTTAATCCTTTTTCATCTATAAAAATGTCAACTGAAGAATAACCTAATTATCAACTCAATAAATATCCGTAATTATCTCTAATAATATAGGATCGGATCGTTACAGGCTTCCCTTCCTTTCGCTGTCCAAGGACGACACCTACATCATAATCACTGGCATTGCACATAATCTCAAAAGGTAAAATCCAATCAGGTGGTTGCATTATGGGTGTTGAGGTAAGCTTACCAATCAGCGTTTCAAATGCCTCTTGACAGGCTTGTGTCCACTCAAATGGGGTATCTTTAGCTAGGAGATTACATAGTGGTCTAGATATGACAGAAAAATTCTGTATGAATCTCCTATAAAAACCCGCATGACCAAGAAGGGATCTAACATCTTTTAGTGTCTTTGGTGTAGGCAACTTAGAAATTAATTCAATCTTAGATTGATCAACCTCTATCCCCTTGGAAGAAATAATGTGCCCTAAGACAATACTTGAAGGTACCATAAAGTGGCACTTTTCCCAATTTAAAACTAGTTCCTTCTCCTCAAAACGGGTCAACACTTTCTTCAAATTCAATAAACATGTATCAAAAGAAGATCCAAAAACAGTCAAGTCATCCATGAAAACTTCCATGCTATTTTCAACCATGTTACTGAAAATGCTCATCATGCAACGTTGAAAAGTAGCAGGTGCATTACACAATCCAAATGGCATTCTAAGAAATGCATAAGTACCAAAAGGACAAGTGAAAGTGGTTTTATCCTGGTCTTCTAATGCAATTTCAATTTGGTAATAACCAGAATAACCATCCAAGAAACAATAGAAATGATGACCAGCCACACGCTTAAGAATCTGATCAATGAAGGGGAGAGGAAAATGATCTTTCCGGGTGGCAGCATTCAATTTTTAGTAATTAATGCACATTCACCATCCAATCACAAGTTTTGTAGGGACTAATTCTCCCAGGTTATTCTTTACCACGGTAACTCCTGACTTTTTAGGAACAACCTGTGTAGGGATTACCCATTTACTATCAGCAATTGGATATATGATTCCTGCATCTAGTAGTTTCAACACTCCATTCTTCACCACTTCTTTCATAGTGGGATTAAGCCTACATTGGGGGTCTCTACGAGGGCTAGTTCCTTCCTCTAGATTAATTTTGTGAGAACAGACTAGGGGACTAACATTTTTTATATCAACAATGCTCCAACCTAAAGCTGGCTTATGTTATCTTAAGGGTGTCGATTCCTCAGGGAGACAGATTAAAGAAAATACAACAAATAATAAAAAGAATTAAAGGAAAATATTAAATGATCAATAAAAGAAAATTGGTTTTGAATGCAATTTAACAAATAAAATTACAAGGATAAAAATAAGGATCACTCAAATTATAAATAGTAAAGCATCGGGAATTCCTTGCACAAATCGAGTATTTATGTTTATTCTTGATTCAGTGAATTACTCAATTGAGGATTCATCTTCAGAGTCCCCAATCGGAAGATATAGAATTACAAACCATTTTAATCGAAAGATAACTCTTTGATAAATCATTTTCTAGTTTTTAAAATTCTGTGAATTATCATTCTTACTGACAAAACCCAGTAACGACAATATACCCGGAGGCAATACTGCAGTAAAGAATTAAATCAATAAAGACAATGAATTAATCTAAACATAATCAAGGATCTTAACCATTCTATAAAAAAAGCATGACTGAATCTATGAAGGGAATCCATTCCTAGATTATTTGGAGATAAGAAAATACCATAAATAATTAGTGAATGATAAACAAGAATTTGCATTAATAAAAAAAATAATCACATGAATAAAAAATAAATTAAAAACACCCTCAATTGTGCAAGTTCATCCCTAACTTTACTTGGACTTAACAGTCCACAAGCATAGCAAAAATCTCTCAAATTAATTCCCTAAAATCTGATTGTGTGCTTCATTCGTTTCAAGCCCTTTTATAGGCTTCAAAAACCAACAAGAACATGCTGTGTAGTCGTCCACTGAGAATAAATTCATCTGTCGCTGGCCACTTTTCTTTCTTTATCAGTGCATCTTCCGGCCCTTTCTTTCTTTTATTTTATTCCTCCACTATCTATTACAGAAAGCATTTAACCGAATGGGTCATGGGGTGCATGTTATGCTGGGTTCTTATCATTTTTTTTTCTTCTTTTCATTTCCTACCCAACCTGCAGCTAGCCTTCGGCCTTTCATCTGTGTGTCTCGCATCCAGCCGAAAGTGAAGAACTCCCACATGGGTTCAATTCTCTTTATTATTTTCTTTTCTTGCAGTGCATCTTCCCCTTGCATTCTTCCACCAAGCCGTGTTTCCTGTTAGCTACTTTTTCTCTTCTGTTCCCTACCTGCAAAAGTTCAGCCTTTCTATCTGCAAGCCTTTTGCTTTTTAGTTCAGCCCATGTGCAGCAACATGCACTTTCATTTCTTTTTCTCCTACTGTATTTAATTCCGAAGCTGTTCTTATACTTTAGCCCGTAATTCCTCGCTTGAATGCTCCTTGTTTTCAAGTTATGTTATGTAAGTGAGAGAGAGCCCAAGAGGTGGCTGGGCAGACGTGGCTTGCGGCTTAACTTCCTCTATTTTCTCTTCATAAAACAGAGAATGTTTGCTGCCGGTTTTCACGTAGAGTGGTGCTGTCGGGGCTGTGCATGGGAGCTTCGGACAGTGACTTATGGTGTACTTCATGATGGAGACGACGTGCGTTGGAGGAGGTTGGGCACGACTGGGGTGAGGTGTAGTGGAGGGTGACGGTCCGAACGCATGCGTGGAGTTGGTGCTGTTGTGGATGACCGTTGGCAGCGAGGTGGAGGTGCTGTCGTGTATGGAGACTATAGATGTGGCTCAAGGTGGTGGCGATGGCTTCGTGTGCGTTGGTGCTAGGCAAAGGGTGGAGGTGCTGCTGGTCCAAAAACATGCATGGTGTGAGGTTGAAGAAGACCAAAATGACTTGTCGTTTTCGACAAGTTGTTTTTGTCTGAGTACTAAACGATAAGTCGTTTTCTCAGACAGACGAATTCAAATAAATCAGAAACGACATGTCGTTTTGGTTTGCTGACCAAACGACATGTCATTTAGTCTGCGCTGAAAAATAAAAAAAAAATAAAACAGGCAAAATAAATAATAATAATTAAATAAACAAAAATAAAACTAGAAAAAGAAAATAAATAATTAAATAAAGATAAAATAAAACTAAACTAAAATATTAAAAGTGTGTTGTGCATGTGAAGAAACAATATCAAATTAAATCACAAGTATTAAAATCAAGCATAAATTATGCTATTAATCAATTTAAATTGCAATTTGGATTTATGCCTCCTAATCATTTTTTCATCAAAAATCAATAATAAAATAGTAAAACAATTAAAAATGTATTGATTTTAACTATATAAACTATGCAATAATGCAGCTCAATCAAGTATAGCAGTACATTTTTATGTCAACTTGTTCTAAACCGAATCATAAGGTACGGATTTGAGAGAGTTGTTTTTAAAGGCTACTCATTTGGATAGTAAGATGAGATGAGATGATTTTGGATGAATTGAATAAAATATTGTTAGAATATTATTTCTTAATATTATTATTGTTTTAGGATTTGAAAGTGTTGAATTATTTATTATATTTTATATAAAAATTTGAAAAAATTGTAATAATGAGATGAGATAAGTTGAGATGGGTTGAAAATGTTTCTATACTCAAACGGAGAGTTCCAATAAAAAAAAAATGGTCAGCCCTTAAGTTTGACTTTATTAGTTCTTTTGGAATTAATGGCATTTTGCTAAGTTGAGCTACGATACGTGGATAAGAAATAGTTGATTGTTTTGTTGAGCTTTCGTGAATTGACATTAGCAGAAAAGAAATCACCAAATTAACTCATACGTAATGCAATATCTATGGTTCAAGCATCTTGCCTGATTGGAATTTGAGGAAGCCAGTTTGGTCATTAATTGCTTGCAGATCTTTTAATCCAGTACCCATATTTTCATCTAGAGTTACGTTGCAAAGGGGGAACTAATTACAAGTCTCATATATGTTATTAAGATCTCAAACTTGTGATTGAAGAAAAGAAAAACAGAAGACATACGGAAAAGCAAACATCAAAACACAAAACTACACAATTCTAAACCTAGATAGCTTACAAGTGCTTGTCACAATAAAATAGTAGCAAGTGGAGATGCACACTTCAACGAAGTTAAACCATGCCCGTCGCCAGTGCAAATTTATGTAGAGAATGGCAAAAATTGCTAGCAACATTATCACATAAGACACCGCAAAGCTAACGTAGAAGACTTCCAAGTCTATAAAACCACAAGTTTCATCTCCCTCATTATCAGTTGGAATGGTAGATGACGGTTCAGTTTTAGTGCAAGCCTTAAGTAGTGGAGGTCCACACAGGAGAGGATTTCCCTCATAACTGCTTTCATCAAAGGTACCGAACTGAGCTTTTCTTTCTGGTGTTGTACCCCTTAAGTTGTTGTATGCCACTTTGAAGACAGCTAGAGAGTTTAACTCTACCAATTGAGGGGGGATAATACCATCCAAGTTATTATCTGATAGATCCAAGCTCTCAATTTGCTTGAGTTTCGAGAATTCAGTAGGGATTGATCCCGTTAAATTGTTGAACGACAGGTTCAACGCATGGATGTTACTTAAATCTCCAAGCTCGATTGGAATTTCTCCTTCTAATTTGTTGCATGAAAGGTCAATCCCAGACATGTAGGCAAGGATGTCACCTTTGTAGGAGAAAGTATTATTCTTTGTTGAGAACTCCACTTCTTGTAGTGCATCCACTTGGGAGAACACATACTCTTCAAGAAGGGATCCTTTGTACATTATCATTTTGGAATGCAAGAATGACAACATGTCGTATACGTCAAAATATATGTTGAAACTGCTTGATACCTCAGATTTTTCGTAGGTTGGCTCACAAGTAAAGTTACTCAAGCAATGAGGTATTTGACCAGAAAAACTATTGTGGGAAAGATCCAACAAGCTTAGTTTTTCTAAACGGCATAACTGACGTGGGATTTTTCCATATAAATAATTTGCTTTCAAGAGGAGAATGCTCAAACTTGAAAGGTTGCCGATCCAATCGGAATGTTGCCAGCAAGGTAGTTATCTCTAAGATTTAGTGTGACTAAAAGAGAGCAACCCTTGAATGCACTGGTAATTGGACCCGTTAATCTATTTTTATTCAAATGAACATGTTCGATCCTGGACCAGTTGGAGCAAGAGGGTATAGAGCCAGATAGATTGTTATGGGACAGGTCAAAAAATGAAAGGTATTTCAAGTTACATAACTCAACTAGAATGGGACCTTCAAGCTGATTTTTTGCGAGAGCAATTTCTATCAATGGCATGCTCCCCATCCATCTCGGAAGCATCCCTGACAAATTGTTATTACTGAAATCAATTGCTTCCAAGGCCATAAAATTATATATGCCATGTGGGATCTCTCCAGAAAAGTGGTTGTTGTCCAAATACAAAAAATTTAGTAATGTTAGATTCAAAATGGTAGGAATTAGTTGGCCACTCAAATGATTTTTGGACAATTTAAGGTAGTATATGGAGGAGCAACCTATTATCAAATTCTCTGGTATTGTTCCTGAAAAATTATTGCTTGACATATCTAAAAATTGTAGGGAGGTCAAATTACCATAAGAAGAAGGAATAACACCTTCAAAGTGATTTTTAGACATACGTAAAACCTCTAGATTCGAAAAAAATAAACCAAAGTTAGTTGGAATTGGACCTTGAATATGATTAAATGAAATATCTAAAAGAGAAAGGTTGGGAATATGATGACTGGGCAGTTGCAAAGTGCCTGTAAAAGAGTTATTTCTCAAATTAAGAACCTCCAACCTTGTATAGTTTTCTAGCAACCATGTGGGGAACTGTCCTGCCAAGTTGTTGTGAGGGAGTTGTAGTACTTGCAAGTCGAACTGATAATGAAGGAATCTAGGAATTATTCTACCAGACTTGCAGCTTGAACAACTAAAAACCTTTAATTGGAAGCCAGGATCCCATCTTTGAGACAGAGTTTCATCAACCAGGTTGTTGCCATCACTAAATATGACCTCAAGCTTTGAGAGATTAACAAATGAGGAGAACGTGATTGGGTTGAAGTAGTTATGTGATAAACCAAGGTACTCAAGTGACTTCAAACTAGGTAGAGGGGAGAGATCAATGCTTCCATTAAAGCGATTTGAAGAGATAGAAAATATTCGAAGCTGTGTCATGTTTGCCAAACATGAAGGCAGTATCCCTTCAAAATAGTTATGGCTGAGATCTAACTCTCGTAGATTCATAAGCTCACACAAGCCTACAAAATGAAATGAGTAATAATTAAGTTCTACCATTAAGAGATTTTTGCTAAGGAGTATTTTGCGAAAATAAGGCTTTTTACCTTGGTCGATGGGCAAACTTCCAATGAGTCTACAGTTTGATATTGTCAATACATTAAGGGAAGTCAGAACTCCAACTTTACTGAGGAAGCTTTTGTCAATGTAGGAACCATCCAAATACAACTTCTGTAGGTTCTTTAGTCTTCCCAACTCTAAAACGGCAAGGAGTGTTTTAGATATGAGAAATAATTTTCATGTATACGAAAATTATTAAAATGTGTTAAATAGGATATAGCATGAAGTATCAATAGGACATAGCATATCAAATGGATGTATATTAGTCGATCTAATCTTAGAGACTAATTACCTGAGATTGGGATATTGATTGGTCGATCTAATTGGTTGTAACCCAAATGTAGTTCCTTGAGCAATAAGAACTGACCAAGGGATGACAGGAAGCTTTCATTGAAGTAATTCCTAGTGAAGTCAAGCACCTCTAGCTTGCTCAATCCGGATGATCTTTCAAAACCTACAATTTAGACAATTATAGAAAATTATAGAAAATTTAGACAAAAAACAATATTGCCTAGCTACCTACTCTGTTTATGATATAAACATACCTTCATTTGGAAGCCATCCAGATATTTCATTATAACTCAAATCGAGGTACTTTAGCTCTTGAAAGGGAATAAACAGAGAGGCATTCAAATACCAATTTTCCTGATTTGTAACATAGCTAAGATGAAGCTCGATTACACGCCCTGTAGTGTTGTCGCACATAACACTTTCCCAATCGCAGCAATTTCTCCCTTCTTGAGATGAGTTCCAAGATGTGAAGATATCATCATACGAGTAGTTCACGATGGAAGCTTTGAGTCGCAAGAGAGCTTCTCTCTCCTCCCTCAAACAAGCATGAATAGAAGATAATTGAAACAAGGCCGCCAACATTAGCCACCATCCAAAAATTCCAAACTCCATTTCAGGTTTAGGTGTCTAAGCAAAGTTGTTCTTAAAGAGTTTATATAAACACCTCAACATTGACCGAGAGACTTAGAAATTAAGGCCAAAGACTATAAAATTTATATGCATTAAATTATTTCAAGCAAAAATGATAAACATGGGAAGAACTTGACTGATGACTCGATGAGTACTCAAAACATGAGGTTCTATCCAATTTCTCAATCTCCCTACTTTTCAATTCTCTTTACCCTCTTGATTTTTGATACGCACGCAACAATCAGCTTGGAATTAAAAAGATGAATAATTTAGATGAATTTTCAAAATAGAATTCAATTAAAGTTCTAGAATTTTAAATAGATTTTTAATGTCCAATAATTGGGAGTTAGTAAGTTATATTGAAACAGATCCTCTGTTTTGGAAAAAGAAAACGTCTTTTGGCTTTTTACTTTTTTAGCCTTGATTTTGTTCTCCAATTGAGGTTGGTCGCCTGGAGAGCTAAGGCTTACATACGTTTATGGTCCAAGCTCCAAGCTCCAATTGTGTTATTTGTATCTTAATTGCCCATCGTGCTTCGGTTGTGTAAACGTCCGCTAAAGGATTAAATTTCTTTTTCTGTAGTCTAATTATCCATCTATTCATCTTTTGTGGTGCCTATCTATCTTTTCTGATGGCTTATAGTTATCAAATCTACACAGCCACGCATAGTAACAATCTACACCTTCGAGATTTGATCATACGTGGGACGTGGCAATCAGCTTGGAAAAAAAATAAAGATTTTTTTAAGTTTTTTTTTATTTCAAAATCTATTTTATTCCTAATTTAGAATTTTAAATTATTGATTGAAATCTTTCTTCAATAAAGTTTTTCTTTTATATATTTAATTTATAGTTTTCATAAAATTAACATATAAAAACAGATTCTATGAATTACGAACTGCACAATTATTAATTTATTTATTTATTTATGAGTTTTCTTGATTTAACAAATAAACTAGACAAATTTTCTACGAGCTATTAGTAGACAAGATAAAAGTAGTATTCAGCATCAATTTATAAGTTGGTTCAGCACGTAAAATATTTAATTAAATAAAATTAAATGTAAAATCGGGATTCAAACTCAAGACCATTACGTTGAAGCCATATGATTAAATCACTATTTATTCGAAAAGTTTAAACTAATAAAAAAGTTCAAATTAAACATTTATATTAATATTAACAATTAAAATTTTTACCTCAAGTTATTAGGATTATTTTTATGCAATAATATTAATAAATGGATAATGATAGGGGGATTGATGCTTTTACACCCAGTCTATCCATCAGTTCAAAATTCATTTTTCATTTTTTGCTTTTTTCATTTTAAATATTTTTAAGTATTTTTTTTTTAAATTTACAAATTTATTGATAATCACTACTTTAACATTAAATAAAAAATTTTAAAAACATAAATAAATTCTCGATCAAAACTATCTAGAAGCATCGGTTCATGTAACATTTTCTTTAATAAATTTCTATTTACTAGAAATTCGTAAACAATGCAATGATGAGACTATAAATAACTATAGACGGAATTTGAAGGTGTAGACTATATATATGGAAAATGATAGTATGTCGTCTGAGTAGGGGTGTAATCGATCCGGTTCGATTTGATTTTAGACAAAATCTTAGACCAAACCGGTATAACTGATTTTGTATTTTTCAAAACCGATTACGCATCGATTACCCTCTTAAACCAGTACTTTCGATTTTACCAGTTTCCTGTCCGGTCCGGTCCGGTCCTGTTTTTCCTTTTTTTAAAATGTAAGTTTGACATTTTGTCATTAAAAATATGTTTAAAAAAAATTATTTTAAAAAAATCTGTTATACTTTTATTAATCTATATTAGACTATTAATATAACTATAACTATAGTCTATATTAAATTATTAGTACAAGTTATAAACTTATATATTAGTATATCTATATAAATTATTAGACTATATAATAGTATTAATATTAGACTATAAGTATAGCTATATATTAGTATATATTAGTATTAGTGATAAACTATATATTAATATAGCTATATATTATATGATCAATTACATTTTTATTTTTAAGATTAAACTTTTATTTTATAATAACATTATCTTATATATAATTATATTAATAGTATATGATCAAACAAATTACAAATTTTCATATTTAAAATTAACATTTTATGTTATATTTTATAAATTATAATATAAAATTATTTCATATGTGACATATAATTATATATAAAAATTTCACATATAATTATACATTATATATAAAACTTATATATTAATATATATAAAACTATATTAATATAGTTGGGATGAGTTTGGCATCCAAACGAAATCTCAATTTCTTTAATAAAGTCAGTTGATTTAATTAAATAAGACAAGATGCAGTGTCTCTATCTTTCATGCAAAACATGGCGACCTTAAAATTTGTTAGTAGTTTTTAATAAATAGATTTTTGTACCGTTATTTTTAATGTTCATTAATTGAATTAATTGGGAGTTAGTAAATTATATTGAATTAGTTATTATATTCTAGACGAGATAAATTAAGAGGATGTCTGCTTCACAAGTTTTCTAAATAGATATTTTTGTTTAACTTTTAGATTTTAGAAAATTATTTGTGTAAGGTCTAGGGTGTATTTAGAGTTGTATTCAACTCATTTTATTTCATCTAATCATTACAATTTTTTTTTAAATCTTCACATAAAATATAATAAATAATTTAATTTTTTTAAATGTTAAAATAATAATAATATAATAATATTTTATTTCATTTTCAACTTTTATTTTAAGGCTTCGTTTGGATGTCAAACTCATCCCAACTCATCTCAACTCATCTTAACTCATCATTACAACTTTTTCAAATTCCAATACAAAATATAATAAATAATTCAACTTTTTCAAATCCCAAAACAACTTTAATATTTAAAAATAATATTCTAACAATATTTTATCATCTCAACTCAACTCAACCCAACTCATCTCAACATCCAAACGCACCCTAACTCTTCTTATCTCAGTTCACTGTTTCAAACTCACCTAAATCTTCAGTCTATCGCGGAGTTCCAGTCAAGCTCGTGATCTAAAGTTTGGTAATACACGCTAAACGTGTTTTATGCAAACACATTTATGACGCTTTAATTGTGAAAAAATGTGCTTTCTACCTATTCACATTAGCGCCATTGACTTGTCCTTCTCGACACATTTTCGACTAAGATGCTTCGATTGGATTTAAAAATGAAGAGAGATAAGTTGTGATGGTTTTAAATAAATTGAATGAAATATTATTTTTTAATATTATTTTTATTTTAAAATTTGAAAAAGTTAAATTATTTATTATATTTTATATTAAAATTTAAAAAAATTATAAAAATAAGATGAAAAAAATTATAAGATAACTACTTTTCTGTGATCCATTTCCAAAATGCCTCAGTTAACCATTTTGTTTACTTGATCATAATTGTATTGAATTTGTCTAAAAGTTATAACTCTATAATCATTTTTTTAATTGAAATGAAGAATAAAATAGACATCAGTCCGCCTTGCCTAGGACGTTGAGAATTGTTGATGGGGTTTTCAGAATGCATCGCACATCACACGATGCAAGAGCCTGCAATTAAAAAGGTAATACACATTACAATATGTTTGCATGGTTAAGAAAATTATGATCGATAAATGTTTCAGAAACTTTTTTAAAAACTTGAGATGAATTTTCTTTTATTAAATAAGAAAGCATGTATTGTCTCTGTTTTCGTGCAAAACACCATAACTTTGAGAAGACCTTGACCGATGACTTAGCAATTAGTAGGCCAAAGACTTTGGTGCCAATTCAAGCAAATTAGGCTCATTGTAAAAAGTGACATTTTTTTAAAGGGGTGTCTATCACTACACTTGGTTGAGAAACAACATTGACTCCAACTTGCCTATCACAAAGTCATCATCAAGGTTGTTAAAGTGTTAAACGTTGTTACAAGAAAATTATTTATTTATAGTTAGTTATTCTTTGCCAAAATGAGTTTATTTTCTTTTTTTTTTTATAAATAATCATTATCATTGTAAATAATCTATTATAAATACTCACTTTTCTTGTAGTACGTGTTTTGTGCTAAAACAATGGAAATAATGCATTGTGTTTTCTTTAGGCTAAGAGAGATGTAAATAGTGGACAAGATAGTTAGTCCAGATAATCTCAAAAAGGCAAGTCCTCTATTTAAAGAACCTAGGTACGCTAATGAAAGTATCTCGAATAATTGGCTCTAAGAAGATTCATATCATTACTGATTTAGGCATCTGAGGGGCCCCCTTGAACCCCTAAGCCATCTTACTCTTTGGTTGCAGGAGATCGAGAGTGCGTAGTAGTGAAACATGTCCTTAATAGCTGGCGTCGTCTGTGGGATAATCAATTATCTTGTAATCAGCGTGCTTTTCACATGCCTACCACCACTTGATCTCAGACAATTAGAGATCAGGAAGAGATATTACGAAACATGGAAGGAAGGCTTGCAGAAATGGAAGAAGTAGTGAGGAGGCTCACCACCGAGGTTGAGTCGTTATGAGAGGAGAATGAGGTTCTCAAGGCCAAGAATGGGCCATCAAGAGAGGACACGACGCCTAGTCAGGTTGACAGGGTGGAAATGGAAGTTCACAGCTCTGGCGCGAGTAAAACTCCCCAAGAGAACAAGGAGACAAAGAAGATGCATCATGATCTGTGCAACCTGATGAATAAATACGAGGAAATGACCAAGAAGATAGAGACCTCGTCCTCAATTGATCATCAACTGACCAACACCAACTTGCCATACAGGTCGGAGATCATGGGAGTACCGTTGCCACAAAAATTCAAGGTCCCATCAATAGACATGTACGATGGTTCCAAGGACGTGTCATTCGGGTGCATCAGGTGGGGGTGGTGTCATTCAGGATGCTCAAGGACGTGTGGTTGCGGGGTTTGCACATCCTTATGGATATGGTACAAATACTGTTGCGGAATGTCGGGCAATTTTAGTTGGGTTGCAGCCGTGTAATCATCTTGGTCTAAGGGATGTTTTAGTGGGATCAGAGTCGAATGTAGTGCTGGGTTGGTTTCTTTCGAGAATATGCAATTATTGGTATTTATGGGATTTTTGGTAGGAAGCTATGCTATGGGTCTCTTTTTTTCTCTTCATATTCAAGTTCGTCATATTTTTAGAGTGGCTAATATGGTCGCAGATTTTTTAGCTAAAGAAGGGGCTAAAAGACGTGTTATGGACTTCCTAGGAGATGGTTTTGGTCCAAGGAGACTTCATGAACTTGTACATACGGATAGATAGGCCATTTCTTATATTCGTTGTTAGTCATAGTTTGATTGTTGGATGTTGTTTTTTCCATGTCGTTGTACATGATTTTCCTTTGCCTTTCAATAAACAAAGGTGTTGCCCTCCTCTTCTTTAAAATAAAAAAAGAAAAAGAGAGATATCAAAGATTTCAAGTGCAGTCATTTTTGCACATGAAGATAGTATTTCTTCAAAATTATTATGGCGGAGACCTAAAATTATCAAAATTGGTCACTACACTAGATCCAGTATACAAATCAAGCGATTATGGTAAAAAAGAATCGAAGTCTTCACAAAACTCTTTTTTAAATTTAAAAATTTTAAAAATTAAGAACTTAGAAATATTTTAAATTTAGATATTAAAAATAATTAAATAATTTTAATAATTTTCGTGCATTGTACAAATTAGCAACTAAACAAGACAGCATGCATTGTCTCCATTTTCAAGAAAAACACAGTCGTCGTGTATACGCTAAACTTAGAATTAATAGCACCAGGATTTCTGTTGCATTGACATGCAAACGTACAAACTAATCAACCGATTATAGTAAGAAAGAATTTATGCCTAAGAATAAAACCTCTTTTTGAAAAGTATTAATCCCAAAAAGTTAAATATTAAAGTATTCTTAAATTTATATTCATATATCTAATTAAATATCTTTAATTTTCTTGTACTTTCTAATTAGAATACTTGTAAATAATAATAAATTAGTTTGAGTTAAAATATTTTATTAGATTTTAAGAAATGAGAGAAAAAAAGTTAAATAAAAATATTATAAAGTTTAAAAATTATTTGAATATAATTGTTTAACATTATTTTTTTCAAAATTTGAACAATGTGTTGTTTTTATGTTTTATGTGAGAGTTTGAAAAAATTGTAATAATTATATAAAAAAGTTGAAAACTTAAACTTGAAAATATTTGTATTTTAGTAATGTTTAGAAAAAAAAATATATCTAAAAATATTTAATAATATCCAAACAGGCTGTAAACCAACAAGAGACTAAACAAATTAAAGATGAATATGTTCATGCAAGGATGTGGACCCTAATCGCAACCTGATGGCTGATAGTTATCAAATCTACACGGCCACGCATAGTAACAAATTTTCTATTTTAAATAATTTTTTTAATTATATAAATTTATTAATTGTCACTTTTTTAATTATTAAATAAAATTTTTTTAAAAACATATATAAAATCTTGGTCAAAACTATCTAGAAGCATCGGTTCATGTATCGTTTTCTTTAATAAATTTCTAGTCTTTGTTTGGCTGGAGGGAAATGAAAGCATTTACTCCAAGTCTTTTACCCTATCACGGAGTCATCAATCGAGTCTTCTAAAGTTTGATAGAAGTCTTTAGTCAAGTAAGGAAAGGAAAGCAATAATGCATTGTGTCTTTTTGCTTAAATACAAATAATTTTTAATTTGTTCATTTATTAACTACTTAGGGCATTAGTATTGGCTTGGCTAAAACTAAAGATTGGCCAAATTTTAGATAATATGTGCTAAAAAGTCTCCACATTAGATTTGACATCTCTTAAATAATTTGGATGTTAGTTACAGTGATTAGTCAAATTTGAAGAACCAAATTGATTCACCAAAAGTTAAAATAATAATTTCTCACTCCAAGCAAATATTAAAATATTAATTTCTCACTCAAATAAAAATATTATTTGATTTGTAATTAAGAAATTTAGATAGAGTTTTTGATGAGTTTAATCAAATATTTTTTGTTATTAGCATTAAATGACTTTTAAAAATATGATTTTTTTAATATTAATTTAATTAGAATATAATTATAATTAATATTAAATTAGTAGAATTATAAAATGTAATATAAAAAAATTAAATTACAAAATTATTAATTTAATAATATTTTATTATTATAGAGAGAGTAAATGGCTAATCCAATGTGGGGATTGAATTTAAATAGAATATGCAAATGTAAAAAAGTGTGATATTGGCTAAAATTTAAAGATGCATTTGGCCAATCCAATGCTAGTGCTCTTAATTATTATAATTTTTTTAAACTTTTAAACAAAACACAATATATATATATATATATATATATATATATATATATATATAAATGTATATTTATCAATAATATGATAATTAGTATTGTCTTCTCCCTATTTTAATTAGACATGGAACCAAATCAAATCATATCATCTCTACCGTATATGTTTAGTGATCGAGCATCGTTACAAGTACTTAATGGAATGGACTTATTCAATAATGTTATTGATGCCAAAGTCTTGGGTTAGTATCTTAATCTATGCTTTCCCTGCAAAGAAATTAAAAAAAAAAAAATGGTCATATTTTTATTTTTTGGCACTTCACTAAATATATATCTTTTATTCAAGTTTTAAATTTTGAAAAATGATTTGTAAAAAGTAGAATGTGCAAATACTGCTCATTCGTAAAAAGTATGACCCATATGAACAAATTCACTTTGTCATGATGGTCCCAATACTTCTTTCAAAAACCCTACACAAGACTTACACCTTAAATACGTATCTATATTAATCCAAGTTGCTTATCACAGAATCGTTAGTTAAGGTCGTCCAAAGTTTGGTAATATACATTCATCGTGTTTTGTGTGAACACTAAGGACAATAATGTATCGTGCTTTCTTTAGGCAAAGACCTGGTTTAGATAGAGAGATACTTCTATCTTTTTCTATTTTTAAAACTCTATAAAATATTTCAATTAAAACAATTTCAATTCTATTAACAAATTATCTCATGACTGTACAAAAACTAGTCGCATATTTGTGTGACGCATGAATAAGTTTTAAAATATTGGTGTGTATCTTTTCTTTTAAAGGAAAGCATTGACCCCAAGTCTTCAGCCCATCACGTAGTCCATCAATCAAGTCTTCTAAGCCTGTTTTGAGCAATTATAGGGGCAATAATGCATCGGGTCTTCCTTAGCCTCAACATCATCTTTATAATTCAACCTTTTAAAATTTTAAAATAAAAATTATATTATAATAATATTTTAATTTTAATAATATTTTTATTCAATTATTTATTTATTTATTTCTAAAACTCTATAAAATATTTTAATTCAAATTATTTTAATACTATTCATAAACTATTTTACTATTATTTACAAATCATTTCAATTCATATCATTTCAACTCAGAGTCCAAATCTAGCAATAGTAAAGAAATGCAAAACTTTTATACAAAAATTAGTCGCATGACCCATATTTGTGTGTAGGGCCTTTTCTTAAAGGAAAGCATTGACCCCAAGTCTTCAGCCCATCACCGCGTAGTCCATCAGTCAAGTCTTCTAAAGGCGAGTCTTCCGCCTGTTTTGAGCAATTATAGGGGCAACAATGCATCGGGTCTTCTTTAGGCTCAACAATTTCTTTAGCATTACACTTTTAACTTTTGGTTGAGTAGTCATCAGTCAAGGTCATCCAAGACAAACCCCCTGAGGCTGAGCCCCCTAAATTCATGGTCCCTCAAGCTTTTGAGAAATCGACTAAACCCCCTAAGTCCCTCTATGTAACCATTTGGACAAAACCTACATAACTCCAAATGCATATCAGGTCTGTCACCAACTAAAATACCAATTATAGTTGCATCATGTTTGTGTCATTATAGTTTTACAAAAACCAAAAGACCAATCATTTTTTAGCATAGCTAATTTGAAAAGCTTCTACATTAGCGATGTGTAAAAAATAATGCTTATAAATAGATTTTTTCTTGTGGCATATTCACCACTTGAATGGTGCTACAATCTCAAATAGATCTGTGCTATACTGAGAAACTGCTATGTTCTTGCACAGGTAAGGAGGGTTTTTTACAGCTCTTTGCAAATTGTAATGCCTCAACCACAGTTCTACTGGCAGAAAATAATGTCGAAGAAAACATTATGCAAGAGTGACATTTTTCACTTGTTAATTAACTATTTTGTCACCCAAGCATTATGCAACAGCATATGTTTCTAACAAATCATTAGTACAGTTAATGTAGCATGTAGCCATAACAACAAATGCTACAACGTCAATCCAACAGCAAATGCTTGCTGGTGGAGCAAATGTTGTGCACAATGTTGTACACCTCATAAATATTTACTTTAGCCTAATTGTTCAAAGGAGGCCTTGTTGGTTATACTGGGAAAAATCTGTAGAGCTCAAGCCACTAACGAAAGCATTTTCTGAAACTTGCAGAGTTCAACCATCCAAAAAACTAGAATATTTTGTATTTTAAAACCCCTAAAACTCTAGTGTATTTTGAATTCAAGCCAACACACTACAATTTGACTAACAATGTTCAAATATAAAAATAGTCACATCTTCAAAATAAATACAAACACCTACTTGAACAAACCAAAAATTCTCTAAATTCTAGCCCAACTCCAAATCTGTTCAACTTAAGGAAATTTTCATACTAGGTATAATGTGATAGAATTCTTTTTGAAATTTTCATTGGGGTTACGAACTGGAATTTTGAGTGGCTTCATTTTTTCGAGAACGGAGCTAAATCTGATGGCACATTGATAGTTTCAGTGTATTGTCATCATAAGTTCTGATGAGTCCTGTTTCTTTTTATTTCCTTAAGTTCTGATAGTTTCAGTTTTATATTGTTCTTTTGTTAGCCCCTTCAGTCAGGCAAGAGTAACAGAACATTGGAAGTTGCAAATCTTAAAACATCCTTGAAAATGACCCTACAGTAGGATCTACCGCAACGATTGTTCGACTTGCATCATTATACTTTCATATTTGCGATCTTTTTCTTTTTTTGAGATTTCAGTCTCAATGTAATCATTATATGTCCTACAGATTCTTCCTCTCATACAGAAGTACAAAGGCCAACCTTTGGAAAGGCAGAAGCTGCGCTGCAGAGTAAATTTTAGTGCTCTGACAGAGGAATTGGGTAGAAGGCTTATCAAGCTTTTAAGGCAAAATGGTCATTTCCTAGTCTTTTCTTATAATTTGCCAACATTTTTATGTTAAATGTTTTCTGAAACTTGTGATCATATTGGGATCCGATCTCACGTACTAATGCAGAATGCTGGCTATAGACTAATTGTATATTTAGAACGCAGGATTCTAAAAGGTTCCACACATCAAATTCGTGGCTGAAGTTTCAGGCTAAGATCACAACACTTGTCGGTCATAACTGGACCCAGCGCCAGCTGGAACTTAACTGCAGTCCATGCATCATCCACTTTGAATTAAAGTTTATAAATACTACTCTTAAGAAAAAAAATGTATTTGAAATTTAAGGTTCATAGTCCTTTTAAAATTAAAAATATTAAAATTTAAGGTTGATGGGTTTATTAATCAGATCTTGTTAATGCATTATCAATATAATTTTGACCAGTTTCACGTGTGTTTATATAGTACTTTTGCGAATGAGTGAGTGGTATCGTGGCTCAAATTTGGCCATTAATAAGATAAATGGAAGCAACGAGAAACTCATGTTAAGTTCATGACTTAAGAATCAGATCAAGTCGATCGTCGGCCTGCACGGCCAAACTGTTAAGTAGACTAGCATATATATATTATTATATATGGACTAGTACTCTTATACTAATTTTAATTCGGACATTTAAGGATGGACGTACACGACACACTGGACTTTAGCGACATTATTCTTAATTAAATTAATTAATCTTTCTTAGCCCAACGAAAAAATTAATCATGTTCCTAAAAAATATGCATGTCAATCTGGCTCAATTTAAAAACCTATATAATTCTTAGCACATTTTACATGTTACATGCTGTGGGTACTGTTAGGAAAAGAGAGTCCCCTTTCACCTTACTACAAGAAATTAGGGCTGAACAGAAACTGAGGAAACCGGACGCCACCGATACGAACCGACCGGCCGCGCCAGGAACCGGTGGAGAACCGGTCGGCGTGCGGTGGTTATTTGCTCAAACCGAAGTTGGTCGGTTCGGTCCCGGTTTGAACCATTGTCAAACCGTCGAACCGGCCGATGGAATATAATGTTTTAGTTTTATATATGAAACGACGCCATTCCACTTAAGTTTAAGTGGAACGGCGTCGTTTTAGCCTTTACGTATGAAAAAAAAAAGTGAAACGGCGCCGTTTGATTTAAAATCAAACGGTGTCGTTTCGATATTATTTCGTCTTCAACCTTCGGTCTTCTTCCCCGATCGATCTATAGTTTCTCTCATCCTCTCTCTCTCCTCTGCAACTCTCTCTCTCTCTACTCTCTCAGACCACCATCGCCGTTAGCTCAAATCGAGAAACCGACTATGAACCGCCAAAGAACCGCCGGAGTCGATACGGCCGGTTTTCTCCTCTCCATCGACCGGTTACGGCCGGCTCCTCCTCCATATTTTCTCTCGTCGGTCGGCGTCGGTCTTGTCCAAAAACCGCGCCGAAGGGGTCGGTTTTCACCCCTACAAGAAATCGGTCATTTCCAACGTTTTTAAGATCGCCGCAAATAAAATCGCCATATATACTCTTTATTTGCGGCGATTTCCATGTCTTCGCTGAATTCCAGGGTGAAGTTGAAATTTGTAGAGGAAGAATTCATTGTTCGATTTTTCGCAGCAACTTTTAACATATTTCGGCGATTTTTGTCGTCATAATAGGTATTTTTAACTGTAACGGCATTTGCTTTTCATCGAATAGATAATCGACACAATAGATATTTTTACGGCGAACATTATTGTCATAAAAAGTCTTATTGTCGCCGTAAAAGAGATGCTGACTTGTTTACGACCAATTATTGGTTATTTCCAGTGAGAAAGAAGCGCCGAAAATAATGTCTTTTCAATGTTCCCCCACGGACGCCTTATTTTTCCCACCCTTCCCGATGCTCCCCCTCTCTCTCTGTGTCTTTGATCTCTCTCTCTCTCTTTTGTACTCGACTACGATTGTCAACTCCATTAACAGAGCCCTAAGGAATCGAGCCCCTATGTGTCCCTAATTTATTGCCTAATTTCAACCTAATTTCTGTAGTTTTCTTTATAATTTCGTGTTACACAGTGTTATATAGTGTTTGTAGTGACTTTATAATTTTGTGAGAATGAGATTTTCATTTTTTTAATTTGTCGAAGGTGTTCACAATAATCGTACGTGTTTAGGCCTATACCAATTGCTTTTCTTTGTGGGTTCACATTTGATTTCTACTTGACCATATGCGAAACTCATTTTATCTGTCATCACACTTTTTCAGGTAGTTCATGTAACGCCCCAACCCCGGAGGTCCGGGAGTTAACTCCTGTCACCTGATAATCAACTCCAACAATGCTAATATACATCCAAAATAAAAATAAAAAATATCTACTTCCAAAAGCTCCAAATCAAACATAAAATACTTCAAATTTAATTAACCATACATACTCATATATTAGATCCTCAATACAGTACCCCAAATAAAATAGATCAACTTCACTGCATGTCTTAAATAACATAATAGAATGAAATAGAATTTACATAAGTCTCCATAAACCATCTAAACATACTGAAGTCAAACTACTAAATAAATAAATCCACCGACGACACTAGTACCCTAAGGTACCCAACTACTATCCATAGCTAATCTTGCCCACAACCTCTATTACTGATTCTCAGTTGAACTATCAAAATCATCTGAAAAATATAATGGAGATAAGGGGTAAGTTATCAACAACTCAATAAGCAGAGCACATATACAAATATGTAAACATGAGCATTTACAGAGTTCGATATGCATAACAAAACATTTACTTTCAGAAAACAGACTCATTTACTTTTAGAATGCATAAACTGAAACACATTATCAAAAAGTTAGAGCAAAGCTCTCATAAAAACTTTCTTATTTCAAAAAAAAAAAAATATCCTTGGCATATCACATACTGAAACCTCATCTTCGTAGTATATCAGAGTATCACATCGGGACAAATACCATGTTTGACCTCCGTGGTAGGGTTATAAACCATCATTATATCCGTGGCTGGACCGTTCCATGTTTCACCCCCGTGGTAGGGTTATAAACCACCATTATACTCATGGCCGGGCCGTATACTGTGTTTAACTCTTGGTAGGGTTATAAACCATCATTATACCCGTGACTGAGCTTTAACAGAAACAGAACAGAACATCATCAGAACCAGATCATATTTAGATACAGAATCAGAAGTCATGCCAAGATTTTCAGATAACACGTCATATCAAAAACAAAATACTGAACAATTTTAGAACCTTTCACATATCCAGAAATAATAGACACAACTCTTTTTCATTCAAAAAAACAAAACTTTTGGGATCTTATATTTGTTCTTTTTCACAGTTCAGAAATAGAATGCTAAAATTAGCTCATGTCTACACCAGTCATGACAAAAAAATAATCTCTCTTATATAGAATTTATGCATATACAGAACAAACATTCGAGGTCGTTTTCAGATTCATTTTCAAAGATAAACATGCATATTTTTAAAATTTGACCTCATTTCGTTTCATTTTTAGTATAGGAATCCCGCTTACCTGACTTCCGTGTATTATCTACGCCTTGAATCGGAACTCTAATAGTAACACCACCTAAACAAAACATATACCCAACATTTAATAAACCAATCCAGTAAGCTACTATTTATTGAGTAATAATCCCAAAACAGCATCTTTTTAACTTAAAGTCTATCATAAAAATAAATCCGAATAATCCCCTCCTCAAACCATTAGCATTTAAACCCCAAATAGCCACTATCATCTCCCCCCAACAGCCAAACTCAACACATACAACTACCTCTTACCAACACCAAACCAAAATAAAAACATCTCCAAAGTCAACAACAACAAATCCTGTGTTTAAAAACATAACACAAACAACCACGTCAACTCCAACCTTCAATATAAAACTTCAATACAACCACTATATATTTTTAATCACCCAACACTTCAAATCTTGGGCATCTATGCCATTCATAACACACCCAACACAACCAGCTTACACACATTGCACACACAGTCAATAAACATCCCGAGCAGCCATCAATAACTTCCATTCAACACATCAACCTAAAACACTACACTTTAACATAAATAATTAAAATAACTAAACTTAAAATCACATAAAATTCCCCTTTTACTAAACGATGAACAAAAGAGAAGAAGATAGTAACGTGGGCTTACAGGCATTGGGCTCTTTGACGAAAAATGACAAACAGACCCACCACTCCTTTGTACAGAGCAATCACCCAAAGAAGAAAAATCATGAAATTGTCGGAGAGGCAAAGAGAAACAGAGAGAGGTAGAAGCTAACCTTGATTTACTCCAGAAATCGAAATATGGGTGCACCAAAATCACCGAAAATCACAAGAGAGAAAGGATATGAGAGGTCTGCACTTTAAGAGAGAAAGAGAGGGATGGTCGGTTGGGAGGTTTGGAAATGAGGAAGGAAAGAAAAAAAAAAAAACTGCAGAGGCATGGAGAAAATGGCAGTTACGGGGAGAAGAAGAAAAGAAAAAAGAGAGGGGAAAGTCACTCACCAAAACGACAGCGTCTGGGGCTTCAATTTATGAATTGTCGTGGGCTTGGACTAGGCCTTAAGGCGGATTGTTACAGTTCATCTGCTAAAATTGTCTTATTGACGATGCTTTATATCCTTGAGTTGTAACTATTAAGTTGCTTGTGCTAACAATATTCTATGAACTTATCACTTATTTTAAATTATGATTTCAATTCAATTCAAATTTGATGATCATTTTCATTTTTTTTAAACTAAAGACTTCAATCTCACAGTGAGAAAAGCATTCCCCTTCCGTTGCTGCCTGGTATGCAACCTTTGGTATTCTTAGTTTTTCACAATGATCATGTCATCAATGTTATTGGAAGCGAGAAAGTGGTTAATTAAGTGTTGTTTCAAGATCAATGCAAGCTAAGTATCAAAGAGAAAAGGGTTCAAGTATTATTTTAATTTTTTTACTTTTATAATAACGAGACTACCTATCAAATAAATGAACTGTCTCAAATTTATTCTACGTATTTGAAAGAAAAACTTTTTTGTAGGCTTAATCTAACTAACTCAAGCTAACAAGAATTTAATCTCTGTAAATTCTCATTTCAAATATTGTGAGTCATCCTAAAGTTTTCTAAGTTATACATAGATTATAGCACTGATATTTATTATGTGATAATGTTAAATAATGTCATAATCAGTTCTAGACCCTTGATCCTCATAAAAAAACTATAAAGATAAGGCAGTGATTAGGAATGAGTATTTAGGATATGTTTGGGAGGTGAGATGAGAATTTTGTGTTTTATTTTAAAATTTAAAATATTATTTTTTAGTTTAAAGATTTGAAAAGGTTAAATTGGAATTTAAAAAAGTTGTATTGGGATTTGAAAAAGTTGAATTGTTTATTATATTTTATATAAGAATTTGAAAAGGTTGTAATGATGAGATGAGATGAGATGCAAATTTTGAGGAAGATAAAACATCCAAGCATAACCTAAGGACAATCGAGTTAAAATTTTGAGGAAGTAAAACATCCAAGCATATGAAAAACCTTTGGCATAACTTTCCGATTCTGTTCTGACTCTGATTCTGATTCTGATATGGTGATTCTGATTCTGTTTTGCTCTAATATGTGGCCCTGTCACGGGATAGAATAGTGACCTCTGGCCCTGTCACGAGATACAATAGTGACCTCTGGCCCTGTCACGGGATATAATAGTGACCTCTGGCCCTACCACGGGATATAATAGTGGTCTCTGCTTTGAGTGCAATCGTTTTGATGACATAGTGATTTATGCTCTGCCTGGTTTTCCG
This sequence comes from Cyclocarya paliurus, assembly GCA_029856935.1. Lineage (NCBI taxonomy): Eukaryota > Viridiplantae > Streptophyta > Magnoliopsida > Fagales > Juglandaceae > Cyclocarya > Cyclocarya paliurus. Next base: position 23,230,974 of record CM056947.1, read on the forward strand.
CAGAATGCACAACCCTACCACGGGGGTTAAACATGGCCTTTATTATGATATGATGCTCTGATATGATATGATAAGATGAAGATGTTCAGTCATGTTGGGCCAAAGGGGTATTTGAATATGAAAAGTTGATTTCTGAATATGAAATATTTGAAGTGTCGCTTTGATTTTCTGATAATATGTATTTTTGAGATTTGCATATTGAAACTGAAATGTTTTGTTTCTGCATTCTGAACCTTATGAAAATGCTCATGTTTACATACTAGCATATGTTCTCTGCTTACTGAGTTTTTGATAACTCACCCATTATCTCCATAATATTTTTCAGATAATTTTTATGGTTTAGCTGGAGAACAAGTATAGGAAGTATTGGAAAAGTTTGATGATCATGGACGAATGAGTGCTGACTCTTTGTGGGGGATGTTATTTTGTTTTATTGAGGTTTTTGTTTAGTATTTCTGTGGAGGGACACGGATTTTGAATTGAAAACAAATCAGTTAAGTATGTTTTTGGGGTTTCTGTTTATTTATTATTGATTATTGGAGATGTTCTTAAGTAATGTGAGCTAACTCTCCGGACCTCCGGAAACGGGGCGTTACAACATGCCATAGACGCATAATATCATTAATATTAGATTTCTGGATTTCTTCAGTTACCTTGTAAGTATATTTGATTTATGTTGGATGTTAAATTTATTTTATGTGGAGCACATTTGACTAATTATTGTGATTATGATCATCATTGCAGGGCTTATTCTTTTGGTATTTCATTCGTTTTTCATTTTTTAACCTGCTATTTAACTTTCTTTTTTTTGTTAAATGTGCTTTTATATTGTGTCAGTCTTGGAAAAGTCTTAGGGTAAGTAAAATTCTATCTCTTATTACCTATATAAAAAAAAGAGGAATTAATTCTACGAAAATACGCATAAGTCACACTTGCTTATAAGTGACAGCCATGTGAAACAAAATTGCAAAATACAAATTCTAATCATTTTAATATGTATGATAAGAAAACTATATAGTTCAAGGCAAACATCTGTACAACAATATATCTAGCTTTGATAGCTCGTATTGGTAATGTTCTCATTCTTATATCTTCTTATGTCTCCGGTATTGTGCGGTTAAGAATTCCTTTTTATTAGTTCAGTGTATCCTCGATCTTTCAGGTAAGTCCAGTGGCCTAAATACCTTTGGTCTTATGTGGTGCAATGGTAAGATAAGGGTTCTAACAAACTTTCATGACCTTTAGTTCATTTGTTGTGAAAGAAATTATTTGGACTCGCCCATGCTCAGGAATTGGGCAGCTGCAAAGTTCCTGTTAACAAAGCGCCAACCTTGTATTGTTTTCTAGCAACCATGTGGGGAACTGTCCTGACAAATTGTTGTGAGGGAGATGTAGTACTTGCAAGTCGAAACTGATAATGAAGGAAACTAGGAGTTATTCTACCAGACTTGGTAGAAAAAGCAGCTTGAACAACTGAAACCCTTTAATTGGAAACCAAGATTCTGTCTTTGAGACACGGTTTCATCAACCAGCTTGGAATTAAAAAGAAAAGATGAATATTTTGGATGAATTTTCAAGATAGAATTCAATTAAAGTTTTAGAATTTTAAATTACTGATCATTGAAATATTTCTACAATAAAGATGCATTGTCTCTGAGTGCTTATTAAAACAGAGGATGATCCTCTGTTCTCATCCAAGGATAGCGCCTGCCTCTTTCTTTTTTGGAAAAAGAAAACGTCTTTTGCCTGTTGGAGTGGTATAGTCAATATCGTTCAAACGCTTAATACTTTTATCATAATTCGAACGTTTAGTTTACATTTGAGTGGTTTCAGCTTTATTTTTCGTTGGGACTACCAATTTACACTTGATCTCTTCTTATCCCTTCACTTTAAACTCAGGCCACACAAATTTTCAAGACTCGGTCACACACACGCTTAAACCAATATAGCCCAATATTCATGTGTTCCAATAACACGCAAACATACCAATTTTGGTGAGAAAGAATTCTATGCCTCCATAAAGCACCTCTTTAAAATTATTAAATTTTAAAGAATAAAAATATAAAAATACATATATGCAAACATACCAATTTTGATGAGATGAGATGAAAATTTTATAAATAGTAGTAAGAAAGTTTGTGAATAATAATAAGATAGTTTGAGTTAAATATTTTTGAGTTTTGGGAAAGGAGAGAGAAAAAATTGAATAAAAAATATTATAAAGTTAAAATATTATTAGAATATAGTTTTATAATATTATTTTTGTTTTGAGATATGAAAAAGTTGGAATTGTTTTTTATTTGAAAATTTGAAAAACTTGTAATGATTAGTTTGAAAATTTTATATTTGAGCTATATTTGAGAATAAAATTGGATGACCTTGATTGATGACTCAATTATAAGCCATAGACTTTGAGTACTCAATATGAGATTCTATCCAATTTCTCAATCTCCCTACTTTTCAATCATCTTCACCTTCTTCATTTTTGATACGTTCATAGCAATCAGCTTGGGGTTTATGTCACCGTATTTGGGACGCGTAGTAAGAATTGATTTCAAACTACTATCGGAAGCTATCCACGAGTATTGAGCAGCAAGCCTAAGATAGCGTCATGGGAATTTAAAATGGACAGATTTGGTATAGCAGTACATTTTTATGTTAACTTGTTCTATACCGAATCATAAAGTATAGATTGTAGAGAGAGGAGGGATCATATGATAATATGTGAAGTTCCCTGCCCAGTGATTCTTCACCACTTTTTTCAAAATTAAGTTAGTTGATGGAAGTTCATGTGTGGACTAGACTTATCTTTAACAAGTTGGCCAAATATGTAGAATTGGGATTCGAAGTCAAGAGTTTTGCACTAATACCATATGATCAAATCGTTGTTTGTCTAAAAAGCTTACACTGATGGAAAGAATCAGATTAATTATTTCTCTCCTTTGAGTTTTCTCCTGCCCCTCCCCACGCCGTCTGCCACTTACCCACCATTGCCTCCTCATTTAATCGGTAAGTCTCTCCCTTCTCCATCTCTTTCTCTCTCTCTGTGATAACCAGGCCAAAGCCAAGCCCCAAGAGCCCAACCCATTATGCCCTAGGATTCGGTCTTCTTCCTTTTTCCCCTTGCCTATGTCGACGTCTCCTTCTCTCATTTCCCCTCTATTGCACAGACACCCCCCTCAACGACTCCCTTCCACTCTCCGTCTTCCTCCCCGTCCCTCTTGCTCACTATGTCCGCTTCTCTCCTTGGTACCTTTTGCTCTCATTGTTTCTCTCCACTACATCTATCGGGAACCATTACAGCCCATTGGAGTTTGTTGTCAGCATTGCGTACCCACATTACAACTACATCAACTTTATTAAGGCGAGCACCTCCTGGTCTCTCTCTCGTCTCTACACCTTTTTGGTCATGCTCCGCCACCGCCACCGCCATGCTCCTCTGCCTTCTCAGTAAGCCATCTCTCCTTCACCCTCTCTCTCTCTCTCATCTCTCTGTTTTGTGTCACACCTAATGTCGAGTTCCATGCTGCCAACAAAGCTTCACCACTGTGCACCACCAGGCCGCTGTTGGCCTCCTCTGTTGCCGACAGTCTCTCCAGAGTCGAGGATGGGTGCTACGGATTTGATGATTATGCTTGGTGCTTATATCCTTTCGATTGGGATTGTTTCTATATATTATCATCTCTATTTATCATTTGTAACATTTTGACATATGATGCTTGAACATTTTGGCTTAAATGATTGTAGATTGTATTTTGTCTTTGTATTGTGAGAGTTTGTTATGAACTTGGTTGTTGAGATCATCCCTGATTCTTGTGGTATGTCATTTTTCCTTGGAGTCCTCGGTCAAAACCACGAGGGTATTGTTGGGGCTTTGTTTGGGCTATTGTCAACTCGGAGCTTGAATTTGTGGATGTTGGTTGGTGGTGATTTTGTGGGAAGAAGTTGTATACTTGTTTGTGCTTCACCATTTTATGTTGGAAGAACAATGTTTGTTTTGGAAATGAATTGTACTGTTTTATCACTATTGCCTCTTTTATTTGGTATAAAGTTCATGTAAATCGAGACCATGCCTGACGCCTCCAACTTCCACTTGGGATTTGATGAAACAGAATCGTCGAGATATGCAACATAAGGTTATTTACCCCCGTGACAGAAAATATGCAACAGAACTAGCATGCTTTTAACTATATAAAATAATCATAGCAAATATTTTTCTTTTTTATCAAACATAAGTTGAACCATAATAAACTAAATCCCAAAATGACTTTCATAACATTAATACATAATAGATGCATCATTCGTCCAATCATAACCTTAACACAAAAGACACGTATTACAAGAGTATGAACTCCTTAATTACAAAATTCAACATAGTCTCATGACTACAGATGGTGCCTCCTTCTTCATCTTTGTCTAGAACAGTTTCTACCATTTCATGTGGGAATGATAGTTGGGATTACTACGGTGAGATTTTTCAACTTCAGTAGGTTATGTGACCAACCGCTCATTTTCCTCTCAATTGATCACAAGTCTTGTCTATGTGTTTTAAATCTTGAATTTTTGTTTTAAATTTAGCAGATAATTTTTAAATGAAGCATTGTGTTTTAAAGTTTTCGAAATATTTTCAGAAGTCCAAAATTATTTTAAATGGGATAGTTTAGTATTATCGAACCAAGCCCATATTTCAAGTAAGCCTCTTTACATTTTTGGAGCCCCAAAAATAACATAGTTTTAGCAAATCATTTTATTTAAATGATTTTAGTTCTTTAAGAGTATTATTTATTATTCAATATTTTATTTTATGTTAAAAACTCTATTTATTTAGATAGCTTTATTTCTTTTTAAAATATTTAGTAAACTTCATTATTTTATTTTATGATGAAAAGTATTATTTTGGGATTAATAAAATAAAGTTCGATTTTTAATTTAGTCTTATTGTGCTTCTATTTCATCTACCTACTTATTTAGTTAGTTTATTTCCAAGTGTTTAATATCCGAGGTTGGATCTAGGTTAGGGACCCCTAAATGTAGGGTTAGGATTAAATCTCCAAAACCTTGGGTTCCCTCATTCTTTCTCTCCCCCTCCGATTGTTTCCCTCTCTCCCCCGATGAATATGATGTTTTATCCAATTTCTCAATCTCCCTAGCTAATTGACAATTGTCTTTCACCTTCTTGATTTCATACATACGTACGTAGCAATAAGCAATCAGCTTGCTTATTAGTCGCCAATTTGAAAACAATAGGAAAGGCTCTAGACAATTCAGTATCCCCACACCAAACATCAGACCAGAATCTGATTTTTGAGCCATTACCAACCGAGAAGTTAACTTGTTTCAAGAAACAGCCCCAACCTTTCCTAATAAACTTCCATAGACTCACTCCATACGAACCCCTACACTCCTTGGTGCACCAACCTCCCCAATCACTACCATACTTTCGATCAATCACCCCCCTCCACAATGCTTCCTCTTCCCCATGATATCTCCATAGCCACTTCCCCAACAATGCCTTGTTAAAACTACATAAGCTATGAATACCCAAATCTCCATCAACAATTGGACAACAAACTTTTTTCCAACTCACTAAGGGAGGTTTAGTCTCCTCTCCCATGCCGCCCCACAAAAATTCTCTATACAATTTTTCAATACGATTGGCCACGCCAACTAGTAAAGGGAATAAAGAAATGATGTAGGTAGGAATATTGGAGAGAGTGCTCTTTATAAGAATAATCCTACCCCCTTTAGATAAATATGTCCTTTTCCATGTTGCCAACTTCCTCTCTATCTTCTCGACCACTCCATCCCAAATGTGTTTGGCCTTAAAAGATGCCTCTAGCGGCAGTCCCAAATATTTTATGGGCAGAAAAGAAACTTTGCACCCCATAAATTCTGCCAAGTGATGAATGTTGTGGACTTCTCCCACCGGTACCAACTCCGATTTACTTAAGTTCACTTTTAGTCCGGAGATGGCTTGAAAAAACAGCAGGACATCCCTCAAAACTTGAATTTTTTCCCCAACAGCCTCACAAAAAGCAAGGGTATCATCAGCGAAAAGCAAGTGTGATATTGTAGTAAGGCCATTAGAGTTAGGCTTGGTTTGGATAGTGAAAGTATCTAAGAATGTTTGTGAATAGTAATAAAAAGTAGATAAAAAGTAATAATAGAATATTGAATAGTAGTAAAAAGTAGGTAAAAAGTAATGAATAGTAGTAAAAGTAGGTGAAAAGTAATAATAAAGTAGAGAATAGTAGTGAGAGTACCTCAGAGTACTTCGTTGTCCAAACACAGCCTTAGATCCTACTGAAAAACCTGAGATATAATTGAGCCATCATATCTAGCAATAAGAGTTATAAAAATCTTAATATAATTGAGCCATCATATCTAAACTTGTCTTGTTGTTAATTAATAATGATGATTGGTCCACTTTTAGTAGAACTATATTCTTATCACTCATCTTGTCACCTGATTATCTCATCACAAAGTCATCATACACTTGTATCCTTATATTCTTATAGAGATTTTTTATATTTACTCTTGCCTGCATACTTGTTGATGGGTAACTCTTATCTTGAGTCAAAGTTTCACTAAGGTTAGATTTGGTAACTAAGTTCAAACACAAAATTCTCATCTCATCTCATTTCATCATTACACCTTTCCCAAATTCCCATACAAAATAAAATAAACGTTCAACTTTTTCAAATCCTAAAACAATAATAATATTAAAATATAATATTTTAAACTTTCATCTAAAACCAAAAATTCTCATCTCACTCCCCAAACCTAACCTAAATTTGTAAAGAATTCTCGAAAGCTTGATGAATAGGTATTTATATGTTTGTTCCATAAAGTTATAATTTACCTTATATGGCTTGCTATGGATACCTGGAACAAATGGATGATAGAACTTATATATATATATAATATAACTGAATAAGTCCTACTAGCTGCAATAGGAAGACGCTAGGATTAAGTCACTACTGCATGTACTTTTACTTTCCATTGTTGGACTTTACTGAAAGCACTGCAATAGGAAGACACTAGGATTAAGTTTTTGTGACTCCTTTCTGAAAGCACTGCACTGGAAGCCTGAATTTTTGGCTTATAAAAACAGGGGCTGCTTTAGGAATTTTTGAAAGATATCAGAGTGTGCTTGATTTTTGTTATTAGAGGGGAGTATTTTACTTTAGAATCAGCTTAAAGTAAATATTTTTTCCTTTAGAGTAAGTCAATGCTTTTAGAAGTTGTTGGTGATGTGGCTCTTTTGGCAGTATACTGTGATTACTAGGGTTAAAACGTAGTAGAATAAAATAAATATAAAGCAATAATTTTTGAGTTGTAGACTACGCACATGTGCGGAGTCTAACTCACACATGAGAAGATGTGTTAAGAATATAATATAAATAATTAAATTTACCTCTTCATATTAACTTAACATTTTGAGACATCCGTGTTTTATAATTACTATATAGACCGCAATTATAAATTAGAATTTGGTCTCTTTAAAATTTATGGTAACTACAATTTGTTTTTCTGTTTTATTTCAAAAAATTATATTAGAATTTAATCTTCAGATTAGATTATTTCTCTTTTAAAGTTTGTAATTATTTAGTTGAAACATATTTATCAAAAAACCCCACCTCTACTGGATAGCTGGCTACCTAGTATATAATTGCGCTACTTAAAAGATTTTAAATGTATGATGTTTCTAACTTAATTAGTTTACGGTTTACATATATTACCTCTTTTTTATAATTACTATATGGATCGTTTCCATAGTTCAAATATCTTTTCTCTTATTTGCAACATATAAAAAGCTTAGATGTTTACCGGCATTCATGAAAGCATGCAAGTTTGAATTTGGAAGTGAAACATCATAAGTGAGATCCCAATTTTCTGTATTTTCCCATAGTATTTTGTGCATGACCATTAAAGCAAGGTGCTCTTTTTATTTTATCAGGAGTTATTGATTTTTCATGGCTAATATCATGATAATTGTTAATCAAATAAAAGGATGTTTAAACTTTCTCCCATTATTTATGAAATGGAATTTTATTTCTTACATGTCAAATAAATATTTATAAATTATCCTTGCAGTGAATTCCGTGACATATTCAATGTTGATCATTTCATTACTTGAGAGATGAGGTCAGAATATTGAAAGAATTGCCTCCTAGGCTCAAGAGGCGAGTGGAGCTTGGGAGGGTTTATTCCATGCCTCCAATCTGCTGGTCTGACATTTCCTATTATCGGGATCAAGTCAGTTTTATATGAAATGGTCATTTCCTAGTACTTCATCTTAGATATGAAATGGACATGTTGGCATTTTCTGGCTGCACTCAAGGTTGTAACAGCGTGGAGGTGGAGGAGTTGACAAGAATGAGGTGAGCCATGTGTATTTGCATAACAAGCTACTGCACCAGGCATATTTTCACATGAGGTATGCTTATCCCTGGTGGAAAGAGAAAATAATTAACTCTGAATTGAAAAGGAAAGATGGTTGATGCCCCTTGACACCTGAGGAAACTGCTCTGATTCTGTGGGCGCTGGAAATAGATCCTAGTTTCCAGATTTATATTGCAGCTGGTGAAATATATGGTGGAGAAAGAAGAATGGCAAGTCATGCAAGGCTTACCCAAAGTTGGTGAGTAGATAATGCTGAAGCGAAATCCTTGACTTTTGATACTTGGTTATTGTTTTTCTTCTCTTTACTAAGCCCCTCTGGTTTTTTAATATAGGTCAGAAAAGACAAATTGTTGGAATCGACTGACCATAGGTTTTTCCAAAATCAGTCATCCCAGATGGCTGCATTGGATTATCTAGTTTCACTGGAGAGTGATATTTTTGTTCCTAAATATGATGGAAACATTTTCTTAAGGATAAATGAGTTGGAATTGAAACACCGTAACTGAGATCCCAATTTTCTGTTTTTTCCCACTGTATTTTGTGCATGACCATTAAAGCAAGGTGCTCTTTTTACTTAAAAGACTGCCAATGCTGGGCCTTTTATTTTACCAGAAGTTATTGATTTTTCATGGCTAGTGTCAAGATAATTGTTAAGCAGATCAAGAGGAGGATTTTGGCGTGGCCTCTCCATGCTTATGGTCTTTATTTTAATCCATTTTAATTGTACCAAAACATTTTATCTTTACTGAGACATCTGTTGTCTTTTTCAGATTTCTTGGCTTCAAGAAGACAATTTTGTTGGACAGAAAAGAGCTGGTAAACTTGATAGACCAGTACAATATTAGATCACTTACTTGGGATGAGTTCTCATCAGCAGTGAAGAAAACTCATGCGGATCGCATGGGTAGGCCAAGTAAAAGGGTGGTGATCCCAGACAGACCCAAAGAAGAGGATTATTTCTTTGCCAACACAGAAGAGTGTTTGATACATTTATCAGTGTCCTCCAACAGTGCTAGTTGTTTGGGCATAGATAGGTCTCTTCACAGCCTCACAGGGTTAAAATGATAAGAGAAGGAACTTGTTATGAAGAGAAGCTAGATTATAGGGATGTGTTAGACTTTCAAGAAAGCCCGAGAGATCTATGGAAGCAGCAGGATGGCATCATCATGTTTTTCTACTTGCCAATAATCCATCCAATTCATGTATAGAAGCTACCCTGCAATTACAGGGGGACAGAAGATTGATCTGCATTGTACACCGGGGTGACGCAAATACAGATTTAGTTTACGCAAACTTTGGATTCACAGAAGGTTAATTCCTTTCCCTTCCATTTTTATATTTTTTTGTTTCTCTTGGATCGGGCTACTGCCACCATTTTTAGATTTCCTTTAGCATATATCACATTTTAATCATCCTCTACACATATCATTGCCACTGTCCAATAATGCTTTGGTGTGCTATCATGGAATGATAGGGTATGGTGTGTATGTACTTTATGCAAACTACATTTATTAATATTTTGGGTTCAATTTTCTTTTTAGTACCATTTTGGGTTCTAATTCATCCAAGGGCCCTCTCCCAGTTAAAAATAATGCCCCTCTGTTAACAGTAGGGTGGTTGTAATTCATGGGACTTTATTAGCATGCAGACAAAGCATGATTTTCTCCCGAGAAGCTTTCATCCTGTAAATCTCAAGAAATGATATTTACAGTTGTGGAGTGCGCAAGTGTTGTGTAATCTTTTTGAGTGAGCAAGTATGGGACCCAAAAAAAAACTAAAAACTAATTTTTACTCGTAAATCTCACATATGATAATGTGTTGATGATAAAGATAACCAATCTGGCCATTGCAACTTTGGTTAATTCCTTTGCCCTCATTGGTAAGGTACTTGAATCATCTAGTGGTTGGGGGAGATCTGTTTGTTTGGTAATATGCACCATTTGCAGATCATATATGAACTACATATGAGAAACAACTAGGTTGATTTTTCATACTAGTTTATTGGGAAAAAAACATGGAATCTTTCTTCTTTAATGAGAGATTTTTTAATGAGAGGGACAGGAAAAAGAAGTGTATTATTGTATAAGAAAAAAGAAGTGTATTTTTAATGAGTGCTGAATGATTGATCAGTGTGGTCCTCTTCTTGATGAGCTGGCTTGTGTTTGCTTTTATCTGGAGAGAAAGGAACATTAAGGACTTGGAGCATCTGTTTTTTCTTTTCAAGCGGACAGCGATCTCTCTACTTCAGCTAAAATAAATAGATAGTGTTTATTTAAATGTAAGATATGGGGTGTTTTAGTCATTTCATCTATCAATGGACTCCTTTTTAATTTCAGAGACCAAAAAGGCCTCATATTTTACACTAAACAGAAGCACTCGGGGGGATTTAATTGATAATAAAAAAAAGTTTTGAGACCTTGTTTCTGTGATTTATGGTAAAGGTATTTTTTCAAGGATAAAGACAGGAAGGACAAGGACAGACAAGAATCAAAATCAAGTTCAATGATTCATTTGATGCTTTAGCAATAGAAAAGATTATGATTGGAAATACAAATAGGTTTCTTTTGTACCCAGAAACATTATGTTTAATTGTGTCCGTTACATGGTACATTTTTAAGGAGAGGATCACATTTTAAGATTATTATTTTTATATTGGGTAAAACATGATAACCAGGAATCCTAGGATGTATAATGTACCTCCTCCTTTGAAAGTGAAATTTTGGTCTTCATTGGCCTCCGAACCTTTTGACACTTGACAAATAGCCCAACAAAATCTTTGCTTAATATTTAATTATTTGTTTCCTAGACTTTTATGTTAGTTTGATTCTGTACATTTGAATGATCCAAATGTATAGCCAAAGTATTGGAAACATCGTATTGAGCAGAAAAGGCTGGAAGATGACACCAAATTGTAAATAAATTATGGCACAAAGTATTCGTTACATGAGGTTGTGGCTTTAATTCTAACTTGTCGTCCTTAGATCAAGTACATTCGCCATTAAAGAAAGATTGAGTGATTGTTTTGTGCAAACATGAATTCTATTAAAAATCTAGAGAATCTAAGCTTGATCATTTTTTGTTGAGTTAAGAAAATTACTCGTATTTTCGGTATTGTAGATTTTGTAACATTTATTTTTTGGAAAGAACGTTTCCTTCCACATTATCTTAATATTAATATTTTCAAATTTTTTTTTTTTATAAAAGATCGCTAAAAATAGTGGGAGTAATTCATAAACTAGTGATGGTATATCTTTAGTGATAATGACTCTCAAAAGTTATAGGATAAAAAAAATCCTCATAAATAGTATGATAGCTATATATTAGTATTATCTCGTCGTTTAGAGACTAGAAGAGAATATTTGTAATATGGCTCCGCTAAAGATATGGAATTTGCATAGTTGGAATTCCAACATAGAATCTTAGATTCACTTCACTTATATGATCCAACTTGAGGTTGTTGATCTGATTGGCAAAGGAAAAGTGGAGTTGATAGGGGTATATATCCAGCTTTTGGCACTAATTGAGTTGCCTTTAGATAGCCATTGATCACACATTTATTGAAATTTTTCTTGAAAGAGTCAAAAGAATTAGATGGTTAGTTAGTTTGTGATGTTTAGGCACAAAGTACTTTGAGCACATGATTGTTACTTGTACTATTTTAGTACAAAAATCGAATGAATGCTACTGATACTGTCTTCTTGCAGCCTAAACCAACAATCTATTCAAAGATATCTAATGTACCTAGTCATATTTTATTCACGACCTATTGAATAAAATGGTGTACTTTGAACGTTGTTGATAATCTTGGATAAGTGTCCTCCTAAGAGATATGACGATCTGGTTGTCTTAGACTATTAATTGTAGCCTAATGAGAGGTTTTCCATATTACAAGGTGATGAACATGGATTTGTGAAAAGTAGCTAAGATTTCACGTCTTGTGAGACTGTGTATAAGAAAAACAATTTCTATGAGTTCTTGTTCAACATCCATAGACAATTAATGAGTTGAAAATACTAAAGAATCTAGTTTTGCTTATACTATTTGGTGTTTCCATTATGGTTTGCTCATGGGAGATAAAGGTTGAGATTTTGTTAGAGGGTAAATATGACTTACTTGATAAAATGAGTTTGTGATGCGATTGTCATTAAAAGTAATGACTAGATTATTGTGATTGTCTTTGGGGGCAAAGGTCCTAATCATTTTACCCTTAATGAAAAATAAATGATGGTTATCTCACATGATTTTGTTGAGTACAAGAGATTTATATGAAACCTTGAAATCTCAAATTAAGTTTATTGAATGACATTTGTGGTCACCTTGTTGATTCTTAATAATCGCAGTTGGACTTGTTGACTAGAATTTAAGATTTATTTTGTAAGTTTAACCTTAAATGAGATTCGCGATGAGTCGCTGACTTCAATTTTGCGCAAGAACTTTTATACATAAAAACATAGTCTCTTAGTTGGAGTATGTTTTGAAAAATTAGTACACATGAGATTACGCATGGAGAGAAATGGTTATTAAACAACACTTGTGAGTTGTGGTTTGACTATTTTTCAGTTGACCATATGATTTCTCTCTGTCATGGTTATGCTCGTCATGCACATGACACTGATGTGTTCTATGATCATGTGGTGTGACTATAATTTTCTTTTCTTTTTTAATTTTTTATGTAAGCACACACATTCACTATAGATTTGAGAGTTATGGTGAAAAAAGGTATGTCGACAGGTAGAGATCGACTTACTCACATGAGTGATCACTGTTGATGTTACAAAAGGGTAGCGAGCATAGATGAGACAATGTGTCACTTGGTACTTATCTAGAGAAGGATAAGTTGTAAGACACAAAATATATGTTGCCTTAGTGGAAGTTAAGATGAGGTCCATCACACTTAAAAGAAATGTGCATGGTTACCCACAATCCATGTAGCTTGTGGTTTTGCCAGATGCGATATCCTTTTTGGCACTTTGGATAGCGAGCAAATGGAGGAACTCGGATTAGGCGTTAAGATAGAGACTAGACTAAAATCTGTATGGTGAATTGAGATTAGATATATGTTCTTTTTTTGAAAAGAGAACTCTACTGTAGTATATATTTTATACTACATATGCTTTTGTGACAAACAATAGAGGTGAGTGAATGGATTCTTGCTTTCTCACCATGTGAGTCCTGTAGGTCATAATTGATGACCTTAATTTATTTATACCCTTAGAAGATTTTTGACTATGTCACGAGGTTGATGCTTTAGTGTTTGCTACTTTGGCATGTTATCTATGACCAAGAATTACGGTCCAAAGAGACATTGTAGGAAAAGCGACATAACTGAAACTAAATGACTTTAGGGTGAAGGGAAGACTATTTGGTAACACATCGATAATTGTGTGAACTCACTGCCGGCAAGTTATGTTGCTTATTGGGAGTAGCAACATAGCTGTGAGTACATCATGTTTTATGGAGATTGAGGATTGCTCTGAGTTATTCAGACTCGAGAGGGATTAAGGATGCTTAGTATGATGTGACTAAATGAGTCGGGCTATAATGAGATACTTTTAGGGATGTGGCTATGCTGGTCTTCTCTTAGAGAGACTTGATATAGTACTCTCATTTTTCTTTTACAGTTGTGCTTGATGATTGTACAATCTATTTGCAATTATCTCATTAATTTTAATTTTAAATCTTCAACTTTTTTATCTAATCATTATCTCATTATTACTACTTTTCTGACCTTCCAAATAAAATACAAAAAATAATTCAACATTTTCAAATCTCAAAGTAAAATTATATCAAAAAATTATATTCTAATAATATTTTAACTTTATAATATTAAAACTTTCATCTTTTATTTAAAATCATCTCATCTCATCTCTGAATCTAAACCAGCCCTTAATTTTTGTTTACCCTCCAAATAAATTAAAAAAAAGGGTAATTTTTTTTCCATTTTTATTTTTTGGCACTTCACAAAATAGATATCTTTTGTTCAATTTTTGAATTTTGGAAAATAATTTGTACAAGGTTTAGAGTGTGCAAGCATTGCTCATTGTAAAAAGTTGGACCCATATGAAAAACATTCACTTTGTCATGAATTGATTAAGAGCCGCCACTCTGCTAGCGAGCCTTTGCACATCATTGATGTTTCGAGGTGGCACCATGTTGAGTATGGCCTCCACCTTTTCCAGGTTGGCTGCTATTCCCCGCTCTGAGACCATGAAACCCAAGAACTTCTAAGACTCCACACCAACGCGCACTTTGTCGGGTTAATTTTCATCTAGTACCGTGAAGGCCTCGCGCAGATCAGCTAAGTGCTATTCAGGGGCCTTGCTCTTCACAAGAAGGTCATTCATGTAAACCTCCATGCTCCACCCTATCCGTTCTTTGAACATGCAGTTGACTAATCACTAGTAGGTGGCCCTAGCTTTTTTCAAGCCAAAGGGTATGGCTGTGTGGCAGTATAGTGTCCTATTCGTGATAAACAATGTTTTCTGCTCATCGTTGGGGTTCATACGGATCTGGTTGTACTCTGAGTGAGCATCCATGAAAATGAGGATGCGATTTCCCACGGTGGAGCCCACTATCAGGTCGATCTAGGGAAGAGGGAAGCTGTCTTTGAGACATGCATTGTTCAAATCCATGAAATCAACACACATTCTGAACTTGTCGTTGGCATTCCTCACAAGCACAACATTGGCTAGCCAGTCCGAGTAGCATGCTTTGCTTATGAATCCAGCCTCTAAGAGGCAGTCGACTGCCTCTGTGATGGTTGTGCATTTCTCGGCACTGAAACACCGCATTTTCTGCCTGACCTTCTTGGCTTCTGGGCTCACACACAGGTGATGCTGAATGATGTCTGAGTCAATCCTGGGCATGTCTTTGTGGCTCTAAGCAAACACATTCTGATGCTATATGAGGACTTGCATCATAGCTTGCCTCATGCTGGGTGCCATCTTTCTGCCAAGTTTGATCGTGGCCTCGGGACAGTTTGGGTCTAGGGGAGACAGCTCGATTCTTGTCAAAGAGCTTGCTTGTCCCTGATTCCCCTCCTGCCCCCCCCCCCCTTTAAGATGAACTTGGGAGGGGGCAGCGAGGCACAATCATTTCCCAAGGGCTCTATTACATTGACCTCGCCTTCCGTCAGCCTCAATTCTTGCTTGTCTTTTGGTAAGGTTTCTAGCCCTTGAGTTGCTTGAGAATGGGTTTTCATCGGCATACAAATGACACGTTACACATATAGGAAAGATCCCACAGAAGGCACTATTGTTAACGTCGTGTTTCATATGCCTGGACAAGGTTCTAGTAACTCGGGCCAGGGTCTTCTCCTGTGATCACAAAAGAGAAGGTGGGCTCGGGGTTGTCTGGGGAACCTCTGAAATCTAAGTTAGTCTTGCATGTTCTTAGCATTAGCTTAGAGTATTTCAGTTTAGAGATTTCTTTGTACTTGAGATGTAGCTTTTATACGAGGTTGTAAGGGAACATTTTGTTCCCCGTGTTAGGTTTTAAGCCGTCTTGCCCACGTCTATCTTAGTCTGGATATTTAATGCAATTTTGTCTTCTGAGGTAGAGCTTTTAATGTGACGTGGCTCATGAGACGACACATTTAATCAGCGTGACTTCCAAGGCACGTCTTGGCGGTGTGTGAATGGCGCGGTCACTTCTGGTCTCCTTCGTCAAAGAATGGAGGGTCATTTGCATCCTTCGTTTACCTACTAACGTAAGTCCTTTAATGCTAGGTGCAATAAGGGATGTCAAAGTCGGCGTATCCCATATGTTTCCCCTTATTTGGCTTCCCGCGCTTTGCATCCTCCTTCCTCTAATGCAACCTTGAGGGCTGGACTCCGTTGACAATTTTGGGACCTCAAAAGGGTGAGACACGAGTTGGAACGAGCCCGAACGTTGGCCCTAGGCCTAATTCGGATGGCCCGGGGGGGAGGGGGGATATCCCTCCCACCTTCACAAAAATCCATTTCAAATTTACGAGTCTTAAAAATTTTAAAATATAAAAAATATTGAAGTTTGTATATTGTTTTTGAGTAAATATATAAGACAAGATGCATTGTCTCTTTCTTCCTGCAAACACCTTAATTTGAGTAGACCTTGACAGATGACTTAGAAATTAATAGGCCAATGAAGGCTCGGGGTCAATGAAAGCGAATTAGATAATTTGCATCGTAAATTTGCTTATTCTTATATTGTACATGTTTCAATAACACGCAAACATACCAATTAAAAAAGCAATTATGGTGAGAAAATTAAATTTTGAAAATTAAAATATATAATACTTAAAAATTTATATAAATTATTACATTATTTCATGCAAAAATAATAACCTTGAAAAGACCTTGACTGATGACTCGATTATAGACTTTGGTTATGTTTGGATGTTTTATCTTCTTCAAAATTTTCATCTCATCATTACAACCTTTTCAAATTCTTATATAAAATAAAATAAACAATTCAACTTTTTTAAATTTTAATACAACTTTTTCAAATTCTAATTTAATTTTTTCAAATCTTAAAATTAAAAAATAATATTTTAAACTTTAAAACAAAACATAAAATTCTCATCTCATCTCTCAAACATATCCATGTCCTCAATACCATGTTCTATCCAATTTTTCAATATCGTTATAATACTTAATTATTCGTTGGGACTATCAATTTACACGTGATCTCTTCTTATCCCTTTACTTTAAACTCAGACCACACAAATTTTCAAGACTCGGTCACACACGCTTAAACCAATATAGCCCAATATTTTTTCAAAAAAAAAATAAAAATATAGCCCAATACATAATTTTGCATCTGGTCCCTTTCTTAGGCAATGCTACTAGGATCGAAAAAAGGACCGAGATAAACACCTCAACCTTGAGAAGACCAACTTGACGGATGACTTAGCAATATTTAATATGCTAAAAGACTTAGATTATGTTTGGATGTTCCATCTTCTTTAAAATTTTTATCTTATCTCATTTTATCATTATAATTTTTTCAAATTCTTATATAAAATATAATAAATAATTCAACTTTTTCAAATCCCAATACAACTTTTTCAAATTTCAATTTAACTTTTTCAAATTTTAAAATTAAAAAATAATATTTTAAACTTTAAAACAAAACACAAAATTCTCATCTCACCTTCCAAATATAATCTTAGATACATAAGATGAGATGAAAATTTTATGAAAAGTAATATGATAGTTTGTGAATAATAGTGAGATAGTTTGAATTAAATATTTTTGAGTTTTGAAAAAGGAGAGAAAGAAAGTTGAATAAAAAATATTATAAAGTTAAAATATTGTTAGAATATAGTTTTATAATATTATTTTTGTTTTGAAATATGAAAATGTTGGAATTGTATTTTATTTTTTATTTGAAAAACTTGTAATAATTAATTTGAAAATTTTATATTTAAATTATATTTAAGAATAAGATTGGATGAGATGAAATGAGATCATATGAGAATTGTGTGTCTCATCGGAGACCCCAAATCTGTCCTTAATTATTTCATGAAAAAATAATAAACTTGGGAAGACCTGATTCATTGATGACTCAATTATAGGCAGTAGACATTGAGTACTCAATATGAGGTTCTATCCAATTTCTCAATCTCCCTACTTTTTAATCGTCTTCACCTTCTTGATTTTTGATATGTTCATAGCAATCAGCTTGGGGTTTATGTCACCATATTTGGGACGCATAGTAAGAATTGATTTCAGACTACTGTTGGAAGCTATCCATGAGTATTGGTCAGCAAGCCTAAGATAGCGTCATGGGAATTAAAATGGACAGATTTGGTATAGCAGTACATTTTGATGTCAACGTGTTCTACACCGAATCATAAGGTACAAATTTGAGAGAGTTGTTTTTAAAGGCGGCTCATTTGGATAGTAAGATGAGATGAAATAGTTTTAGATGAGTTGAATAAAATATTATTAGAATATTATTTCTTAATATTATTATTATTTTAGGATTTGAAAGTGTTGAATTGTTTATTATATTTTATATGAGAATTTGAAAAAATTGTAATAATGAGATGAGATGGGTTGAGATGGGTTGAGAGTGTTTCTATATTCAAATGGAGAGTTCCAATAAAAAAAAAATAGTCAGCCCTTAAGTTTGACTTTATTAGTTCTTTTGGAATTAATGGCAGTTTGCTAAGTTGAGCTTCGATACTTGGATAAGAAATAGTTGATTGTTTTGTTGAGCTTTCGTGAATTGATATTAGCAGAAAATAAATCACCAAATTAACTTGTACGTAACGCAATATCTATGGTTCAAGCATCTTGCCTGATTGGAATTTGAGGAAGTCTGTCTGGTCATTAATTGCTTGCAGATCTTTTAATCCAGTACCCATATTTTCATCTAGAGTTACATTGCAAAGGGGGAACTAATTACAAGTCTCATATATGTTATTAAGATCTCAAACTTGTGATTGAAGAAAAGAAAAACAGAAGACATACGAAAAAGCAAACATCAAAACACGAAGCTACACAATTCTAACCCTAGATAGCTTACAAGTGCTTGTCACAATAAAATAGTAGCAAGTGGAGATGCACACTTCAACAAAGTTAAACCATGCTTGTCGCCAATGTAAATTTATGTAGAGAATGGCAAAAATTGCTAGCAACATTATCACATAAGATACCGCAAAGCTGACGTAGAAGACTTCCAAGTCTATAAAACCACAAGCTTCATCTCCCTCATTATCAGTTGGAATGGTAGATGATGGTTCAGTTTTAGTGCAAGCCTTAAGTAGTGGAGGTCCACACAGGAGAGGATTTCCCTCGTAGCTGCTTTCATCAAAGGTACAGAACGAAGCTTTTCTTTCTGGTGTTGTACCACTCAAGTTATTGTGTGCCACTTTGAAGACGGCTAGATAGTTCAACTCTACCAATTGAGGGGGGATAATACCATACAAGTTATTATGAGATAGATCCAAGCTCTCAATTTGCTTGAGTTTTGAGAATTCAGTGGGGATTGATCCTATTAAATTGTTGAACGACAAGTTCAAGGCATGGATGTTACTCAAATCTCCAAGCTCGGTTGGAATTTCTCCTTCTAATTTGTTGCATGAAAGGTCAATCCCAGACATGTAGTCGAGGATGTCACCTTTGTAGGAGAGAGTATTATTCTTTGTTGAGAACTCCACTTCTTGTAGTGCTGCAACCCCTTCGAAGTTCAAAGACGCTTGATCTAAACTATGAGGGATTTCCTTGTTCATTATCATTGCAGAATGCAAGAACGACAATTTGTTAGATAGTTCTCAATATATTTCGGACATGGCTGGTAATGCCCTAGATTTTTCGTAGGTTGGCTCAAGAGTAAAGTTACTCAAGCAACGAGGTATTTGACCAGAAAAACTATTGTGGGAAAGATCCAACAAGCTTAGTTTTTCTATTTGGCATAACTGATGTGGGATTTTTCCATGTAAATAATTTGCTTTCAAGTGGAGAATGCTCAAACTTGCAAGGTTGCCGATCCAATTTGGAATGTTGCCAACAAGGTGGTTATCTCTAAGATTTAGAGTGACTAAAGTAGAGCAACCCTTGAATGCACTGGTAATTGGACCAGTTAACCTATTTTATTCAAATGAACATGTTTGATCTCGGACCAGTCGGAGCAAGAGGGTAAAGAGCTGGACAGATTATTATGGGAAAGGTCAAGAAATGAAAGTGATTTCAAGTTAAATAGCTTAACTGGAATGGGACCTTCAAGCTGATTTTTTCTGAGAGCAACTTCTATCAATGATGGCATGCTCCCCATCCATCTTGGAAGCATCCCTGACAAATTGTTATTACTGAAATCGATTGCTTCCAAGAAGGCCATAAAATTAGATATGTTATGTGGGATCTCTCCAGAAAAGTGGTTGTTGTCCAAAAAGAAATAGCTTAGTTAGATCAAAATGGTAGGAACTAGTTGGCCACTCAAATGATTTTTGGACAATTTAAGGTAGTACAAGGAGGAGCAACCTATTATCAAATTCTCTGGTATTGTTCCTGAAAAATTATTGCTTGATGTATCTAAAATATTTAAGGAGGTCAAATTACCATAAGAAGAAGGAATAACACCTTCAAAGTGATTTTTAGAAATATTTAAAAACTCTAGATTCGGAAAAATTAAACCAAAGTTAGTTGTAATTGGACCTTGAATATGATTAAATGAAATATCTAAAAGAGAAAGGTTGGGAATATGATGACTGGGCAGCTGAGTGCCTGTAAAAGAGTTATTTCTCAAATCAAGAACCTCCAACCTTGTATTGTTTTCTAGCAACCATGTGGGGAATTGTCCTGCTAAGTTGTTGTGAGGGAGTTGTAGTACTTGCAAGTCGAACTGATAATGAAGGAATCTAGGAATTATTCTACCAGACTTGCAGCGTGAACAACTAAAAACCTTTAATTGGAAGCTTGGAATCCATCTTTGAGACAGGTTTCCAGGTTGTTGCCATCACTAAATATGACCTCAAGCTTTGAGAGATTAAAAAATGAGGAGAATGTGATTGGGTT
Source organism: Cyclocarya paliurus (assembly GCA_029856935.1). Taxonomy (NCBI): domain Eukaryota; kingdom Viridiplantae; phylum Streptophyta; class Magnoliopsida; order Fagales; family Juglandaceae; genus Cyclocarya; species Cyclocarya paliurus. Next base: position 23,251,880 of record CM056947.1, read on the forward strand.
GAAGTGATTTGCAGAGATATCAAATATTTGAAGTTGTGTCATGTTTGCCAAACATGAAGGCAGTAGCCCTTCAAAACCATTAAACCTGAGATCTAACTCTCGTAGATTCATAAGCTCACACAAGCCTACAAAATGAAATGAGTAATAATTAAGTTCTACCATTAAGAGATTTTTGCCAAGGAATATTTTGCGAAAATTAGGCTTTTTACCTTGAACGATGGGCAAACTTCCATTGAGTCCACAATTTGATATTGTCAATACATTAAGTAAAGTCATAACTCCAACTTTACTGAGGAAGCTTTTGTCAATAGAGGAATAATCCAAATACAACTCTTGTAGGTTCTTTAGTCTTCCCATACAACTACTGAGGAAGATGAGATTTCTCATCTTCATCTTATCTCATCATTACACTTTTTCAAATCCCCATACAAAATATAATAAACAATTCAACTTTTTCAAATCTCAATATAACCTTTTCAAATTCTAATTCAACTTTTTCAAATCTCAAAATTAAAAAATAATATTTTAAACTTTAATACAAAACACAAAATTCTCATCTCACCCCCAAACCTAAAACGGCGAGGAGTGTTTTAGATATGAGAAATGATTTGAAAACAAATATGCAAATTTGGAGTATTACCTGAGATTAGTCCATCTAATTGGATGTGTCTCAAATATAGTTTCTTGAGCGATAAGAACTGGCCAAGGGATGACAGGAAGCTTTCATTGAAGCAATTCCCACTGAAGTCAAGCACCTCTAGCTTGCTCAATCCGGATAATCTTTGAAAACCTACAATTTAGACAAGTATAAACTGATTTCTATTGCATAATTCAAAAAATAAAAAAGAAAGAAATATAAACAAACCATCCAGATATTGCATTATAACTCAAATCGAGGTACTTAAGCTCTTGAACGGGAAGAAACAGAGAGGCATTCAGATTAAGATACCAAACTTCATCACTATTGTAAGAGACCTTCACATAGCTAAGATGAAACTCTTAATGTTGTCTCACACAACACGTTGCCACTTGTAGAAATTACTCTCTTCGTGAATCGTAGCAAACTCCATTCATGTTTTCTGTTTTATTCTCAGGTGTCTAATTAAGCGAAGAATTTAAAATGTGTCAAATAGGGCATAGCATATCAAATGGATGTATATTAGTCGATCTAACCTTAGAGACTAATTACCTGAGATTGGTCCATCTAATTGGCTGTCACTCAAATATAGTTCCTTGAGCGATAAGATCTGACCAAGGGATAACAGGAAGCTTTCATTGAAGTAATTCCCACTGAAGTCAAGCACCTCTAGCTTGCTCAAAACGGATAATCTTTCAATACCTACAATTTAGACAATTATAAACCGATTTCTATATATATAAGCAATTTATAAGCAATTTAGACAATTGTCAAAGATCATGCAAAAAATTATATCCCCATAATAGGGATCGAGCTTTTGTAAATGGCAAACTTATCTCCGATAGTATTACTTTGGCCCAAGAATTGTTAGATAATATGAACAACAAAACTAGGTGAAGGGAAGTAATTTTGAAGGTGGATATAGCCAAAGCTTTTGATAGAGTTGATGACCCTTTCTCACTCAAGTGAGGGCTCTCTCCCTAGTCATGGACATGCTATTTTTACAAGAAGCGTGTTCCTTAATAGGTTGATTGCTACCTAAGCTTGCAGCTATTGGAATTCAAAACCTAATGAAGGCTGTTACAAAACATAATATTATACCGAAGGATGGTGTTAAATCGGGAGTGTGCAAGCATACTTATGATGATAACTTTTCCACCAAATCAGCATGGGATCAGCTCCTTAGATCCCATCATCCTATCTTCGCCATGGCAAAGATTTTTATGGAATCCTACTCTTCCTTTCAAAGTAAGTGTCTTCATATGGACTGTAACATAGTAGGCCGATTCCCCTTGACGTCAACATTATGAAATGCGGTATCTCCTTGGAATCCAAGTGCAGTAGTTTTGTAGAACACATTTTTTCCATTGTGACTTGGCGTCTGGTGTATGGGGATCCTTCTTAAGAATTATTGGTTTTTCAGTTGTGACATCTTGTTGTAGAGACAAGCATCTACTTGATGTCAATGTTTCTTTGGATCCAGTTAGTTCCATCTAATAATGCTTTAGTCCCCTTTCTTTGTTTCTTTGGATCCAGTTAATTCCAGATTTGAAGGAATAATCAGGTCTGCGAACTCAATTGTTGCTAGGGTCATCAAATTGTAGCAAGACTTGAACTATTTGTTATAACCTTTGAGACCACTTCTAGACATTTTTTTAGCTTGTCCCATGTGATGCCCCGTCTTTTAGTGTATTTTTTTTAATTGAATGATTGTTTAATTTAATTTAAATATTGGTTCTCTTGTTTTAATTTTTCGTGTTTATCGTTAGGTTAAATTTTGATTTTTAAGTTGTGAAATTATATTGATGTGCTTTCTTGATATTAATTATTGTTTGCAATTATTTTTAATTTATTTTATTGTTGAACTCTAATTATTTTATTTTATTAATTTTGAGTTGTAGTGTTTTTATTTGGCTCTTATTTATTTTTAAGGTGCATTTTTTTTCTTTTGTTGGACTCTTCTCTTTTCAGACTCGGCTTGTTTATGTGCTTTTTATTTTTCTTTTGGGCCCAACCCAGTCGGTTCCTAGCCCAACCCATGAGCCTTCGACCAGCCCTGGCCCTGACCCTGACCCAACTCACTTCTAAGGAGCTCAGGCCTGTGGAAGCTTTTTCCAGGATCCATGTCGCTCAGGTTCGCGCTTTTTTTTTTCCTTTGTCATGCACGTTCCCCTCTCTCTTTTCTTTAGGTTTTATCTGTTTCCACTTATAGATTATATATATTTATATGTTAAGCATCCTCAACCCTAGTTTCAGTGTTGCTGCCCTCTCTTCATGCCTCAACCCTGACCTCACCACCACGCCCAGCCACACGAAGCCACCATCCAGCATCCCCATAGCCTCCGCTGCAAGCCAAAACTCCTTTGTTCCAGGCACTCGACACTGAGCCACACTTGCAGTGACCCCAACACCTCAGCGCTACTACCAGTACACCACCCATGTGAAACCGTAGCTTCCCCTTGCTCAGCCTCTGCGCAACTCCACAAACCACTGTGCACCAAGCCGCTAGCCCCCGCATGACCACCATGAGAGGCCCCTGTTTGCACCACCGAAAAGCAGAGCACCATACCTTTGTTTTTCTCACTCAAAACAGAGAGTTCTTACCATAGGACAACTGCACCACACCAGCCACTCCAAGCCGTCGCCACCTGCACGGAAAAGGCCGTCGAACACCCACAGGAAGTAAACCTATTTTTTTTAGAGGAGTTTTTCATGGCTTATTTTATAATATTTTTTAAGTAGTCAAAGTATTCTATTAATTTTTTGATATTTTAAATATTAATTTTTATTGAGTTTCGTTATTATCTTAATACTTGTTCGATTAAATTTCTTATTCAGTACGAATTCGATTAAGTGGATATTGATGGTTTTAGAAAGTAATGGTATTTTAGGAATTATGAGAATTTTAGGTTTTGAGGATTTAAAATAGGTCCTTTTAGCATTATAGGTTTAAATATCGAAATATGTGGTTGATTGGAAATTTACGGGAATTACATGATTGATAATTGTTCGACATTGTTGAGGAAACTTTTGGAAGTTAACAAGTCCAGGTAAGCGGGGTTCCTATACTAGATTTTGCATAAAATAAAATGATCTAAGGTCGATTTTGGAAAATATGCATGTTTTGTTATGAAAAGAAATTTTGGAAACGACTTCAGTTATTTGTTCTGCATTACACATGAAACTCTGTATAAGAAGAAAGTACTTTCTGTCATGACTGGTGTAGACATGAGCTTATTTTGACATTTTGTTTCTGAATTGTGCAAAAGAGAGCGAACATGAAGTTTTGTGCATATATTTTATTCTTGTGATCTGATTCTGTTTTGTTCTATTCTAAAAATATTCTATACCCTGATACGATATGATGTGATTTCTGAAACCTCTGACATGACATTTTGTTTCTGTTCTGTTCTGTTCTGACCTTACCACAGGTGTAAAACTGTAGTTTCTGTTTGGGTTGGTACCAACTTCTCTGTTTCTGGTGCACCCACTTTGGAAACAAAGTGGTCTTTTATGTGTTCTTTCCTGTGTGCTTACTCGGGGCTCCGAGATTGAAAAAGGGGAAGTTTCACAATATGATATTGCCTGGTTTGGCCACTGGGGATATCACAACCCTACCACGGGAGTTAAATATGGTATATGATAAGATGAAGATATTTAGTTATGTTATGCCAAAAGGTTTTTGCATATGAAAATGGCTTATGAATATGAAAATGTTGAAAAATCGCTCTGATTTTCTGATAATACATTTTGAGATGTGCATATGAAAATGAAATGTTTTGTTTCTGCATACTGAACTTTTTGAAAATACTCGTGTTTACATACTAGTATATATCTCTGCTTACTGAGTTGTTGATAACTCACCCCTATCTCCATAATATTTTTCAGATGATTTGAATATTTCAGCTGAGGATCGAGAATATGAAGTATGGGTGAGATGAGTTAAGAATAATAGATTAAGTATAGAAGGTTTATATGAGTATTGAGGATTCTTATTTAGTAAGTTTGTTGTGATTTGATGATGTGATATGTTGGGAGGTTGATGTTTATATTAAGACTTTGTGTTGTCTTAGTTTAATTATACTAGAGTAATTGATGTGTGAATATTTTGTGTAATAGAGAAAAATTGGAGTATGTACTTTGTGGTTGGAAAATGACTTTTAAGTGACATGAGTTAACTCTCCAGACCCCTCGGGAATGGGGTGTTACATCCCAGCTACGTATCCCTTTGATCTTGTAGGTTATTATCATCTTAAAGCCCACCTCAGTTAGATGGTTCCCCCTTCCTTTGGGCAAACTAGAACTTAATATAGATGGAGGTTCCAAAGATAATCTTGGTTCAGAAGCTTCTGCTGGATGTGCTGGTGTCCTCAAAACTTCTACAGGATCTCTCTGTTTGCCTTCTTAGTTAGATGGTTTGCTTTATGCTACCAGCTGAGCATAGTAAATTTGATGTAGAATCTAACTCTCAACCACCCGGGCAGGATTTTAAATTTTGGAATGAGATTTTGAATCTTTTATAGTTTTTTTTCTCTTTTGAAATCACCCATGTATATAGGAAGGTAACTCCTTTGCCAGCTCAAGGTTTGACTAGCTATCATTGGGGTGGCTGGAAATGATGCCTTTATGCAATGGATCGACTTGGCGTACCAGCTTCTAGACATAATTAGCTTATATATTACACTTATAGCCTTGCTCTTCACACAAGAACCAACTTTGTGTGGTATGCTCTTTGTTGTTCATATTTCCATCATCCTAATTCTCCAATTAAGCCTCTAATATTCCTTCATTCCGTCATAGAGTACAGATTTGTCAGACAAGAATTTGCTCAAAATACAATTCCATTATTCTCTCTCTCTCTTTTTTCTCTTGCAATCAGAGAAAATCCAACACATTCAGAGCCATTTTCAAGAATGGAGCTAAATCTGATGGCACACTGATAGTTTCAGTGTATTTTGAATTGAGAGATGATGTCTAAGTTATTGTCATCATAAGTTGTGATGAGTCCTGTTTCTTTTTATTTCCTTAATTTCATCCTTTTTTTTTTTTTTTTTATGGAAACAGACTCATTTCATTAATGAACTGAAGTTACAATTGTGACTCATCCTATTTCTAATCCTGAATTTTGTTCTTATTTAGGGGTTTATATTGTTCTTTAGTTAGCCCCTTCTGTCAGGCAAGAGTAACAGAACATTGGAAGTTGCAAATCTTAAAACATCCTTGAAAATGACCCTAGAGTAGGATCTACCGCAACCTTTACCAAGGATTGTTCGACTTGTAACATTATACTTTCATGTTTGCAATCTTTTTCTTTTTTTGAGATTTCAGTCTCAATATTGTAATCATTATATGTCCTACAGATTCTTCCTCTGATAAAGAAGTACAAAGTTGTAAATCTAAATAGAACCGATGCTCGACTTGCCACTAATGGCCAACCTTTGGAAATTCAGAAGCTGCGCTGCAGAGTAAATTTTAGTGCTCTGAGATTCACTTCTCAGATAGAGGAATTGGGTAGAAGGCTTATCATGCTTTTAAGGCAAAATGGTCATTTCCTAGTCTTTTACTTATAATTTGCTAAAATTTTTACGTTAAATGTTTTCTGAAACTTGTGATCATATTGGGATCCGATCTCACGTTCTAATGCAAAATGCTGGCTATAGACTTGTATACTGAGACGTCTGTTGTCTTTTTCAGATTTCTTGGGTTCAAGAAGACAATTTTGTTGGACAGAAAACAGCTGGTAAACTTGATACACCAGTACAATATTGGATCACTTACTTGGGATGAGTTCTTATCAGCAGTGAAGAAAACTCATGCGGATCGCATGGGTAGGCCAAGTAAAAGGGTGGTGATCCCAGACAGGAGTGTTTGCTACCATCGGATGAATCATTGGTAGTACGTGACCATTATGTTGGGAGATTGATACATTTGTCAGTGTTCTCCTACAGTGCTAGCTGTTTGGGCGGCATACATAGGTCTCTTCACAGGGTTAAAATGATAAGAGAGAAGGAACTTGTTATGAAGAAAAGATTATAGGGATGTGTTATACTTTCAAGAAAGCCCGAGAGATCTATGGGAGCAGCAGCAGGATGGCATCATCATATTTTTCTACTTGCCAATAATCCATCCAATTCATGTATAGAAGCTACCCTGCAATTACAGGGTGAGGGCAGATTGATCTGCATAGTACACCGGGGTGACGCAAACTTTGAAGGTTAATTCCTTTCCCTTCCATTTTTGTATTTTTTTGTTTCTCTTGGATCGGGCTACTGCCACCATTTTTAGATTTTCTTTAGCATATAATATCACATTTTAATCATCCTCTACCCATATCATTGCCACTGTCCTATAATGCTTTGGTGCGCTATCATGCAATGATAGGGTGCGGTGTGTATGTACTTTATGCAAACTACATTTATTAATATTTTGGGTTCAATTTACTTTTTAGTACCTTTTCGGGTTCTAATTCATCCAAGGGCCCTCTCCCAGTTAAAATAATGCCCCTCTGTTAACAGTAGGGTGGTTGTAATTCATGGGACTTTATTAGCATGCAGACAAAGCATGATTTTCTGCCGAGAAGGTTTCATCATGTAAATTTCGAGAAATGATATTTACAGTCATGGAGTGTGCAAGTCATGTTGTGCAATCTTTTTGAAAAAACTGAGCAAGCAGGGGACCCAAAAAAAAAAAAACTAATTTTTACTCTTAAATCTCACATATGATAATGCGTTGATGATAAAGATAACCAATCTGGCCATTGCAACTTTGGTTGATTCCTTTGCCCTCATTGGTAGTAGGTACTTGAATAATCATCTGGTGGTTGGGGGAGATCTGTTTGTTTGTTTGTAACCCTTCTGGAGTTTAATTGTTGTAGTGCATGTTTTTTCTTATAATATGCACCATTTGCAGATCATAAATGAACTACATATGAGAAACAACTAGGTTGATTTTTCATACTAGTTTATTGGGAAAAAAACATGGAATCTTTCTTCTTTAATGAGAGAGAGATAGGAAAAAGAAGTGTATTATTGTATAAGGAAAAAGAAGTGTATTTTTAATGAGTGCTGAATGATTGAGTGTGGTCCTCTTCTTGATGAGCTGGCTTGTGTTTGCTTTTATCTGGAGAGAAAGGAACAATAAGGACTTGGAGCATCTGTTTTTTTTTTCAAGCGGACAGCGATCTCTCTACTTCAGCTAAAATAAATAGATAGTGTTTATTTAAATGTAAGATATGGGGTGTTTTAGTCATTTCATCGATCAATGGACTCCTTTTTAATTTCAGAGACCAAAAAGGCCTCATATTTTACACTAAATAGAAGCACTCGGGGGGATTTAATTGATAATAAAAAAAGTTGAGACCTTGTTTCTGTGATTTATGGTAAAGATATCTTTTCAAGGATAAAGACAGGAAGGACAAGGACAGACAAGAGAGGCCCAAGAATCAAAATCAAGTTCAATGATTCATTTGATGCTTTAGCAATAGAAAAGATTATGATTGGAAATACAAATAGGTTTCTTCTGTACCCAGAAAGATTATGTTTAAGGATTGACCGAATTCTTTGTTAATGATCTATTGAATAAAATGGAGTTAATGGAGTTCTTTGAATGCTGTTGATAATCTTAGAAAAGTGTTCTTCTAAGAGATATGACGATCTGGTTGTCTTAGATTATTAATTATAGCTTAATGAGAGGTTTTCCATACTACGATGTGATGAACATGGATTTGTGAAAAGTAACTAAGATTTTTCGTTTTGTGAGACTGTGTATAAGAAAAACAGTTTCTATGAGTTCTTGTTCAACATCCATAGACAATTAATGAGATAAAAAATATTAAAGAATCTAGTTTTGCTTATACTATTTGGTGTTTCTATTATGGTTTGCTCATGGGAGATAGAGGTTGAGGTTTTGTCAGAGGGTAAATATGACTTACTTGATAAAATGAGTTTGTGATGCGATTGTCGTTAAAAGTAATGACTAGACTATTGTGATTGTCTTTGGGGGCAAAGGCCCTAATCGCTTTACCCTTAATGAAAAATAAATGATGGTTATCTCACATGATTTTGTTGAGTACAAGAGATTTATATGAAACCTTGAAATCTCAAATTAAGTTTGTTGAATGACATTTGTGGTCATCTTGTAGATTCTTAATAATCGTAGTTGGACTTGCTGACTAGAATCTAAAGTTTATATTGTAAGTTTGACCTTAAATGAGATTCGCGATGAGTCGTTGACTTCATGTTTGCGCAAAGGACTTTTATACATAAAAACATAGTCTCTTAGTTGGAGCATGTTTTGAAAACTTACTACACATGAGATTACGCATGGAGAGAAATGATCATTAAACAACACTTGTGAGTTGTGGTTTGATTATTTTTTAGTTGACCATGAGATTTCTCTCTATCATGGTTATGCTCGTCATGCACATGACACTGATGTGTTCTATGATTATGTGGTGTGACTATAATTTTTTTTTATGTAAACACACACATTCACCATAGATTTGGGAGTTATGATGAAAAATGTATGTCGACAGGCAGAGATCGACTTACTCATATGAGCGATCACCATTGGTGCAACAAAAAGGTAGGAGCAAAGATGAGACAATGTGTCACCCGGTCCTTATCTAGAGAGGGATAAGTTGTAAGACATAAAAGATATGTCGCCTTAGTGGAAGCTAAGATGAGGTCCATCACGTTTAAAAGGAATGCGCATGGTTACCCACAATTCATGTAGCCTGTGGTTTAGCCAGATGCGATATCCTTTTTGGCACTTTGAATAGCGAGCAAATGGAGGGACTTGGGTTAGGCGTTGAGATAGATACTAGACTAAGATCTGTACAGTGAATTGAGATTAGATATACGTTTTTCCTTTGGAAATAGAACTCTACCGTAGTATATATTTTATACTACATCTGCTTTTGTGACGAACAATAAAGGTGAGTGAATGGATTCCTGCTTTCTCACCGTGTGAGTTTTGTAAGTTATAATTGATGATCTTAATTTCTTTATGCCCTTAGGAGATTTTTAACTATGTCACAAGGTTGATGTTTTAATGTTTGCTACTTTGACATGTTGTCTATGACCATCAATTACGATCTAAAGAGACATTGCTAGAAAATCGACTGAACTAAAACTAAATGACTTTAGGGCGAAGGGAAGACCATTTGGTAACACATCGATAATGGTGTGTACTCACTACCGGCAAGTTATCTTACTTCTTGGAAGTAGCAACATAGCTGTGAGTACATCATGTTTTATAGAGATTGAGCATTACTCTGAGTCATTCAGACTCGAGAGCGATTATGGATGCTTAGTATGATGTGACCAAATGAGCTGGGCTATAATGAGATACTTTTAGGGATGTTGCTATGCTGGTCTTCTTTTAGAGAGATTTGTCATAGTGCTACTCTCATTGCTCCCAGCTCCTGCTGGGAGCTACTGCTATACTTTTTTTTTTTAATATTTCTTTTACATAATGATTAAATAAGTATTTTTTAATGATGTTGTAATTTTTTTATTCTTTTAAAAAATATTTTAAAGTGTTAAAAAATATATATAAAATAAAATAAAAAAACACCACATTTTACATTAATGGTAGCTCCTAGCGAGAGCTGGGAGCGGTATAGATAAACACCTCAACCTTGAGAAGACCAGCTTGACGGATGACTTAGCAATATTTAATATGCGAAAGACTTGGCACATGTCAATTCAAGTGAATTAGATAATTTGCATTGTAAATTCGCTTATTCTTATATTGTGTTCCAATAACATGCAAACATACCAGTTTTGGTGACCGAATTCTAAGCCTCCATAAAGAACCTCATTAAAATTATTAAATTTTAAAAAATAAAAATATATAAAAATACTTATATGCGAACATATCAATTTTGGTGAGATGAGATGAGAATTTTATGAATGGTAGTAAGATAGTTTGTAAATAGTAATGAAATAGTTTGAGTTAAATATTTTTTGAGTTTTGGAAAAAGAGAAATAAAAAGTTGAATAAAAAATATTATAAAGTTAAAATATTGTTAGAATATAGTTTTATAATAATATTATTTTTGTTTTGAGATATGAAAAAGTTAGAATTGCTTTTTTATTTTTTATTTGAAAGTTTGAAAAGTTGTAACGATTAGTTTGAAATTTTTATATTTGAATTATATTTGGAAATACGATTGGATGAGATGAAATGAGATCAGATGAGAATTTTGTGTTCATCTGAAGCCCCAATCCTGTCCTTAATTATTTCGTGCAAAAATAATAAACTTGGGAAGACCTTGACTGATGACTCAATTATAGGCCGTAGACTTTGAGTACTCAATATGAGGTTCTATCCAATTTCTCAATCTCCCTACTTTTCAATCGTCTTTCACCTTCTTGATTTTTAATACATTCATAGCAATCAGCTTGGGGTTTATGTCACCGTATTTGGGACGCGGAGTAAGAATTGATTTCAGACTGCTGTTGGAAGCTATCCATGAGTATTGGCCAGCAAGCCTACTATAGTATCATGGGAATTTAAGATGGACAGATTTGGTATAGTAGTATATTTTTATGTCAACTTGTTCTACACCGAATCATAAGGTACATATTTGAGAGAGTTGTTTTTAAAGTCTACTCGTTTGGATAGTAAGATGAGATAAGATGGTTTTAGATGAGTTAACTAAAATATTGTTAGAATATTATTTCTTAATATTATTATTGTTTTAGGATTTGAAAATGTTGAATTGTTTATTATATTTTGTATGAGAATTTGAAAAAATTGTAATGATGAGATGAGATAAATTGAGATGGGTTGTAGTGTTACTTTATGCGACGAGTTGATTTTCACTTGATCTTAAAATTACTTTTGTAAAGTCCATGAAGCTAACTATGCAGTGTGAAGTTTGATTTTACACCCATCAATAAAAAGTCGACACGTAAGCGGTCTATGTAATTAACGGTAGAAGCGACTTGAGAAAATAATCTTCCTAGTCACTCTCTTGCTCTGTTTGCTGAATCCCATCTCTCTTCCTTTCTCCCTCCTCAATTGCTCTTTCTCTCTCATCTCAATCCCATAGACAGATTTGAGATGGGGAAAGGCCCTTTCTAATTGTTGGGCTCGATTTGGAGATCATAAGAAGCTAATACAGCTCATAATTGATGAAGATGTAGTGATGCTAATGGATCTCAGCAATAGATTGGCAAAATGGAGGCATCAAGGGCAAGAATTGCTACATGCTGATAAAGATCTAGATGGTGTGTTAATAGCTTGAGTCATAAATTATCTTCGATTTTGATAGTAGATTTTTTGAAGGAATAGACCCCCAGTTTATGGGAAGTTGTTCTTTGAGTTCCAAACCCATTTTTTACCTCGTGTAGAGAGATGACCAAGTTGTAAAATGATATGAACCATTCTATTGTTCAATGAGCACTTACAACTTGCAAGAATGTGACAACGTTGATATTGCGCGCGCGCGCACACAGAGTGAACATTAGTGGTCACAAAAAAAAAAAAAAAACCCACATGAGTTTGACTTTATTAGTTCTTTTGGAATTAATGGCATTTTGCTTATGTTGGGGCATAAACACACACTCTAAGTTGAGCTTCGATACTTGGATAATAAATAGTTGATTGTTTTCTTGAGCTTTCATGAATTGACATTAGCAGAAAAGAAATCACCAAATTAACTCCTACATAAAGTAATATCTATGGTTCAAGCATCTTGCCTGATTGGAATTTAAGGATGCCAGTTTGGTCATTAATTGCTTGTAGATCTTTTAATCTAGTACCCATATCTTTCATCTAGAGTTACGTTGTGAAGGGGGAACTAATTACAAGTCTCATATATGTTATTAAGATCTCAAACTTGTGATTGAAGAAAAGAAAAACAGAAGACATACAAAAAAGCAAAAAGCTACACAATTCTAAACCTAGATAGCTTACAAGTGCTTGTCACAATAAACTAGTAGCAAGTGGAGATGCACACTTCAACGAAGTTAAACCATGCCCGTCGCCAGTGCAAATTTATGTAGAGAATGGCAAAAATTGCTAGCAACATTATCACATAAGACACCGCAAAGCTGACGTAAAAGACTTCCAAGTCTATAAAACCACAAGTTTCATCTCCCTCATTATCAGTTGGAATGGTAGATGATGGTTCAGTTTTAGTGCAAGCCTTAAGTAGTGGAGGTCCACACAGGAGAGGATTTCCCTCGTAGCTGCTTTCATCAAAGGTACCGAACTGAGCTTTTCTTTCTGGTGTTGTACCCCTTAAGTTGTTGTGTGCCACTTTGAAGACGGCTAGAGAGTTCAACTCTACCAATTGAGGGGGGATAATACCATCCAAGTTATTATATGATAGATCCAAGCTCTCAATTTGCTTGAGTTTCGAGAATTCAGTGGGGATTGATCCTGTTAAATTGTTGAACGACAGGTTCAACGCATGGATGTTGCTCAAATCTCCAAGCTCGGTTGGAATTTCTCCTTCTAATTTGTTGCATGAAAGGTCAATCCCAGACATGTAGTTGAGGATGTCACCTTTGTAGAAGAGAATATTATTCTTTGTTGAGAACTCCACTTCTTGTAGTGCATCCATTTGGGATAACGTATACCCTTTATCGAAAAAACCAAAGATTCCTTTGTTCATTATCATTGCGGAATGCAAGAATGACAACTTGTCGTCTATTCGAAAATATATTTGGAAAGCGCCTGATACCGCAGATTTTTCGTTATCGTAGGTTGGCTCAAGAGTAAAGTTACTCAAGCAAAGAGGTATTTGACCAGAAAAACTATTGTGGGAAAGATCCAACAAGCTTAGTTTTTCTATTTGGCATAACTGATGTGAGATTTTTCCATGTAAATAATTTGCTTTCAAGAGGAGAATGCTCAAACTTGAAAGGTTGCCGATCCAATCTGGAATGTTGCCAGCAAGGTAGTTATCTCTAAGATTTAGAGTGACTAAAGTAGAGCAACCCTTGAATGCACTGGTAATTGGACCGGTTAACCTATTTTTATGCAAATGAACATGTCTGATCCAAGACCAATTGGAGCAAGAGGGTATAGCACTAGACATATTATTATGGGAAAGGTCAAGAAATGAAAGTGATTTCAAGTTAAATAGCTCAACTGGAATGGGACCTTTAAGCTGGTTTTTTGCGAGAGCAATTTGTCTCAATGATGGCATGCTCCCCAGCCATCTTGGAAGCATCCCTGACAAATTGTTATTATTGAAATCAATTGCTTCCAAGGCCGTCAAATTAGATATGCTATGTGGGATCTCTCCAGAAAAGTGGTTGTTGTCCAAATACAAAATACGTAGTAATGTTAGATTCAAATTGGAAGGAATTAGTTGGCCACTCAAATGATTTTTGGACAATTTAAGGTACTCTAAGGAGGAGCAACCTATAATCAAATTCTCTGGTATGGTTCCTGAAAAATTATTACTTGACATATCTAAAATTCGTAAGGAGGTCAAATTACCATAAGAAGAAGGAATAACACCTTCAAAGTGATTTTCAGAAATATGTAAAAACACAAGATTCGGAAAAATTAAACCAAAGTTAGTTGGAATTGGACCTTGAATATGATTAAATGAAATATCTAAAAGAGAAAGGTTGGGAATATGATGACTGGGCAGCTGCAAAGTGCCTGTAAAAGAGTTATTTCTCAAATCAAGAACCTCCAACCTTGTATTGTTTTCTAGCAACCATGTGGGGAACTGTCTTGCCAAGTTGGTGTGACGGAGTTGTAGTACTTGCAAGTCGAACTGATAATGAAGGAATCTCGGAATTATTCTACCAGAATTGCAGCTTGAACAACTAAAAACCTTTAATTGGAAGCTTGGAATCCATCTTTGAGATAGAGTTTCATCAACCAGGTTGTTGTCATTACTAAATATGACCTCAAGCTTTGAGAGATTAAAAAATGAGGAGAATGTGATTGGGTTGAAGTAGTTACGTGATAAATCAAGGTACTCAAGTGACTTCAAATTAGGTAGAGGGGAGAGATCAATGCTTCCATTAAAGCGATTTGAAGAGATATCAAATATTCGAAGTTGTGTCATGTTTGCCAAACATGAAGGCAGTATCCCTTCAAAATCATTATTGCCGAGAACTAACTCTCGTAGATTCATAAGCGCACACAAGCCTACAAAATGAAATGTGTAATAATTAAGTTCTACCATTAAGAGATTTTTGCTAAGGAATATTTTGCGAAAATAAGGCTTTTTACCTTGAACGATGGGCAAACTTCCATTGAGTCTACAACCATATATTGTCAATACATTGAGGGAAGTCATAACTCCAACTTTACTGAGGAAGCTTCTGTCAATGTAGGAATAATCCAAATACAACTCCTGTAGTCTTCCCAACTCTAAAACGGCAAGGAGTGTTTTAGATATGAGAAATAATTTTCATGTATACGAAAATTATTAAAATGTGTTAAATAGGATATAGCATGAAGTATCAAAAGGACATAGCATATCAAATGGATGTATATTAGTCGATCTAACCTTAGAGACTAATTACCTGTGATTGGCATATTGATTGGTCGATCTAATTGGATGCTTCTCAAAAATAGTTTCTTGAGCGATAAGATCTGACCAAGGGATAACAGGAAGCTTTCATTGAAGTTATTCCCACTGAAGTGAAGCACCTCTAGCTTCCTCAATCCGGATAATCTTTCAAAACCTACAATTTAGACAAGTATAAACTGATTTCTATTGCATAATTCAAAAAACAATATTGCCTAGCTACCTACTCTGTTATGATATAAACATACCTTCATTTGGAGCCCATCCAGATATATAATTCCATCTCAAATCGAGGTACTTGAGCTCTTGAAAGGGAATAAACAGAGAGGCATTCAGATAGCGAATTGGTTTTGGAACGTATCCCACGTATCCGTCAATATACTTAAAATCAAGCTCGATTACACGCCCTGTAGTATTGTCACACATAACATGTTCCCAATCGCAGCAATTTCTCCCTTCTTGAGATGAGTTCCAAGATGTGAAGAAATCATCATCCAAGGAGTTCATGGAAGCTTTGAGTCGCAAGAGAGCTTCTCTCTCCTCCCTCAAACAAGCATGAATAGAAGATAATTGAAACAAGGCCGCCAACATTAGCCACCACCCAAATATTCCAAACTCCATTTCACGTTTAGGTGTCTAAGCGAAGTTGTTCTTGAAGAGTTTATATAGACACCTCAACATTGACCGATGACTTAGAAATTAAGGCCAAAGACTATAAAATTTATATATTAAATTATTTTAAACAAAAATGATAAACTTGGGAAGACCTTGACTGATGACTCAATTATAGGCTATAGACTGATGAGTACTCAATATCGCGAGGTTCTATCCAATTTCTCAATCTCCCTACTTTTCAATTGTCTTCCCCTTCTTGATTTCCATTTTTTCGGCTGTTGTAGGTTTCCATTTTTTCTCATAATTTCCTGGCAGCCTCCTCAAGGCTTTTTAGCCTTGATTTTTGTCCTCCAATTGAGGTTGGTCGCCTAGAGAGCTACGGCAATCAAATCCCTATTAACTTTATCGAAAAAATCTATTCATAAGTCTATACACCACATACCATAATTTTTTTTATTTGTTTCTCTTATTAAATGTGTATTATATAGATAATGAATAAAAAAATATAAATGTTTTAAGAAGAATAAAATAAAAAAAAATTGAAAAAAAATTGAAAAACAATGAAAAACAATTTGATGTGTGATGTGTGGGCTTATGAATAGCAATGCTCAACTTTATCTGGCTCAACTATTGGCCCTAGCGAATAATGCAAAAAGTAAACTTCCGCCGTGTAATCATATACTTTTTATACAAACAATATAGATTTCTAAACAGTATATTTTCGCCTCTAAATGTATTTTCTTATTCTTCAAAATAATAATATTCTTTATAACTCTATTGACGTAAGTATATTATCGAATCACGTTAATTTTGTGTCATGTATTTATTATTTATTTGTTTTTACTTTTTTATCATCGTTTTCACAATATGAACTTATATTTTGTAAAAAGACTTTATAATAATTTAATGAATTCTACGACAAACTGTCTTTTAAATTTATTTAGGAGGTTTAAGTTTTTAATTATAAAATTTTTATATCCTAAGAAGAAAATGAAAGTTTTAAAAAGTTCAAAAATCTGTCTCATTTTCTAAAATTATTTTTTTAAAATCTACACCATAAGGATGGGACATATTTGCCAGGACGTCTAGAAGGTGGTTGTTTCCCCACATGTTAGACTAGTTACACTTTGTTGTACCCGTAGCAATTTTATTCACCAACCAATAGAGTGCTCCTTATCTTTCTTTCCACTCAACTTTGGTATTGGCCTATCTCCTTGCGCTAGCGGGACCCTCACAATTTACAACTTGGAAATATCAAAGAGGTAGCTTTGCATCAGAGAACATATAAGTCTTAAATCACAAACTTAATTCTCAATTCTTTATTCAGATCGAATAAAGAATAATGGCCTTCACTTTCTTGAAATATTCGGCTCTGTGGATGGAAATTTGTTGGGTACGAATTCTCAAGTTAGAATGAAGTGAGGCATAAAGCTGCATTATATTTCTCTATTTTTTTTTAATTTATAAGATGCATTAAAATTAAATCAGAGATACAAGAAATGAGGATAGGGTGCTTTTTACATGATTCACGTTACAATAATGGTGGTGTTCGGAGAGACTAGGGGTGTAGCTGATTCGGTTTGGTTTAGTTTTGGATAAAATTTGAGACCGAATCGATATGCACTGGTCACTACAAGAAAATAGGCATTTTCCAGTGATTTCATATTCGCTGCTTAATTCTTGCATGAATTTGGAAAATGTTGAGCAAGAATTCACAACTAAGTTTTTGCGGCGACTTTTATACCTTTTGTAGTGAATATTAGTCGCTGCAAAAGGTATTTGTAACTGCTGCGGCATTTAGTTCCGTCGAATATAAAAATTGACGGAATATATTATTTATAAAAATCCAAACCCTCCCTTTGTCTATTTGTAAATCACTCCATCGGGTTTAAATTATTTATAATTCTCTCAATGAGTAGGCAAATTTTTATAACTTAGAGTGGTTTTGATTCAAAACTCATCTCATCTCATCATTACAATTTTCCTAAATTCTTACACAAAATATAATAAACAATTCAATTTTTTCAAATTTCAAAACAATAATAATATTAAAAAATATTATTCTAACAATATTTTATTCTACTATTCACAAACCATATCAACTCATCTCTAAATCCAAATCAATTCGGTACCGTCAATTCATCTATTCGAAACTAGTTTAACCAATCAGAACTTGACACATGGCATATAAATGCCATGTCAACACCCATAAAAAAAATAATCTAAAAATTAGAATAAAAATATATTTAAAAGAATCTATAAAATTAAGAAAAATATTTTTGAAGTGTAGTTATTTTTGCTTGTATAAGTGAATTCGCGGTGCCATAAGTTGTTCCTTGTAAGTTTGAGAATTTGCTTTGCTTATCGATCAACCTATGGTACCATATATATGTATACATTCACCAATAATATGATAATTAGTATTGTCTTCTCCCTATTTTAATTAGACATGGAACCGAGGTGTCAAATTTTATTTGAAATGCATAGCGCAGGTGGTGTGTACTTATATATGGTT
The DNA here is from genome assembly GCA_029856935.1 of Cyclocarya paliurus. NCBI lineage: Eukaryota > Viridiplantae > Streptophyta > Magnoliopsida > Fagales > Juglandaceae > Cyclocarya > Cyclocarya paliurus. Next base: position 23,270,159 of record CM056947.1, read on the forward strand.
AGTGAGCATCGTTACAAGTATTTCATGGAATGGTCTTATTTAATAATGTTATTGATGCCAAAGTCTTGGGTCTGTCTCTTAATCTATGTTTTCCCTGCAAAGAAATAATAATAATAATAATAATAATAATAATTTCCATTTTTATGTTTTGGCACTTCACTAAATAGATGTCTTTTGTTCAATTTTTAAATTTTAAAAAATGATTTGTACAAGATCTAGTGTCCAAGCACTGCTCATTGTAAAAAGTGAGACACATATGAAAATCCTACAGAGGACTTGCACCTTAAATACGTAGCTATAAAAAGTTGGACCCACATGAAATAAGGCCGCCAACATTAGCCACCACCAAAAAATTCCAAACTCCATTTCAGGTTTAGGTGTCTAAGCGAAGTTGTTCTGAAAGAGTATATATAGACACCTCAACATTGATCGATAGACTTAGAAATTAAGGCCAAAGACTATAAAATTTATATGCATTAAATTATTTCAAACAAAAACGATAAACTTGGGAAGAACTTAACTGATGACTCGATTATAGGCTTTAGACTGATGAGTACTCAATATCATGAGGTTCTATCCAATTTGTTGTAATGTCACCTTCTTGATTTTTGATACGTACGTAGCAATCAGCTTGGAATTAACAATGCAGTGTTCACCTTCTTGTATAGGGTAAATATCTTAAACATTATGAAAATCATACCAAAGTAATTTGATAATTATAAAAATCAAATCAAGATAATGATTTGATATTATCTTCAACACGTTTCGGGAACCCATGATCACGACTCACCGACAAATACATTTGAAATCTGAATTATGAGTAATGAATAGCATAATTAAGACCTGCCCATGCACTTGGAATATTGATGGTGATTAGTTACAGGCTTACAACCATATATATGCACGTACACATCTGGAATAAATTTTCAGAAGAAATGACATATACCAATTCGTCTTGCATATAGGACAATGGCATTAATGCTTGACGAATTGAAGATACATTATCATTCGAACGTTTAGTTTACGTTTGAGTGGTTTCACCTTAATTATTCGTTGGGACTACCAATTTACACTTGATCTCTTCTTATCCCTTTACTTTAAACTCAGACCACACAAATTTTCAAGATTTGGTCACACACACGCTTAAACCAATATAGCCCAATATTCATGTGTTCCAGTAACACACGCAAACATACCAATTTTGGTAACAAAGAATTCTAAGCCTCCATAAAGCACCTCTTTAAAATTATTAAATTTTAAAAAATAAAAATATAAAAATACTTATACGCAAACATACCAATTTTAGTGAGATGATATGAGAATTTTATGAATAGTAATAAAATAGTTTGTGAATAGTAGTGATCACAAACTATTATAAAATTATCACAAACTATTATAGATAGTTTGAATTAAATATTTTTTGAGTTTTGGGAAAGGAGAGTGAAAAAATTGAATAAAAAGTATTATAAAATTAAAATATTATTAGAATAGTTTTATAATATTATTTTTGTTTGGGGATTTGAAAAAGTTGAAATTATTTTTTATTTGAAAGTTTGAAAAAGTTGTAATGATTAGTTTGAAAAATTTTATATTTGAATTATATTTGGCAATAAAATTGGATGAGATGAAATGAGATCAGATGAAAATTTTATCTCATCTGAGGCCCCAAACCTGTCCTTAATTATTTTATGCAAAAATAATAAACTTGGGAATACCTTGACTGATGACTCAATTATAGGCCGTAGACTTTCATGAGTACTCAATATGAGGTTATATCCAATTTCTCAATTTCCCTACTTTTCAATCGTATTCACCTTGTTGATTTTTGATACGTTCATAGCAATCAGCTTGGGGTTTATGTCACCATATTTGGGAAGCGGAGTAAGAATTGATTTCAGACTACTGCTGGAAGCTATCCAAGAGTATTGGCAAGCAAGCCAAAGATAGTGTAAAGGGAATTTAAAATGGACAGATTGTAGTGAGAGGACGGATATGATAATATGTGAAGTTCCCTGCCCTGTGATTCATCACAAGCTGAATCACCACTTTTTTCAAAGTTGATGGAAGCTCATGTGAAGTTTCCTGCCCTGTGATTTGGACCCAAAAGGCTAATTTTTTCATTTTCTCATCATGACCTTGTTGCTAAAAGTTAGTTTTTGCAGCGAAACTATATTGTCGCAAATAATATTGACGGAAAAAATTAATTATAGTGCATTTTTAGTCTTTTGCTGCGATTTAATTGCCACAAAAGGCGATATACAGATAAAATAAGTCATGACATGTCTTTAGTATTTTGCAGCGGCATTAGATCGCCGCAAAAAAGCCAATATTGAAAACAAGAAACACAAAAATAGTGTTTTTTCCGCTCCCCCTTATTTCTTCTCCCCCAACCAAAACCTTAATTCTCTCCTCCCAATTTTCTCCTGCCCCTCCCTACGCCGTCCGCCGACTGATGCACCGTTGCCGCCTCATTTAGTCAGTAAGTCCCTCCCTTCTCCATCTCTATCTTTCTCTCTCTATGTGTGATACCCAAGCCAAAGCCAAGCCCCAAGAGCCCAACCCATTATGCCCTAGGATTCGGTCTTCTTCCTTTTACCCCTTGCCTATGCCCGAGGTCTCCTACTCTCATTTCCCCTTTATTGCACAAACACCCTCCTCGACGACTCGCTTCCACTCTCAGTCTTCCTCTTCGTCTTCGCTCACTATGTTCATTTCTATCCTCAATGCCTTTCACTCTCATTTTTTCTCTCTCCGCTACATCTCTCTAGAACCATTCCAGCCCATTGGAGTTTGTTGTCGGTGTTATGTCCCACATCGCAACTATAGCAACTTTATTACACCGCGCACCTCATGGTCTCTCTCTCTCTCATCTCTACGCCTTCTAGGTCTTGCTCCACCACTGCCACCACCAAGCTCCTCCGCCTTGTAGGTAAGCCATCTCTCCTTCACCGTCTCTCTCTCTCTCTCATCTCCCTGTTTTGTGTCACACCTAGTGTCGAGTTCCATGCCGCCAACAAAGCTTCACCATCGTGCACCACTAGACCGCTGTGAGGCTCCTCTATTGCCAACAGTCCCTCTCCATGCCACTGATGATGCACTAGCACTGGAGAAGAAGCACTAGCATGCATCCAAAAATTTGCCCACTGCACAAGGTTAGTGGCTCTGTGAACCAAGCTCGAGGATGGGTGCTACGAATTTGATGATTATGCTTGGTGCTTATATCCTACCGATTGGGATTTTTTCTATACATTATCATCTCTCTTTCTCATTTGTAACATTTTGACATATGATGCTTGAACATTTTGGCTTAAATGATTTTAGATTGTGTTTGCCTCTGTATTGTGAGCGTTTGTTGTGAACTTGGTTGTTGTGATCATCCCTAATTCTTGTGGTATATCATTTTTCCTCGGATGCAATTCGGTCGTTGGTCAAAACCATGAGCGTATTGTTGGGGGCTTGCTTGGGCTATTGTCAAATGGGAGCTTGAATTTGTGGTTGTTGGTTCAAGGTGATTTTGTGTGAAGAAGTTGTATATTTGTTTGTGCTTCACCATTTTATGTTGGAAGAACAATGCTATTTTGGAAATGAAGTGTACTATTTTGGATTCGATCAGTATTGCCTCTTTTATTCGCTATAAAGTTCATGTAAATCGAGACCATGTATGACGCCCCCAACTTCCACTTGGGATTTGATGAAGATCGAATCGTTGGGACATGTAACACAAGGTTATATACTCCTGTGACATAAAATATGCAACGTCCCTAGCATGCTTATAACAAAATGCAATAATCGTAGCAGATATTTTTCTTTTTTATCAAACATAAGTTGCACCATAATAAACTAAATCCCAAAATGACTTTCATAACATTAATACATAATTAGATTCATCATTCATCCAATCATAACCTTAACACAAAAGACATATAGTACAAGAGTATGAACTCCTTAATTACAAAATCCAACATACTCTCATGACTACAGACTGAGCTGCTCATGTAGCTCTGTTATCAAAAGTAATATTACATTTAGAAACTGAAGAATGGACCCCATTAACTACTCTAAACTAAGCCTTTTGATAATCGACCTTGTCGAGTCCCGTGCATCCTTCTTCATCTTTGTCTACAACAGTTTCTACCATTCCATATGAGAATGGTAGTTGAGATTACCACAATGAGATTTCAACCTCAGCAAGTTATGCTATGTGGAGACCCCGACCCCCTCTTGTGTTTTGGAGGAAGTTGTGACGTTGGGATGTTGACCACTCAAGTCAAACGCCCCTAGCGCATAGTGTTAGCAAGTGTGTGCATACATGCAATAGAAGAGTGTGCAGTTAATTTGCAACCAAAAAAATAAAGAGGGAAGTCGCAAAAATCCTAATAGTACCAGAAAATTAAAATTACAACACCAAACTAATGTCCAGTGGACGTCACTCAGTTTTATGCGCTTCCGAGTGACCAGAGAAGTTCCATTGAAATAATGCCCCATCTCTACTTGGGGTCGTGATGCTCACACACCCACAAAATTATTTGACAATAAAAAAGACCAACAGTTTTCAAATTCCAATTTACACAACCAGAGCACAATTATAGGAATATTAATGACATGTAACCAATATAATCCTGACATCCATGCAACAATTAATTAGTTAGTGACATAGCAATGATGTAAAATATATAATAAAACAAACACATTATTTAACAGCAAACAATTTTCAACATCACAAGCAACTACATGTTTCATTCTCAATGCTCCACGACCCTTGGCCACCACATAGATTCCAAACCAACTACCATTTAATCGCAATGCTCCATAGGGCCCTTTACGAAAAAAATAATTTGATCACAATTCACAACCAGACTACTCAAAACACAGTTTCATAATTTTTCCAACTACAGTTATGTTATTTTAAAAGCTAGTCCAAGAACAAATTTACAGTGCAAACGTGTATTTTCTGGATGATCGGAGTGTCCCGATTCTGCTACCGGTCGAGAGTGTTCCCATTAGCAGGTGGCATGAAGGCAACACTGGTGGGGGTGTTGCTAGATAGTGGGTCCAAAGGTGTGGGTAGTTTATGAAACTGCATTGTTGCTTTGAAAAGTAATAATTATGACTCTGAACCTATGCTCATGTAGCTAATATTGTAGCCATGGGGAAAACAATGACTAAGGCCGGGTGGCCGACGGTCTCCTTTTCAAAGGGAGAAAGCTACGAGTCAAAGAGAGAGTTGGAGGGCCGGAGAGTGATGATGAAAAAGAAGGAGAGGGAGGGCTGATTGGTGGCGGCAGAGGTGGTGGTGTGGCTAGAGTCACGGCAATAACTCATGGAGAGGGGGAGAGAGCACAAAAATGCTTATAGAGAGGAGAAGAAAGATGGGGAGAGTGTTTGAGGTAGGAGAAAGGGGAGAGAAAGGTAGAGGAGCTTGGGTGAAGACATGCGTAAACGGCGATGGTCAGCCACACAGCATTGGCAAGTGAGGTTGGTGAGTGTGCAATTGGCGAAGGCAGTGTACATGTGACGTGGTGGCTGACGATGGTAGCGTCTTAACTGAGAGGGACAGAGGACGAGAGATAGAGAGAGGGAGAGAGAGAGAGAGATCTACTGGAATGAGGGTGAGACTGAGAGAGAGACATATCTCCTAGTGGCGTGTGGTTGTTATGATGATGAGCAATGACAGCACGTCATAGTGACAAGGGTGGCAGCGAAAGACAAAAAAAAAATGAAGGGAAAGGGAGGGTATCGGGGCTAGAAGAGAGAACAACAGAGAGAGGGGTGGTAAGATGCTTCTCGGCGTCGGCAGGTGCAGGGCCTTACTGACAGCGACACTCGTTGAGGTGTGATACGACACGGAGGAGAAAGAGAGAGACGACAAGAGATAAGGGAGTAGAGGAGGTTATCGACGGTTTAAGGATTACGGTGGCCGCACATGGCATGGATTGGCATCCAGTATGGTGAGCGACAATGGGAGTGAGGGACAAGGAGATGTGGGCAGCGGCTTGGTCTACCAAAGAGTGGGAAGAGGAGAAGAAAATGGAGGAAAAAAGAAGAAGACCTAATCCTAGGGATTGATGGGTAGGGCTTTTGGGCCTAGGTCTCCCCCTTAAAAAAAATTTCATCCTCGAAATTTGCTCCACATGACTATAACTAATCCCGAAGGACTTATGGAGTCAATAGTCTTTACTTTACTTTCATAGGTTCTTCCTTTATAATCATAACTAGTTCCTCAAATAGCACATTATGTCTAAAGTCTCAAGATAGGCCATGCAGCACAAAATCTCTAGTTTCACAGAGACACACCCTACATCAACAGATGCTATTGATATTTGCCTCATAATTTAGATTACGCTACGCATTGTTGACGCCTAAGCTTACTACTTCCAAGTGTCTATTGTACTCGACACTTCGGTGACCTATCATTCTCTTATCGAGTTAACCATCAATGAACATAATTTGCACAACCAAATGATCATCTCTAATGGAAAGTATGGTCTTAAATTTTAAATTCCTATGTTATCTCAAGTCACAACTAATTTCTCAAGATAATCAAGAAAATTTTACTCCCAACCAGTATCTTAGTTCTGCTGTGCACTTTGATAGTTTCCATAACAGGCCTAAAGATGAGACCTTTTAAATGTATCGCCATCAAGTCAAATCTAGCTCAACACCTACTGGGAAAAACTCTTACCACACTTTGATAGAAGAATAGGCTCGTCTCCCAATCATCATTAGTCCAAATCAATACTACCTAAAAATACGTCTGTGATTGTGATAAAAAAAAATTACTAGCACTAACCAACCTAAGCACTCCAAATTGCAAAAACTAATATCACCATATCAAAGAGTAAAGCTTGACGCAAAAAATGGGTGATCTAAAAGATTTTACTCAGGAAATCCTTTACATTGATTTCCCTTGGAGTGACCTAAGAACTGGAAAACCTATACACTTAGTCAATCAAGCCCACAAGTTGGATAGGGTTGGGTGGTTAGAAAGGAGCACGTTGAAACCAATTGAAATAGACAACGCATCAGGGATTTACTCATATGCTTCCTATTGGTGAGAGAAAATTGATCTAATGAATGAAGTCACAATTAGTTGTAAAAGGTGTGCTTCGCCAAGTACTAAGGAACAAATTGAGTTGGAATGGGAATGGGGGAAAGGTCGAAGTAGTTAGGTTCAAGGTTGGTCCTCAAATTGAAAACTTTTTGACAAAAGTACAAGAAAATTCAAATGCTAAAAATTTGTCAAAAATAATTCAAAAACTTTTTTTTCAAAACACCAACTTGCCAAAAGGATTTCATTAAGTTGGACAAGGAGGTCGAGTTCTCAAACTTTTTGCAAAAGCACCAACATTTTGCAGAGGTGGTGGTGCATCTAGAGTCACGGCAGTGACTCATAAAAAGGGGAGAGAGCACGACAATGCTCATAGAGAGGAAAAGAAAGATGGGGAGAGTGTTTAAGGTGAGACAAAGGGGAGAGAGAGGCAGAGAAGCTTAGGTGAGTAAATGTGTAGACGACGATGACGATGCTCACAGTAGAGCCGACACAGATAGGGTGAACGGGAGGGAAAAGAGAGTACGAGAAAGAGGAAGGAAGAGAGATCTAAAGGGACGGTGTGCTCGAGAAGGAGGGGAGCTTGTTGTAGGTGGCACATCATAACGGCAACGACGGCTAGGGTTTTCTAGATCCAAAAAGATCTAGTCTTTTTGAGGGTGGAAGATGAGGGACTGTGGGCAAATGAGGAAGGGTTGGTTGGTTAGCTGGAGGTGGAGATCTATGACGGTGTATGCGTGACATGGTGGTTGATGGCGGGAACGTCTTAACTGAGAGGTACAGAGGGCGATAGACAAAGAGAGGCAAGAGAGAGAGAGATCTACGTGAAGGAGGGCGAGACCGAGAGAGAGAGATATTTCCTGGTGGCATGCAATAGTGTGCAGCTATTGAGATGACGAGCAACGATGGTATGTCTCATGACAAGGGCAGCAACGAAAGACAAACTGAAAAAAAAAAACAAAAACAAAGGGAAAGAGAGGGTATTGAAGCTGGAATAGACAACAACAAAGAGAGAGAGGGGGTAGGAAGATGCTTACCAGTGTCAGCATGGTGCAGGGCTTGGGCAACTCCAGCACTCGGTTGAGGTTGCAATATGACCGGGAGGTGCTAGAGAGACGACAAGAGATATGGGGGCAGAGGAGCTTATCGACGATGGAAGGATTATGGTGGTCGCGCATGGCACGGATTGGCGTGTGTGGTGAGCAACGACAAGAGTGAGGGACAAGGAGATGTGGGAAAGAAGAAGAAATGGGAGGAAAAAGAAAGAAGCCCTAACCTAAGGGCTTAATGAGTTCAGCTTTTGGGCCTAGGCTTTGGACTAGTCTTCAGTTGCAATTAAGCTACTAAGTGTTATAAAGAATCCATGATAATAAATATGGCATGGATGCATGATTAACATGACCTCCCTTATACGAGAAAAATAACATCATTGACATAAGATTTTCATGCTTCATAACACGCTTGCTTTCATAAAAGGTTTCATAAATTCTTATTCTTCCTCTTATAGAGAATGGACGCCTCATAGTTCCCCATAAACCGTTTGTTCCTGCTGGTTACCGCACACATGATAGGTCCGTCCACCAACTATGTGATATGAACCAGCGGGAAAAGAAATCCCTTGAACCCACAATCAAATTGAAAACTCACCCAAGAAAGCCAAACTCAAGTCAGTGGATGGAGAATCTAGACCCGATGAGAACTCGTTTCAAGAACCTAGATTATATTAAAATCTAGACCCATTGAAGAACCCGTCTCAAAAACCCAGATTACGAGGAGGAATGCCACAAAGGTTGTGATTTACCTTTGATAAGTTCAAAAGTTCAATTAAGAACAAGAGGAGTAAAACTCAACTCACAATGAATAATCATCAAATTTCATAAATTTCATAAAATGAGGCTACAAAAATTAGTTAAAGCTAACCCTAATTAAAACCCTAGCCCAAAATAAACCCCTTTGTTCCAAAAATACCCCTGGATAAATAGTGCGTCGCTACAGTGATTCGGCCAGATGAACAGTGCGTCGCTACAGTGATTCGGACGTGAACAGTGCCAAGCTACAGTACTTCTTGAAACCCTATTTTCTAAAATATAACTTTCCAAATAAGCCCTTGGCCACAATACAAAACCTTCCCAAAACCCTAGTTTATGAGAAATAAGACATACGTAGGCCAAGCATCTTCAAGCCCTCTTATTCTAAACTAATAAAATAAATACTTTAACAAATTGAAAACCATCAATAATAAAAGGCCCAAACGATACTCTAAGTTGTGTTTTCCACATCTTGTATCAAATGGATTAAAACTGGTTCTCCCTCTTTCAAGCCCATCTTGAGTGTTGGGCTCTTGCTAACTTCATCCAAGTGGATTGCACCAATCCTTGCATTGCTTCCTTAATTTTCGTGGCTATTGAATTGGCCCATCTGGAAGTTGCAAAGAATCTTTAAGACTAGGTCCACCTTGGTTCCCATCATTCCCCCTCTCCTCAAAAGGATTCGACCTCGAATCCCTACCTGGATCAAAGGGAAAAAGGTTAGTAAATTGAAAATAGCAAAAACATTATACTTACCTGGAAGGTCCTCTTGATATGCATTATCAATAATTTGTTCAATAATTTGAAAAAGTCCATCCAAGCTACTCCTGTCATCAACAGGTAGATGCATTAAATCTAAAGGAGTAAATGGATTAAGTTTATAAATAATTTCAAGAGGTGAAATTTTAGTAGTAGCATGAACACTCCAATTATATGTGAACTCAATGAATGGTAAACAATACTCCCATAAATGTTCATGAAACATATCTAAAGTCTTCCTTACACCAAAATCACCCCTCCAATTATATGCAAACTCAATGAATGGCAAATGATACTCCCCCAAACGCTCATGCAATAAGTCAATAAATGGCAAATGATACTCACACAAACGTTCATGTAACGTGTCTAAAATCATCTTTACCCCAAAATGACTACTCCAATTATATGCAAACTCAATGAAAGGTAAATGATACTCCCGCAAACGTTCATGCAACAAGTCAATGAATGGCAAATGATACTCCCACAAACGTTCACGTAACACATTAATGAATGGCAAAGGATTCTCCACCAAACGTTTATGCAATATCTCAATGAATGACAAATAATACTCCCACAAATGCTCATGCAACAGGTCTAAAGTCTTCTTTGCACCAAAATGATCACCCCAATGATATGCAAACTTAATGAATGGCAGGCAATACTTCCACCCATGGTCACGCCACACATTTAAAATCATTTTCTTACCAAAATGACCCAACAAACCACATCCATGTAATAGCATTTCACGCATAAGACTAGTAAGCTCACAAAGTTTATCATCTCTAAATAAATACCAATCTAGTCTAGAGCACTTATCAAATGATGCCTTGTCACACTCTTCATACACACTAGCAAAGTCATCATCATTAGCATGCAATTCCTTATCATATTCAAATATCAATAATTTTGCATCTAAAATGAAGACAAGGACATACCTTCTTGCTAAGGCATCAACCACAAGATTTTCCTTACCATGTGTATATTAGATTATATGAGGAAAAGTCTCAATACAGTCCTTCCACTTAGCATGCATTCTAGTCAACAACTTACCTTGTACACTCAAGTGTGTCAAGCACTCATGTTCTTCAAAGAAAGGTCGGGTTGGAATTGTCGCACCTGGCACAAAATCAATGTAGTGCTCTATCTCTCTAATAGGTGGCAATCCACTAAACACACCGCTAGGAAACACGACCTCATATCTCTGCAACAAAGAGACAATAACACTAGGCAAACATATGTCAAGTTCGTTACTATTAAAACTTGCCATAGCATAAAAACTCTCTTTTCTCTTTGTTTTTCTCTCACTTTCTTCACTCTCCCTTTTCTTTCCACTCTCCTTTTCCTTTTCACTCTCTTTCTTCTTTTCACTCTTTTTTTTTCTATCACTCTCTTTTTCTTCATCTTTTTTTGAACCCTCGACCTCACAATTGCTTTTCAACTCATTCTCTCTTTTTCTTGAGGTCTTAGCCTCACCCTCATCTTGTTCTCTCATTTTTCTCTCTCTCTCCTTTTCGGTCTCACTATTTCTTTTTTTCTCAATCTCACATTCACTCTTGCTTTGTAGCTCAATCTTACTTTCACTCATGCTTTTTTGATCACTCTCACTTTTCAGTTTCAGTTGGTCCCCATAGACCTGTGTTGGAGTTAAAAGAGCAAGTTTGACTATTTTTCCATCATTTTCAAAACTGTACATGTTCCTAAACCCATCATAGATCACCTTACTATCATACTGCCATGGCTTCCCCAGCAAAATATGTCCAGCATGCATAGGCACTACATCACAAAGCACCATATCTTGGTATTTCCCAATGGAAAAAGAAACTAGCACTTGCTTATTTACCCTAACCTCCCCACAGTCACTCAACCACTGCAACTTGTATGGTCTAGGGTGTTTCAAGGTAGGTAAACTCAATTTCTCAACTAAAGTAGTGCTAGCCAAATTAATACAACTCCTCACATCAATAATCATACTACATACCTTATTGTTGATGTGCCATCTAGTATGAAAAATGTTCTCGCTCTGCTGTTTTGTATCATCGATCTTAACTTGTGTATTGAGGGCATGCCTAGAAACAAGAGACTCACCATACTTTTCATTCTCATACCCATTTTCAACACTAGTTTCACGTCACCTCCTACCACTCCCGCCTTGAAGATTTCTAATTAGGATATCTCGATGATCCATCCTATCCCTCACTTCACCCAACACCAAGTTCAACTACTCAAACTGTTGTTGCATGGTTTGCAACATAAAGAAAGAGTTATCTGCCATTCCCTTTGGTGATTAGTCACTCCTATAAAACATCATAATGTGCTGCACAAAAATAATATTAGTGAAAAATCTCACACACTCCCTTACGTGTTTACACTTGAATAATGGCACTTCACTCGTGTTTCACTCTTAATGGGCTTTTTCTCATTAATAGTCTCACACTCTCTTGCCTTTTACCTCAATAGTTTTCTCGCTCAAGTTCTTTAAGAACTAATTGAACTAAATCAAGACAATACAACCTTGTATTATTCCAACCAGTAATATAAATCCAAGAGACAAGAACAAAAAATAAGGAATGAATAAAATTGCACGAGACACAAGGAATTTATACGAGGAAAAGAGTAATGATAAAACAAGATATCCACAAGAAAGATGTTTTCAGCCCCTTTGATGATAAAGCTCAATCAACAAATATCTTTTTTTATCTTTGTTGTAACAATGTAGCACAACCAATGTGTATGCTACCTTTTTTTTTTTGAATTTTTTTTTCTTTTCCTTTTTTTTCTTTTATTTTCTCTAATTCAATCATAAATAGCAATATTCAATTGAAAATCAAGTAATTGAATTTAAACACACAAGAATTGACAACGAAATAGAAGAGAATCAATGGAACGACACTACAAGCAATTGAAAAACTTAGAGATGCAAGAAACCCTAGAATTTGGAAACCCTAGAATTTTGAAACCCTAGGAGATGCAAATTTCAGCCAAACCCAAAACCCTAAGAATTTTGGCAGCGTACTTTTTGTTTCTATTTTTTTTTGTCACCCTAGAACAATGAAGCCCTAGAATTAAAGATGCAATAAATAAAAGATAGAATCAGACCTGATTGGAAACTGAGCTCTGAATACCAAATGATATGAACCCACGGGAAAGGAATCCCTTGAACCCACAATCAAATTGAAAACTCACCCAAGAAAGCCAAACTCAAGTCAATGGATGGAGAATCTAAACCCGATGAGAACTCGTTTAAAGAACCTAGATTATATTAAAATCTAGACTCGTTAAAGATTCCGTCTCAAGAACCCAGATTACAAGGAGGAACGCCACAAAGGTTGTGATTTACCTTTGATAAGTTCAAAAGTTCAATTAAGAACAAGAGGAGTAAAACTCAACTCACAATGAATAATTCATCAAATTTCATAAATTTCATAAAATGAGGCTACAAAGAATATTTAAAGCTAACCCTAATTAAAACCCTAGTCCAAAATAAACCCCTTTGTTCCAAAAATACCCCTGGATGAATAGTGTGGCGCTACAGTGATTCGGCCAGATGAACAGTGCGTCGCTACAGTGATTCGGACGTGAACAGTGTCGAGCGACAGTAACTTCTTGAAACCCTAGTTTTTAAAATATAACTTTCCAAATAAGCCCTTGGCCACAATTCAAGGCCTTCCCAAAACCCTAGTTCATGAGAAATAAGACATACGTGGGCCAAGCATCTTCAAGCCCTCTTATTCTAAACTAATAAAATAAATACTTTAACAAATTGAAAACCATCAATAATAAAAGGCCCAAACGATACTCTAAGTTGTGTCTTCCACATCTTGTATCAAATGGATTAAAATTGGTTCTCCCTCTTTCAAGCCCATCTTGAGTGTTGGGCTCTTGCTAGCTTCATCCAAGTGGATTGCATCAATTCTTGCATTGCTTCCTTAATCTTCGTGGCTATTGAATTGGCCCATCTGGAAGTTGCAAAGAATCTTTAAGACTAGGTCCACCTTGGTTCCCATCACTATGAGTAAGACATCAAAGTCTTACCTCATGGTATTTCCATTACCATGAGTCATTAGCGGCACCCACCAGCGTTAGGGGCCTCCTTTCGGCCTCACTATCAAAGCCCGTTGACTGTTCTTTGTCAATTCCAGAGATTCTACTCCATTTTATTCACTCTAGAGTGGACATGAAATTTCCACTAGGATAATCTCCTATCCTAGCATTTGGGGTCATGATAAAATAAAAAACTTAACTTTTCTTGCTTGACTCAAAATTCGTGACAGACTCGTATGCTTCATGACATATGTTCGTGCTATGTGACAGATATTCATGCTTATGAGAAATGACATCATGGCATAACATACTTACTGAAAATATAACAAGAATTTAGATGAAATATGATTCACTTTGCTTGGAATTTACTATCTAGCATACCATCTCGTCTCGTCTATTACTAGCACTACCAGAGAAACTATCCTGAATATCCCATGGAGGAAGATTTGGAATCTTAAAATCCATGATCGCCGTAAGCTATGGAAGATACTTTGGGACATTCTACCCACGAGAGAATGACTTAGAAGATTCATCCCAAGTATACCATCCATAATTTGTCCACTCTGTAATGAGTCTGAAAAGACCCTTCTGCATATTTTCATTGAGTGCCCCATCTCTAGAATTCTCTGGAATCACAGTAATGGCCATTAAACTTATCATCTTTGGGAGTAGTTTCAATGTCAGAATGGATTCAGTATATTATACATTCCAAGCAAAAACTAGGCCTGGCCTCTTAGGAAGAGCACCCATTCAAAATCTTTGTTGGGCTGATTCTAGATTTTATATGGCGACTCCGGAATGACCAAATACACAACCTCAAAGATCTTTCTCTTCAGAATCTCTCAAAGCAACTAAACCTTTCTTATCAAGAAAATCTACATGCATGGAAAGAAAAGGTCAACACAAAAAAGGAGAAAGTATGGGAAAATCCATTGGTGAACCACATTAGCATATCTTTTGATGCAGCAGTAAGGAACTCTTTTTCACTAGCCTTGGCAGTCAGCAGAGACTCAACAAGGGAAGTCATTGAAATCTGGACCTAGTGCAACCTAACTACAACCCCGGTGATCGCAGAGGCTCTTGCGGCAAAGCTAGCTCTCAAAATGACAGAACATCTCAACCACCCCCATATATTGCTAGTTGGGGACTCTCAGTTGGTCATCTCCTCCATTTATAAAGAGGAACAAATCTGGCAAATAGAAACAATTTCAGATGACATTGCAGCCTTGTTGGAAACTCAACTTCGTTCGGGTTGGAAATTCCACAAGATAGATCGATCTCAAAATCAACTTGCACACTCGGTAGCGCAATGAGCAGCTACAAACTCGCTGTTTGGTAGCATTCCGTTAGAAATTATTCCTAACTCTATTTTGTATATTGATAGTGGGAAGGACCCTCCTTGATGTACTATAACTTTCCTATTTTATTATATATGCAAACTTGATTAGAAATATATATATATACCAAGAGTATGTTAGAAGATACCTTACAGAAATCCTTGTGTTTAAAAGTGAGTGGGCTGAAATGAGAGATATAATAAGGTTAGCAAATCTCATTAACTAATAAAAACCAGAATCTAATACTCCTATATCACTATTTGCAAAATTGTCCCTTAACTCTTTGGAATTTGCAAATAAGCCTTAAACTTTTAATAATTGCAATTGGGCCCCAATTTTCACCACAATTTACAAAACCCAAGTATTTTCTATTCTAAATCCATTTTTGAGCCTAGAAATTTGAGAAACATGCATCTGCTATGAGAAACCCATCAAGGTTGAGACCTCTATAACCACAGTTTTAAATACCGTACCGTACCTAAGCCTCCATAAAGTGCCTCTTTAAAATTATTAAATTTTAAAAAATAAAAATATAAAAATACTTATATGCAAACATACCAATTTTGGTGAGATGAGATAAGAATTTTATGAATAGTAATAAGATAATTTGTGAATAATAGTAAGATAGTTTGAGTTAAATATTTTTTTTTTTGTTTTGGAAAAGGAGAGAAAATAAGTTGAATAAAAAATATTATAAAGTGAAAATATTGTTAGAATATAGTTTTATAGTATTGTTTTTGTTTTGAGATATGAAAAAGATGGAATTGTTTTTTATTTTTTATTTGAAAGTTTGAAAAACTTATAATGATTAGTTTACAAATTTTATATTTGAATTATATTTAGGAATAAGATTGGATGAGATGAATTGAGAACATATGGCAATTTTGTGTCTCATCTGAGGCTCCAAATCTGTCCTTAATTATTTCATGCAAAAATAATAAACTTGGGAAGACCTTCACGGATGACCTAATTATAGCGGTAGACTTTGAGTACTCAATATGAGGTTCTATCCAATTTCTCAATCTCCCTACTTTTCAATCGTCTTGGGGTTCATAGCAATCAGCTTGGGTTTTAGACCGTCGTATTTGGGACGCGGAGTAAGAATTGATTTCAGACTACTGTTGGAAGCTATCCATGAGTATTGGCCAGCAAGTCTGCTTGTTTGTATAATAAGATAAGATGAGATGGTTTTAGATGAATTAAATAAAAAATTGTTAAAATATTATTTCTTAATATTATTATTATTTAAGATTTGAAAAGGTTAAATTGCTTATTATATTTTGAATGAGAATTTAAAAAAATTATAATGATGAAATAAGATAAATTGAGACGGATTAAGAGTATTTGTATATTCAGACGGAGCCAATTCCAATAAAAAAAATGTGAGCACTTATACTCTGTAGTTGTAGTGTTGCTTTATGCGGCGAGTTGTTTTTCACTTGCGACAATTCTTTCATCCCAATCCAAGATTTCTATCCAACATGATCTAAAATTACATTTGTGAATTCCATAAACCTAACTATGTGGTGTGAAGTTTGATTTTACACCCATCAATGAAAAGTCAACACGTAAGCGGTCTATGTAATTAATGGTAGAAGCGACTTGAGAAAATAATCTTCCTAGTCACTCTCTCGCTCTGTCTACTGAAGCCCATCTCTCTCCCTTTCTCCCTCCTCTGCTCTCCCTTTCTTAACCCCTCTCAGATGCTCTCTCTCTCTCTCTCTCTCTCTCTCCCCCCCCATAGATAGATTTGAGATGGGGAAAATGGCCTTTTTCTAATTGTTTGGCTCGATTTGGAGATCATAAGAAGCTAATACTACTCACAATTGATGAAGAAGTAGTGATGATGCTACATGTTGATAAAGATCAAGATGGTGTGTTAATAGCTTGAGTCATAAATTATCTTCGATTTTGATAGTAGAGTTTTTGAAGGAACAGACCCCCAGTTTATGAGAAGTTGTTCTTTGAGTTCCAAACCCATTTTTTACCTCATGGGAAGAGATGACCAAGTTGTAAAATGATATATATCATTCTGTTGTTTAATGAGCACCTATAACTTGCAAGAATGTGACAGCGTTGATATTGTCGGGACAGAGAGCTCAACAATGGCTTTAGGGGGGGGGGGAGAGAGAGAAAGAGAGAGAGAGAGAGAGTGAACATTAGCGGTTACAAAAAAAAACCACTTAAGTTTGACTTTATTAGTTCTTTTGGAATTAATGGCATTTTGCTAAGTTGAGGTTCGATACTTGGATAAGAAGTAGTTGATTGTTTTCCTGAGCTTTCGTGGATTGACATTAGCAGAAAAGTAATCATGAAATTAACTTGTACATAACTCAATATCTATGGTTCAAGCATCTTGCCTGATTGGAATATGAGGAAGCCTATTTCACTCAACACACTTGTATAGATTTTGTTCAAACTATACCACGATTAGCTAGACTATTGTATTTTAGAAGAGATAATTGTATTGAATTTGTCTAAAAGTTATAACTCTATGATCATTTTTTTAATTGAAATAAAGAATAAAATAGACATCAGTTGGCCTTGCATAGGACGTTGAGACTTTGGTGCCAATTCAAGTAAATTAGGCTCATTCTAAAAAGTGACATTTTTTTAAAGGGGTGTCTATCACTACGCTTTAACTTTTGGTTGAGAAACAACATTGACTCCAACTTGCCCATCACAAAGTCATCATCAAGGTTGTTAAAGCGTTAAACGTCATTACAAGAAAATTATTTATTTGTAGTTAGTTATTTCCTGCCAAAATGAGTCTGTTTTTTTTTCACAAATAGTCATTATCATCGTAAATAACCCATTACAAATGCTCACTTTTATTGCAGTACGTGTTTTGTGCTAACACAAGGGAAATAATGCATTGTGTTTTTTTTAGGCTAAGAGAGATGCAAATAGTGGGCAAGACAGTTAGTCCAGGTGATCCCAAAAAGGCAAGTCCTCTATTTAAAGAACCCAGGTACGCTAATGAAAGTATGTCGAATAATTGGCTCTCAGAAGATTCACATCATTAATGATTTAGGCATCTGAGGGGCTCTCTTGAACCACTAAACCATCTTATTCTTTGGTTGTAGGAGATCGGGAGTGCGTAGCAGTGAAACACGTAGCAGGAAGAGACATCACGAAACATGGAAGGCTTGCGGAAATGGAAGAAGTAGTGAGGAGGCTCACCACCGAGGTCAAGTCATTATGAAAGGAGAATGAGGTTCTCAAGGCCAAGAATGGGCCACCAGGAGAGGACATGAAGCCTAGTCAGGCTGACAGGGTGGAAATGGAGGCTCACAGTGTTGGTGTGGGTAAAACTCCTCAAGAGAACGAGGAGACAAAGAAGATGCTTCATGATCTGTGCAGCCTGATGGATAAATACGAGGAAATGACCGAGAAGATAGAGAATGGCAACAATTCCCAGCAGCATTATCTTGTAAGACACTGCAAAGCTGACGTAAAAGACTTCCAAGTCCATCAAACCACAAGCTTCATCTCCCTCATCATCAGTTGGAATGTTAGATGATGTTTGAATTTTAGTGCAAGCCTTATGTAGTGGAGGTCCACACAGGAGAGGATTTCCCTCGTAACTGCTTTCATCAAAGGTACCAAATTGATCTTTTCTTTTTGGTGTTGTTCCCCAAAAGTTATTGTGTGCCACACTGAAGACTTCCAAAGAGTTCAACTCTATCAATTGAGGGGAAATGGTACCTTCCAAGTTATTATGGGATAGATCCAAGCTCTCAATTTGCTTAAGATTCGAGAATTGGGTGGGGATTGATCCGGTTAGATTGTTGAACGACAGGTTCAACACATGGATGTTGCTCAAATCTCCAAGCTCGGTTGGAATTTCTCCTTCTAATTTGTTGCATGAGAGGTCAATCCCAGACATGTAGTTGAGGATGTAACCTTTGTAGTAGAGATTATTATTCTTTGTTGAGAACTCCACTTCTTGTAGTACTTCCACACTTGGTAACATATAATATGGATAATCAGAAACAAGTTTGCTGTTTTTGTTCATTATCAATGTAGATTGCAAGAATGAAGACATGTTGAAACTACTGGAAGAGATAATGATACGTCCTGATATTTCTGATTTTCTGCTAGTTGGCTCAAATGTAATGTTACTCAAGCAATGAGGTATTTGACCAGAAAAACTATTGTTGGAAAGATCCAACAAACTTAGGTTTTCTAAAAGACATATTTGAAATGGAATTTTCCCCTGTAAATAATTTGCTTTCAACAGAAGAATGCTCAAACTTGAAAGGTTTCCGATCCAATTTGGAATGTTGCCAGTAAGGTAGTTATCTCTAAGATTTAGAGTGACTAAAGTGGAGCAACCCTTGAATGCACTGGTAATGGGACCGGTTAGCCTATTTTTATTCAAATGAACATGTATGATCTCGAACCAGTTGGAGCAAGAGGGTATAAAGCCACACAGATTGTTATGGGACAGGTAAAAAAACTCAAGTGATTTCAAGTTACATAACTCAATTGGAATGGGACCTTCAAGCTGGTTTTTTGCGATAGCAATATCCGTCAATGACGTCATGTTCCCCATCCATCTTGGAAGCATCCCTAACAAATTGTTATTACTGAAATCAATTACTTCCAAGATCGTTAGATTAGATATGCTATGTGGGATCTCTCCGGAAAAGTGGTTGTTGTCCAAATACAAAGATCGTAGGGCTATTCTATCCGAATTGGCAAGAAATAATTGGCCACTCAAATGATTTTCGGACAGTCTAAGGTACTCTAAAGAGAACCAACCCATTGTCAAATTTTCTGATATTGTTCCAGAAAAATTATTGCTTGACATGTCTAAATATCTTAAGGAGGCCAAATTACCAAAAGAAAAAGGAATAACACCTTCAAAGTCATTTTTATAAATATTTAAAACCTCTAGATTTGGAAAAACTAAAACAAAGGTAGTTGGAATTGGACCTTGTATATTATTAGATGAAATATCTAAAGTCAAAAGGTTGGGAATATAATGATTGGGCAGCTGCAAAGTTCCTGTTAACGAGTTATTTCCCAAATTAAGAATCTCCAACCTTGTATTGTTTTCTAGCAACCAAGTGGGGAACTGTACTGCCAAATTCTTGTGAGGGAGATTTATAACATGCAAGCCGAGCTGATAATGAAGGAATCTAGTAATTATTCTACTAGACTTGGTAGAAAAGAAGCTTGAACAACTGAAAGCCTTCAATTGGAAGCCCAAATTCCAGCTTTGAGACAGAGTTTCATCAACTAGTTTGTTGCCATCACTAAATATGACCTCAAGCTTTGAGAGATTCAAAAATGAGAAGAATGTGATTGGGTTGAAGTAGTTATGTGATAAATCAAGGTACTCAAGTGACTTCAAACTAGGTAGAGGGGAGAGATCAATGCTTCCATTAAAGCGATTTGAAGAGATATGAAATATTTGAAGTTGTGTCATGTTTGCCAAAAATGAAGGCAGTATCCCTTCAAAATTGTTATGGCTAAGATCTAACTCTCGTAGATTGATAAGCTCACACAAGCCTACAAAATGAAATGAGTAATAATTAAGTTCTAGCATTAAGAGATTTTTGCTAAGGAATATTTTGCGGGCTTTTTACCTTGAACGATGACAAACTTCCATTGAGTCCACAGTTTGATATTGTCAATACATTAAGGGAAGTCATAACTCCAACTTTACTGAGGAAGCTTTTGTCAATGTAGGAACCATCCAAATACAACTCCTGTAGGTTCTTTAGTCTTCCCAACTCTAAAACGGCAAGGAGTGTTTTAGATATGAGAAATGATTTTCATGTATACGAAAATTATTAAAATGTGTTAAATAGGATATAGCATGAAGTATCAATAGGACATAGCATATCAAATGGATGTATATTAGTCAATCTAACCTTACCTGAGATTGGGATATTGATTGGTCGATCTAATTTGTTGTATCTCAAATATAGTTTCTTGAGCGATAAGAACTGACCAAGGGATGACAGGAAGCTTTCATTGAAGTAATTCACAGTGAAATCAAGCACCTCTAGCTTGCTCAATCCGGATAATCTTTGAAAACCTACAATTTAGACAAGTATAAACTGATTTCTATTGTATAATTCAAAAAATAAAAAATAAAGAAATATTCAAACGGAAAATGAAAAATAGAACAATATAAACAAACCATCCAAATATTGCATTATAACTCAAATCGAGGTACTTAAGCTCTTGAAAGGGAAGAAATAGAGAGGCATCCAGATTAAGATACCAAACTTCAACACTATTGTAAGAGACATTCACATGCTAAGATGAAGCTCTGTTACGTGCCCTGTAATGTTGTCACACACAACACGTTGCCAATCGCAGCAATTACTCTCTTCGGGAGATGAGTTCCAAGATGTAAAGTGATACGAGCAGTTCAGGGAAAGTTTGAGTCGCAAGAGAGCTTCTCTCTCTTCCCTCAAACAAGCGCAACAACCATGAAAAGAAGATAATTGAAACAAGGCCGCCAACATTATCCACCACCCAAAAATTCTGAACTCCATTTCACGTTTTAACTTTTGTGTCCAACTCTGAGTACTTAGGTATCTAGGCGAAGATGTTCTTAAGGAGTTTATATAGACCACCAGCATCGTAGGCACTGTCCTAAAATGGTCCAACACTCTCAGACCGGTTTGAATATAAGAAGTGTTCTATCTCATTTTATAATCATAATTTTTTTAAATTTTCAAGCAAAAATGATAAACTTGGAAAGACTTTGACTGATGACTCAATTATAGGCTGTAGACTGATGAGTACACAATATGAGGTTCTATCCAATTTCTCAATTATAATTTTCTAAATTATTTATTAATTTAGTGGTCATTGAAATATTTCTTAAATAAGACAAGATGCATTGTCTCTGTCTTCATGCAAAACATGATTACCTTAACCTTGAAATTTGTTAGTATTTTTTAATAAATAGATTTTTTACAGTTATTTTTTTATGTCCAATAATTGAATTAATTGGGAGTTAGTAAGTTATATTGAGTTAATTGTTAGCCACTGAGTGGTTATTAAAACTGATCCTCTGATTTCATCCAAGGATCGCGCCTGCCTCTTACCTTTTTTGGAAAAAGAAAACGTCTTTTGGCTGTTGTAGCCTTGTAGGTTTCCATTTTTTCTCATAATTTCCTGGCAGCCTCCTCAATTGAGGCCGGTGCCTGGAGAGCTAAGGCTTACGTACGTTTATGGTCCGAGGTCCAAACGGTTGTGTTTTTTTGTATCTAATTGTCCATTGTGGTTCGGTTGTAAAGAGCCTAGTTTAGGTAATGAAAATATCTCAAAATTATTTTTTATTTTTTATCTATTTTTATTACTATTCACTATTATTTACTATTCTATTATTATTTTATTATTATTATTTACAGAATATATAAAAATACCTCATTATTCAAATGCAACCTAGAACGTCCGCTAAATGATTAAATTTCTTTTTTTGTTAGTCTAATTATCCATCTATTCATCTTTTGTGGTGCCTATCTTTTCCTGAGAGAGAGGAGTTTCACAAAATAAAATAAACCAGTGTAAAATTTTTTCTAGCCAAGCTTTTGACTCAACCCACTTGTACAGATTTTGATCTTTAGAGACAAAATATTTTAGGGATGAAATTTAATTCATTCTTAAAAGTATATTTAGAACGAAATTTAAATTTTATCTCAAAACGTGGTTGCGGTTTTTAAAATTTAAAATATTTAGAATTAAAATATATGAAAATACTTAAGAATATTTAATAATTATTTCAAAATATCAAGATTTGATACGTGGCACTCAGCTTGGAAAAAGATCAAGATTTATTTAAGTTTTCTTATTTCAAAATCTCTTCTTATTCCTAATTTAGAATTTTAAATTATTGATTGACATCTTTCTTCAATAAAGCTTTTTTTTTTTATAAATTTAATTTATAGCTTTCACAAAATTAACATATAAAAACAGATTATATGAATTACGAACGGCACAGATTATATGAGTTTTCTTGATTTAACAAATAAACTGGACAAATTTTCTACGGGCTATTAGTGGAAAAGGCAAAAGTAGTACTCAGCATCATAAAATATTTAATTAAATAAAATTAAATGCAGAATCAGAATTCAAACTCAAGACCTCTGCTTTAAAACTATACGATTGAATCACTATTTATTTGAAAAATTTAAACTAATTAAAAAGTTCAAATTAAACATTTATATTAATATGAACAATATTATTAATAAATGGATATCGATGCTTTTACACCCAATTTATCGATTGGTTCAAAATTCATTTTTCATTTTTTGCTTTTTTTATTTTAAATATATTTTTAAAATTTACAAATTTATTAATAATTACTTCTTTAATTATTAAATAAAAAAAATTTAAAAACATAAATAAAGCCTCGGTCAAAACTATCTAGAAGTATCAGTTCATGTATCATTTCCTTTAATAAATTTCTATTGACTAGAAATTAGTAAACAATGCAATGGTGAAACTAGAAATAACTATAGACGGAATCTCGAAGGTGTAGACTATATATATATATATATATGTGTGTGTGTGAGTGTAAAATGTTAAGATGCTGTCTAAGTTTGCCCACTCATTTTGATCTCTTATGTATTTAATTTTTTTTATTTTTTTTATTTAATAATTAATGAACTAACTTTTAGTGTATTGAGGTATTTTTTTTATTTTTTAAAAATATTTAAATATGCTAAAAAATATGAAAAATAAAAAAATAAAAAATTATATATGTCTATATATATATATATATATATATATATAAAGCTTGGTTTGGCTGGAAGGAAATGAAAGCAATAACTCCAAGTCTTTAGCCCTATCACGTAGTCATCAATCAAGTCTTCAAGGAAAGGCCTAGAAAGGAAAGCAATAACATTGTGTCTTCTTGCTGAAGGTAGTCTCAATATTCAAATATCATAAAAATAAATATTTTTTAATTTTTACTTTTTAATTTTTTTCATCTAGTAATTACTTAATTATTATAATTTTCTAAAACTTTCAAATAAAACACAAAAATAATTTAACTTTTTTAAATCTCAAAATAAAAATTATATTCTAACAATATTTTAATTTTATAATATTTTTATTCAATTTTTTTTTCTTTTCTCAAAATCCTATAAAACATTTTAACTCAAACCAGTTTTTTACTATTCACAAATTATTTTACTGCAATTACTAATATTCACAAATTTCTTATCTCTTCTCAACGTCCAAACGAGGCCTTAGTCAATTTGTAAATCACTACATTGGGTTTAAATTATTTATAATTTTCTCAATGAGTTTGCAAATTTTTATAACTAAGTCCTCGTCTTTCTACCGTCAATTGATCTATTCGATACTAGTTTAATCAATCAGAACTTGACACATGACATATAAATGCCATGTCAACACCCACACAAAAAAAAATCTAAAAATTAGAATAAAAATATATTTAAAAGAATCTATAAAATTAAGATAAATATTTTTGAAGTGTAGATTTTTTTGCTTGAATAAGAAGATTCGCGGTGCCATAAGTTGTTCCTTGTAAGTTTGAGAATTTGCTTTGCTTCTCGATCGACCAATGGTACCATATATATGAATATATTTACCAATAATACGATAAATAGTATTGTCTTCTCCCGATTTTAATTAGACATGGAACCGAGGTGTCAAATTTTATTTGAAATGCAAATCGCAGGTGGTTAGTAATGGTCTTATTTAATAATGTTATGCCGAAGTCTTGGGTTAGGCCATGTTTGGGTAACGAAGATACCTCAGCACTTTCCAACTATTTTCGTACGGACAAGGATACTTCACATCCCAAACACAATTTTGAACACTTCTGAGTACTTTTTAAACACTTTTGTCAACACTTTTTAAATACAAAGTGGACTGATTAGAGATTTGTATGACTAATAAAGAAAACCAAGGTGACTAACGTGGAAGCTAAGCTGCAAATATCTTTCTCTGTTGCAGGTGGATCCAAACACAGGAGTTGCGATGTATGAATCAGATGACATAATCAAGTATCTGGTTGGAAAATATGGTATGTAGAGTCATGTTTACTTGCTCCCAAATGGTGTATTTCAATTTTGGTTGTTTGCCATCGATAATCAGTATGTTTCACATTAACAAGAGGGGCATATATTACTCGTGTACAACACTATTTTATAGCATCTATTTTGTTCAAGTACAAGGTTTTTTTTTTTAAAATTTGTAGAAGAGTATATCTTATAGTGCAAATGCATGCACATGGACCCACTAAATACCTATGTGGCCTGTTTTTGGAGGCAGATTTGTTAATGTTGGGCATTTGAAGGCTACAATATGAATGATTCATGTATCCTGTCTAATGCATTTTTTTTTTTCAATTTTGTAAGGGCCATTTCCTGCGATTAAATCGCCAGAAATATATTTTTAATACTGTGATACTACTTTCGGTGATAAAAAATCGGCGGAAATAATTATTTCCCAAGCATAAATTTGACGAAAATAATTATTTTCAGCTAAATATATAACCGCAAAAAGCCTCGTGTGCATCCCTGAAGCATGGTTTAACAGAATTTTGAGGTGAAAAATAATCGCCGGAAATCATTTTTTTCATCGATTACATCAGCTGTCTGAGGGATTTTTTGTGGCGACTGTATTCGCTAGTTGCGGCGATTTTATTCCGCCATATATATGTTTATTTCCAGCGATTATTGTAAATCACTGGTAAAAAGATATGGCAACCTGGCAACCAACGTGCAATGATTATAAATTCGCTGCAAATAACTTTATGTAGCATTTTTTGAGCTTTTAACGGCCAATTTATAGCTCTGGAAAAGACTGAATTCCTTGTACGGCCTGTTATAAGAGGGCTTTTTAGTTGTGGAGTGCCTTACGTCGATGGAGCAGTGCGACCGACCCTCTCAAGAAACCTTTCTTCCTAATTCCTCATAATAAAATAATAATAATAATAGAAGTTTTATAGTCACAAATTTTTTTTATAATATTAAATCTATAAACTGGTCTGATTCTATTATATGAAATGGACATGTTGGCATTTTCTGGCTGTACTCAAGGTTGGAACAGCGAGGGGGTGGAGGAGTTGACAAGAATGAGGTGAGCCGTGTATATTTGCATAACAAGCTACTGCACGAGGCATTCTGAACTTAAATTAATTTCATGTTGCATATTTTCACATGAGGTATGCTTATCCCGGGTGGAAAGAGAAAATAATTAACTCTGAATTGAAAAGGAAAGATGGTTTATGCCCCCTTGACACCTGAGGAAACTGCTCTGACTCTGAGGGCGCTAGAAATTGATCCTAGTTTCCAGATTTATATCGCAGCTGGTGAAATATATGGTGGAGAAAGAAGAATGGCAAGTCTTGCAAAGGCTTACCCAAAGTTGGCGAGTAGATAATGCTGAAACAAAATCCTTGACTTTTGATACTTGGTTATTGTTTTTCTTCTCTTTACTGAGCCCCTCCGGTTTTTTAATACAGGTCAGAAAAGAGACACTGTTGGAATCGACTGACCTTA
The DNA here is from genome assembly GCA_029856935.1 of Cyclocarya paliurus. Taxonomy (NCBI): domain Eukaryota; kingdom Viridiplantae; phylum Streptophyta; class Magnoliopsida; order Fagales; family Juglandaceae; genus Cyclocarya; species Cyclocarya paliurus. The sequence continues at coordinate 23,296,659 of CM056947.1, forward strand.
GGTTTTTCCAAAATCACTCATCCCAGATGGCTGCATTGGATTATCTAGTTTCACTGGAGAGTGATATTTTTGTTCCTACATATGATGGAAACATGGCCAAAGTTGTTGAAGGCCACCGCAGGTACTGTTCTGAAAAGTATGATGTAATTGCTTGACCATTTTAGTGGTTTCATTTTCTTAAGGATAAATGAGTTGGAATTGAAACACCATAAGTGAGATCCCAATTTTTTGTTTTTTCCCACAGTATTTTGTGCATGACCATTAAAGCAAGGTGCTCTTTTTACTTAAAAGGCTGCCAATGCTGGGCCTTTTATTTTACCAGAAGTTATTGACTTTTCATGGCTAGTGTCAAGATAATTCTTAAGCAGATCAAGGGTAGGCTCTTGACGTGGCCTCTCCATGCTTATGGTCTTTATTTTAATCCATTTTAATTGTACCAAAACAATTTATCTTAACTGAGACATCTGTTGTCTTTTTCAGATTTCTTGGGTTCAAGAAGACAATTTTGTTGGACAGAAAACAGCTGGTAAACTTGATATACCAGTACAATATTGGATCACTTACCTGGGATAAGTTCTCATCAGCAGTGAAGAAAACTCATGCGGATCGCATGGGTAGGCCAAGTAAAAGGGTGGTGATCCCAGACAGACCCAAAGAAGAGGATTATTTATATGCCAACCCAGAAGAGTGTTTGCTACAATCGGATGAATCATTGAGTAGTATGTGACCATTATGTTGGGAGATGCATACATTCATCAGTGTTCTCCTACAGTGCTAGCTGTTTGGGCGTAGATAGGTCTCTTCACAGGGTTAAAATGATAAGAGAAGGAACTTGTTATTAAGAGAAGATTATAGGGATGTGTTAAACTTTCGAGAAAGCCCGAGAGATCTATGGAAGCAGCTGGATGGCATCATCATGTTTTTCTACTTGCCAATAATCCATCCAATTCATGTATAGAAGCTACCCTGCAATTACAGATTTTAATCACATTTTAATCATCCTCTACACATATCATTGCCACTGTCCTATAATGCTTTGGTGTGCTATCATGGAATGATAGGGTGCGGTATGTATGTACTTTATGCAAACTACATTTATTAATATTTTGGGTTCAATTTACTTTTTAGTACCTTTTTGGGTTCTAATTCATCCAAGGGCCCTCTCCCAGTTAAAATAATGCCCCTCTGTTAACAGTAGGGTGGTTGTAATTCATGGGACTTTATTAGCATACAGACAAAGCATGATTTTCTGCAGAGAATGTTTCAACCTGTAAATCTCGAGAAATAATATATACAGTCGTGGAGTGTGCAAGTCATGTTGTGCAATCTTTTTGAAAAAAGTGAGCAAGTAGGGGACCCAAAAAAAAAAAAAAAACTAATTTTTACTCATAAATCTCACATATGATAATGCGTTGATGATAAAGATAACCAATCTGGCCATTGCAACTTTGGTTGATTCCTTTGCCCTCATTGGTAGTAGGTACTTCAATAATCATCTGGTGGTTGGGGGAGATCTATTTGTTTGTTTGTAACCCTTCTGGAGTTTAATTGTTGTAGTGCATGTTTGTTCTTATAATATGCACCATTTGCAGATCATAAATGAACTACATATGAGAAACAACTAGGTTGATTTTTCATACTAGTTTATTGGGAAAAAAACATGGAATCTTTCTTCTTTAATGAGAGAGAGATAGGAAAAAGAAGTGTATTATTGTATAAGGAAAAAGAAGCGTATTTTTAATGAGTGCTGAATGATTGAGTGTGGTCCTCTTCTTGATGAGCTGGCTTGTGTTTGCTTTTATCTGGAGAGAAAGGAACGGTAAGGACTTGGAGCATCTGTTTTTTCTTTTCAAAAGGACAGCGATCTCTCTATTCCAGCTAACATAAATAGATAGTGTTTATTTAAATGTGAGATTTGGGGTGTTTTAGTCATTTAATCTATCAATGGACTCCTTTTTAATTTCAGAGACCAAAAAGGCCTCATATTTTACACTAAATAGAAGCACTCGGGGGGATTTAATTGATAATAAAAACAAGTTTTGAGACCTTGTTTCTGTGATTTATGGTAAAGATATCTTTCCAAGGATAAAGACAGGAAGGACAAGGACAGACAAGAGAGGCCCAAGAATCAAAATCAAGTTCAATGATTCATTTGATGCTTTAGCAATAGAAAAGATTATGATTGGAAATACAAATAGCTTTCTTCTGTACCCAGAAAGATTATGTTTAATTGGGTCCCTTGCATGGTAACCCAACGTGTTGTATCTAACGGTAGAAAGTAAAAGATTGACCGAATTTTTTGTTATAAAAAAGAAAGCCACCGGTCTCCCAAAATTTTTAGGAGAGGATAACATTTTACGATTATTATTTTTATATAAGAGAAATGTCGACACAGAGAGATTATAATAAATTGACTTTTTATGTGATTTCATAAATTTATTTTATGATAAAAATAATTTTATAATATTTCTTTTACTACAAATGTCTCCCATAAGTCGTTTTATAGACCGACTAAAATGGTAATAAATATTTTTTTTTTAAAGTGAATTAGAAGAACAAAAAGTGATACAAATTTTCTTACGCCGAATGCACAAAACTGTTTTCGATTAATCGTATTAGGTAAAAGATGATAACCAGGAATCCTAGGATGTATAATGTACCTCCTCCTTTGAAAGGAATGCTTTGGTCTTCATTGGTCTCCGAACCTTTTGACGCTTTGACGAATTGCCCAGCAAAATCTTTGCTTAATATTTAATTATTTGTTTCCTAGGCTTTTATGTTAGTTTGATTCCGTACATTTGAATGATCCAAATGTATAGCCAACGTATTGGAAACATCGTATTGAGCAGAAATGGCTGGCAGATGACACCAAATTGTAAATAAATTATGGCACAAAGCATTCGTTACATGGGGTTGTGGCCTTAATTTTGACTTGTCGTCCTTAGATCAAGTACATTCGTCATTAAAAGGTTCAGTGATTGTTTTGTACACACATGAATTCTATTAAAAACCTAGAGAATCTAAACTTGATAATTTTTTGTTGAGTCAAGAAAGTTATTCGTATTTTTGGCGAGGGTGGGGTATTGTAGATTTTTGTAACATTTATTTTTTGGAAAGAACGTTTCCTTCCACATTACTTTAATATTAATATTTTCAATTTTTTTTAATAAAAGATTGCTAAAAATAGTGGGAGTAATTAACCAACTAGTGATGGTGTACCTTTAGTGATAATGACTCTAAAAAGTTATAGAATAAAAAAATCCTTATAAATAGTGTGATAGCTATATATTAGTATTCTCTCGTCGTTTAGAGACTAGAAGAGAATTGATGAGTGTACGAAAGTACACTCTAAATACCCCATTATTGGATTAAAATGCTAAAAGGTGAATAGAAATTATATGATGATTGAACATAAATCCAAGTTGTAATTTAAATTGGTTTATAGCATAAATTATGCTTAATTTTTTAACTTGTGATTTAATTGGGCAATACTGCACAACACACTTTTAATATTTTAGTCTAGTTTTATTTTATCTTTATTTATTTATTTATTTTCTTTTTCTAGTTTTATTTTTGTTTCTTTAATTATTATTATTTATTCTCCTTGTCTTATTTTATTTAACTTTTTATTTTATTTTATTTTTATTTTTATTTTTGTTTTTCAGCACGTGCTAAACGACATGTCGTTTGTTCGACAAACCAAAACGACATGTCGTTTATAATTGGACTGAATTCGGCTGTCTGAGAAAACGACTTGTCGTTTAGTCCATAGACAAAAACGACAAGTCGTTTTCGTCATCTTCAACCTTCAGCATACGTACTCCATGCATGCGTTCAGACCACCACCCTCCACTGCACCTCAGCCTAGCCGTGCCCAGCCTCCTTGTTAGGGACCCCGGTCCTGTCCCTAAACACTAAGTCCACGAGTTCGCTTTGGTGATGATGGTGACCGAGTGTCAAGCCTTATTGCTTGGCCTTGCACGAATGATGGTAATAATGGGTTCTTAGGTTGGTGAAGATGTGGTGTTTAGTGATGGAAAAAATGGAGATGATGATGAGTTTGGGTGATCTAAGTGATGGCTTTGGTGTGTTTGATGCAATGTGGAATGGCTAGAAGGTTGCCCTTGATGTTGGGACAACTTGGATGAAGATTAGGGTTGGTATGGTGAAGATAGGCTGGGGTTTGGATGGTGGCTATGGGGAATTTCGAGATTGGAAGAGTTGGACTAGGGTTGGAGTGTAAGATGAGTTGCTAGGGTTTGGAAGAGATGTGGATGAGTGGGATTAGGGTTTGGGAGATGGAAGATAGGTTTAGGGTTTGGATGAGGTGGCTAGGGTTTGAGTTGTAAGATGGATTAAGGTTTGGAATTAGGGCAAGAGTGTTGGGCGGCTAGGGTTTGGTGTGTAGAATGAGATGCTAGGGATGAAAGGATGTGGTTGGATGAGACTAGGACTCCTTGATTGATGAGTCACTTTGGGAAAGATGGAGATTAGGTTAAAGATGATGATTAGTTGTGTTTGAATGGGTCGAGGGTTGTTCCTTGAGTTTAGGGATTTTGAGATGGAAGATGGGATTTGAATATGGCAAGATTGGATGATAGTCTTTGATTGATTTGAATGATTCTAGGGAATGAGTGATTTGAGGGATTGGATATGGAAGATGGGATTTGATTATGGTAAGATAAGAAGGGTATGATTTGAATATGGCAAGAGGTGGGAAGTCTTTGGTTGACTTGAGAGATTCTAGGAATGGAGTGGTTCTAGGGGAGTTGAGTGATTGTAGGGATTAGATTTAGAAGATGGAAGAGGATTGGGATTCGATCTTGGCTATTGAGGTGAGTCTTAGTTGGCTTGAGATATTGGAGGGATGGAGAGATTCAAGGGATTGACAATGGGATGTCAATTCCTTAAATCAAGGGATATGGACATGTATGATAGGTTTGGGATGATGGGTAAGGTGGCTAGAGTTGATTTTAAATGGTAAGATGCATGGGAGTTGTTGGGAATTTGGAGTTTGACTAGGCCAAAGGATGGATTTCGAATTTTGATTATTTGGAAGATGGGATAAGGATTCCTAAGTGGTAGGAATTACCTTGTGGGAGTTTAGGGTTAAGTTGGATGAAGGGTGGCTAGGGTTAGGATTTCTAAAGTTTAGGAGATCCTTATGGAAGGTTAGGCTAGGGTTTCCAAATGAGGCAAGATTTGTGTATGGCAAGATGAAGGCTTAGTGGATTCGGCTAGGGTTAATGGATATGATGGAGGTTAGGTCTTATGGTAGTGATGTGTATGGAAAGTAGGGCAAACAATATGTTGGTCGAGATATGTGAGTGAGAAAGATTAAATGGGTGAGTGGATTGTATTTGTGATATGGAAGGATGCAAGACAATGTATGGACAATGGAAAAGTTATGAACAAAAGATGAGTAGACTCGACAAAAGAATATGAAGACTCTCTTTATGGTTTTTATGGATATTTTGTGAAACCAAAGAATACTAAAATTGAGGCTTAGGATATCTTTGATTTGCAACAAAGTAAAGATGAACAAGATGGAAAACATAAGAACAACTAGCAAAGATAAGAACAATGTATTTTTGGGTTTTTGAATATAGAATGGAAAACATAGACAAGAGATTGACAAATTGAATGAAACAAAAGCAATACTCATAAGATTGATAGATAATTCACCATCGATTCACGAATTTCACGATGATGAAATAAGATAGATTGAATCACACCTATTCACGAATTTCAAGGTGATGATCCTCTACTAGGGATTCACGAATTTCACCCAAGTAGCCCAAGTGCTAAGCACCGAAAGGTGATCTCAAGAACAATAATCCACCCACTTAGGGATTTACCAAATTGTCAAAAGATGTAAAATGAAATGCCTAAGGGTCCTATTTATAGAGATTACAAAGTGGAAACCCCCAATAGGTCCCTTGAAATATAATTAAATAAAATAAATAAGGATAAATAAATGATATGGTCTTGCATGGCCAATGTGGCTTGTGATATGTCTTGGCCCTTGGTTAGCCTTGGCTAGTCTTGATCTTGGAAGTAACTCGGTCTTTGTTGTCCATGCATGCCTAGGACCTTGTCCTAGGGCGGTTTTTGATGAGGTCCCAACACTCCTCCAGTGCACGTCGTCTCCATTATGAAGTACACCGTAAGTCACCGTCCGAAGCTCCCATACACAGCCCCGGCAGCACCACTCCACGATACGCAGCACTTCTAATCGCACTGCACCATCATCATGCACGGCTTCCAGCGGCACCAATAGTCATGCACGTCCCTCCAGCTTCCATGCACCTCCACGTGAAAACCGGCAGCAAACATCCTCTATTTTATGAAGAGAAAACAGAGGAAGTTATTTCACACGGCCTCCACCTTGCGAGCAACAACAGCCTCCATGCACCTCCACGAAGCCGCAAGCCACGTCTGCCCAGCCATCTCTTGGGCTCTCTTATTTCCATTACACCGAAAAGAAGGAAAAAGAAATAAAAGAAATAAAAACAAATATGCATGCGGGACAACACATGGGCAACAATAAAGACACGGAATGGTGGAATAATAAGTGCACGCCACATGAGTTGGGAGAGAAACACATGCACATGCACATGAGACTTACGGCTAGGCTTGGCATCCACACAGCAGAGAATAAATAAATAAAATACAAGCAGCCCGTAGTCGGCCAACTCACACTCAAGAACAGGAAAGAGTCATGCCGCACGGAAGTGAAGAATAAAAGAAAAGAAAAGAAAGAAAGATGATGGAAGGAAAGCTGGTTGAATCACGCTGGGGCAGAAGAAATAAGCAAAGAAAACTTAGCCGACACATGCACACCAAACGGAGAAGATCATAACAAATGAGGAGCTGGATTTCAGTGGAAAATAAAAGAAAAGTTGGGCAAATTAATAAATACATGTTGGTAGACAAAGTTCAGCCAGATAAAATAAAGAAATGAAAAAATGAGGTTGGACGCAACTCATGTGAATTTTTCGTAATGATCGAATTGAGAATGGGTTACACGAAGACAAAGCTTCAGGCCTTTCGGTTCTATATGAAGGGCCGAGGAGAGAGTTCGGACAATTATTCAGAGAATTTTTCCGGGATTCACAGTTCAGTTTTTGAGAGAGTTTTGTTGTTCTTGTTGAAATGGACATCTAAGTCCTTAAGTAAAGATAGGGATGAACTTGCACAATTGAGGGTGTTTTTAGTTTATTTTTTATTCAAGTGATTGTTCTTTATTTATGCAAACTCTTGTTTATCATTATCTAATTATCAATAGTATTTTCTTATCTCCAAATAATTTTGGAATTGATTCCCTTCATAGATTCAGTCATTTTTTTCTATAGAATGGTTAATACCCTTGATTATGTTTGGATTAATTCATTGTCGTTATTGATTTAATTCTTTGCTGCAATATTGCCCACTGGGTATATTATTGCCGTTGGGTTTTGTCAATAAGGATGATAATTCACAGAGTTTTAAAAAGTAGTGAATAATTTATTAAAGAGTTATCTTTCGAGTAATGTGGCTTGTAGTTCTATATCTTCCAATTGAGACTTTGGAGCTAAAATCACCAATTGTGTAATTTATTGAATCAAAAATAAATAGAAATACCCGATTTGTGCAAGGAATTCTTGACGCTTTGCTATTTGTAAGTTGAGTAATCCTTATTTTTATCCTTGTAATTTTAGTTGTTAAAATTGCATTCAAAACCAGTTCTCTCTTATTGATCATTAAATATTTTTCTTTAAGTTCTTTTATTATTTTTATTGTGTTTTCTTTAATCTGTCTCCATAAGAAATTGACACCCCAAAGCTATGCTACAACTATCGCGTTATTCTTTGGGCGTAATCAAGAATATTTGTAATATGGCTCTGCTAAAGATACTGAATTTGCATAGTTGGAACTCCAACATAGAATCTTAGATTCACTTCACTTATATGATCCAACTTGAGGTTGTTGATCTGATTGGCAAAGGAAAAGTGGAGTTGATAGGGGTATATATCCATCTCTTGGCACTAATTGAGTTGCCTTTAGATAGCCATTGATCAGACATTTATTAATTTTTCTTAAAAGAGTCAAAAGAATTAGATGGTTAGTTAGTTTGTGATGTTTAGGCACCAAGAACTTTGAGTGCATGATTGTTGGTTGTACTATTTTGGTACAAAAATTGAATGAATGCTGCTGGTAATGTTTTCGAGCAACCTAAACCAACAATCTATTCAAATATATCCAATGTACCTAGTCGTATTTTATTAATGACCTATTGAATAAAATGGAGTTCTTTGAACATTGTTAATAATTTTAGAAAAGTGTCCTCTTAAGAGATATGATGATCTAGTTGTCTTCGATTATTAATTGTAGCCTAATGAGAGGTTTTCCATACTACGAGGTGATGAACATGAATTTGTGAAAAGTAGTTAAGATTTCACGTCTTGTGAGACTGTGTATAAGAAACATCCACAGACAATTAATGAGATGAAAAATACTAAAGAATCTGATTTTGCTTATACTATTTGGTGTTTCCATTATGGTTTGCTCATGGGAGATAGAAGTTGAGATTTTGTTAAAGGGTAAATATGAATTACTTGATAAAATGAGTTTGTGAAGCGATTGTTGTTAAAAGTAATGACTAGACTATTGTGATTGTCTTTAGGGGCAAAGGCCCTAATCGCTTTACCCTTAATGAAAAATAAATGATGGTTATCTCACATGATTTTGTTGAATACAAGAGATTTATGTGAAACCTTGAAATCTCAAATTAGTTTGTTGAATGACATTTGTGGTCAGTTTGTAGATTCTTAATAATCTCAGTTGGACTTACTGACTAAAATCTAAGGTTTATATTGTAAGTTTGACCTTAAATGAGATTCGCGATGAGTCGTTGACTTCATGTTTGCGCAAAGAACTTTTATACATAAAAACATAGTCTCTTAGTTGGAGCATGTTTTGAAAAATTAATACACATGAGATTATCAATGGAGAGAAATGGTCATTAAACAACACTTGTGAGTTGTGGTTTGATTATTTTGTAGTTGATCTTGTGATTTCTCTCTGTCATGGTTATGCTCGTCATGCACATGACACTGATGTGTTCTATGATCATGTGGCGTGACTATAATTCTTTTTTTGTAAGCACACACATTCACCATAGATTTGGGAGTTATGGTGAAAAAAGTATGTCAATAGGCAGAGATTGACTTACTCACTTGAGCGATCACCGTTGGTGCTACAAAAGGGTAGTGAGCAAAGATGAGACATGCACAGAAAACTGATGAGTGTACGAAAGTGCACTCTAAATACCCTATTATTGGACTATAATGCTAAAATATGAATAGAAATGATAGGAATTAATGTGTATTCTTGAATTGAGTTTCTATTTACTTTGGGATACTCCTAAACTGATTGTTATGTTTAATTTTAGGGTCTATTAAGTTGTAAGACACAAAAGATATGTCACCTTAGCGGAAGTTAAGATGAGGTCCATCACGTTTAAAAAGAATGTGCATGGTTACCCACAATCCATGTAGCTTGTCATTTAGCCAGATGCGATATCCTCTTTGACACTTTGGATAGCAAGCAAATGGAGGGACTCGAGTTAGGCGTTGAGATAGACACTAGACTAAGATCTGTACGGTGAATTGAGATTAAATATACGTTCTTTCTTTGGAAAGAGAACTCTACCGTAGTATATATTTTATACTACATGTGCTTTTGTGGCAAACAATAGAGGTGAGTGAATGGATCCCTACTTTCTTACCGTGTGAGTTTTGTAGGTCATAATTGATGATCTTAATTTATTTATGCTCTTAGGAGATTTTTGACTATGTCACGAGGTTGATGTTTTAGTGTTTGCTACTTTAGCATGTTATCTATGACCATGAATTATGGTCTAAAGAGACATTGCCGGAAAAGAGACAGAACTGAAACTAAATGACTTTAGGGTAAAGTGAAGACTATTTGCTAACACATCAATAATGGTGTATACTCACTACCAGCAAGTTATGTTGCTTCTTGGGAGTAGCAACATAGCTGTGAGTACATCATGTTTTATGGAGATTGAGTATTGCTCTGAGTCATTCAGACTCGAGAGGGATTAGGGATGCTATAGTATGATGTGACCAAATGAGTCGGGCTATAACGAGATACTTTTAGGGATGTTGCTATGCTAGTCTTCTCTTAGAGAGACTTGATATAGTGCTCCCATTTTTCTTTTACAGCTATGCTCGATGATTGCACAACCTATTTGCCAGTATGAACAAAGATTGAGAATATATTGAGAGATTCAAACCTAGGGTTTTGCCCACTATGTGTGAGTAGGAGATGCAAGAAAGGAGCACCTATAGTGGGCACCCATTTCCCTTCTCTTGGGGGTTATGAAGTGGCTCTTAAGCCATTTCATGAACCTTGATGGTTGTCCCTTAATGGCCAGCCGAAGGTTACACTTAGAGGAGCTATTTAAATAGCCCTTCCCTCCTTTGGATGAGAAGTGTGTGTGGAATAAAATAGAAAATGATCTCTCTCTCAAAAGAATTATCTCTAGTCCCAGAATCTAGGTTGTTGAATTTGTGAGTGTTGCTCTGGTATTACCACGTAGCACACTCCACTATCGATACAAGAGAATTTCAGATGAACAACAACTACGATGGAGAATCCGTAAAATAACCGTACTAGATCTACGATTTGCCAACGAGGTAATATTGCTTCCAGTGTATACTTTGATCTAGTATTTCTAACAATAATTTAGTAGATCAACAACCTCTTATTATTGCTTGCTAGAATATAGTCACCATCAGTTGTACACTTTTGATATTGACTAATTTCTTATTATGACTTATAGTTCAACATTAGTATGTTTACATTTTTTTTAAGTCTGACTTTATTAATTCTTTGCATTTGTTGGACTTATTGTATTCTCCAAATTGAGCGATACTTGGAGAAGAAATAGTTCATTGTTTTCTTCAGCTTTTATGAACTGACATTGGTAGAAAAGAAATCATAAGATTGACTTGAAAAGGAATATCTATCGTCCACGTATCTTGCCTGATTGGTCACTAATTGACTATAAAGTTATGATGCTAAGGAAAACTTTCAAGTCTCATATATGTTACTTAAACTTCAAGCTTGAGATTGAAGAAAAGAAAAACAGATGACATACGAAAATTCAAACATCAAAACACAAAACTACACAATTCTAAAGCTACATAGCTTACGAGTGTTGATCACAACAAAATAGTAGCAAGTGGAGATGCACAATTCAACGAAGTTAAACCACGCCCGTTGCTAGTGTAGATTTATATAGAGAATAGCAACAATTCCCAGGAACATTGTCATGTAAGACATTGCAAAGCTAATGTAGAAAACTTCCAAGTCCATAAAACTAGAAGCTTTATCTCCCTTGTCATCAGTTGGAATGTTAGATGGTGGTTTAATTTTAGTGCAAGCCTTATATAGTGGAGGTCCACACAGGAGAGGATTTCCCTCGTAACTGCTTTCATCAAAGGTACCAAACTGAGCTTTTCTTTCTAGAGTTGTTCCCCAAAAGTTATTGTGTGCCACATTGAAGACGGCCAAAGAGTTCAACTCTATCAATTGAAGGTGAATAGTACCATTCAAGTTATTATGGGATAAATCCAAACTCTCAATTTGATTAACTTTCGAGAATTGGGTGGGGATTGATCCGGTTAGATTGTTGAACGATAGGTTCAACTAATGGATGTTATGCAAGTCTCCAAGCTTGGGTGGAATTTCTCTTTATAATTTATTGCATGTGAGGTCAATCCTAGACATGTAGTTGAGAATGTCACCTTTGTAGGAGAGAATTCTATTTTTTGTTGAGAACTCCACTTCTTGTAGCACTTCCACCATTTGAAACATAGAAGTTTGATCATGGAAAATAGACATGTTGAGTTTGTTCTCTATCATTGCAAATTGCAACAATGATGACATGTAGAGACTACTGCGATAGAAATTGAAAATGCTTGGTATTTCAGATTTTGTGTAGGTTGGCTCAGATGTAATGTTACTCAAGCAATGAGGTATTTGACCAGAGAAACTATTGCTGGAAAGATCCAACAAACTTAGTTGTTCTAAAAGACATATTTGAAATGGAATTTTCCCTTGCAAATAATTTGCTTTCAAGAGGAGAATGCTCAAACTTGAAAGGTTGATGATCCAATCTGGAATGTTGTCAGTAAGGTAGTTATCTTTAAGATATAGAGTGACTAAAGCAGAGCAGCCCTTGAATGCACTGCCAATGGGACCAGTTAGCCTATTTTTATTCAAATGAACATGTTTGATTACAGACCAGTTGAAGCAAAACGGTATTGAGCTGGACAGTTTGTTATGAGAAAGGTCAAGAAACGCAAGTGATTCTAAGTTACATAACTCAACTGGAATGGGACCTTCAAGGTGGTTTTTTGCGAAAGCAATATCCCTCAATGGCGTCATGTTCCCCATCCATCTTGGAAGCATCCCTAACAAACTATTATTACTGAAATCAATTACTTTCAAGATCGTTAGATTATATATGCTATATGAGATCTCTCCGGAAAAGTGGTTGTTGTTCAAGTACAAATATTGTAGGGCTATTAGATTCGAATTGGCAAGAAATAATTGGCCACTCAAATGATTTTTGGACAATCTAAGGTACTCTAAGGAGGAGCAACCCATTGTCAAATTTTCTGATATTGTTCCTGAAAAATTATTGCTTGACATGTCTAAAACTCTTAAGGAGGCCAAATTACCAAAAGAAAAAGGAATAACGCCTTCAAAGTTATTTTTAGAAATATTTAAAACCTTTAGATTTGGAAAAACTAAACCAAAGTTAGTTGGAATTGGACCTTGTGTATTATTAAATGAAATATCTAAATAAAAAAGGTTGGGAATATATTGATTGGGCAGCTGCAAAGTTCCTGTTAACGAGTTATTTCCCAAATTAAGAACCGCCAACCTTGTATTGTTTTCTAGCAACCATGTGGGGAACTTTCCTATCAAATTGTTGTGAGGGAGATGTAGTTCTTGCAAGTCAAACTGGTAATGAAGGAATCTAGTACTTATTCTACTAGACTTGGTAGAAAAGTAGCTTGAACAATTGAAACCCTTTAATTGGAAGCCATGATCCCATCTTTGAGACAGAGTTTCATTAACTAGTCTGTTGCCATCACTAACTATGACCTCAAGCTTGAGAGATTAAAAAGTGAGGAGAATGTGATTGGGTTGAAATAGCTATATGATAAATCAAGGTACTTAAGTGACTTCAAACTAGGTAGAGGGGAGAGATCAATGCTTCCATTAAAGCGATTTGAAGAGATATCAAATATTCGAAGTTCTGTCATGTTTGCCAAACATGAAGGCACCTTCAAAATTGTTATAGCTAAGATCTAACTCTCGTAGATTCATAAGCTCACACAAGCCTACAAAATGAAATGAGTAATAATTAAGTTCAACCATTGAGAGATTTTTGCTAAGGAATATTTTGCAAAAATAAGGCTTTTTACCTTGAACGATGGGCAAACTTCCATTGAGTCAACAATTTGATATTGTCAATACATTAAAGTCATAACTCCAACTTTACTGAGGAAGCTTTTGTCAATAGAGGAATAATCCAAATACAACTCCTGTAGGTTCTTTAGTCTTCCCAACTCTAAAATGGCAAGGAGTATTTTAGATATGAGAAATAATTTTCACGTATACGAAAATTATTAAAATGTGTTAAATAGGATATAGCATGAAGTATCAATAGGACATAGCATATCAAATGGATGTATATTAGTCAATCTAACCTTACCTGAGATTGGGATATTGATTGGTCGATCTAATTTGTTGTATCTCAAATATAGTTTCTTGAGCGATAAGAACTGACCAAGGGATGACAGGAAGCTTTCATTGAAGTAATTCACAGTGAAATCAAGCACCTCTAGCTTGCTCAATCCGGATGATCTTTCAAAACCTACAATTTAGACAATTATAGAAAATTTAGGCAAAACCTAGCTAGCTACTCTGTTATGATATAAACATACCTTCATTTGGAGCCCATCCACATACTAGATTCCAGCTCAAATCAAGGTACTTAAGCTCTTGAAAGGGAATAAACAGAGAGGCATTCAAATACCAAACTTCCTGATAAGTATTGGAAAGGATCCTCACATCGCTAAGATCAAGCTTGATTACACACCCTGTAGTGTTGTCACACACAACACTTTCTGAATCGCAGCAATTCCTCCCTTCCCAATCGTATGTGTGGAAATCATACGAGTAGTTAATGGAAGCTTTGAGTCGCAACAGAGCTTCTCTCACTTCCCTCAAACAACCATGAATAGAAGATAATTGAAACAAGGCCGCCAACAGTAGCCACCACCCAAAAATTGTTCTAGAAGGGATTTGAACCCTTGAGACGTAAGAATTTTGTCTTTAATATGATAAGCCACGATGGTCAGTAAGGCAGGAAAGTTGGACGTAGTGGAAGAGGTTATGGGCACGTGAAGAACGAGAGTGTACGCTGGATGGACTGGGTCTTAGTAACATGCATGAACGGGTCTTAGCTGTTGGAGAAATTTAAGCTTGTTATCTTTCTGTTGCAGTCAGCTTATCTTTCTGTGGCATTTTATTTATCTTTCTGTTGCATTTTATTTCGGTAGTACGTGGAGTCTATTATTTCATTTGGTTGTTTGTTAGGCGTCGGTTACTGGTAGTGACCTTAGGATGTTCCTCTGTTTTTGGCTTACTCTGATTTTCAGTTTCATGCGAATGGTCTGCTATTTAAGCAGTCGTAGATTATCAATAAACGAGATAGAAAAGCTATTCCAGTTCAAACTTGTGGTACTTTTCTCACCCGAAGAGAAACAATTTATTTTAGCATTTACGTAACTAAGTTTGGGACCTATCATAATATCCGCTCAAACAAAATAAATATTATTAAAACACTATTGATGTTAGAAACTGTTAAGAACAGAAAATGAAAATGAGAAGAAACTGATGGGAAATTGATTCTCATTGATAGATGTTTCGATTATACAAAGGTCATATATATATACATCTCAGGAAAAGCACATAGTAAAGAACTACTGTAAAGTTCGCTTTTGATTATCTACACTATCAATTCAAAACTTTTATGGGCAGTATGGTCGAGCCAGCTTTATGCATCATGTCCCTCATGCTTCTTTGTGTGCAGCCATGTATTTCCTTAGCTGAGGTTCCTCTTTTCTGTGCCATTTTTTTCTTCTTTTTGCTGCTGCTGCTATCTTTTTCTTTTCTTGTACTGCAGCATGCTTTATCAGCTTTATTCATCTCTTGAGTGCTGCAGTGTATTTCAGGTATGCTTTGGCTGATTTCCTTATGCAGAACTAGATTGCATTCTATTTTGTCACATTGCATTCTGTAAGACTCCCCTTCAAGATGGGTATAGATATTAGCAATACCCATTTTGGACAATAGGAACTGAAATGTAGAAGTTGGCAAGGCTTTAGTGAATATATCTGCCAATTGAAATTTTGAAGACACATGTATTGGTGTGATAATACCAGCCAAGATTTTTTCTCTAACAAAATGGCAATATAGTTCTATATGCTTGGTCCTTTCATGAAAAATTGGATTATTTGTAATGTGAATGGCTGCTTGATTATCACATAAGAGGGAAGCAGATTGGGCATGATCAACATTAAATTCTTTTAGCAAACCGAGAAGCCACATGATCTCACAACTTGTAGATGCTAGTGCCCTATATTCTGCCTCAGCTGAAGATCTAGAAACTGTTGTTTGTTTATTAGATTTCCAACTTATTAGTGAGTCTCCAATGAATATGCAGAACCCTGTGACAGATCTTCTTGTCTCGAGGCAGACAGCCCGATCAGAATCACTATAGGCCCTTAGATGTAAAGCTGATTTAGATGACAAGAGAATGCTTTGACCTATGGATCCTTTGAGGTACTTGAGAATCCTATAGGCTGAGTGCAAATGAGATTGTGAGGGTCTGTCCATGAACTGACTTAGAACACTTACAGCATAGGTGATGTCGGGTCTGGTGATAGTTAAGTAAATTATCCTTCCAATGAGTCTTCTATAAGCTGTAGGATCTTGGAGGATTTCTTCTGTGGTGTGGCTTAATTTATGGTTCAGTTCAATGGGTGTGAAAACTGTCTTTGTGCCAAGTATACCCGAATCTTCTAATATCACGAGGGTATACTTCCTTTGACAAGGGTTAATTCCAATTGAGGATCTAGCAACTTCCAATCCTAAGAAATACTTGAGGGATCCAAGGTCCTTAATCTTGAACTTGCTGTGAAGATAAGATTTGAGTGAATCAACTTCTTCTTGAGAGTTACTTCCAATTATGATGTCATCCACATAGACTAAGAGTGCTATAAATCCATTGGGACTGACCTTAGTGAACAAAGAGTAATCAGATTTTGATTGATGAAATCCAATGGCAATGAGAGAATTTGAAAACTTTGAGAACCATTGCCTAGATGGTTGCTTAAGTCCATAGAGAGACTTATTTAATTTGCATACCAAGTTCTCCCCCTCAATATGCTTACCCTTGATGTGATAGCCTGGAGGTAATTGCATATAAATGTCCTCATCGAGATCTCCATGTAGAAAGGCATTGTGAACATCCATTTGAGTGAGGGACCAGTTTTTAATGGCTGCTATGGCAAGGAAAACTGGAACTGTGGTGAGTTTTGCAACTGGACTAAAGGTCTCTTGGAAGTCAAAACCTTCTTTTTGAGTGTATCATTTGGCCACAAGTCTTGCTTTATGTCTTTCCAAAGATCCATCTGATTTCAGCTTGATTTTATAAACATATCTGCAGCCAATTGCAGTCTTGTTGGGGGGTAAGGTGGTGATAGTCCATGTATTGTTTTCTTCTAGAGCATGGAGTTAAGCTTTCATGGCATCTTGCCAATGCTCAAACCTGACAGCTTCATTATAGGACTGAGGTTCATGGAGTAATGAAAGTGAAACAGAGAATGACTGGTGAGAGGGAGAGAGATTTTTGTAAGTTATGTAATCATGAAGGGGATGGATTGTGGAGGATGGAAGGAAGGATTGAGATGCTGCAAGCTGGCAATGATATTGATGAAGATAAGCAGGTTGGTTTCTATTTCTGGTGGACCTTCGAAGAGGGAAAGGGTCAGGTGAAGGGAGTGTGGGAGCAGTAGGTGAGGGAAGAGCAGAGGTGTCATCTAGTGAAGAAGGCTCTTCATTAGCTGATGAAGAAGGTTCTTCACAAATGTATGATTGAGTGGGAGTTTGAGAACTTTGAGGAAAGGAGAAGATGTCATCTGGTGGTGCAGGAGGAAGGACCAGATTATTTGGGAAGGAGGATAGGTCATTGTCTAAAGGAGAACCAGATTTGAAGGGGAAAATGGATTCATGAAAAATCACATTTTGAGAGATGAAGGTAAAGTGAGATTCAATGTCATACAGCTTATAACCTTTGACATTAGCAGGATATCCTAAGAAAATGCAAGGTTTAGCTCTATGTTCAAATTTGGTTCTGTTTTGTTTGACAGTACTAGCATAAGTTAGACAGCCAAAGACCCTAAGGTGAAAATATGAAGGTGGTGATGAGAAAAACATCTCATATGGGGATTTATTGGAGAGGAGAGGTGTGGGGATTCTATTAATAATATAGGCTACTGTCAAGACAGCATCTCCCCAAAATTGGATTGGCAATGATGCTTGAAAGAGAAGGGCTCTAGCAACATTCAAGAGATGTTGGTGTTTTCTCTCAACAACACCATTTTGTTGAGGGGTATAAACACATGATGTTTGGTGAATGATGCCATATTTCTTGTAAAAATCAGTCATAGCAAATTCAAGTCCATTGTCAGTTTTGATTTGCTTAATGTTTTTGTTGAATTGGGTTTGTATGAGATGGAAGAAAGATTGTAGGAGAGATCTTGTGTCTGATTTCAGTCTCATTAGGAAAACCCAAGTAACTCTAGAATAATCATCCACAATGGTTAAAAAATAATGAAATCCTTGAAGGGAAGCATGGGAGTATGGACCCCATATATCACAATGGATTAAATCAAAAGGAAATGAACTACTTGAAACACTCGAAGGGAATGAAAGTTGTTTTTGTTTAGCCAAATGACAAACTGTACAATGAGATTTTTCTTTGGACTTTACATTAGGTACATTAGGTCAGAAATTTGTGCAGAGGACTGGGACCCGACCACAAGCAGCCTCTGGGATGCGTATTGGGGGCCGAGCCCCAGTTTGCAGCAGATGCAATAGAGCCCACGAGGGTGAGTATCATCCGAGTGGGACCCGATGTTATAGATGTGGCCAGGTGGGGCATTTATATCGTGACTGTCCTAATCAATCTCAGGCAGGTCGGGGAGGCCGACGTAGCGGAAGATCTAATCAGAGACAACTGGTTCAAGCTCGGGTTTATGTCATGACCCCAGGAGACGTGGATTATGAGGCGCCATCTACTCATGATGCTGGAGTGATTACAGGTATGAGTTTAATTTAATTTTTTTTGGAATTGGTGTTTGGGGAAAATTGTTTGTTTGAATTTTTGGGTGTATGTGTGCTTCAGGTAGAGTCGTCTCTATGATTTTTATGCCTGTACGTTGTTTGATTCTGGGGCATCTTAGTCTTTTGTATCAGCCACCTTCGCGCGGCTGTGTAACTTGGTCACAGAGCCCTTACCTCAATCTTTGGTTGTGGCTCTTCCTAATGAGGAATTGGTATGTTTTAATCTCGAGATTCGAAGGGAGCGGCATGGTTTGAGTGAACTCTACTGTGTAGGAATTCAAGTTGTAGCTAAGGTGGGAATAGCTTTAGTTCGCCTAGGATACTTGACGTCTTAAGCTCCATAGAATTAAGAGATTGAGTCTTTAGAGTAGGAGGTCATAAGTTCAACGAACTTCGAGGATAGATTTTTGAGAAGTTATCTAAGGTTTGAGGCCCTATAGTTTTAAGAAATAAGTTTATAGGATCTAAGATGGTAGGTTCAACAAGCACTTGAGGGACTAATTAAATTAGAAGTTTTAGACTTTGTCGACTCAGTTAAGCACCTTGGTATCATTTCGAGTTTTAGAATTTTGCAAGTTTTGTAAGGTGAGTGTTTTAGATTTAAGATCATCGAATTTGAGGATTTCAAGAAATGATTCTTTTTGGTTTAAGGTTTTAGAATTATAGATTTGAAGGATTGTTTGGTAATAAGATTTAAGTTTTTAATTCCTCGAGCTTGGTGTGCTAGCTTGATTTATTTTGGAGACTGATTAGTCTGTGATCATTATAATGAGGTTGATCAGAATTGAATTATTAATATAGGAATTTTTAATGAGAATATTTGTTTGGAGATGGAAGGTAATGAGTTAGCTCGTGTATTTTCTGAGGATTGTAGATTTGGATCGAATTCGAGAAAATGATTGTTTTTAACTTGAGGTTATAATAGTAGATTTAAGATTTGATCCATATCAATTCTAAGGATTAAGATGGTGTTGATTTAAGAAAGGATTCATGTTGATTTCGAGGATATAGGTCTAAATGATGGTAATGGTAGTGATAGATCACTTGCACGTTGGAGGAATATTGATTCTAGCTAAGGATGCACGAGATCGACGTGTAACAGTTGTGAGTTTGTAGGGATTTCGGAGAGTACAGGTTCTAGTCTCATTCTTGGCTTGGAAGAAGTAGTTTTGGTAGGTGTTGTTAAGGAGTCGTTACGACAGTATTAAGTTTAAGAGTTTTGGTGAGTTGATCGAAGAGTATAATCGAAGCAGGATGCTCGATGGAATGATGATTAGTAATAATTGTTTTGATTACCTAGAGGAATTAATTGTGACTTGAGGTCACATAGGAATTTAAATTTATTAAACTATACTTTCCTTTGGAAATAGAGTGTCAAGTCAGGTGAGTTAAGGACATTTTTAATTGACTTAAAGAAATATTGTTGGGTCCTCTTGCATGGTGTATGATGAATCTTGGAAGTTGAAACTTAGGCATCAACGATGGATAGCATAATCAAGTATGTGAGACATTAAAACATTAAGATCTATGGATGTTGGGCAATAGTTTTGGTGGATTGAAGGTTTGAGCAGTAGGGCGTGCCTTGAGGTTTATTAGTGAGGTGCTATTGAAGGATCTAGTCACCCAAATGCTAGCTTATAGGAGTAGAAGTAGGTGGGCAAGTTACCTAGGTTTCTGTAATGTTTTAGTGAAGTCATTGGTAGTTCGTAGTGAGTTTAGTCACCGCTAGATTAGATGATATTTAGAATTTAGTTGTTAAACTCTTGGGTTTAGTTTGTCGGGTAGAATTTCTAGATGCTCTTACTGGTTGGCTGGAAGGGATTTGAGCCTTTTAAGATAAGTTCTTTTCTAAGTTGAGCGGATGTATTTTGGGATGCTGAGGTTGATTAATATTGATCTTGTTTAAAGTAGCGGGAGTTATTTGAATATTATGTGTGATAATTCATGATTTTGGAAAGAGGGTATTTCCATCAATTGTGGCAAGAGTTTTCTGGTTAGTAGGTATGGAGCCACCTTGTACTCGATGATATTAATTTTTATGAGGATATAAATTTTCGGTATGTGGTGATTATCAGAGTGCGCAGCAGGAGCATGATACTTTGGTTATAATTAGGAGTTTAAAATTTTGTGTTGATTTTGAGAAATTAGTGGTGACTTGAAATTTTGAGAAGATACCTGTAATTGGAGATTGATTATTGTGTATGCAAATTTCGTTATTGATGGTTAATTTGTGGAAGTGGCCACTAGGTTACTAAAGTGTAGTATTCAACGAAGGTTTAGAAGTTTTACCGTAGGAACCAATAGAGGTTAGTTCAGATTATCAAATGGAGCTAGTAATCATTCCTTGGGTGTTGTGTTAAGATTTTGTGGATATAGAGATCTTGGATTACATGGCCGCTCTAGGAGTATTAATCATGAGGTGCCATTGGGAGACTAGTGCGAGTAGGTTGGATATTGCCATGTTTGCTTTACCAGAGTTTTTTGAAAAAGTTCTTGATGTGTTCTATGTGTCCTCAAGAAAAGTTTTGGTCAGCAAGAGGTGCGCTTTGTCGACCCAAAATGCGCCGAACTTCAACTTGACCTTACTTATGAGGTTGCCCCGACTCAGAATGTAAATTGGAAGGAATGAATGTTGAGATCTAAGTCGATACCTTTGGAGAAGATAGTTTGGGATGATCTACTGGCTTAAGGCTTCTCTTGAAAAGAGAAGCAGATTTGATGGAACAATATCAGCAATCGTTTGATTGATCGGCGGTATGTCTCTTAAGCCTACTTTTAGTCGCATCTCATGCCTGTCTTTAGCATTGATGTTTGACCCTTCAATTTCGAGGACGAAATTTTATTTAAGGGGGGGAGATTGTAACATCCCAGATTTTAGTATATTTTTAATGAAAGTTTTATTTAATTTATTTTGGGATTAATTATCTTGTTTTTAAAATTTTGGGAGTTTTTAAATATTATTTCTTAATATTTTATGTTGTGAAAATTATTTTTATGTGCTTTCTAGATTTTATTTACTGTTTTGGTATTTAAAATGATTTTTAATTTAAATTGATTTATTTTTGGGTTTTAAATTTTTATTGTTGCATTTAAAATATTTCACTGCGTTTGGATTATTTTATTTAGCTTTCGGTTTTAAAATCATCTTCGTTGAATTTTTCGAGACCCAGGTTGAAAAACTGGATCTTCCTTTTTTTTCCCTCTTCTTTTTCTTTTCTTCCTTTTTCTTCTTTTTTTTTTTTCTTTTTCCTCCTTCTCCCCCCGCGTGCTCGAGCCCTCTCTCTCTCTTCTCTCTCTCCTCTCCCCACCGTGCTTTCGGACTTACCGTTGCTGCGTCGCCTTCGGCCCGCCGTGCACGACACTGCCGGCACCATCGGCTCCCCCGTGCGCCGGCGAGTCTACCGACCCAATATCCGGCCGGCTAACGCCGCCGTTAGCCGCCACGAGCCGCTTGAACCCGCGGTGGTTTTCTCTCCATTCCGCCGCCGTCCGGCTACCTCCGGCCACCATTTCTTCATCACTTCTTCACCGGCCTATTACCAAGCTTTTCCACCCAAACCCGGCCCCGATCCGTCGCCGGAGCCGGCCATATGAACTCAAAATCCGATTTTAGTTTTTCGGCCTTAAACCGCCCATTTCCGCCGCCATCCACGGCCAAAAGCCACCACCATTAGATTTCCCACCTTCCATAGGCCCTACCCTATCAATTTCAAGTTTTCGTTTGACCCCGTGTATTTTTGGGTTCACTGTGAATTTCAGCCACAGTGTTTTTACACTGTGACAGTGGCTGTTTTGGTGCTTCCAGTTCCTCCGTGATCCTCCATAAATTATTTTAAAGCGTTGTAAGTATTTCTCCAAAAGACTTTTAAGATTTAAATATATTTTTGCAATAACCTGTTTTATAAACTGTAAATTGGTTATCTGGATTGACTGTGTTGGTTTTTGGAAATTATGGATATCTATTGGTTGTTGGTAATTGGTCATTTTCATGGCATTGTGCACGCATGCGTGGGTGTGTAATTTTGATAAGGTTTTTTAGGTGTGTGTGTATCACCCCCAAGCCGAGATGGGTTATTATCTCGGTGGAGCTCCTCTGAGCACTCGGGAGCGGAATATACTGAGTGTCGTCCCCTGGAGCTGTTGCTCGGGACTTGGACGGGATGGTAGCGCTCTCGATCCGACTCCGTGATCTCTCGGGCTGGCGGAGATCAGAGGATGCTTGGCTATGTACGCGGTAGGTGCGGAACTGGGCATCGCTCATGTTTATTACTCGCACGGCCGTTACCCGTTGAGTGAATAAAGAAGCCAAGGTATGTGGATGGTCCCTAGAGGAGGCCATGGTACATACGGATTAAAATTGGAATTAAAGTAACTATTCCTGGATTTTATTAATTTGTGCCAAATGGTGATTTTTGGCATGCGTGGAAAACTGTGATTTTCGAGAAATGATGTTTTTCTCGAGTTTGGTGTTTTGGTCATCATGTGCATGCATAGTGGCTGTTGCATTTTTATATTTGTTATCTTGGAGTATTTTTAGGTTTTACTTACCTGTGGTACCATTTATTGGTACTGCAGATTTTGATGCAGGCTTTGAGGAGGCTGAGCCCGAAGATGCGGCTCCGCCTGAGGAGTAGGGACAATTGGTTATATTTCATGTGTATTTTTTTTATTTAGTGTTGATTTGCGAACAAGAACTTGTATTATGTTAACTTTTGATTTTTTCGATACTATTTTGTATTGTATTAACTTTGGTACTTAGTTATTTTGACTTAACATTTCCGCTGCGTATTATTTGTTGTACACGTGTTGCATTTCACACACTCGGCACGTGTCGTTGGGGTGCGTGACAGTGTTGTCATCATCCCGGGGTGTCTCAATTTCCGTGCTTGTCCGTACATGGAAGTTGGGGGCGCCACAGGCAGTTTGGTCAAGCCAGCTTTATGCATCATGTCCCTCATGCTTCTTTTTATGCAGCCATGTATTTCCTTAGCTGAGGTTCCTCTTTTCTGTGCCATTTCTTTTCTTCTTTTTGCTGCTATCTTTTTCTTTTCTTGTACTGCATCATGCTTTAACAACTTTATTCATCTCTTGAGTGCTGTAGTGTATTTCAGGTATGCTTTGGCTACTTTCCTTATGCAGAACTAGATTGCATTCTGTTTTGTCACATTGCATTCTGTAAGAGTGAAACTTTATTGCATTGGAATCATGGTATTGTCCATCTCTGCTCATCTTCGCATGAACAACTGGTAGATCTCGTGCATCTTTAGAGTTTAGACCATTTTGCAAGGTTGGGAATATATTGATTGGGCAGCTGCAAAGTTCCTCTTAACGAGTTATTTCCCAAATTAAGAACCCCCAACCTTGTATTGTTTTCTAGCAACCATGTGGGGAACTTTCCTATCAAATTGTTGTGAGGGAGATGTAGTTCTTGCAAGTCAAACTGGTAATGAAGGAATCTAGTACTTATTCTACTAGACTTGGTAGAAAAGTAGCTTGAACGATTGAAACCCTTTAATTGGAAGCCATGATCCCATCTTTGAGACAGAGTTTCATTAACTAGTCTGTTGCCATCACTAACTATGACCTCAAGCTTGAGAGATTAAAAAGTGAGGAGAATGTGATTGGGTTGAAATAGCTATATGATAAATCAAGGTACTTAAGTGACTTCAAACTAGGTAGAGGGGAGAGATCAATGCTTCCATTAAAGCGATTTGAAGAGATATCAAATATTCGAAGTTCTGTCATGTTTGCCAAACATGAAGGCAGTATCCCTTCAAAATTGTTATAGCTAAGATCTAACTCTCGTAGATTCATAAGCTCACACAAGCCTACAAAATGAAATGAGTAATAATTAAGTTCAACCATTAAGAGATTTGTGCTAAGGAATATTTTGCAAAAATAAGGCTTTTTACATTGAACGATGGGCAAACTTCCATTGATCGACAATTTGATATTGTCAATACATTAAAGTCATAACTCCAACTTTACTGAGGAAGCTTTTGTCAATAGAGAAATAATCCAAATACAACTCCTGTAGGTTCTTTAGTCTTCCCAACTCTAAAATGGCAAGGAGTATTTTAGATATGAGAAATAATTTTCATGTATAAGAAAATTATTAAAATGTGTTAAATAGGATATAGCATGAAGTATCAATAGGACACAGTATATCAAATGGATGTATATTAGTCGATCTAACTTTAGAGACTAATTACCTGAGATTGGGATTTTGATTGGTCGATCTAATCAGTTGTAACTCAAATATAGTTTCTCGAGTGATAAGAACTGACCAAGGGATGAGAGGAAGCTTTCATTGATGTAATTCCCATTGAAGTCAGGAAACTCTAGCTTGCTCAATCCAGATAATCTTTCAAAACCTACAATTTAGACAATTATAAAAAATTTAGGCAAAACCTAGCTAGCTACTCTGTTATGATATAAACATACCTTCATTTGGAGCCCATCCAGATACTAGATTCCAGCTCAAATCAAGGTACTTAAGCTCTTCAAAGGGAATAAACAGAGAGGCATTCAAATACCAAACTTCCTAATAAGTATTGGAAAGGTTCCTCACATTGCCAAGATCAAGCTTGATTACACACCCTATAGTGTTGTCACACACAACACTTTCTGAATCGCAGCAATTCCTCCCTTCCCAATCGTATGTGTGGAAATCATACGAGTAGTTAATGGAAGCTTTGAGTCGCAACAGAGCTTCTCTCTCTTCCCTCAAACAACCATGAATAGAAGATAATTGAAACAAGGCCGCCAACATTAGCCACCACCCAAAAATTGTTCTAGAAGGGATTTGAACCTTTGAGACGTAAGAATTTTGTCTTTAATATGATAAGCCACGATGGTCAGTAAGGCAGGAAAGTTGGACGTAGTGGAAGAGGTTATGGGCATGTGAAGAACGAGAGTGTACGCTGGATGGACTGGGTCTTAGTAACATGCATGAACGGTCTTAGCTGTTGGAGAAATTTAAGCTTGTTTTCTTTCTGTTGCAGTCAGCTTATCTTTCTGTGGCATTTTATTTATCTTTCTGTTGCATTTTATTTCGGTAGTACGTGGAGTCTATTATGTCATTTGGTTGTTTGTTAGGCGTCGGTTACTGGTAGTGACCTTAGGATGTTCCTTTATTTTTGGCTTACTCTGATTTTCAGTTTCATGTGTATGGTCTACTATTTAAGTAGCTGTAGATTATCAATAAACGAGATAGAAAAATTATTCCAATTCAAACTTGTGGTACTTTTCTCACCCGAAGAGAAACAATTTATTTTAGCATTTACGTAACTGAGTTTGGGACCTATCATAATATCCGCTCAAACAAAATAAATATTATTAAAACACTATTGATGTTAGAAACTGTTAAGAACAGAAAATGAAAATGAGAAGAAACTGATGGGAAACTGATTCTCATTGATAGATGTTTCGATTATACAAAGGTCATATATATATATACATCTGAAGAAAAGCAAAAAGTAAAGAACTACTGTAAAGTTAGCTTCTGATTATCTACACAATCTATTCAAAACTTTTATGGGCAATATGGTCGAGCCAGCTTTATGCATCATGCCCCTCATGCTTCTTTGTGTGTAGCCATGTATTTCCTTAGCTGAGGTTCCTCTTTTCTGTGTCATTTCTTTTCTTTTCTTTGCTGCTACTGCTATCTTTTTCTTTTCTTGTATTGCAGCATGCTTTATCAGCTTTATTCATCTCTTGAGTGCTGCAGTGTATTTCAGGTATGCTTTGGCTGCTTTCCTTATGCAGAACTAGATTGCATTCTGTTTTGTCACATTGCATTCTGTAAGAGTGAAACTTTATTGCGTTGGAATCATGGTATTGTCCATCTTTGCTCATCTTCGCATCAACAACTGGTAGATCTCGTGCATCTTTAGAGTTTAGACCATTTTGCAAGTTGTGGATAAGGTTTACTGACTCACGACGAGTGGAAGATAAGCTTGCGCATTATAGGCGATGATAGGGACTGGGAAGAAGAAGTGGGAGTTGATTTTTTGGAGTTTGGCTTAAATACCCGGTAAAGAAAATTACTGAAAGTAATGGGATGTAAGCGCAAGAATCATCAAAATTTTCAAGTAGCAACCCCACCAACTTATGTAGAAATATCGGAACTATGATGTTAGTTTCCAAAGAGCTTGCTTGGTCTCTCTATCCTCTGCAACGTTATTTTGAATTTGGTAGCACCTTCGGTGTGGTTGGTCTGTTGGTCATTATTTTTTATGGTAACGTGGAGTTCTTCCTGGAGAATTGATGGTCGCATCCGCACCAGGCAGGGCATATTGTCTTTCTGCTATTTCCATGTAGTCTCGGTTTTTTACTTGGATTGTTTATTGCGGTGGTTTCCAACACCTTTTTTTTCCTTGCCTATTCATTATCCTTATTGGGTTCGACCTGGTCTTCAAGTTTGATGTTTTGCTCCCCTGAAAACCTTCAAAAATAAAAACATATTGGCGGCTATTTCTCCTCCTTTTGAAGTCCATCGCTTTGCGCCAGAGAAAAAGAGACTGACGAGGAAACAAAAAACTCTATAGGTAACGCCGCCGGCGGGGTGGGGGGGGGGAGACGAAAGGAATTCTGGACGACAAAGGAAATTCATAAATGGGGAAAAAGGTGAAGACGAAGGGGAAAAGAAACTGTGCCGTTTATATTTTGCCACTTGGGATGCGGTTTCCCATTGTTCCTCTGGCCAGTTACCTATAGAGTTTTTCTTACCGAGTAAAGCTACTCTCACCTCTCCCAGCTCCCGCTGGGAGCTACTGCTATACCTTTTTTTTTTAATATTCTTTTTTACTTGATGATTAAGTAAATATTTTTTAATGATGTAGTAATTTTTTTATTTTTTAAAAAATATTTTAAAGTGTTAAAAAAATATATAAAATAAATAAAATAAAAAACACAACATTTTACAATAACGGTAGCTCCCAGCAAGAGCTGGAAGTGGTATAGATAAACACCTCAACCTTGAAAAGACCAGCTTGACGGATGACTTAGCAATATTTAATATGCGAAAGACTTGGCACATTTCAATTAAAGTGAATTAGATAATTTGCATTGTAAATTCGTTTATTCTTATATTGTGTTCCAATAACACGCAAACATACCAATTTTGGTGAGAAAGAATTCCAAGCCTCCATAAAGCACCTCTTTAAAATTATTAAATTTTAAAAAATATAAAAATACTTATATGCAAACATATCAATTTTGATGAGATGAGATGAGAATTTTATGAATAGTAGTAAGATAGTTTGTGAATAGTAATGAGATAGTTTGAGTTAAATATTTTTTGAGTTTTGGGAAAGGAGAGAGAAAAAGTTGAATACAAAACATTATAAAATTAAAATATTGTTAGAATATAGTTTTATAAAATTATTTTTGTTTAGAGATATGAAAAAGCTAGAATTATTTTTTATTTGAAAGTTTGAAAAAGTTGTAATGATTAGTTTGAAAATTTAATATTTGAATTATATTTGGAAATACGATTGGATGAGATGAAATAAACTCATATGAAAATTTTGTGTCTCATTCGAGGCCCCAATCTTGTCCTTAATTATTTCATGAAAAATAATAAACTTGGAAAGACCTTGACTAATGACTCAATTATAGGCGTAGACTTTGAGTACTCATTGGACTGTTCATCCGACCCGACCCGATAGTGCCACTTCCGACCCGACCCGACAAGGCTTATACCGTTTACCCGTTAAGGCATTAACCGATTACCCGACCCGACAATGGTTTTCGGAAATTCAGGTATTCCGACCCGTTTTTTTTTTTTTTTTCTTCTTCTTCTTCTTCTTCTTCTTCTTTTATATATATATATATATATATATATATATATATATATATATATATATATATATATATATATATATACTAAAAATTTCTTATTACCATTCTATGCAAAATATTTGAAATGGGAAGAATATTTGTATTTCTAGTTTGTGTAATTTTATTTAGAATCTTGTAAATTAATATAGAGATTTATATATGTAATAGCTTAGAATACTTTTTATTTTTAGTTCTCATTTTTGCTGACAAGTAATATATGCCAATTTAGAATATCATAAGTGAATTTTAAGTGACAAAAATGAAAGTATCAACACATTCAAAAGAAATCAATTTGATCCAAATAAAAAAGAAATGCAGATAGTTCATGCCCTGGAAATGACATAAAGCTGGGACATTTTCAATCAAAATATGAAAAAGACATGTAATGTTGTCATTTTGCTTCAAAGAGCATAAAATGGATATTGTTGCAACACAGTGTCATATTGTACTTCTAACATGTTTACTTCCATTTGATTCACCATGCAGTGAAAATACAATAGCGAATATAAGATACATGGACTTGTGTCAAGATACATGGACTTGTAGCTGTGGCCTTGTTGTAATCTTCAATCGACTTCATTCAAAATATTCTTCAAAGTTATCTCTACATGAAATACAAAATTATGTTAAACATATAATTAATTGAAATAACTATAAGAAAACATATAATTAATTAAACTTACCGGTTTCTAACTTGTAGCTTTCAGCATCTTCCATTACATCTTGGGAATCATAATTAATGGAGGGAGCCATTAACCAGTTTTGTGTACAGATAAGAGATTCAACTGTTGTTGGGGCCAATGAGCTACGAAATGAATCTAAGACACGACCCCCAACGCTAAATGCCGACTCAGAAGCAACAGTAGATATGGGAATAGCTAACACATCTCGAGCCATCTTGGCAAGGATCGGATATCTGATTGAGTTCACCTTCCACCATAATATAATATCAAAGTCGGGTGCCGATCCTTCAACACTTTCCATGAAATACTTATCCAATTCAGATTTAGACTCTACCACACCTCTTGATGCTTGATATTTTTCAAACATACTTAATACAGTATCCACATTATCATAAGAAGTGTTGATTTGGGTCTCAACAACACTTGATTGGCCCCTACTTGAACCTACACTGGATTTTGAATATTGCTTATACATCCGCTCAATCATCCTCTTTAACCAATCAACAAGTTCAGATGCTCGCTCATTCCCAAGAATATTTCTAAAACAAAACTCCAAAACTTCCAACTTGAAGCGCGGATCAAGCATAGATGCAATAAACAACATTTTATTCAATTTCTCAAAATCCCCCCAATACTTATCATAGTTCAATAACATCCTATCTGACATGGTTTTCAGCATATTACTCTCATTCATAGAAAATTTGTTCAAATGATTATAAATTGTAAATATTTCTCCAATGAACAAATTTGAAGTTGCATAAACTGAGCCTGAAACCCGCAAAGTCGTATCATAAAAAAGCTACAAAAATTGTTCAAATACCTTGATGGTTTCCCAATCATGTAAAGTTGGTATTTCTTGTCCAACCTCACGTAAATATGGGCCAAACTCATTGTCTTCATCTTGCATCACCTCAAACGCCGCATGATATTTGAGAGCCACACTCAACATTAGATATGTTGAGTTCCACCTAGTTGGAACATCCAGACAAAGAAGCCCACCACCCAAAATATTTTGTTTCTCTGCGCATGACTTGAACTTATTAAGTCTTGCAGGGGAAGACTTCACATATTTAACTGCATTTCGAATCTTGACAATTAATTTATCAATTTCTTTCAATCCATCTTGGACAATGAGATTTAAAATATGTGCACAACATCTTATATGCATAAGTTCATTGTCTAATACCATACAATCCCTAAGTTTGGCAATTTTCCTCAAATAATCGATGGCCGTAGTATTAGACGATGCATTGTCTACTGTTATTGTAAATATCTTCTTTATGCCCCATCCAAGTACAGATGACTCAATCTCTTTTCCTATTGTTATCCCTTTGTGATCAGGAACTTTCTTAAAATCTATAATCCTCTTATGCAAGATCCAATCATCATCAATAAAATGAGCTGTTATGCACATATAGTTAAGATTCTGAATTGATGTCCACATGTCAGTAGTGATGCAAATCTTATAATCAGATGTCATGAACATGTTCTTCAACTTATCTTTTTCTAACATGTACATCTTCATACAATCTCGCATAACAATAATGCGAAAGGGGATTCAGTTCAGAACGCAAACGGTTCGGTTAATTCGGGTCGGGTCGGGTCGGCATTTCGGTCAGGTCGGGTTTTCGGCGTTTTTGTGCACCTCTAGTACTCAATATGAGGTTCTATTCAATTTCTCAATCTCCCTACTTTTCAATCGTCTTTCACCTTCTTGATTTTTGATACATTCATAGCAATCAGCTTGGGGTTTATGTCGCCTATTTCGGACGCTGAGTAAGAACTGATTTCAGACTACTGTTGGAAGCTATCCATGAGTATTGGCCAGCAAGCCTAAGATAGCGTCATGGGAATTTAAAATGGACATGAGATTTGGCATAGCAGTACATTTTTATGTTAACTTGTTCTACACCGAATCATAAGGTACAGATTTGAGAAAGTTGTTTTTAAAGTCTGCTTATTTGGATAGTAAGATGAGATGAGACAATTTTAGATGAGTTGAATAAAATATTGTTAGAATATTATTTCTTAATATTATTATTATTTTAAGATTTGAAAGGGTTGAATTATTTATTATATTTTGCATAAAAATTTGAAAAAATTATAATGATAAAATGAGATAATTTGAGATGGGTTGAGAATGTTTCTATATTCAAACCGAGCCAGCTCCAATAAAAAAAAAATTGGTAAGCACTTATAGTCTATAGTTGTAGTGTTGCTTTATGCAACGAGTTGTTTTTCACTTGCGACAATTCTTTCATCCTAATCCATGATTTCTATCCAACAAGATATTAAAATTACATTTGTGAATTCCATGAAGCTAACTATGCGGTGTGAAGTTTGATTTTACACGCACCAATAAAAAGTCAACACGTAAGCGGTCTATGTAATTAATGGTAGAAGCGACTTGAGAAAATAATCTTCCTAGTCACTCTCTCGCTCTGTCTGCTGAAGCCCATCTCTCTCCCTTTCTCCCTCCTCTGCTCTCCCTTTTTTAACCCCTCTCAGTTGCTCTCTCTCTCTCTCTCTCTCTCTCTCTCTCTCTCTCTCTCTCTCTCTCTCTCTCTCTCTCTCTCTCCCCTATAGATAGATTTGTGATGGGGAAAGGCCCTTTCTAATTGTTAGGCTCGATTTGGAGATCATAAGAAGCTAATACAACTCACAATTGATGAAGATGTAGAGATGATGCTACATGCTGATAAAGATCAAGATGGTGTGTTAATAGCTTGAGTCATAAATTATCTTCAATTTTGATAGTAGAGTTTTTGAAGGAATAGACCCCCAGTTTGTGAGAAGTTGTTCTTTGAGTTCCAAACACATTTTTTACCTCGTGTAGAGAGATGACCAAGTTGTAAAATGATATGTATCATTATGTTGTTCAATGAGCACCTATAACTTGCAAGAATGTGACAACGTTGATATTTTCGGGACAGAGAGCTCAACAATGGCTTGAGGGGAGAGAGAGAGAGAGAGAGAGAGAGAACATTAAGCCTCATTTGTTTTCGGAGATGAGATGAGATGAGATGAAAACTTTTGAGATGAGATAAATTGTTTATTTTATTTTGTATTGAAATTTGAAAAAGTTGTAATGATTAGGTGAGAGAAGATGAGATGAATTTGAAAAAGTTGAATTGTTTATTTTATTTTGTATTGGAATTGGGAAAAGTGTAATGATAAAATTGAGATGAGATGAGATGTTTTCTGAAAACAAACGAGGCTTTGACTTTATTAGTTCTTTTGGAATTAATGGCATTTTGCTAAGTTTAGATTCGATACATGGAAAAGAAATAGTTGATAGTTTTCCTGAGCTTTTGTGAATTGACATTAGCAGAAAAGAAATCACTAAATTAACTCGTACGTATCGCAATATCTATGGTTCAAGCATCTTGCTTGTTTGGAATTTGAGGAAGCCTGTTTGGTCATTAATTGCTTGCAGATCTTTTAATCCAGTACCCATATTTTTCATCTAGAGCTACATTGGGAAGCGGGAACTAATTACAAGTCTCATATATGTTATTAAGACCTCAAACTTCTTATTGAAGAAAAGCAAAACGGAAAACATACGAAAAAGCAAACATCAAAACACGAAACTTCACAATTCTAACGTAGATAGCTTACGAATGTTTATCACAATAAAATAGTAGCAAGTGGAGATGCACACTTCAACGAAGTTAAACCATGTCCGTCGCCAGTGCAAATTTATATAGAGGATGGCAACAACTCCTAGCAAGATTATCACATAAGACATCGCAAAGCTGACGTAGAAGACTTCCAAGTCTATAAAACCACAAGCTTCATCTCCCTTATTATCAATAGGAACTGCAGATGGCGGTTCACTGTTAGTGCACGTCTTATGTAGTGGAGGTCCACACAGGAGAGGATTTCCCTCGTAACTGCTTTCATCAAAGGTACCGAATTGAGCTTTTCTTTCTGGTGTTGTACCCCATAAGTTATTGTGTGCCACTTTGAAGAAGGCTAGAGAGTTCAACTCTACCAATTGAGGGGGATAATACCATCCAAGTTATTATGTGATAGATCCAAGCTCTCAATTTGCTTGAGTTTCAAGAATTCAGTGGGGATTGATCCCGTTAAATTGTTGAACGACAAGTTCAACGCATGGATGTTACTCAAATCTCCTAGCTCAGCTGGAAGTTCTCCTTCTAATTTGTTGCATGAGACGTCAATCCCAGACATGTAGTCAAGGATGTCACCTTTGTAGGAGAGAGTATTATTCTTTGTTGAGAACTCCACTTCTTGCAGTGCATCCACATCGAAGATTATATAATCTCCATTGTAAATTCTAAGGGATGCCTTCATTATCATTGCTGAATGCAAGATGACAACATGTTGGATATGTCAAAATATTCTTGGCCACTGTTTGATACCCGAGATTTTGTGGAGGTTGGCTCAAATGTAATGTTACTCAAGCAATGAGGTATTTGACCAGAAAAATTATTGTGGGAAAGATCCAACAAGCTTAGTTTTTCTAAAAGGCATAATTGAAGTGAGATTTTTCCATGTAAATAATTTGTTTTTAAGAGGAGAATGCTCAAACTTGAAAGGTTGCCGATCCAATCTGGAATGTTGCCAGTAAGGTAGTTATCTCTAAGATTTAGAGTGACTAAAGTAGAGCAACCCTTGAACCCACTGGTAATTGGACTGGTTAACCTATTTTTATTCAAATGAACATGTATGATCTCGGACCAGTTGGCGCAAGAGGGTATAGAGCCAGATAGATTGTTATGGGACAGGTCAAAAAATGAAAGGTATTTCAAGTTACATAACTCAACTAGAATGGGACCTTCAAGTTGATTTTTTGCGAGAGCAATTTCTCTCAATGATGGCATGCTCCACATCCATCTTGGAAGCATCCCTGACAAATTGTTATTACTAAAATCAATTGCTTCCAAGGCCATTAAATTAGATATGCTATGTGGGATCTCTCCAGAAAAGTGGTTGTTGTCCAAAAACAAAAAACGTAGTAATGTTAGATTCAAAATGGTAGGAATTAGTTGGCCACTCAAATGATTTTTGGACAATTTAAGGTAGTATAAGGAGGAGCAACCTATTATCAAATTCTCTGGTATTGTTCCTGAAAAATTATTACTTGACATATCAAAAAATTTTAAGGAGGTCAAATTACCATAAGAAGAAGGAATAACACCTTCAAAGTGATTTTTAGAAATTTGTAAAAACACTAGATTCGGAAAAATTAAACCAAAGTTAGTTGGAATTGGACCTTGTATACTATTAAATGAAATATCTAAAAGAGAAAGGTTGGGAATATGATGACTGGGCAGCTGCAAAGTTCCTGTAAAAGAGTTATTTCTCAAATTAAGAACCTCCAACCTCGTATTGTTTTCTAGCAGCCATGTGGGGAACTGTCCTGCCAAGTTGTTGTGAAGGAGTTGTAGTACTTGCAAGTCGAACTGATAATGAAGGAATCTAGGAACTATTTTACCAAACTAGCAGCTTGAACAACTAAAAGCCTTTAATTGGAAGCCAGGATCCCATCTTTGAGACAGAGTTTCATCAACCAGGTTGTTGCCATCACTAAATATGACCTCAAGCTTTGTGAGGTTAAGAAATGAGGAGAATGTGATTGGGCTAAAGTAGTTATATGATAAAGCAAGGAACTCAAGTGACTTCAAACTAGGTAGAGGGGAGAGATCAATACTTCCATTAAAGCGATTTCTAGAGATATCAAATATTCGAAGTTGTGTCATGTTTGCCAAACATGAAGGCAGTATCCCTTCAAAACCATTAAAGCTGAGATCTAACTCTCGAAGATTCATAAGCTCACACAAGCCTACAAAATAAAATGAGTAATAATTAAGTTCTACCATTAATAGATTTTTGCTAAGGAATATTTTGCGAAAATAAGGCTTTTTACCTTGAACGATGAGCAAACTTCCATTGAGTCCACAGTTTGATATTGTCAATACATTAAGGGAAGTCATAACTCCAACTTTACTGAGGAAGCTTTTGTCAATGCAGGAATAATCCAAATACAACTCCTGTAGGTTCTCTAGTCTTCCCAACTCTAAAATGGCAATGAGTGTTTTAGATATGAGAAATAATTTTCATGTATACGAAAATTATTAAAATGTGTTAAATAGGATATAGCATCAAGTATCAATAGGACATAGCATGTCAAATGGATGTATATTAGTCTATCTAACCTTAGAGACTAATTACCTGAGATTGGGATATTGATTAGTTGATCTAAATGGTTGTCACTCAAATATAGTTTCTTGAGCGATAAGAACTGACCAAGGGATGATAGGAAGCTTTCATTGAAGGAATTCCGACTGAAGTCAAGCACCTCTAGCTTGCTCAATCCGGATAATCTTTCAAAACCTACAATTTAGATAAGTATAAACTAATTTCTATTGCATATTTCAAAAAATAAAAAAGAAAGAAATATTTAAACGGAAAATGAAAAATAGAACAATATAAAAAAACCACCCAGATATTGCATTATATTTAAGCTCTTGAAAGGGAAGAAATAGAGAGGCATTCAGATTAAGATACCAAACTTCATCACTATTGTAAGAGACCTTCACACACAACACGTTGCCAATCGTAGCAATTACTCTCTTCATGAGATGAGTTCCAATATTTTAAGGGTTCATACGAGGAGTTGAGGGAAGGTTTGAGTTGCAAGAGAGCTACTCTCTCTTCCCTCAAACAAGCGCAACTACCATGAAAAGAAGATAATTGAAACAAGGCCGCCACCCAAAAATTCCAAACTTCATTCACGTTTTCTGTTTTCCTCTCAGTACTCAGGTGTCTAATTAAGCGAAGAATTTATATAGATCAACACCAGTATCCTAGCTAGACACCAATATTAAAATGTGTTCCCTAGGATATAGCATGGAGTATCAAATGGATGTAACCTTAGAGACTAATTACCTGAGATTGGGATATTGATTGGTCGATCTAAATGGTTGTATAACAAATATAGTTCCTTGAGCGATAAGATCTGACCAAGGGATAACAGGAAGCTTTCATTGAAGTAATTCCCACTGAATTCAAGCAACTCTAGCTTGCTCAATCCGGATGATCTTTCAAAACCTACAATTTAGACAATTATAGAAAATTTAGACAAAAAACAATATTGCCTAGCTAGCTACTCTGTTAGAGTAGCTAGCTAGGCAATATTGTTTAGGTGTCTAAGCGAAGTTTAGGTGTCAAAGCGAAGTTGTTCTTAAAGAGTCTATATATACACCTGAACATTGACCGATGACTTGGAAATTAAGGCCAAAGACTATAAAATTTATATATTAAATTATTTCAAGCAAAAATGATAAACTTGCGAGGACCTTCACTGATGAGTACTCGATTATAGGCTGAAGACTGATCATGAGTACTCAATATCATGAGGTTCTATCCAATCTCCCTACTTTTCAATTCTCTTTACTTTCTTTATTTTTGATATGTACGCAACAATGAGCTTGGAATTAAAAAGATGAATAATTTTGGATGAATTTTCAAAATAG
This sequence comes from Cyclocarya paliurus, assembly GCA_029856935.1. Taxonomy (NCBI): domain Eukaryota; kingdom Viridiplantae; phylum Streptophyta; class Magnoliopsida; order Fagales; family Juglandaceae; genus Cyclocarya; species Cyclocarya paliurus. Next base: position 23,333,185 of record CM056947.1, read on the forward strand.
AATTCAATTAAAGTTTTAGAATTTTAAATTACTGATCATTGAAATATTTCCTCAATAAAAACAGTTGCATTGTCTGTTGGTAAGTTATGTTAGTATATTTGTTAACCTTGAATAGATTTTTAACCAAAACATGAATAGATTAATTAAGACTCATTACAAATACTGGTGTTAGTGAGAATTCCTAGAGTTTTAAAAGTTCATACTGGTGTTACAAATACTAAGTGATATTATTTCTTGGGTGCAGAGATGTTATACTAAAATTTGATGTGGAGGTATAGGGTGATGAGTGTGAAGTTTAAGAAATTGAAAGTTTTCTCACTAACAAGATCCCTCTCCTTTATTTAGAAGAGTCAAAGAGAAAAGAGAATATGAGCATTTTCTATGTGAAACTTCCTATATATGTACACTAAAGACATGGAATAATAAAAATATTGTTTCATCATATAAATGCGATTCCAATTTTTTTTTAAGGAAAATGTATTTTTTAGTTTTCAAGATCGCAATCATATGAGTTATATGATGAGAACAATCTTGCAGTTTAATGACTTGCTGAGAATGGAGTTATAAATAAATTATGGCACAAAGTTGTTGTTACATGGGGTTGCGGCCATAATTCTGACTTGTAGTCCTTAGATCAAGTTCATTCGCCATTAAAAAAGGTTGAGTGATTGGTTTGTGCAAACATGAATTCTATTAAAAACCTAGAGAATCTACACTTGATCATTTTTAGTTGAGTAAGAAAAGTTACTGGTATTATCGGCGATGGTTGGGTATTCTAGATTTTTATAACACTTACTTTTTGGAAAGATCGTTTCATTACGTTTCATTCCACATTATCTTAATATTAATATTTTTAATTTTTTTTCATAAAAGATCGTCGAAAATAGCATTAGTGATGGTGTACCATTAGTGATAGTGACTCCCAAAAGTTATAAAATATAAAGATCCTCATAAATAGTGTGATAGCTATATATTAGTATTTTCTCTTCATATAGAGAATAGAAGAGAATATTTGTAATATGGCTCTACTAAAGGTACTAAATTTACATAGTTAGAACTCCAATATAGAATGTTAGATTCACTTCACTTATATGCTCCAACTTGAGGTTGTTGATTTGATTGGCAAAGGAAAAGTGGAGTTGATAGGGATATATATCCATCTCTTGGCACTAATTGAGTTGTCTTTAGATAGCCATTGATCGTACATTTATTGGAACTTTTCTTGAAAGAGTCAAAAGAATTAGATGGTTAGTTTGTTTGTGATGTTTAGTCACAAAGTACTTTGAGCACATGATTGTTGCTTGTACTATTTTGATACCAAAAAAAAAATGAATGTTGCTGGTATTATTTTTGTGCAGCCTAAACCAACCATCTATTCAAATATATCCAATGTACCTAGTCGTATTTTATTAACGACCTATTAAATAAAATGGAGTTCTTTGAACGTTGTTGATAATCTTAGAAAAGTGTCTTCATAAAAGATATGACGATCTGGTTGTCTTAGATTATTAATTTTAGCCTAATGAGAGGTTTTCCATACTACGAGGTGATGAACATAGATTTGTGAAAAGTAGCTAAGATTTCACATCTTGTGAGACTGTGTATAAGAAAAACAGTTTCTATGAGTTCTTGTTCAACATCCATAGACAATTAATGAGATGAAAAGTAGTAAAGAATCTAGTTTTTCTTATACTATTTAGTGTTTCCATTATGGTTTACTCATGGGAGATAGAGGTTGAGATTTTGTTAGAGGGTAAATATAGCTTACTTGATAAAGTGAGTTTGTGATGCGACTGTCATTACAAGTAATGACTAGACTATTGTGTTTGTCTTTGGGGGCAAAGACCATTATCGCTTTACCCTTAATGAAAAATAAATGATGGTTATCTCACATGATTTTGTTGAGTACAAGAGATTTATATGAAACCTTGAAATCTCAAATTAAGTTTGTTGAATGACATTTGTGGTCACTTGTAGATTCTTAATAATCACAGTTGGACTTGCTAACTAGAATCTAAGGTTTATGTTGTAACTTTCACCTTAAATGAGATTAGCGATGAGTTGCTGACTTCATGTTTGCGCAAAGAACTTTTATACATAAAAACATAGTTTCTTAGTTGGAGTATGTTTTGGAAAGTTACTACACATGAGATTACACATGGACTGAAATGGTCATTAAACAACACTTAGGAGTTGTGGTTTGATTATTTTTTAGTTGACATGTGATTTCTCTCTATCGTGGTTATGCTCATCGTGCACATGACACTAATGTGTTCTATGATCATGTGGCATGACTGTAATTTTTTTTTTTTTTTTATGTAAGCACACACATTCACCATAGATTCTGGAGTTATGGTGGAAAAGGTATGTCGACAGGCAAAAATCGACTCACTCACACGAGTGATTACCATTACAAAAGGGTAGCGAACAAAGATGAGACAATGTGTCACTCGGTACTTATCTAGAGAGAGATAAGTTGTAAGAAACAAAAGATATGTCACCTTAGTGAAAGCTAAGATGAGGTCAATCACGTTTAAAAGGAACGTCAATGGTTACCCACAATCCATGTAGCCTGTGATTTAGCCAGATGTGATATCCTCTTTGGCACTTTGGATAGCGAGCAAATGGAGGGACTTGGGTTAGGCGTTGAGATAGCGACTAGACTAAGATCTGTATGGTGAATTTAGGTTAGATATACATTCTTTCTTTGGAAAGACAACTCTACCGTAGTATGTATTTTATACTCCATGTGCTTTTGCGACAAACAATAGATGTGAGTGAATGAATCCCTGCTTTCTCACCATGTGAGTCTTGTAGGTCATAATTGATTACCTTAATTTATTTATGCCCTTAGGAGACTTTTGACTATGTCATGAGGTTGATGTTTTAGTGTCTGCTACTTTGGCATGTTATTTATGACCATGAATAATACAGTTTAGAGAGACATTGCTGGAAAAGAGACAGAACTGAAACTAAATGACATTAGGGTGAAGGGAATACTATTTGGTTACACATCGATAATGCTTGTACTCACTACCAACAAGTTATGTTGCTTCTTGGGAGTTACAACACAGCTGTGAGTACATCATCTTTTATGGAGATTGAGCATTGCTCTGAGTCATTCAGACTCGAGAGGGATTAGGGATACTTAGTATGATGTGACCAAATGAGTTCGGCTATAACGAGATACTTTTAAGGATGTTGCTATGCTAGTCTTCTCTTAGAGAGACTTGATATATTGCTCCTGTTTTTCTTTTACAGCTGTACTCGATGGTTGCACAACCTATTTGCCAATATGAACAAGATTGAGGACATATTGAGAGATGCAGACCGGGAGTCTTGCCCACCATGTGTGAGTAGGAGATGTAAGAAAGGGGCACCCATAGTGGGCACCAATTTCCCTTCTCTTGCGGGTTATGAAGTGGCTCTTAAGCCACTTCATGAGTCTTGATGGTTGGCCCTTAATGACCAGCCGAGGGTTACACTTAGAGGGCCTATTTACATAGCCCTTTCCCCTTTGGAAGAGAAGTGTGTGTGTGGAACAAAATAGAAAATGATCTCTCTCTCAAAAGAATTCTCTCTAGTCCCGGAATCTAGGCTGTGGAATTTATGAGTGTTGCTCTGGTATTACCAGGTAGCACACTCCACTATCGATATAAGAGAATTTCGGATGAACAAAAACTATGACGGAGAATCTGTGAAACAACTACACTAGATCCACGATTTCCCAACGAGGTAATAGCTCTTCCACTATATACTTTGATCTAGTATTTCTAACAATATCTTAGTAGATCAACAACCTCTTATTATTGCTGGAATATAGTCACCATCAGTTGTACACTTTTGGTATTGACTAATTTCTTATTATGACTTATAGCTCAACATTAGTATGTTTACATTTTTGTTTAAGTTTGACTTTATTAATTCCTTGCATATGCTGGGCTTATTGTTTTCTCCAAGCTGAGCTTTGATACTTGGACAAGAAATAGTTTATTGTTTTCTTGAGCTTTTATGAATTGACATTGGCTGGAAAGAAATCATAAGATTGAATCGAAAAGCAATATCTATCGTTCAAGCATCTTGCCTGATTGGTCACTAATTGACTACTAAAGTTACGAGGCTAAGGCGAACTTTCAAGTCTCATATATGTTACTTAAACTTCAAGCTTGAGATTGAAGAAAAGAAAAATAGATGACATATGAAAATTCAAAAATCAAAACACAAAGCTACACAATTCTAAAGCTAGATAGCTTATGACTGTTGATCACAACAAAATAGTAGCAAGTGGAGATGCACAATTCAATGAAGTTAAACCACGCTCGTCGCCAATGCGGATTTATATAGAGAATAGCAACAATTCCCAGCAACATTGTTATGTAAGACACTACAAAGCTAATGTAGAAAACTTCCAAGTCCATAAAACCACAAGCTTCATCTCCCTCGTCATCAGTTGGAATGGATGGTGGTTGAATTTTAGTGCAAGCCTTATGTAGTGGAGGTCCACACAGGAGAGGATTTCCCTCGTAACTGCTTTCATCAAAGGTACCGAATTGAGCTTTTCTTTCGGGTGTTGTTCCCCAAAAGTTATTGTGAGCCACATTGAAGACGGCCAAATAGTTCAACTCTATCAATTGTGGGGGAATAATACCATCCAAGTTATTATTGGATAGATCCAAACTCTCAATTTGCTGAAGTTTCGAGAATTGGGTGGGGATGGATCCGGTTAGATTGTTGAACGACAGGTTCAATGCATGGATGTTACTCAAGTCTCCAAGCTGGGGTGGAATCTCTCCGTCTAATTTGTTGCATGAGAGGTCAATCCCAGACATGTAGTCAAGAATGTCACCTTTGTAGGGGAGAATTCTATTTTTTGTTGAGAACTCCACTTCTTGCAGTACTTCCACCAATGGTAAAATATAATATTGATCATCGACAGTAGGCAAGCTGCCTTTGTTCATTATCAATGCAGATCGCAAGAATGACCACACGTCGAAACTAACAAAATAGCTATTGTGGTCGCTTGATAATTCAGATTTTGTGTAGGTTGGCTCAAATGTAATGTTATTCAAGCAATGAGGTATTTGACCAGAAAAACTATTGTTGGAAAGATCCAACAAACTTAGTTGTTCTAAAAGACATACTTGAAATGGAATTTTCCCCTGCAAATAATTTGCTTTCAAGAGGAGAATGCTCAAACTTGAAAGGTTGCCAATCCAATTTGGAATGTTGCCAGTAAGGTAGTTATCTCTAAGATTTAGAGTGACTAAAGCAGAGCAACCCTTGAATGCACTGGTAATGGGACCAATTAGCCTATTTTTATTCAAATGAATATGTATGATCTCGGACCAATTGGAACAAGAGGGTATAGAGCCAGCCAGATTGTTATGGGATAGGTCAAAAAATGAAAGGGATCTCAAGTTACATAACTCAACTGGAATGGGACCTTCAAGCTGGTTTTTTGCGATAGCAATATCCGTCAATGATGTCATGTTCCCCATCCATCTTGGAAGCATCCCTAACAAATTGTTATTACTGAAATCAATTACTTCCAAGTTCGTTAGATTAGATATGCTATATGAGATCTCTCCTAAAAAGTGGTTGTTGTCCAAATACAAAGAGTGTAGGGCTGTTAGATTCGAATTGGCAGGAAATAATTGGCCACTCAAGTGATTTTTGGACAATCTAAGGTACTCTAAGGAGGAGCAACCCATTGTCAAATTCTTTGGCATTGTTCCTAAAAAATGATTGCTTGACATGTCTAAATATGCTAAGGACGCCAAATTACCAAAAGAAAAAGGAATAACACCTTCAAAGTCATTTTTAGAAATATTTAAAACCTCTAGATTTGGAAAAACAAAACCAAAGTTAGTTGGAATTGGACCTCGTATATGATTAGATGAAATATCTAAAACCAAAAGGGTGGGAATATAATGATTGGGTAGCTGCAAAGTTCCTGTTAACGAGTTATTTCTCAAATTAAGAACTGCCAACCTTGTATTGTTTTCTAGCAACCATGTGGGGAACTTTCCTGCCAAATTGTTGTAAGGGAGTTGTAGTACTTGCAAGTCGAACTGATAATGAAGGAATCTAGGAGTTATTCTACCAGACTTGTTAGATAAGCAGCTTGAACAACTAAAACCCTTTAATTGGAAGCCAGGATCCCATCTTTGAGATAGAGTTTCATCAACCACGGTGAAGTAGTTATGTGATAAATCAAGGTACTCAAGTGACTTCAAACTAGGTAGAGGGGAGATATCAATGCTTCCATTAAAGTGATTTGAAGAGATATCAAATATTCGAAGTTCTGTCATGTTTGCCAAACATGAAGGCAGCATCCCTTCAAAATCATTAAAGCTGAGATCTAACTCTCGTAGATTCATAAGCTCACACAAGCCTACAAAATGAAATGAGTAATAATTAAGTTCTACCATTAAGAGATTTTTGCTAAGGAATATTTTGCGAAAATAAGGCCTTTTACCTTGAACAATGGGCAAACTTCCATTGAGTCCACAGTTTCCTATTGTCAATACATTAAGGGAAGTCATAACTCCAACTTTACTGAGGAAGCTTTTGTCAATGTAGGAATGATCCCAATACAACTCCTGTAGGTTCTTTAGTCTTCCCAACTCTGAAACGGCAAGGAGTGTTTTAGATATGAGAAATAATTTTCTTGTATACGAAAATTATTAAAATGCATTCAATAGGATATAGCATGAAGTATCGATAGGACATTGCATATCAAATGGATGTATATTAGGTTAATTACCTGAGATTGGGATATTGATTGGTCGATCTATGAAGTTGTATCTCAAATATAGTTTCTTGAGCGATAAAAGCTGACCAAGGGATGACAGGAAGCTTTCATTGATGTAATTCCCAGTGAAGTCAAGCACCTCTAGCTTGCTCAATCCAGATAATTTTTCAAAACCTACAATTTAGACAATTATAATTCAAAAAACAATATTGCCTAGCTACCTACTCTTTTATGATATAAACAAACCTTCATTTGGAGCCCATCCAGATACTAGATTCCCGCTCAAATCAAGGTACTTAAGCTCTTGAAAGGGAATAAACAGAGAGGCATTCAAAGACCAATTTCTGTATATATAATCAAGATGAAGCTCGATTACACGCCCTGTAGTGTTGTCACACACAACTCTTTCCCAATCGCAGCAATTTCTCCCTTCTTGAGATAAGTCCCAAGATGTAAATACTGATTCATCCGAGGAGTTCACGAGAGCATTGAGTCGCAAGAGAGCTTCTCTCTCCTCCCTCAAACAACCATGAATAGAAGATAATTGAAACAAGGCCGCCAACATTAGCCACCACCCAAAACTTCCAAACTCCATTTCACATTTAGGTGTCTAAGCGAAGTTGTACTTGAAGAGTTTATATAGACACCTCAACATTGACCGATGACTTAGAAATTAATGCCAAAGACTATAAAATTTATATATTAAATTATTTCATGCAAAAAAGATAAACTTGACTGATGAACTCGTTTGTTTTCGGAGATGAGATGAAAATTTTTGAGATGAGATGAATTGTTTATTTTATTTTGTATTGAAATTTGAAAAAGTTGTAATGATTAGGTGAGAGAAGATTAGATGAATTTGAAAAAGTTGAATTGTTTATTTTATTTTGTATTGAAATTGAGAAAAGTGTAATGATGAAATTAAGATGAGATGAGAGTTTTCTGAGACAATTTCTTCAATAAATACAGTTGATTTAATTAAATAAGACAAGATGCATTGTCTCTGTTCATGCAAGGATGTGGACCTTAATCGTAACCGGATGGCCGATAGTTATCAAATCTACACAGCCACGTGTTACTACACCTTCGAGATTTGATCATACGTGGCAATCAGAAAGATCAAGATTTTTTTAAGTTTTTTTTTATTTCAAAATCTATTTTATTCCTAATTTAGAATTTTAAATTATTTATTGACATCTTTCTTCAATAAAAGCTTTTTTTTATATTTAATTTATAGTTTTCACAAAATTAACATATAAAAACAGATTATATGAATTACGGACGACACAATTATTAATTTATTTTTTTTTTATGAGCTTTCTTGATTTTAACAAATAAAGTAGACAAATTTTCTACGGGCTATTAGTGGACAAGGTAAAAGCATCAATTTATAAGTTGGTGCATCATATAAAATATTTAATTAAATAAAATTAAATGTAGAATCGAAATTCAAACTCAAAATCTCTACCTTGAAATCATACGATTAAATCACTATTTATTCAGAAATTTTAAACTAATTAAAAAGTTCAAATTAAACATTTATATTAATATTAACAATTAAAACTTTTACCTCAAGTTATTAGGATTATTTTTATGCAATAATATTAATAAATGGATAACGATAGGGGGCCGATGCTTTTACATCCAGTCTATCCATCAATTCAAAATTCATTTTTCATTTTTTTCTTTTTTCATTTTAAATATATTTTTTAAAATTTATAAATTTATTAATAATTATTTCTTTAATCATTAAATAAAAAATTTTAAAAAACATAATTAAAGTCTCGGTCAAAACTATCTAGAAGCATCATTTTCTTTAATAAATTTCTATATACTAGAAATTCGTAAACAATGCAATGATGAGACTATAAATAACTATAGACGGAATCTGAAGGTGTAGACTATATATATAAATATATATATATATATATATGAAAAATGTTAGTATATAGTTTGTTCACTCATTTTGATATCTTATGTTTTTAATTTTTTTTATTTAATGATTAAGTAAACGACTTTTAGTGTATTGATGTATTTTTTATATTTTATAAAATATTTAAATATGTTAAAAAATATGAAAAGAAGAAAACAAATAAAAATAAAAAGTTAAATTTGTGTAGGTGACACGTCCAGCCATTGCTGACAGCCTAGCACCACTTTTATATATATATATATATATATATATATATATATATATATATATATATATACACACACACATACATACTAGTCTTGGTTTGGCTGGAAGAAAAGAAAAGCATTGACTCCAAGTCTTTAGCCTTATCATGGAGTCATCAATCAAATCTTCAAGGAAAGAATCGTGCCTTCTTACGGAAGGTAGTCTCAATATTCAAATATTATAAATATAAATATTTTTAAATTTTTATTTTTAAATTTTTTTCATTTAATAATTATTTAATTATTATAATTTGTTAAAACTTTTAAATAAAACATAAAAATAATTTAATTTTTTAAAATTTTAAAATAAAAATTATATTCTAATAATATTTTAACTTTATAATATTTTTATTTAATTTTTTTTCTCTTTTTTCAAAATCTTATAAAACATCTTAACTCAAACTATTTTATTACTATTCACAAACTACTTTACTACAATTATTATTATTCACAAATTTTCCATCTCTTCTTAACATCAAAACGACACCTTAGTCTATTTGTAAATCACTCCATCGGTGGCACGTGAACTTCATGACACGCGGTTGTGGTTTGGTTGTGTAAACGCCCGCTAAAGGATTAAGGATATGTTTGGAAAATATGTTTTATTTAAAATTCTCATCTTCATCTCGTCTCATCTCTACACTTTTTCAAATTCTCATACAAAATATAATAAATAATTCAACTTTTTCAAATCTCAATATAACTTTTTCAAATTCCAATTTAACTTTTTCAAATCTCAAAACTAAAAAATAATATTTTAAATTTTAAAACAAAACACAAAATTCTCATCTCACCCCAAGCATAACCTAAATTTCTTTTTATGTAGTCTAATTATCCATCTATTCATCTTTTATGGTGCCTATCTTTTGTGGTGTAAATTTTTTTTTAGCCAAGCTTTTGATTGAACCCACTTGTACAGATTTTGATCTTTAGAGATAAATTTTAATTCATTCCTAAAACTTGAAATGGATAAGTAATTGAAAATTTGAAAACTTGAAATTAAAAATATTTATGTTTTAGTAATGTTTGGAAAAATATCTTAAAATACTTAAGAATGTTTAATAATATCCATACATGCCGTAGACCAAGACTAAACAAATTAAAGATGAAATGTCTACACAGCCACGTGTTACTACACCTTCGAGATTTGATCATACGTGGCAATCAGCTTGGAAAAAGATCAAGATTATTTTAAGTTTTTTTTATTCCTAATTTAGAATTTTAAATTATTGATTGAAATCTTTCTTCAATATAGCTTTTTTTATATATATTTAATTTATAGTTTTCACAAATTAACATATAAAAACAGATTATTTGAAGTACGAGCACAATTATTAATTAATTTATAATTAGTGGACGAGGTAAAAGTAGTACTCAACATTAATTTATAAGTTGGTACACCACATAAAATATTTAATTAAATAAAATTGAATGTAGAATTAGAATTCAAATTTAATATCCGTATTGAAACCATACAATTAAACCACTATTTATTCGAAAAGTTTGAACTAATAAAAAAGTTCAAATTAAACATTTATATTAATATTAACAATTAAAATTTTTATCTCGAGTTATTAGGATTATTTTTATGCAATAGTATTGATAATGGATAACAATAGGGGAACCGATGCTTTTACACCCAGGCTATCGATCAGTTTAAAATTTATTTTTTTATTTTTTATTTTAAATATTTTTTTAAAATTTTAAAATTTATTAATAATTATTTTTTTAATTATTAAATAAAAAAATTGTACAAACATAAATAAAGTCTCGGTCAAAACTATCTAGAAGCATCAGTTCATCGATCATTTTCTTTAATAAATTTATATTGACTAGAAATTAGTAAACAATGCAATGATGAGACTAGAAATAATTATAGACGGAATCTCGAAGGTGTAGACTAAATATATATATATATAGAAAATGATAGGATGTTGTTTGAGTTTGCCCCTCATTTTGACTTATGTATTTAATTTTTTGCACTCTTTTTTTATTTAATGATTAAGAAATTGATTTTAATATATTGATTTTTTTTAAAAATATTTCAATATGTTAAAAAATTAAAAGAAAATAAAAATTTGTATCAAGTGGCATGCCAGCTGTCATTGCTACGACAGCCTAGCACCACCATATATATATATATATATGTTATATAGCATTGACTCCAAGTCTTTAGCCCTACCACGGAGTCATCCATCAAGTCTTCAAGGAAGGAAAGCAATAACGCATTGTGTCTTCTTGCTAAAGGCAGTCTTAATATTTAAATATCATAAATATAAATATTTTTTAATTTTTAATTTTTTTTATCTAATAATTACTTAATTATTATAATTTCTTAAAACTTTTAAATAAAACACAAAAATAATTTAATTTTTTTAAATCCTAAAATAAAAATTATATTATAATAATATTTTAACTTTATAATATTTTTATTCAATTTTTTTTCTCTTTTTCCAAAATTTTATAAAATATTTTAACTCAAACTATTCACAAGTTATTTTACTATAATTACAACTATTTACAAATTTTTCATCTCTTCTCAATATCCAAACAAGACCTTAGTCTATTTGTAAATCACTCCATCGGGTTTAAATTATTTATAATTTTCTCAATGAGTATGCAAATTTTTATGAGTGGTATGGATTCAAAACTCATCTCAACTCATCTCATCTCATCATTACAACTTTTCTAAATTCTTACACAAAATATAATAAACAATTAAATTTTTTCAAATCTCAAAACAATAATAATATTAAAAAATATTATTCTAACAATATTTTATTTTACTATTTACAAACTATTTCAACTCATTTCTAAATCCAAATCAAGTCGAGTTGTCCTTCTACCATCAATTCATATATTCGAAACTAGTTTAACCAATCAAAACTTGACACATGACATATAAATGCCATGTCAACACCCATACATGGAATAATATAATTGCCATGAATCTATAAAATTAAGATAAACATTTTTGAAGTGTAGTTATTTTTGCTTGTAGAAGTGAATTCGCGGTGCCATAAGTTGTTCCTGGTAAGTTTGAGAATTTGCTTTGCTTATCGATTAACCTACGGTACCATATATATGTATATATTCACCAATATTATGATAATTAGTATTATGTTCTCCCTATCTATTTAATATATAAAAGCCGAGTTTGAGAAGTCTGAGTTTTCATTAAAAGCAATTTTTTCGGCTATATAAAATACATGGGCCATAGCTTTTGCAATCTCAGACTACACGCGTCCTACAGCTTTCTACAAATTCAAGAATTGCATTCCTTGGTTTAGTCTGTTTTATTGCGTCGGTTCATCTACAAATTGGTTATTTCATCTTCTCAACCGCTCATGCAAGGTGGAAGGAAAACGTCAACCGGTGCAATACTGCAATTTTAACTATTTTCTGTGGCATTCGTACAGTAAAATCGCAATTTCATTTAATAAGGCACCGAGTGAGCAATGGAAATTTAGAGCGGAAGCGAATTGTCAAGCAATGCAAAAGAAAATATACTGCACTATAAAATGAAAACCAACGTTGGGTTGTTCTTCCGATTCCATACTGCGGTCCTCTCTTCATTTTTGGATTTCCATTTTTTGCTTCTATCTCTTCTACTCCTTCTCCTCCTTCCATGGCGTCCAATACTGGCGGTTCTTTTCACGGCGGTGCTGCCCCTTATCGATCAAGGTGCTTTGATTTCAACTTGATGCTTCTCTACTTTCAAAAATTTTGGGTCTGGTTATTTCACAAGAACTGACAGTCATATTGCAGGGTTTTCATCTTTTTTTTTTTTTAATTGGATGATTATTGTTAACGATGACTATGTTTAAGTGTTCTGCATTTTTGGGTTTGTAGAGAAGGGCTTAGCACAACGTTGTATAGAAGTACCCTGTATATCTACCGATTTCTTTTTCATTTTCCTGGAAAGGGTGCCACGAATACATAGGGGTGGTGAAATTCGGGGAAGTATCGGGGCTGAGAGGGAAGGAGAGACGAAACTCACAGTGAGACCATGAGAGGCATGCAACGAACTGGGGGTGCCAGAAACTCTTTGGCGGTGGTTTCTGTGGGATCCTAATGTGGTGAGGTCTCCTTGATGGTGGCTTGCAGCGGTTCAAGGTGGAGAAGGCTTGTGCTCTGTTTTCGGAAGTTAGGAACAGAGGTTTCACTTATGGCGTTGCTGCATGTGGGAGTGCTTTTTTCGCTTGAGTTGCAGCGTCTTCGTGTCTCTTCCATATTTTTATTTTCTTCTATTCTTTCCACATGTGGTCTTCATGTCTTTTATTTCTTCCTCCGGTTGAAACCGCAGCATGCGCAACAAGTTTCGGCTTCCAGGCCACCGAATCCAAATAAAAAGAAACGCTGCCTTTTTCTCCATCTTCCAAGTCTTCTGCGTGTGCGTGATCAGTGGTCTTCATTTGTTTTTCTATATCTCCCTGCGTGCACCTTCCTCTTTCTTTATTTCCTTTTTGTGTGTAGCATCCGTCTTCGTGGGTTGCTGGGGCAGCGCATGCCTGCTTCTAGAAGTGAAGGTGTTGTCGTGGAGATGTAGCACTTGGTGAAGCGTAGGAAGAGCTCACGGCAGTGCATGAGGTGATGCCTATTGCTTGGTGTTGCTGTGAGTTAAAATTTGCTCTGTTTTAGGGACCAAAAACAGGGGTCTTTGTTGCAAGCCACCTGCTCGGATTTCAGTGAGGATGATGGACGTTCATGCCGAGGCGCAGCGCAGTCGTGGAGGTGCAGTGGTGCTGCGGGGCAGTGGCGTTGGTGGTGCACTGCATGTAGTGGTTCAAAGTGGCTGAGTTGAGGTGAGGTGCAGTAGTGAAAGTGGCTGTTCACGATGGTGTTTGTAGTGGCTTAGGCGGTTGGCAACGTGGAGGCAGCAGGCTTCTAGGGTGGCTGTCGCAGTAGGTAGAGGTTGTTGTCGTGGACGTGCAGCAGGGTAGAGGGTGGCTGGAGGAGCATGGGCAGCGCTGCAAAGCCAACGTAAAACCAAAGAAAGAAAATAAAAACAAAAAAATAAAATTGGATAAACAGAAAAAAAAAATAACTACACAAATAAAAATAAAACTAGATATAAAAAATGAAGAATAAAATATTAAATGTGTATTGTGCATGTGAAGAAATATCAGCAAATTAAATCATAAGTATTAAAATTAAGCATAAACTATACTATTAATCAATTTAAATCACAACTTGGATTTATGCCTCTTAACCATTTTTCTATCTAAAGTCAATAATAAAATAACAAATCAATTAAAAATATATTGGTTTTAAATGTATAAAATATGCAATAATGCAGCTCAATCAGTTTCGCGTGTAGCGTTGCTACGTGTGGGATGTTGTTTTTCGACGTGTAGGGTGTCATGAAGGGGCAAGGGTGCCAGAGCCTTCTCTGCCATTTCCTTATGGTAAATCAAAACTTCCCCATCTTCCTTCTCACCTTCCGTCACTTTCTCTGGAAGTTAAGCTCTATGCAAACTCTCTTGGTTATAAGTTCATGTTCAGCTGAGAGCCTGCCCGCAAGGAGCTCGGCGACTTGATTGAAAAGCTTTGTCGAGGAAACACTGATTCTGCTGCTTCTTTTTCTTTGCTTGAAAAATAGATTGACTGGTGCATAGCATAGCAATTGCGGACACCTCCTTTAGCTTGCCTTTTCTTATTAAATCCCAAAACCCAGTCACCGACATACAAATTACCAACTCCCCTCAAAGTCACAAATTTTTGTCACATTTTGACATGGGTATGTGAAGTATTTGAGTTTGATTGAGGATTATTGGCATCTTCCAAGACTTCTTTTGGGTTACCCTTTACAAAAGGGGATCTGGGTGTGGTAGAACATTGATGTTATATGCAATTTCTCTCCAAATCTGTGTCTGAGGTACTATAATCTTATCTGGGTGTTGGTGATTTCGACGAAAAATGTGGTGTGAATGCATATATTAAATAGAAATATATTTGTAAGTTGAATAATGTGAAGTTAAACTAATCGTTACATCTTCTATTTATACATTATATTTTTTATATATGCATTTGAATTTTAAGATATATCCAGTATATGTATTCTTATCAGGATATGAGAAATCGAAAAAACTAACGGGAAAGAGATCTACCATTGGTGTATATTTTTTTGGATTAGATTAATAGTTTTAAGTTTGTGACTATTTCTATTTTTTAGTAAAATCAAAAATGGAAAATGCTAGACTAGCACGTCTTAGAAGACGAATGATTATAAATGATATAGAAAGTGGAGGAAGAATGTGTCGTGATGGTAAACAAAGTTGTGACAGTATAAGTGATGATATAGTTGTGCGACGTAGAAGACGAATGATAATGGATGATATAAGAAGTGTAGCAAGAATGTGTGTTGATGATGAACAAAGCAGAGATATTACAACAAACAAATATATAAAATATATATCTATAAAATCCAGCATAAATAACAATCTGCGCATTGCGCAAGTTATATGCTCGTTTTAATTAAACATGGAACTGAGTTGGCAAATTTTATTTGAAATGCATATCGCAGGTGGTGTACTTATACATGGTTAATGAGCATCGTTACAAGTACTTCATGGAATGGTCTTATTTAATAATGTTATCTTTTTATAGGGTATTTGATAATGTTAGTCTCTTAATCCATGCTTTCCCTGCAAAGAAATAAAAAGAAAAGGGGTAATTTTTTTCCCTTTTTTTTTTTTTTGACACTTCACTAAATAGATATTTGTGTTCAACTTTTGGATTTTAGAAAATGATTTTATAGGGTCAAGGGTGTGCAAGCGATGCTCGTTGTAAAAGTGGGATGTATATGACAAACTTTTTGTCGTCATCTTGGCCCGACCACTTTTTTTAAAGACCCTACGCAGAATTGCGCACCATAAATATGTATATCTATCAGTACTACTCCTTAAGTCGCCTATCAGAGTCATCACTCAAGTTCGTCTAGAGTTTGATAATTCGCGTTAAAAGTGTTTTGTGTGAACACTTGGAGAATTAATAATGCATCGTGTCTTTTAGGCTAAGAGAAATGCAAAACTTTTATAAAAAAATTAGTCATATTCGTGTGATGCACGAAAAGTTTAAAATATTCGTGTCTACGTCCCACACTGTACTTAAATATTTTAAGTTTATATTTAATATTACTCTTTAAATTTTAGTTGAGGAGGAACACTATTGACTGGCCCTATTTTTATTCAGAATTATTTTCAACTCATTTCATCACATCTAATCATTACAATTTTTTTAAATCTCTATATAAAATATAATAAATAATTCAACTTTTTTAAATCTTAAAACATATTTTCTACTTATTCACATTAGCGTCATTGACTTCGTCCTTCTTGACACAGATTTTCCACTAATCGAACTACATTTCTGTGACCCATTTCCAAAATGGCTCAGTTCACCATTTTATTTACTTCATCATAGTTGTATTGAATTTGTCTAAAAGTTATAACTCTATGATCATTTTTTTAATTGAAATAATGAATAAAATAAAATGGATGGCACACCACACGATGCGAGAGCCTGCAATTAAAAAGGTTAAGAAAATTATGATAAATGTTTCAGAATTTTTTTTAAAAACACTGAAGGTGACTTTTTGTTTTTTTTCTATTAAATAAGAAAGTATGTATTGCATGTCTCGGTCTTCGTGTAAAAAACCTTAACCTTGAGAAGACCTTGACCGATGACTTGGCAATTAATAGGCCAAAGACTTTTGTCCCAATTCAATCAAACTAGGCTCATTATAAAAAGTGAGATCCATATAAAAATATTTACATGGTCCCACTTTTTTTTAAAAGGTGTATCTATCCTTTCGGTTGAGAAAGAACATTGACTACAACTCTACTATCACAAAGTTATCAGTTAAGCACTACAAGAAATCAGGTCTTTTTTAGCGCGTAAAATCGTCGAAAATACCCTCCAAAATCGCTGGTTTTACTCTTTCTCGGCGATTTTAAAATCGCCGCACATTCGACGATTTTAAAATGACGATTCTGAGAATTTTCAGCGATACCAAAAATTCGTTGGAAAAATTAGCATTTCCGGCGATTTTACTCGCCGCAATAGGCTTACAAAACGTCGAAATAGGGGTCCCGGATTCACACTAAATCGCTGATAAAGGTCAATTCTTTCTCAGCGATTTTCCAAAATCGTCGGTATAATCTATTTGCTGCGAATAAATATCGCCGCTAATATATTTGTTTTCGCCGCAAATATATGTATATTTGCAACGATATTCTTTTTCGCTGGGAAGTAGATTATTAGCGGCGACACAAAATCGCCGCTAATAACATAATTGCAACGTTTTTATATTTTGCAGCGACAATTACTCGCTGCAAATATCTATTTGCGGCGATTTTGTGTCGCCGCAAATAAACTTGTGTGTTAAAAAATTATTTCCGGCGAAATAAGTTCGCCGGAAATGATGTTTCAGAAAATAAAAAAAAATGCACAAAACAGAATACTACACATATCCTATTCAAATTCAATCTAAAAAGTACTTCCTCCATTCATTCAAGTTATGATGGAAACATCCATTCATTCAAGGAAAATTTTACTAAGTAGTATATTAACATGGAAACATCAATATTAAGTAGCTAAAATATTAACATGGAAACATCCATTCATTCAAGCCCAAAAATTAAAAGTAGTATATTAACATGGAAACATCCATTCATTCAAGCCCAAAAATACTAAGTAATATATTAACATGGAAACATCCAATCCATGGCTCTACACATAACTTATTAACTTCAAACTAACTTTAATCACTAAACATCCAATCCATTCATTCAATCCATAAGCCATAAAACTAAACACAATCTGTCCAACATGTGCAATACATTCACATTCAACAAGTGCAAGATTCCATTCCTTGTAACAAAAATAAAGAAAAAGGGAAGGGAGTGGTACCATGAGGAAGAAGGCTAGAGGATGGTCGGTCCAAGCCAAAACCAAGAAATTTATAAATATCTTGACATGAAACAGGACATTTCTTGAGAAAAGGGCAACAACAAAAAATAAAAGAGATTATTAGAAGAAAAGGGCAACAACAAAAGGCAATGTCGGCTTTGGCAGATATGTAAGTGTGATTTCAAATGTTCTAATCCTAGCTCATACCAATTATGCTACAAAGGGAGAATAGGTAAAACTGGTTGTGCAAATCACAATAACCATTGAAAAATCCATTAATGGACAGCCATTCACCAATACCAATTGAATTCTCCAGTTATAAGGCTAGAGTATACTAACATTTTGGAGATCAACACAAAATGATCACTTATCTCAGATTGATAGAAGAAACTATACCATTCACAGACAAAAAATCAATAAAACTACTCTCAGATTGATAGAAGAAACTATACCTGCAGCAGCCTTCAAGCTAGAATCTAAATCACAATCATAATTTTGAACAAACACAGTAAATAAAACAAGTAATGGGATAAATGATAGAAAACTGGGTTGAAAACTGTCTACCTGCAGTAGCATTCGAAAATCAACAAAGGAATTATGCATCATTAGATCCATAAGGGCCTAGAAAGGAATTCTAGTGGAAAAAATAAATGAGAAATGAAAAGCAAGAATAGAACCAACGGGCTCATATGCATCATTAGATCCATCAGAGCCTAGAAACATGAAGTGAAATCATATAGTCAAATGAAAACTATACATGGAAACACTTCTTACATCATTTTTCAGAACAAATTTCTATCCCAAATAAAAAAAATAACCATGCTATCAAATTCTACAAAAATAACTATGTCTGATCTATATTTAGGCAACCATCTACACAAAAAATTAATATTTCTAGAATATTAACTACTTATAACAAAATGCAAAGCTTACTTCCCTTGGAGTTTCAAGGAGTGGCTGCTTTTCTGTTGAACTGATGATTGGCTCAGCGACATAATTTTCCTGAGATGCATACCTAATGGCAAATATGAAATTTGATAATTAAACACAAATATAGTTTATGGAAATGATGTTTCAACAACAAAGCAACATTAACTAAAAAAAAATGGTTCGTAGTAGTATCTATGCCATGTAAGTGTACTTTAGAGCAAATTCATATGCCCTTAAGATAAAACATCTGGATGAATGACTAAGTATCTAGTCAATTATAAGACATGGACGCATACCTTCGCTCAAAGACCACAAGTGTAGCAGATGCATCAAACTTAATTGAATGTTGAAAACTAGGAGGCAGATAAGCATATGAATCCACCTGCATCTCAAATAGAAATGAAATTAGAATTTCTTACAGTCTTAATCAATGATCCTCAATAGTCTCACTGCATGCCTCGTGCAAAAGCAGATATGATTAAAAAAAAAAATAACATAAAAAGCAAACACTTCCATTCAAATCATTTTTGTATATTGAGAAGCCCGATAAAAAAAAATCAATTTGGTGTATTACTAAGGTGACTACTATAGCGCCTATACATCATGTATATATAAGACAAATGTAAAGCGTTCTGAAGTTAAAAAAGTACTTGGAAAATAAATGAGACCTTCATCAGATTCTTAAAAACAACAAAGCAGCAGTGATATTTATCCATAATAATAGCATATGCAGTAAAAAAAATTAATATTCTATATATGGTGAGAGTACCTGCATATATACCTGCACAAAGGGACTTGGTATGATCAAAATGGCAAGGAAAGAGAAAATGGCGCACCTGGAAATTAGAAGAAGCAGAAGAACAGGAACAAGAAACAAAGAGAACAATATTTACAATTCAATCCAGGCTCAGTAGCGGCTACATTGATAGGTATTCCACCTTAGAAACTTCTCTGCAACACAATCTGCCTTCTACAAAATCTACATCAAATGGAACACAAATTAGATTAGTTCACCTTGTTGCTGGACACTATTGCATCCTCACAAACCAGAAAACATGCCAACATGTCCTTGTAAAATCAAAGGTCTCATCTGTTGTAGGCACAATCATGGCAAAAAAAAATTCAATTCCAATAATAGCCAGTTAAACATTTTTTGTTCAGACACAGAGACGAGCCAAGGACAGGATTCCCCTATCTATACCTTCCCTATCAGGACCCTTGGGGAAGTTGGATCCTATCTGTTCAAAGATGAAATGTACTACTACCTTTAACTTAATACAGCAAACAACAATATCTAATTGAAACCCATCTATCAATAATCAAGTTGAAAATCTTACACGACCAAAACTATCTTGCAATCCACGGTGCTCCATTTGATGGCCCAGAAGTTTCTGTGAACAGAAAAACCAGTGTGACTACAACCCATGTCAACCCCTACAAGTCTAAATATTCCAAATACTTCCTTTGTTAGACATTCTAGATAATTAGAGTAAAAATAATATTGACACAAACTACATACTTAGCATATTACATTTGACTAGTAAACACCTGAACTTCAAATCTTGGGACACAAACTACATACATTTTTCTTCAATGCTGAGAGGGGTGGTCGTGGTGGTTGCTTGGGGTGGAGTGGTGGCTCGAGAGGAGCACGGTGGCGCTGGGGAGAGCTGGTGGCTGTGGGTTGCGAACAGAGCAAGGGAGAGAGGGACGGCCTCGGGCTGCTGGGCTAGGCGTGGAGGAGAAGGGGGCTTCGACGGAGATTTGGCGACGACGTCGACGTGTGGGTGGTGGCGAACGGCGCCCTTAGCGGCGGCGATGTAGAGAAATCCGAGAGAGAGAGAGAGAGATGAGGCCAGATCTAGGGAGGACAGAGTTCGGCGGGGGGCTGGGGGAGAAGGAGGGGATGGTCGTCGAGGTGTGGTGGCCGTGGCGTGGTGGGCTCGCTGGCGACGGACAATGCTTGCCGGCGTTGGTTCTACTCGAGAAGAGTTCGGGAGAGAAAGGGGAGGGATGGAGTGGGGGGAGGGGGGGGAAGCAGGGCTGGAGGGAAACGATTGAAACGAGCGGGCATTTTAATTTTAGGTTTGAAGTATTTGCGGCGTCTTCATATCGCTGCAAATTCCTAACACCTCGCCGCAAATACGAAATAATTATCAACGAAAAAAAGTATCGCTGGAACTACTCCTTGCGGCGACAAAAAATCGCCGCAAATAATCTTCACAGTGAATTCCATCCAGACTTTCCAATTTGGTGCTGAATACAGCGGCGAAATTTAAAATCGCTGCAAATAATCTATATCTGCAGCCACTCTTTTTGCAACGATTTTCAAATCGCTACAAATCAGTTTTGGCAGCGATTTTTAAATTTAAAAAATCGCTGCAAATGACAACTTTTACATTTGTAGCGATTAACTGACCGTCGCAAAGAAAATTTACTATTGCGACGAATTTTTCTTCGCAAAAAGTTCAAAGGTGCTGCAAATAACCTTTATATTATTTGCGGCGATAAAAATTCGCCGCAAAGAATAAAAAAATCGCCGGAAAAAAACTATTCAGAAAATTGACGAATTTTAATCCCAACGATGTGAAAATTGCCGCAATTAGACCCTTTTTGCAGCGATTTTATTTTCAACGGACATAAAATCGCCGCAAAAAGCGGTTTTTCTTGTAGTGAAGGTTGCTAAAGTTTGGTAATCCACGCTAAACTTCATTATAAGAAAATTATTTATTTATGCTCAGTTATTTTTTATTAAAATAAGTCTATTTTTTTTATAACTAGTCATTATCGTTATAAATAACCCGTTATAAATATTCATTTTTCTTATAATACATATTTTGTACAAATACCAAAAAAATAATACATCATGTTTTCTTTAGGCTAAGAGAAATGCAAAACTTTTATACAAATACTAGTTGCATATTCTCGTGATGCATGAAAAAAATTAAAATTATTTAGTGAAAATAGTAAACCTAATTCTTTTGAAAAAATATATTTTCATTCTTGTTTCATATTTATTAAATTTGGAAGGGTTGTTTCATGCGACGACTTTGACTGATTCTTTTTTCACTTGATAATTAGTTTTGTACCTAATCAGTTCCAATGGCAATTATTATAAGCAAATTCCCAGTGCCTTGAATTTAGACATACACGGTATCTTCAAAATTTATTTGAAATGCGCACTCAAGGTCTATATGGTTAATGATGATCTAAATCCGTACAGAATTTGAATTATTATTGGAAGGGCTTTATTACCATCGTAAGAGCTCTCGGGATACTACCTTGGACCTGGGTCATGGGGCCCCGACAAATTTACAAGAAAGAGCCCCTTTTGCAGTGATGAGAAAACGCCGCAAAAAGCCATTTTTTCGCCAGAATTAAAGTTTGCCGACTCGAATATTTCGCTGATCGTTGGATGCAAATACGTTTAAGCGGCGAAATTTATAACTCGCCGATAAAAAGTTTTATTTCCCGCACTAGAATGTGGCCTCAAATGGTTAAATATTTCAAGGGGAAAACTTATTGGAAAGTTGCCCACCCCGTTGCAAATAACTTTTCCTAGCGGCTAATATTCGCCGCAAATGAAATAAATTTCACCGGAAAAGTAGTAGCGGCGACTAGATCATTCGTTGGTAAAAACTAATTTTGGCGATTTCATGCCTTTGAGATTAAGTTTTACCGGCGGCGTTAAAGCGCCGCAAAAAGATATTTATGGTGGCGCCACGAAAACTCTATGTTGTTTGCGTAAGATAATTTTTTCATCGGGATAGTTTATCGTGGCAATGTTTAGTCCTTTCGAATAAAGTATTCGTGGCGAAACAACACCATTGCAAAAGGTTGTGTTTTGTCGCAAAAATTATTGCATTTTATTTCCATCGGTACACATTTGTTGCTAGAAATAAGCTTTTGCAATATTGATAGTGTTTGATTTTGTAACTTATTGCGACAGGTTTGTTGGAAATGGTCAATTTTTGTTGAGGTTTGAAAAAGCAAGATACTTGTAGGCCATATTAATGCTATTCACGACAAATATGGCCTCCGTTTTATTGCTTTTTATTTTAAAATGTAATTTTACATTTCAAATGTCACTACTCATCCTCATGCAAATCTAGAAAATAATACAGTATTATTATCTAGTTGCCTGAAATCAGAGTGACCATCATCAACCATGGAATTTCTAGATATACGGCTTAAATGAAAAATAATAAGACAGAGAATGTAAGGGGAACATAAATATATAAAAGACACAAATAGTATATGATGATATATCATGATAATCCCATATAAATAGATGACTAGGAGTGTAACAGCTTATACATTTTGCATTACCCTATAACTTAAGTACATCATATTCAGAAAATCATTCCTAGAATCCAAACTATCTTGACATGATAGCATAATTAACCTTATGGGCAGCTGGCTAAGCGGGGCTGTTTGATCAGACATGTTCCTTATCAATCATGCTTGAAAATGATTGATAAGGCCAATTATTTTTCAGCTACCCTCAGTTCCAAGCAATAGATGAAAACAAGTGACGAGATACTGCCTATCATCCCTACAAGATGCTTTAAGTCTATATTTAACATTACTCTTTAAGTTTTAGTTGAGGAGGAACAACATTGTCTGCCCTATTTGTATTGAGAGTTGTTCTCAATTCATCTCATCTAATTATTATAATTTTTTAAAATCTTCACACAAAATATAATAAATAATTCAATTTTTTCAAATTTCAAAACGTGCTTTCTACTTATTCCCATTAGAATCATTGACTTCGTCCTTCTTGACACAGATTTTCCTCTAAGATTAGGATAACTACTTTTCTGTGACCCATTTCCAAAAATGCCTCAGTTAACCATTTTATTTACTTGATCATAGTTTTATTGAATTTGTCTAAAAGTTATAACTCTATGATCATTTTTTTAATTGAAATAAAGAATAAAATAGAATGCATGGCACATCACGCGATGCGAGAGCCTGCAATTAAAAAGGTTATACAGATCACAATATGTTTGCATGGTTAAGAAAATTATGATAAATGTTTCAGAATGTTTTTAAAAAACACTTAAGGTGACTTTTTTATTATTATTAAATAAGAAAGTATGTATTGCTTGTCCCTGTCTTCGTGTAAAACACCTTAACCTAGAGAAGACCTTGACCGATGACTTCGCAATTAATAGGCCAAAGACTTTGGTCCCAATTCAATCAAATTAGGCTCATTGTAAAAAGTGAGATCCATATAAAAATATTTACATGGTCCCACTGTTTTTTAAAAGGTGTATCTATCCTTTTGATTGAGAAAGAAACATTCACTACAACTCGCCTATCACAAAGTCATCAGTTGGTTGTTAAAATTTGGTAATACACGTTAAACGTCTATAAGAAAATTATTTATTTGTGTTCAGTTATTTTTGTTAAAATAAATCTATTTTCTTTATAAATAATTATTATCGTCGTAAATAATCTGTCATAAATACTTATTTTTCTTATAATGTATATTTTGTGCGAACACGGAAAAAATAATGCATCATGTTTTCTTTAGGCTAAGAGAAATACAAAACTTTTATACAAATACTAGTTGCATATTCGCGTGATGCATGAAAAAAATTAAAATTATTTAGTGAAAATAGTAAACCTAATTCTTTTGAAAAATTATATTTTAATTCTTGTTTCATATTTATTAAATTTGGAAGGGTTGTTTCATGCGAAGACTTTGACCGATTCTTTTTTCACTTAATAATTAGTTTTGTACCTAATCAGTTTCGATGACAATTATTATAAGCAAATTCACAGTGCCTTGAATTTAGACATACACGGTATCTTCAAAATTTATTTGAAATGCGCACTCAAGGTTTATCTGCTTAATGATAATCTAAATTCATACAGAATTAGAATTTTTATTGGAATGGCTTTAATACCACTATAAGAGCTTGCAGGATACCACCATGGACTTGGGTCATGGCCCATGGGGCCCCGACAAATCATGTAATTCAAGGCTCATATCCCTCTGGTCCATTAAAGCTCAGGCTAGTTTGTTAAAGACAAGAATGCCCGCCTACTTATTTTGGAGCAATTAGGATATTCACTCATTCAAAAGGAGTGGATAATCCAAAGATTTCAGAGTTCAAATTTTAAATAGTGGACAAGACAGTTAGTCCAGGTGATCCCAAAAATGGAAGTCTTCTATTTAAAGAACCCAGTTCTGCTAAAGAAAGTCTCTCGAATAATTGGCTCTAAGAAGATTCACATCATTACTTACTTAGACATAAGAGGGGCCCTCTTGAACCCCCAAGCCATCTTACTCTTTGGTTGCAGGAGATCAGGAGTGCGTAACAGTGAAACACGTATTCAACAGTTGGTGCCATCTGTGGGATACTCAACTATCTTGTAATCAGCATGCTTTTTAAATTTTTTAAATTTTTTAAATTTGTTTCATTTTTATGTTTTATTTAGGAGTTTGAAAAAATTGTAATGATTATATGAAAAAGTTAAAAATATTTATATTTTAATAATATTTAAAAAAAATATATATCTAAAAATATTTAATAATATTTAATAATATCCAAACAGGCCGTAAACCAACAAGAGATTAAAAAAATTAAAGATGAATTGTCTATCTATGTTCATGCAAGGATGTGGACCTTAATCGCAACCTGATGGCTTGTAGTTATCAAATCTACACGGCCACGCATAGTAACAAATTTTCTTTTTTTATTTTAAATATTTTTTAAATTATATAAATCTATTAATAGTCACTTTTTTAATTATTAAATAAAAAAATTTTAAAAACATAAATAAAGTCTCGGTCAAACTATTAGAAGCATCGGTTCATGTATCATTTTCTTTAATAAATTTCTAGTCTTCGTTTGGCCGGAAGGAAAGGAAAGTATTGACTCCAAATCTCTAGCCCCATCACGGAGTCATCAATCAAGTCTTCTAAAGTTTGATAGAAGTCTTTAGTAAAGCCAAGGAAAGGAAAGCAATAATGCATTGTCTCTTCTTCTAATTATTATAATTTTTTTAAATTTTTAAATAAAACACAATATGTATATATATATTTACCAATAATATGATCATTAGTATCGTCTTCTTCCTATTTTAATTAGACATGGAACCAAATCAAATCATATCATTTTGTGTATTTAGTTTTGTGTGATAAATATTTATATATATATATATATATATATATATATATATATATATATATATATATATATATATATCCCATGATGTGGTCGGAGGCTCAATAATGTTCATGTGCAAGATAATTACTAATGTCTTTGTTGAGTTCACATGGGCTTTTGAAATAAAACATTAAGGGAAAAATATATATCTTTATGGTTTAACAGTTGCTCTGGGACAAAAAGACAAAAATCTGCCCCATCTCGACCGTATATGTTTAGTGATTGAGCATCGTTACAAGTACTTCATGGAATGGTCTTTATTTAATAATGTTATTGATGCCAATTTATTTTTTGGCACTTCACTAAATAGATATCTTTTGTTCAAGTTTTAAAGTTTGGAAAATGATTTGTAAAAGGTAGAATATGCAAGCACTGCTCATTTGTAAAAAGTGTGACCCATATGAACAAATTCACTTTGTCACGATGGTCCCACTTATTTTAAAAACGTTACACTAGACTTGCACCTTAAATACGTATCTATATTATTCCAAGTTGCCTATCGCAGAATCGTTAGTTAAGGTTGTCCAAAGTTTGGTAATATACATTCATCGTGTTTTGTGTGAACACTACGAGCAATAATGCATCGTGCTTTCTTTAGGCTAGCCCGGTTTGGATGAAGAGATGCTTCCATCTCATCTCAATATCTAAACACCACAAACATAAACATATTTCAATTTTAAATTTTAAATTTTTTCAACTAATCATTACTTAATTATTACAACTTTTCTGAACTTCTAATATAAAACACAAAACATAATTTAATTTTTTCAAATCCTAAAATAAAAATTATATTAAAAACTATATTCTAACATTATTTTAACTTTATAATATTTTTATTTAACTTTTTCTCTCTTTAATTTTAAAACTCTATAAAAAAATATTTTAATTCAAATCATTTCAATATTATTTACTAACTATTTCATTACTATTTACAAATCATTTCAATTTATCTCTTTTCAACTCAGCGTCCGAACCAAGCAATATTAGAGAAATGCAAAACCTTTATACAAAAATTAGTCGCATGATGCAGATTTGTGTGTAGGGCCTTTTCTTAAAGGAAAGTATTGACCCCAAGTCTTCAACCCATCACGTGGTCCATCAGTCAAGTCTTCTAAAGTTTGAGAATACATATTATAAACCAGTTTTGAGCAATTATAGGGGCAACAATGCATCGGGTCTTGATCTTTAGGTTCAACAACATCTTTAGCATTACACTTTTAACTTTTGGTTGAGTAGTCATCAGTCAAGGTCATCCAAGACAAGCCCCCTGGGGCTGAGCCCCAAAATTCATGGTCCCACAAGCTTTTGAGAAATCGACTAAACCCCCCAAGTCCTTCTATGTAGCCATTTGCACAAAACCTACATAACTCCAAATGCATATCAGGTCTGTCACCAACTAAAAAATGTCAATTATAGTTGCATCGATCGTGTTTGTGGCATTATAATTTTACAAAAATCAAAACACCAATCATTTTTTAGCATAGTTAATTTAAAAAGTTTCTACATCAGCGATGTGCAAAAAATAATGCTTATAAATAGTTTTTTCTCAAACTTGCATTGCATTGCATTGTTTTGTAATATCGTACTTATTTCATGTTATGTTGCATAAAAATTATACAAAAATAATATTTATAGATCTCGACGTCTGCAGCTTGACTTGTTGATGAAGAATAACAAAAATCATCAGGGTCTACAATTGTTGCACCTAAAAAAAATATTCATTAAATAAAAATAATAATAATAATTCAAACGAGGGATGGATGGATCAGAAAGTACAAAAATAAAATAAAAGAAAAAGAGAATATCTAATGGTTTAGTTTTGCAAACCATAAATTCTGAAGAAAAACCAAACTAAAATGAAAGATAATTTCATTTCTAAGGGTACGGTAAGCATAATTATTTCTCTTATAATATTTGTACTTTTCATGAAAGATAATTGATATTTTTAACTGTGAAATCTCTTGGGGTAAATCTATGCTAGACTGAGAAACATGCACTGTACTTTATATCTTGACTGTTCTTGCACAGGTAAGGGATTTGTTTTACAGCTCTTTGTAAATTGTAATGCCTCAACCACAGTTCAACTGGCAAGAGTGACATTTTTCAGACTATCAGTAACTTGTTAATTAACTGTTTTAATTTGTCACCCAAACATTATGCAACAGCATATGTTTCTAGCTATCAAATCATTAGTACAGTTAATGTAGCATGCAGCCATAGCAACAAATCTTCCGACGTCAATCCAACAACAAATGCTTGCAGGTGGAGCAAATGTTGTGCACAATGTTGTTCGAAGGAGGCCTTATTGGTTCTACTGAGAAAAATCTTTAGAGCACAAGCGACTATCTAAAGTAGTGATAAAAATCGCTGCAAGTTCTTATTTCAACAATTTTTATCCCGGAATATAATCATTTGCGACCAAAGCTTTCACTAGTGTGAATGACTTTTTTCAGAAGAAAAATGGCTAGAAAAAGTTGTACCTTTTTCTTCGTTATTCGAACGCCTTAAAGTTTCCGTTTAAACAAAAAAAATAAAAAATCTCCACAACTTCCTACTATTTATTAAGGGTGTGCATCCGGATCCGGATCCGGATATCCAGCCATAACCAGATCCGGATCCGGATAGTAAAATCCGGACGATTATCCGTCCGGATTCAATCCGGGCGGATAACAGGATTCAATCCGGATATCCGGTTTGTAACCGGATATCCGGATTTTTTACTATAAATCCAAAATTTTCACTATAGACCATAATCCGGGTTTTTTTTTTTTTTAATAATTTATTTAAGTACTATAATCCGGATTGTTCACCATATACTCGGATTTTTCACTATAATCCGGGTTGTTATTCCTTTTTTTTTTTAAGACTAAACTTAAAAAAAAGGTTTTTATAGCTATTTAAAAAAAAAAAAACAACAAAATCTGATAAGCTTAAATTGCCCAGATTTTTTTTTTTAAAAAAATAAACACTTTCTAAAAGATTTTTATATAAAAATAAACAAATTAAAAAACAAAAGAAATAATAATACATCACAACTAATTAAACTAAAACATAAATTTACAAAGAACAAAAGAAATAATAATACATCACAACTAATTAAACTAAAACATAAATTTACAAAGAACAAAAGAAATAATAATACATCACAATTAATTAAACTAAAACATAAATATTAGTCTTCACATCTTGAATCTGGAATTGTTGAGAGATTTTCTACTGGACTGTCTCTCCATAAGCTGCCAACAACATCAATTACAACAGAAAAATGAAAACTATAATGATTAGAAACAATAAGTCAAAAAGAACAAGAGAATAAAACTTGAAACAAGTGTCTTACAGCTTTAGTTCTTGGGTCTATATCACCAAGAAAAAGTCTCCTCTTTCTTCTAGGAGCACTCTCAAAATAAGTATATGCTTTTGCAAAACTTGATTTAATAGAACCAACAATGACAGCAAATATAATCCGTGAGAAAGAGGGTGAGATTACAGATAAAAGCTCAAACAAGCTTGGCCAATTAAAGTTTTTTGTAATGATTTTATATTCACATAGCTTGTAAAGTGATATTCTTTCCAATTATATTACTAGTGATGCAATTTGGCCAAATGGTCTTGAGAATGCATGGAATTCATGTGATGATTATGCATTGCCAGGTGTATAAAAGGTACATTCAAAGGCAAATGGTCAATCGGTCCATTGGTTGCCATAAGAGGAATTAGTCTATGTGGGTTTGAGTAGGATGGCTGTTTGTAATGTTGGTACAGCTGGGTTCATGAACCATTTGATGGTTAAATATGCTACTGCACTTAATTATTTGCTCCATGCCGTGAAGGTCTGAGAAGGGAGAGGCTGCAGAGGAGCATTAACAATCTTGTCTAGTATGCATTGAACACTCCATCTAATTATCTGAAGTAGAAAACTTTGCCAAGCATCATCATAGAAATGGGTGAAGTAAGTTTTTTATTTGTTGTTTTTAACCTAACTTAGTTTAATATATTTTTTCTGGGCATGCATATTTTTTCTCCCATACTCGTTAGTAATTCCATTTACTTTGTGCTATGTCATTTGTTTTTACAACTCAGAATCTTCTTCCATCTGTTATTGAGTAATAAAAACTACCAAACACAATATAATAAATAATCAAACACTAATAATTGCCCATATAATATGAAATTGCTCAATGAAGCCCATTTCAAACAGTTCAACAACACAAAATGGAGAAGAGAAAGTGGAAAATAAACCATGGAAATTATACAGTGAAATGCATTTGAAGAGAGAAACACAAGGAAAATATGGAAAGCATAAATAATCCTTTGGTAATGCAATAACACCTCCAAAGCATATCTACTCCATCTATCAAACATAGAGTGCACGACACTGAGCAGAAATCTGGATTCTAACGATTAACACTCAACATAATGAACTCTAGTCTCAATAGAGCTAAAAAAACATAACTAAGTAATGATAATTAGTTCTTCTAGAAATTCCTTTACTTATAAAAAAGAAATAGTTCTTAAAGAAATTCCTATAACAACACCCAAAATGTTATGATTCTTGACTTCCAACAAGCTGTGTAATGCAAGTAGAAATTCAGAATGAAACCATTAAATCCTTTAAAGAGAATTGAGCTATTCTGTGAGTTCGATTCTTAGCTCACATTTCTGACAAAATATCCCAATGCTTTCTCTTGCTGAAGGAAAACAAGAAGCAGGAAAAGAAAGAGGAAAGCAAAGAAGAAAAAGCAGAAGAGAAAAAGGAAGAAAAAGAAAAAAAACAAATCATAATCTAAACAAGAATTTAATACAAAAATGATACCAAAAATCGAGAGATCTACAAGAAACCTTGGTTAATTCTCCAAAACCAGAAACAAACCCACCTTGCCCCCTAAACAAATATGCAAAAACCTTGGTTAATTCCCCAAAACCAGAAACAAACCCTCCCCATCTGAAACAACCACTCATATCATACATAAGAAAAAAAAAACCCCTCTTATTCTCTCTTTCATAACTCGGTCCCATCGTTTACAACCAAACCCTAAAACACCCAAAAATACAATACCCTAAAACACAAAAATCCCAAAACACCCATCGTTTACCAAAAAAAGGGAATCATGAGTTTCTTCAAAGTACAGAAAAGCGAAAGAAAAAAGGGAAAAATTAATAACATGAGCACTGCAAAGCAACCCACTTCCTCAAATCCAAAGTGCATCTAACTTTAAACACAACCTAAAAATATCTATACAAATCGAGCGAGAGAGATGAGCATACCATAGGTTTCGGAGTAGAGAGAGAGAGAGAGAGAGAGAGATGGGGCAAAAGGCGACGGAAAGAATGGATGGCACTCAGCTAGGGTTTCACTTTTCAGCACAGTTGAGAGAAATGGGCTAAGAGCCTTCGAGGACTCGAGTGAAATGAGAGGCTGAGAGGTTGAGAGAGGTGCAAACCAGTGACGGCTAGGGTTTCATAGTTTCACTCCGACGACTCCCAGAGAGATGAGTGTGAAGTGAGAGTGTGATAAGTGAGAGTCGTCGAGTATGAGAAGTGAGAGTTATCGAGGGTGAGGATTAAATCCCATCGGTGCAAAAACGACGCCGAATCAAAAGGATTAGTTTAAAAAAAAATACAGCCGGTTACGAAAAACCGGATCCGAAACCGGATCCGGGCGGATACGATTTTATTTTTGCCCGCCCGGGCTTAATCCGGGCGAATAACCGCCTGGATCCACCCGGATTCCGGGTTTCGGACCGGACTGGGAAAAAATCCGGCCCGGTTCTACAGCCTTACTATTTATACAACTTCCACACACCACCTTTTTTTTAATTTTTTTCTTTTACCAAATATTTATTATATGAATAGTGAATAGAAAATTTGAAATAATTTAAAAAGAATAAACTCAAAAAGAAAATGTAAAAATATATTAAAAAATTTAAAAATTTAAAAAAATGTAGAGTATGGAGTATGGTGGAAGTTGTGTAGCAAAACTCTAAAAAAAATATCACTACAAAAAATAACGGCTTTTGCCGCGATTCTTGGTTTGTCGGAAATAAAATCGCCGCAATAATACATTACTCTCGGCAATTTATAAGGGCATTAGCATTGGCTTGGTTAAAATTAAAGATTGGCCAAATTTTAGATAATATGTGCTAAAAAGTCCCTACATTGGATTGGGCATCTCTAAAATAATTTAGATGTTAGCTACAGTGATTAGCCAAATTTGAAGAACCAAATTAATTCATCAAAAGTTAAAATAATAATTTCTCACTCCAAACAAACATTAAAATATTAATTTCTCACTCCAATAAAAATATTATTTGATTTGTAATTAAGAAATTTAGATAGAGCTTTTGATGAGTTTAATCAAATATTTTTTGTCATTAGCATTAAATGACTTTTAAAAATATAATTTTTTAATATTAATTTAATTAGAATATAATTATTATTAATATTAAATTGGTAAAATTATAAAATGTGATATAAAAAAATTAAATAAAAAAATTATTAATTTAATAATATTTTATTATTATAGAGAGAGTAAATGACTAATCCAATGTGAGGATTGAATTTAAATAAAATATACAAATGTAAAAAAGTGTGATATTAGCTAAAATTTGAAAATGCATTTGACTAATCCAATATTAGTACTCTAAGTCGACACACGTCCAAAGCGAAAGTTTTAAAAAAAAATTTCCAGCGATTTTAATCTAACAACGACGAGAAAAATCGCTGTAACATCCCCCCCCCCCCCCCCCCCCCCTTTTTTTTCCGTGACTTTTCTCCCGTACACTCCCAAATCCCGATTTCACCTTTCTTCTTCTTCTCCATTTCTCTCTACCAACCTGCACATTAAGCCAAAACACTCAAAATTTCTTGCGCCCACGGCTTCCCTTCCACCCAAATCCACCACTAACAGCGGAGCTACTCCAGCCCAATAGATTTTCGCGGAAGCAAGTAACCCAGTCATTGTCGTCGAACTCGTCATCATCGTCGGCCCTTTTCGTGTGCGAAAAAATGTGTGATTTTTTAGACACCCTAAGCTGCCGTTCGTCATCATCGTCGGCCCTTTTCGTGTAGTTCGTTAGTTATCCAACTCATTTCCATCCCGTCGTCTCCTCCACTCGGTTGGAATCGATTTCCCAAGGTAATATATATATGTTTTTTTACTTTATGTTCTTAATGAAACCGTAGTACCTTGTAGAAACAGGGGTGATTTGCTCTTTCAATTTGTGCATAAATTGCCTATGTGTTTGTGTCTTTTTAATGTATTTGTGGGGAATTCTTATACTTTATTTTAAAATCAATACAAACAATCCGTATGTTAGACTGACTAATAAACAAATGGTGTTGATTTTGGGACCGAAAGCATGGGGGCATTCAAAGCAAATCGTTGGTAACAGAATATATGTTTGGCTTTTAACAATTTTAGGAATAATTACTATACTGTATGTCTGGTTCAGGCCCATTGCCTCAATGGGGAAGAAAAACAGGGTAATTTGTCAACCGAGTAACTTTCTTTATGCCTTGAATGAATGTGGTTGGGATGCATTTGCAGAGCTTGGCATTCAAAGCAACTTATTATTCTTTGTCATCATTATAGGTCTGGAATCTCAAACTGTTGTTTTTATGGTGGAATTGATTTTATGCTATTAAAAGTGTCAACTTTGTGATGATCAGATTCTATTCTCTTGAACCTTTGAGAAACACTGCTATAAAACAATAATAAACTAATGTCACTTGATGTGTTGAAGTCAATTCAGATATCTTGTTGATATAAAACTGATAGAATCACTAAGTTGGACGTAATGATCAAAGAGAAAAAAGATAGATTGATAGAACTTCCCCAAAGTTAAAAACCATAGTATAAGCTATCTCTTTCTTTCTTACGCTTAAAAGTCTAATATCCAATCGAAATATACATATTGTAAACATCATTTCACACAAGAAAAACTAAATTAATGTTCCACCACCCTCAAAGCCACTCGCTGCATAAGTAGGGAAACACATGATGTTGTCTTTGAATTTAAATTGTTGTGATTTCAAATGTCTACCTTTCCACTACCCTAATTTTGAAAGAGCAATTAATTCATTAAGTCATGTAATCACAAGTTTGAAACATTCTATTTGTATGTCTTTTCTGTTGATGTTTGTTAGGAGGGACCTATTTTTAATGTTTTCAGTCAAACCTCGTTCTACACCTGCCTGATCTAGCTAGCTAGCATGAAAATGCAGAAAATAATTTCACGGACTTTATATATGTTCCAAGGAGTACTTGGATTATAAAATTAATGTTAAACCCAATGATCTTCTTTTTGGTTATATATGTTGAGCACATGATAAATATCAAGACAAACAACCTTTGCATCAAATCTTCCCATACAAGGTACCAAACAAACAAGCAAGGAATTATAATTAAAATAGATGACAAATCCCAATTACTTGTATTTGCTAACATGGATCATCTTCCGTCTTTAATGCTAATTAATGATCATACTTTCTATATATATATATATATATATATATGTTAAAGGTAAAAAAAGGTTTACATGACTAGCTAGGCCTCACCGTGTTCCCCACCAAATAAGTCTCTACTACTGTGATTGGCTCATGGGGGTGTGGGACCTGCCTTAGGGGGCCACTTGTCAGCCTGGGATTGGCCTATGGCACGTGCGGGTACTCATCAAAATGATATATACATATATATATATATATATTAAATATCTATATATATATATATATGCAGGCTCTTTTCCATGCTTCTAGCCTTGTTTACTTTATGTATTTTTTTCCTGATTCTTCATTGATAGCAAAAGATCATGATATAAGTATAAATATATATACAAATATATATATATATATGTATGTATAGGTCATGTGTTGACATATTATAGAGAAATGAATGACCAGATTTTTATTTTAAAGGTTCTTGTGTCAGCAGCTTGGATTTTTAGCATGGAAAAATGCATCAATTGATGTGTTGGAAAAACTGATCTGTTCTGGAGGGAGACATTGCAACACTTCCACTGTTGTAGATAGTCAAAGATGATATAGTAATCTAAGCACTATTGCTTTAATAGTTTTATATTTTTCTCTTCATGGATTGTCAAAGAACACAATAAAATTTCAGTTTCTCTTGGTTAGGTAGCTGATGGCTGTTGGTTATAGTTTACCTTAAGCTCTCCCAACTACTTGATGATGATGATGATGTTTACTGGTGGAGTTGTTGGTGATTTGGACAACTCATTATCGAGATGAGTTAGGAGGAAATATCTCTTAATTATCAAGTGCTAGCTAGCTAGAAGATCAAGACAAGACAAGAAAAATTCCAACTAGGTTTGAAAATTGATTACTGTTAGCTAGCTAGCTTTATTTGGAATCCAAATTCAGATTCCAAACTATTTGTCACCCAGATTCATCAAATAGTGTCAATGTTTTACACTGTCTCTCCTTTGGTGAGTTCCATCCAAGTAAAGCAATTACTAAAACACAAAAAATTCAAAATAAAAATATCATGCAGGGGTTAGGAAAAATAAGTTGGGGAAACAATTATAAAAGAGAAAAATTCTAACATTGACCGATGACTTAGAAATTAAATCCAAAGACTATAAAATTTATATATTAAATTATTTCATGGAAAAATGATAAAGTTGGGAAGACCTTGACTGATGAGTACTCAGTATCATGAGGTTCTATCCAATTTCTCAATCTCCCTACGTTTCAATTGCTTCACCTTCTTGATTTTTGATACATACGTAGCAACGAGCTTGGAATTAAAAAGAAAAGATGAATATTTTGGATGAATTTTCAAAATAGAATTCAATTAAAGTTATAGAATTTTAAATTAGTGATCATTGAAATATTTCTTCAATAAAGAATGTTGATTTAAGTAAATAAGACAAGATGCATTGTCACCTGAGTGCTTATTAAAACAGAGGATGATCATCCTCTGTTTTCATCCAAGAATAGCGCCTGCCTCTTTCTTTTTGGGAAAAAGAAAACGTCTTTTGGCTGTTGGAGTGGTATGGTCAATATCGTTTAATACTTTTATCAAAAGTCGAACGTTTAGTTTACGTTTGAGTGGTTTCAGCTTTATTTTTCGTTGGGACTACCAATTTACAGTTGATCTCTTCTTGTACCTTTACTTTAAACTCAGGTTATGCTTGGATGTTTTATCTTCTTCAAAATTTTCATCTCATCTAATCTCATTATTACAACCTTTTCAAATTCCTATATAAAATATAATAAACAATTCAACTTTTTCAAATCCCAATACAACTTTTTCAAATTTCAATTTAATTTTTTCAAATCTTAAAACTAAAAAATAATATTTTAAACTTTAAAACAAAACATAAAATTCTCATCTCACCTCCCAAACATATCCGGACCACACAAATTTTCAAGACTCGGTCACACGCACGCTTAAACCAATATAGCCCAATATTCATGTGTTCCAATAACACGCAAACATACCAATTTTGGAGAGAGAGTTCTATGCCTCCATAAAGCACCTCTTTAAAATTATTAAATTTTAAAAAATAAAAATATATAAATACTTATATGCAAACATATTAATTTTAGTGAGATGATATGAGAATTTTATAAATAGTAGTAAGATAGTTGGGAAGACCAATAATAAACTTGGGAAGACCTTGACGGATGACTCAATTATAGGCCATAGACTTTGAGTACTCAATATGAGGTTCTATCCAATTTCTCAATCTCCCTGCTTTTCAATCATCTTGAGGTTCATAGCAATCAGCTTGGGATTTAGACCGCCGTATTTGGGACGCAGAGTAAGAATTGATTTCAGACTACTGTTCGAAGCTATCCATGAGTATTGGCCAGCAAGTCTACTTGTTTGGATAATAAGATGAGATGAGATTGTTTTAGATGAGTTGAATAAAAAATTATTAAAAAATTATTTCTTAATATTATTATTATTTTAAGATTTGAAAGCATTGAATTGTTTATTATATTTTGTATGAAAATTTAAAAAAAATTATAATGATGAGATGAGATAAATTGAGATGGATTGAGAGTATTTCTATATTTAAATAGAGCTAGTTCCAATAAAAAAAAATGTGAGCACTTATACTCTGTAGTTGTAGTATTGCTTTATGCGGCGAGTTGTTTTTTACTTGCGACAATTCTTTCATCCTAATCCGAGATTTCTATTCAACATTATCTAAAATTACATTTGTGAATTCCATGAACCTAACTATGCGGTTTGAAGTTTGATTTTACACCCATCAATGAAAAGTCAACACGTAAGCGGTCTATGTAATTAACGGTAGAAGCGACTTGAGAAAATAATCTTCCTAGTCACTCTCTCGCTCTGTCTGCTGAAGCCCATCTCTCTCCCTTTCTCCCTCCTCTGCTCTCCCTTTTTTAACCCCTCTTAGTTGCTCTCTCTCTCTCTCTCTCCCATAGATAGATTTGAGATGGGGAAAGGCCCTTTCTAATTGTTGGGCTCGATTTGGAGATCATAAGAAGCTAATACAACTCACAATTGATGAAGATGTAGTGATGATGCTACATGTTGATAAAGATCTAGATGGTGTATTAATAGCTTGTGTCATAAATTATCTTCGATTTTGATAGTAGATTTTTTGAAGGAATAGAACCCTAGTTTATGAGAAGTTGTTCTTTGAGTTCCAAACCCATTTTTTACCTCGCGTAGAGAGATGACCAAGTTGTAAAATGATATGTATCATTCTGTTGTTCAATGAGCACCTATAACTTGCAAGAATGTGACATCGTTGATATTGTTGGGACAGAGAGCTCAACAATGGCTTGAGGGGGAAGAGAGAGAGACTGAACATTAGCGGTCACAAAAAAACCACTTAAGTTTGACTTTATTAGTTCTTTTGGAATTAATGGTATTTTTCTAACTTGAGCTTCGATACTTGGATAAGAAGTAGTTGATTATTTTCTTGAGCTTTCATGAATTGACATTAACAGAAAAGAAATCACAAAATTAACTCGTACGTAAAGCAATATCTATGGTTCAAGAATCGTGCCTGATTGGAATTTGAGGAAGCCTTCTTGGTCATTAATTGCTTGGAGATCTTTTAATCCAGTACCCATATTTTTTATCTAGAGTTACGTTGCGAAGGGAAAACTAATTACAAGTCTCATATATGTTATTAAGATCTCAAACTTGTGATTGAAGAAAAGAAAAACAGAAGACATACGAAAAAGCAAACA
Source organism: Cyclocarya paliurus (assembly GCA_029856935.1). NCBI lineage: Eukaryota > Viridiplantae > Streptophyta > Magnoliopsida > Fagales > Juglandaceae > Cyclocarya > Cyclocarya paliurus. The sequence goes on from CM056947.1 coordinate 23,371,339, forward strand.
TCAAAGCACGAAGCTACACAATTCTAAACCTGGATAGCTTACAAGTGCTTGTCACAAAAAAATAGTAGCAAGTGGAGATGCACACTTCAACGAAGTTAAACCATACCCTTCGCCAGTGCAAATTTATGTAGAGAATGGCAACAATTGCTAGCAACATTATCACATAAGACACTGCAAAGCTGACGAAGAAGACTTCCAAGTCTATAAAACCACAAGCTTCATCTCGTGCATTATCAGTTGGAATGGTAGATGATGGTTCAATTTTAGTGCAAGTCTTATGTAGTGGGGGTCCACACAGGAGAGGATTTCCCTCGTAACTGCTTTTATCAAAGGTACCGAACTCAGCTTTTCTTTCTGGTGTTGTACCCCATAAGTTATTGTGTGCCACTTTGAAGACGGCTAGAGAGTTCAACTCTACCAATTGAGGGGGGATAATACCATCCAAGTTATTATGTGATAGATCTAAGCTCTCAATTTGCTTGAGTTTCGAGAATTCAACGGGGATTGATCCCGTTAAATTGTTGAACGACAGGTTCAACGCATGGATGTTACTCAAATCTCCAAGCTCGGTTGGAATTTCTCCTTCTAATTTGTTGCATGAAAGGTCAATCCCAGACATGTAGTTGAGGATGTCACCTTTGTAGGAGAGAGTATTATGCTTTGTTGAGAACTCCACTTCTTGCAGTGCATCCACTCTCGGGAACATAAAATCTTCATAGTAAAAACCAAGCGCTCCTTTCTTCATTATCATTGTGGAATGCAAGAATGACAATATGTCATATATCCCAAAATATATTGTGGTAAAGAGTGATATGTCAGATTTTTCATAGCTTGGCTCACGATTAAAGTTACTCAAGCAATGAGGTATTTGACCAGAAAAACTATTGTGGGAAAGATCCAACAAGCTTAGTTTTTCTAAAAGGCATAATTGAAGTGGGATTTTTCCATGTAAATAATTTGCTTTCAAGAGGAGAATGCTCAAACTTGAAAGGTTGCCAATCCAATCTGGAATGTTGCCAGTAAGGTAATTATCTCTAAGATTTAGAGTAACCAACATAGAGCAACCCTTGAATGCACTGGTAATTGGACCGGTTAACCTATTTTTATTCAAATGAACATGTTTGGTTACAACCCACTGGGAGCAAGGAAGTATAGAACTCGACAAATTATTATGGGATAGGTCAAAAAATGAAAGGTATTTCAAGTTACATAACTCAACTGGAATGGGACCTTCAAGCTGGTTTTTTGCGAGAGAAATTTGTGTCAGATCAGGCAGGCTCCCCATCCATCTTGGAAGCATCCCTAACAAATTGTTATTACTGAAATCAATTGCACACAAGGAAAGATTAGATATGCTATGTGGGATCTCTCCGGAAAAGTAGTTATTGTCCAAATACAAAGATTGTAGGGCTGTTAGATTCAAATTGGCAGGAAATAATTGGCCACTCAAATGATTTTTGGACAATCTAAGGTACTTTAAGGAGGAGCAACCCAGTGTGAAATTTTCTAATATTGTTCCTGAAAGATTATTGCTTGACATGTCTAAAACAGTTAAGGAGATCAAATTACCATAAGAAGAGGGAATAACACCTTCAAAGTGATTTTTAGAAATATTTAAAACCTTTAGATTTGGAAAAACTAAACCAAAGTTAGTTGGAATTTGACCTCGTATATGATTAGATGAAATATCTAAAACCAAAAGGTTGGGAATATAATGATTGGGCAGCCTTGTATTGTTTTGATTCTTATTTCCCAAATTAAGAAGAGGGAATATAATGATTCTTATTTCCCAAATTAAGAATCGCCAACCTTGTATTGTTTTCTGCAACCATGTGGGGAACTTTCCTAACAAATTATTGTGAGGGAGACGTAGTACTTGCAAGTCAAAATGGTAATGAAGGAATCCAGTAATTATTTTGCTGGACTTGGTAGAAAAGCATCTTGAACAACTGAAAGCCTTTAATTGGAAGCTTGGAATCCATCTTTGAGACAGAGTTTCATCAACTAGTTTGTTGCCATCACTAAATATGACCGCAAGCTTTGAGAGGTCAAAAAATGAGGAGAATGTGATTGGGTTGAAGTAGTTACGTGATAAATCAAGCAACTCAAGTGACTTCAAACTAGGTAGAGGGGAGAGATCAATGCTTCCATTAAATCGATTTGAAGAGATCACAAATATTCGAAGTTGTGTCATGTTTGCCAAACATGAAGGTAGTATCCCTTCAAAATCATTATAGCCGAGATCTAACTCTCGTAGATTCTTAAGCTCACACAAGCCTACAAAATGAAATGAGAAATAATTATGTTCTATCATTATGAGATTTTTGCTAAGGAATATTTTGCGAAAATAACTCTTTTTACCTTGAATGATGGGCAAACTTCCATAGAGTCCACAGTCTCGTATTATCAATACATTAAGGGAAGTCATAACTCCAACTTTACTGAGGAAGCTTTTTTCATTGATGTAATTCCCAGTGAAGTCAAGCACCTCTAGCTTGCTCAATCCGGATAATCTTTCAAAACCTACAATTTAGACAATTATAGACAATTATAGAAAATATAGACAAAAAAAAATATTGCCTAGCTACCTACTCTGTTTATGATATAAACATACCTTCATTTGGAAGCCATCCAGATATTCCATTATCACTCAAATCGAGGTACTTAAGCTCTTGAAAGGGAATAAACAGAGAGGCATTCAAATACCAAACTTCCTCATAAGTATTGGAAAGGATCCTCACATAGCCAAGATCAAGCTTGATTACACGCCCTGTAGTGTTGTCACACACAACTCTTTCCCAATCGCAGCAATTTCTCCCTTCCTGAGATGAGTTCCAAGATGGTAAGAAATCACCATACGTATAGTTCACGAGGGAAGGTTTGAGTCTCAAGAGAGCTTCTCTCTCCTCCCTCAAACAAGCATGAATAGAAGATAATTGAAACAAGGCCGCCAACATTAGCCACCATCCAAAAATTCCAAACTCCATTTCAGGTTTAGGTGTCTAAGCAAAGTTGTTCTTAAAGAGTTTATATAAACACCTCAACATTGACCGAGAGACTTAGAAATTAAGGCCAAAGACTATAAAATTTATATGCATTAAATTATTTCAAGCAAAAATGATAAACATGGGAAGAACTTGACTGATGACTCGATGAGTACTCAAAACATGAGGTTCTATCCAATTTCTCAATCTCCCTACTTTTCAATTCTCTTTACCCTCTTGATTTTTGATACGCACGCAACAATCAGCTTGGAATTAAAAAGATGAATAATTTAGATGAATTTTCAAAATAGAATTCAATTAAAGTTCTAGAATTTTAAATAGATTTTTAATGTCCAATAATTGGGAGTTAGTAAGTTATATTGAAACAGATCCTCTGTTTTGGAAAAAGAAAACGTCTTTTGGCTTTTTACTTTTTTAGCCTTGATTTTGTTCTCCAATTGAGGTTGGTCGCCTGGAGAGCTATGGCTTACGTACGTTTATGGTCCAATTAGCTCCAAGCGGTTGTGTTTTTTGTGTCGTACGGTTTGGATCTCAAACTACTCTCAATTCATTATTATAATTTTTTTAAATTTCAATATAAAATATAATAAACAATTCAATTTTTTCAAATTCTAAAATAATAATAATAATATTAAAAAATAATATTTTAACAATATTTTATTATCTAAATTCAACTCAACTTAACTCAGTTTAACATCTAAATACAATTATTCGATTGTATAAATTTCTTTTTCGTGAGAGAGATAGAGAGGGGACTTTCATAAAATAAAATAAAGCATAGTGTAAAATCTTTTGACTCAACCCACTTGTACAGATTTTGATCTTTAGAAACAAAATCTTTTTAGGGACGAAATTTAATTCATCACTGAGAGTATTTATTTAGGACGGAATTTAAATTTTATCTCAATAAGTGGATGCGGTTTTTTATTCGTTCGAATAGAGAAGTAATTGAAAACTTCAAATTGAAAATATTTATGTTTTAGTAATGTTTAGAAAAAAAATATCTAAAAATACTTAAGAATATTTAATAATATTAAATGTCTATGTTCATGCAAGGCTGTGGACCCTTAATCGCGACCTGATGGCTGATAGTTATCAAATCTACACAGCCACGCATAATAACAATCTACACCTTCGAGATTTGATCATACGTGGGCCGTGGCAAATTGCAATCAGCTTGGAAAAAAATCAAGATTTTTTTGAAGTTTTTTTATTTCAAAATCTATTTTATTCCTAATTTAGAATTTTCAGTTATTGATTAAAATCTTTCTTCAATAAAGTTTTTTTTTATATATATTTAATTTATAGTTTTCATAAAATTAACGTATAAAAACAGATTATATGAATTACGATCTGCACAATTATTAATTAATTAATTTTTTTTATGAGTTTTCTTGATTTAACAAATAAACTTGACAAGGTCAAAGTAGTAGTCAGCATCAATTTATAAGTTGGTCTAGCATCTAAAATATTTAATTAAATAAAATTAAATGTAGAATTGAGATTCAAACTCAAGACTTCTGTATTGAAACAATACGATTAAATTACTATTTATTTGAAAAGTTTAAACTAATTAAAAAGTTCAAATTAAACATTTATATTAATATTAACAATTAAAATTTTTACCTCAAGTTATTAGGATTATTTTTTTTGCATTAGTATTAATAAATGGATAACGATAGGGGGACCGATGCTTTTACACCCAATCTATCAATTAGTTCAAAATTCATTTTTCATTTTTTGCTTTTTTTTATTTTAAATATTTTTAAATATTTTTTTAAAATTTAAAAATTTATTAATAATCATTTCTTTAATCTTTAAATAAAAAAATTAAAAAAATAAATAAAGTCTCGGTCAAAACTATCTAGAAGCATCGGTACATGTATCATTTTCTTTAATAAATTTCTAGTCTTGGTTTGGCTGGAAAGAAAGGAAAGCATTGACTCCAAGTCTTTAGCCCTATCACGGAGTCATCAATCATGTCTTCAAGGAAAGGAAAGCAATGATGCATTGTGTCTAGCTTCTTGCTGAAGGTAGTCTCAATATTCAAATATCATAAATATAAATATTTTTAATTTTTAATTTTCTTTTAATTTAATAATGATTTAATTATTATAATTTTCTAAAACTTTCAAATAAAACACAAAAATAATTTAATTTTTTTAAATCTCAAAATAATAATTATATTAAAAAATTATATTCTAACAATATTTTAACTTTATAATATTTTTATTCAAATTTTTTTTTTCTCTTTTCTCAAAATCCTATAAATTAAAACATCTTAACTCAAAACATTTTATTACTATTCACAAACTATTTTACTATAATTACTATTATTCACAAATTTCTCATTTCTTCTCAACATCCAAACGAGGCCTTAGTCTATTTGTAAATCACTCCATCGGATTTAAATTATTTATAATTTTCTCAATGAGTATGCAAATTTTTTATAACTAAGTCCTCGTCTTTCTACCGTCAATTCATCTATTCAAAACTAGTTTAACCAATCAGAACTTAACACGACATATAAATGCCATGTCAACAACCATACAAAAAAAAATCTTAAAAATAGAATAAAAATATATTTAAAAGAATCCATAAAATTAAGATAAATGTTTTTGAAGTATAGATATTTTTGCTTGTATAAGTGAATTCGCAGTGCCATAAGTTGTTTCTTGTAAGTTTGAGAATTTGCTTTGCGTATCGGTCGACCTATGGTACCATATATTCGTATATATTCACCAATTATATGATAATTAGTATTTGTCTTCTCCCTATTTTAATTAGACATGAAACCGAGGTGTCAGATCATTTTATTTGAAATGCATATCGCAGGTGGTGTACTTATATATGGTTAGTGAGCATCGTTACAAGTACTTCACGGAATGGTCTTATTTAATAATGTTATTGATGCCAAAGTCTTGGGTTATTCTCTTAATTTATATTTTCATTTTTATTTTTTGGCACTTCACTAAATATTTTAAACATTATGAAAATCATATCAAAGTGATTTGATAATTATAAAAATCAAATCAAGATAATGATTTGATATTATCTTCAACACGTTTCGGGAACCCATGATCACGACTCACCAACAAATACATTTGAAATCTGAATTATGAGTAATGAATAGCATAATTAAGACCTTCCCATGCACTTGGAATATTGATGGTGATTAGTTACAGGCTTACAACCATATATATGCACGTACACATCTGGAATAAATTTTTTAGAAGAAATGAGATATACCAATTCGTCTTGCATATAGGACAATGGCATTAATGCTTGACGAATTGAAGAAACATTATCATTCGAACGTTTAGTTTACGTTTGAGTGGTTTCACCTTAATTATTCGTTGGGACTACCAATTTACACTTGATCTCTTCTTATCCCTTTACTTTAAACTCAGACCACACAAATTTTCAAGACTCGGTCACACACACGCTTAAACCAATATAGCCCAATATTCATGTGTTCCAGTAACACGCAAACATACCAATTTTGGTAACAAAGAATTCTAAGCCTCCATAAAGCACCTCTTTAAAATTATTAAATTTTAAAAAATAAAAATATAAAAATACTTATATGCAAACATACCAATTTTGGTGAGATGATATGATAATTTTATGAATAGTAGTAAGGTAGTTTGTGAATAGTAGTGATCACAAACGATAACAAAATTATCACAAACTATTACAGATAGTTTGAATTAAATATTTTTTGAGTTTTGGGAAAGGAGAGTGAAAAAATTGAATAAAAAATATTATAAAATTAAAATATTATTAGAATAGTTTTATAATATTATTTTTGTTTGAGGATTTGAAAAAGTTGAAATTATTTTTTATTTTTTATTTGAAAGTTTGAAAAAGTTATAATGATTAGTTTGAAAAATTTTATATTTGAATTATATTTGGCAATAAAATTGGATGAGATGAAATGAGATCAGATGAAAATTTGGTCTCATCTGAGGCCCCAAACCTGTCCTTAATTATTTCATGCAAAAATAATAAACTTGGGAATACCTTGACTGATGACTCAATTATAGGCCGTAGACTTTCATGAGTACTCAGTATGAGGTTATATCCAATTTCTCAATCTCCCTACTTTTCAATCGTATTCAACTTGTTGATTTTTTATACGTTCATAGCAATCAGCTGGGGGTTTATGTCACCGTATTTGGGAAGCGGAGTAAGAATTGATTTCAGACTACTGCTGGAAGCTATCCATGAGTATTGGCCAGCAAGCCTAAGATAGTGTAATGGGAATTTAAAATGGACAGATTGTAGTGAGAGGACTGATATGATAATATGTGAAGTTCCCTACCCTGTGATTCATCACAAGCTGAATCACCACTTTTTTCAAAGTTGATGGAAGCTCATGTGAAGTTTCCTGCCCTGTGATTTGGACCCAAAAGGCTAATTTTTTCATTTTCTCATCATGACCTTGTTGCTAAAAGTTAGTTTTTGCAGTGAAACTATATTGTCGCAAATAATATTGACGGAAAAAATTAATTATGGTGCATTTTTAGTCTTTTGCTATGATTTAATTGCCACAAAAGGCGATAAACAGATAAAATAAGTCATGACATGTCTTTAGTATTTTGCAGAGGCATTAGATTGCCGCAAAAAAGTCAATATTGAAAACAAGAAACACCAAAATAGTGTTTTTTCCGCTCCCCCTTATTTCTTCTCCCCCAACCAAAACCTTAATTCTCTCCTCCCAATTTTCTCCAGCCCCTCCCTACGTCGTCCGCCGACTGATGCACCGTTGCCGCCTCATTTAGTCAGTAAGTCCCTCCCTTCTCCATCTCTATCTTTCTCTCTCTATGTGTGATACCCAAGCCAAAGCCAAGCCCCAAGAGCCCAACCCATTATGCCTTAGGATTCGGTCTTCTTCCTTTTTCCCCTTGCCTATGCCCGAGGTCTCCTACTCTCATTTCCCCTCTATTGCACAAACACCCTCATCGACGACTCCCTTCCACTCTCAGTCTTCCTCTTCGTCTTCGCTCACTATGTTCATTTCTCTCCTCAATGCCTTTCACTCTCATTTTTTCTCTCTCCACTACATCTCTCAGGAACCATTCCAGCCCATTGGAGTTTGTTGTCGGTGTTACGTCCCACATTGCGACTATAGCAACTTTATTACACCGAGCACCTCATGGTCTCTCTCTCTCTCATCTCTACGCCTTCTAGGTCTTGCTCCACCACTGCCACCACCAAGCTCCTCCGCCTTGTAGGTAAGCCATCTTTCCTTCACCGTCTCTCTCTCTCTCTCATCTCCCTGTTTTGTGTCACACCTAATGTCGAGTTCCATGCTGCCAACAAAGCTTCACCATCGTGCACCACTAGACCGCTGTGGGGCTCCTCTATTGCCGACAGTCCCTCTCCATGCCACTCATGACGCACTAGCATTGGAGAAGAAGCACTAGCATGCATCCAAAAATTTGCCCGCTGCACAAGGTTAGTGGCTCTGCAAACCAAGCTCGAGGATGGGTGCTACGAATTTGATGATTATGCTTGGTGCTTATATCCTACCGATTGGGATTTTTTCTATACATTATCATCTCTATTTCTCATTTGTAACATTTTGACATATGATGCTTGAACATTTTGGCTTAAATGATTTTAGATTGTGTTTGCCTCTGTATTGTGAACGTTTGTTGTGAACTTGGTTGTTGTGATCATCCCTGATTCTTGGGGTATATCATTTTTCCTTGAATGCAATTCGGTCGTTGGTCAAAACCATGAGCGTATTGTTGGGGGCTTGCTTGGGCTATTGTCAACTGGGAGCTTGAATTTGTGGTTGTTGGTTCGAGGTGATTTTGTGTGAAGAAGTTGTATATTTGTTTGTGCTTCACCATTTTATGTTGAAGAACAATGTTATTTTGGAAATGAAGTGTACTATTTTGGATTTGATCAATATTGCCTCTTTTATTCGCTATAAAGTTAATGTAAATCGAGACCATGTATGACACCCCCAACTTCCACTTGGGATTCGATGAAGATCGAATCGTTAGGACATGTAACATAAGGTTATATACCCCCATGACAGAAAATATGCAACGTCCCTAGCATGCTTATAACAAAATGAAATAATCGTAGCAGACATTTTTCTTTTTTATCAAACATAAGTTGCACCATAATAAACTAAATCCCAAAATGACTTTCATAACATTAATACATAACTAGATTCATCATTCATCCAATCATAACCTTAACACAAAAGACATATAGTACAAGAGTATGAACTCCTTAATTACAAAATCCAACATAGTCTCATGACTATAGACCGAGCTGCTCATGCAGCTCTGTTATCAAAAGTAATATTGCATTTAGAAACTGAAGAATGGACCCCATTAACTACTCTAAACTAAGCATTTTGCTAATCGACCTTATCGAGTCCCGTGCATCCTTCTTCATCTTTGTCTACAACAGTTTCTACCATTCCATATGAGAATGGTAGTTGAGACTACCACGATGAGATTTCAACCTCAACAAGTTATGCTATGTGGCGACCCCGACCCCCTCTTGTGTTTTGGAGGAAGTTGTGACATTGGGATGTTGACCACTCAAGTCAAACGCCCCTAGCGCATAGTGTTAGCAAGTGTGTGCATACATGCAATAGAAGAGTGTGCAGTTAATTCACAACCAAAAAAATAAAGAGGGAAGTCGCAAAAATCCTAACAGTACCAGAAAATTAAAATTACAACACCAAACTAATGTCCAGTGGACGTCACTCAGTTTTATGCGCTTCCGAGTGACCAGAGGAGTTCCATTGAAATAATGCCCCATCTCTACTTGGGGTCGTGATGCTCACACACCCACAAAATTATTTGACAATAAAAAAAAATCAATAGTTTTTGAATTCCAATTTACACAACCAGAGCACAATTATAGGAATATTAATGACATGTAACCAATATAATCCTGACATCCATGCAACAATTAATTAGTTAGTGACATAGCAATGATGTAAAATATATAATAAAACAAACACATTATTTAACAACAAACAATTTTCAACATCACAAGCAACTACATGTTTCATTCTCAATGCTCCATGACCCTTGGCCACCACACAGATTCCAAACCAATTACCATTTAATCACAATGCTCCATAGGGCCCTCTACGACAAAAATAATTTGATCACAATTCACAACCAGACTACTCAAAACACAGTTTCATAATTTTTTCAACTACAGTTATGTTATTTTAAAAGCTAGTCCAAGAACCATTTACAGTGCAAACATGTATTTTCTAGATGATCGGAGTGTCCCGGTTTTGCTACCGGTCGAGAGTGTTCCCATTAGCAGGTGGCATGAAGGCAACACTGGTGGGGGTGTTGCTAGATAGTGGGTCCAAAGGTGTGGGTAGTTTATGAAACTGCGTTGCTGCTTTGAAAAGTAATAATTATGAATCTGAACCTATGCTATGCTCATGTAGCTAAGATAGTAGCCATGGGGAAAACAATGACTAAGGCCGGGTGGCCGATGGTCTCCTTTCAAAGGGAGAAAGCTACGAGTCAAAGAGAGAGTTGGAGGGGCGAAGAGTGATGATGACAAAGAAGGAGAGGGAGGGCTGGTTGGTGGCGGCAGAGGTGGTGGTGTGGCTAGAGTCACGGCAATAACTCATAGAGAGGGTGAGAGAGCACAACAATGCTTATAGAGAGGAGAAGAAAGATGCGGAGAGTGTTTGAGGTAGGAGAAAGGGGAGAGAAAGGTAGAGGAGCTCGGGTGAAGACATGCATAAACGGCGATGGTCAGCCACACAACATTGGCAAGTGAGGTTGGCGAGTGTGCAATTGGCGAAGGCAGTGTACATGTGACGTGGTGGCTGACGATGGTAGCGTCTTAACTGAGAGGGACAGAGGACGAGAGATAGAGAGAGGGAGAGAGAGAGAGATCTACTAGAATGAGGGTGAGACTGAGAGAGAGACATATCTCCTGGTGGCATGTGGCTGTTATGATGATGAGCAACGATAGCACGTCATAGTGACAAGGGTGGCAGCAAAAGACAAAAAAAAAATGAAGGGAAAGGGAGGGTATCGGGGCTAGAAGAGAGAACAACAGAGAGAGGGGTGGTAAGATGCTTCTCGGCGTTGGCGGGTGTAGGGCCTTACTGACGGCGACACTCGTTGAGGTGCGATACGACATGGAGGAGAAAGAGAGAGACGACAAGAGATAAGGGAGTAGAGGAGGTTATCGATGGTTTAAGGATTACGATGGCTGCACATGGCACGGATTGGCATCCAGTATGGTGAGCGACGATGGGAGTGAGGGACAAGGAGATGTGGGCAGCGGCTTGGTCTACCAAAGAGTGGGGAGAGAAGAAGAAAAGGGAGGAAAAAGGAAGAAGACCTAACCCTAGGGATTGATGGGTAGGGCTTTTGGGCCTAGGTCTCCCCCTTAAAAAAATTTCATTCTCGAAATTTGCTCCACATGACTATAACTAATCCTGAAGGACTTATGGAGTCAATAGTCTTTACTTTACTTTCATAGGTTCTTCCTTTATAATCATAACTAGTTCCTCAAATAGCACATTATGTCTAAAGTCTCAAGATAGGCCATGCAGCACAAGAAGCTTTCATTGAAGTAATTCCCAGTGAAGTCAAGCTCCTCTAGCTTGCTCAATCCGGATAATCTTTCAAAACCTACAATTTAGACAATTATAAACCGATTTCTATTGCATAATTCAAAAAACATTATTTCTGTTATGATATAAACAAACCTTCATTTGGAGCCCATCCAGATATTCGATTCCAGCTCAAATCGAGGTACTTGAGCTCTTGAAAGGGAATAAACAGAGAGACATTCAGATTAAGATACCAAACTTCAACACTAATGTAAGAGATGTTCACATGGCTAAGATGAAGCTCTGTTACGTGCCCTGTAATGTTGTCACGCACAACACGTTGCCAATTGCAGCAATTACTCTCTGCGGGAGATGAGTTCCAAGATGTAAAGTGATACGAGCAGTTCAGGGAAAGTTTTGAGTCGCAAGAGAGCTTCTCTCTCTTCCCTCAAACAAGCGCAACAACCATGAAAAGAAGATAATTGAAACAAGGCCGCCAACATTATCCACCACCCAAAAATTCTGAACTCCATTTCACGTTTTAACTTTTGTGTCCAACTCTGAGTACTTAGGTATCTAGGCGAAGATGTTCTTAAGGAGTTTATATAGACCACCAGCATCGTAGGCACTGTCCTAAAATGGTCCAACACTCTCAGACCGGTTTGAATATAAGAAGTGTTCTATCTCATTTTATAATCATAATTTTTTTAAATTTTCAAGCAAAAATGATAAACTTGGAAAGACTTTGACTGATGACTCAATTATAGGCTGTAGACTGATGAGTACACAATATGAGGTTCTATCCAATTTCTCAATTATAATTTTCTAAATTATTTATTAATTTAGTGGTCATTGAAATATTTCTTAAATAAGACAAGATGCATTGTCTCTGTCTTCATGCAAAACATGATTACCTTAACCTTGAAATTTGTTAGTATTTTTTAATAAATAGATTTTTTACAGTTATTTTTTTATGTCCAATAATTGAATTAATTGGGAGTTAGTAAGTTATATTGAGTTAATTGTTAGCCACTGAGTGGTTATTAAAACTGATCCTCTGATTTCATCCAAGGATCGCGCCTGCCTCTTACCTTTTTTGGAAAAAGAAAACGTCTTTTGGCTGTTGTAGCCTTGTAGGTTTCCATTTTTTCTCATAATTTCCTGGCAGCCTCCTCAATTGAGGCCGGTGCCTGGAGAGCTAAGGCTTACGTACGTTTATGGTCCGAGGTCCAAACGGTTGTGTTTTTTTGTATCTAATTGTCCATTGTGGTCCGGTTGTAAAGAGCCTAGTTTAGGTAATGAAAATATCTCACAATTATTTTTTATTTTTTATCTATTTTTTATTATTATTTATTATTATTTAATATTCTATTATTATTATTTTACTAATTATCCATCTATTCATTTTTTGTGGTGCCTATCTTTTCGTGAGAGAGAGAGAGAGAGGGAGGGGGGGGAGTTTCATAAAATAAAATAAAGCAGTGTAAAATTTTTTCTAGCCAAGCTTTTGACTCAACCCACTTGTACAGATTTTGATCTTTAGAGACAAAATATTTTAGGGATGAAATTTAATTCATTCTTAAAAGTATATTTGGGACGAAATTTAAATTTTATCTCAAAACGTGGATGCGGTTTTTAAAATTTAAAATTTAAAATATTTATGTTTTAGGAATACAAATATATGAAAATATTTAATAATATCCAAACACGCACTCTTTTAAATGTCCATCTATGTTCATGCAAGGATGTTGACCTTAATCGCAACCTGGTGGCTGATAGTTATCAATCCTACACAGCTACGCATAGTAACAATCTACAGCTCCGAGATTTGATACGTGGCACTCAGCTTGGAAAAAGATCAAGATTTATTTAAGTTTTTTTATTTCAAAATCTCTTTCTTCAATAAAGCTTTTTTTTTTTTTATATTTAATTTATAGCTTTCACAAAATTAACATATAAAAACAGATTATATGAATTACGAACGGCACAATTATTCTTTTTTTTTTTTATGAGTTTTCTTGATTTAACAAATAAACTGGACAAATTTTCTACGGGCTATTAGTGGAAAAGGTAAAAGTAGTACTCAGCATCGTAAAATATTTAATTAAATAAAATTAAATACATAATCAGGATTAAAACTCAAGACTTCTGTATTGAAACCATACGATTGAATCACTATTTATTTGAAAAGTTTAAACTAATTAAAAAGTTCAAATTAAACATTTATATTAATATGAACAGTTAAAAATTTTACCTCAAGTTATTAGGATTATTTTTATGCAATATTATTTTTACACCCAATTTATCGATTGGTTCAAAATTCATTTTTCATTTTTTTTTTGTTATTTTAAAAATATATTTAAATTTAAATATATTTTTAAAATTTACAAATTTATTAATAATTACTTCTTTAATCATAAAATAAAAAAAAATTAAAAACATAAATAAAGCCTTGGTCAAAACTATCTAGAAGTATCGGTTCATGTATCATTTTCTTTAATAAATTTCTATTGACTAGAAATTAGTAAACAATGCAACGGTGAAACTAGAAATAACTATAGACGGAATCTCGAAGGTGTAGACTAAATATATATATATATATATATATATATATATATATATATTTATATTTATATTTATATATATGTGTGTGGGTGTGTGTGGGTGTAAAATGTTAAGATGCCAACTAAGTTTGCCCACTCATTTTGATCTCTTATATATTTAATTTTTTTTATTTTTTTAATTTAATAATTAATGAACTAACTTTTAGTGTATTGATGTATTTTTTTATTTTTTTAAAAATATTTAAATATGTTAAAAAATATGAAAAATAAAAATAAAAATTTTTATATATATATAAAGCTTGGTTTGGCTGGAAGGAAATGAAAGCAATAACTCCAAGTCTTTAGCCCTATCACGTAGTCATCAATCAAGTCTTCAAGGAAAGGAGAGGAAAGCAATAACATTGTGTCTTCTTGCTGAAGGTAGTCTCAATATTCAAATATCATAAAAATAAATATTTTTTAATTTTTACTTTTTAATTTTTTTTCATCTAGTAATTACTTAATTATTATAATTTTCTAAAACTTTCAAATAAAATACAAAAATAATTTAACTTTTTTAAATCTCAAAATAAAAATTATATTCTAACAATATTTTAATTTTATAATATTTTTATTCAATTTTTTTTCTCTTTTCTCAAAATCCTATAAAACATTTTAACTCAAACTATTTTTTTACTATTCACAAATTATTTTACTGCAATTACTAATATTCACAAATTTCTTATCTCTTCTCTACATCCAAACGAGGCCTTAGTCTATTTGTAAATCACTACATTGGGTTTAAATTATTTATAATTTTCTCAATGAGTTTGCAAATTTTTATAACTAAGTCCTCGTCTTTCTACCGTCAATTGATCTATTCGATACTAGTCTAACCAATCAGAACTTGACACATGACATATAAATGCCATGTCAACACCCACACAAAAAAAATCTAAAAATTAGAATAAAAATATATTTAAAAGAATCTATAAAATTAAGATAAATATTTTTGAAGTGTAGATTTGTTTGCTTGAATAAGAGGATTCGCGGTGCCATAAGTTGTTCCTTGTAAGTTTGAGAATTTGCTTTGCTTCTCGATCGACCAATGGTACCATATATATGTATATATTCACCAATAATACGATAAATAGTATTGTCTTCTCCCGACTTTAATTAGACATGGAACCGAGGTGTCAAATTTTAATTCACCAATTTGATTAGCAACCTCATTTCCCATTCTTGGCACATGCTATACCTTTATCTTTTTGACGTAGAAAGCTTGGGTCCTTGTATCGGCCTTGGAATAATTAAACCTGGGCTGGGGTGGGCTCGGTCAGTAGCCCCAAGCCTACTTAAAATAAGCCTGGTCAGAAAAAACCCTCCCACTGAGGATCCCAGATCCATTCAACAGCATGGAAACCACATAAAAAACTATTCCGTTTATTAACGTTTACCGTGTTCCCCTTAGAATGACCATACACACACCTTGAATGCATTCGCAAAACCGCATATAATGACTGCCGTGAGGATTCGTTATGAGCAGCACTTGGCTTCTTGCCTTGTACTTGCCAACGATGTCGTCTAGCCTCTGCCAGTTGAGAGGCCATAGCTTCGACCTGAGTACATTACCATCTTGTCCGAGCTCGTTGTCGCTCAACAACAACTCTGGGAACGTTACTCAATTCTTAGATGGTCCTGTGTAACTAGAAAGGTTCTACTGAGATAATGCCTAGTCCAACCTTGGTGTCACAAAAAAATGTTAATCATGTTATTAACTAATTTCTAACTATGACTTGTAGCTCAACTTTAATATGTTTACATTCTTGTTTAAGTTTGGCTTTATTAATTCTTTTGGAATTAATGGCACAACAACAAGGTATTAGCATTTTGTATATGTTGGGGCATAAACACACACTCTAAATTGAGCTTTGATACTTGGATCAGAAATAGTTTATTGTTTTCTTGATCTTTCATGAATTGACATTGGTAGAAAAGAAAACACAAAATTAGCTAGTACGTAAAACAATATCTGTCATTCAAGTTGCAACTTGCCTGATTGGGATTTGAGGAAGCATGGTTGCGCAAATCGTTTTCGCCTCAAACATTTGAAATATCGCTCACAAAAAGCCTAAGTTGGGGTAAATGTGGTCAAAAAATTATTACCGGCGAAATTTGGTTGCAAGAAATAACTGTTTTCAGCTAAGACTCCACTCGCTGTAAATAATTAATTGCAGTAAAAATAGGTTAGTTGCTACTAGTTATATTCACCGCAAATAATAAAAATTTGAAAAAATATAATTATAAATCATGAAAATGAGAATGCGCCCAAGATGTTCAAAATAAATGGTCTAATATAAAATCGTTTGTTCGGAACTAAAATTCACAGCAAATGGTCCAAGCATGAAAAAATACATATTCTTATACAAACTCTATTCAAATCCCAAGTTATGAGCCATGCACAGATCTGACCAAATGAATACCGTTTTTACATACTGGACCTTTAACCCGGCCAAAAATGATACATTAGCATAAATTGACACTAGAGAGAATAAACTCAAAGAAAAACTCAAGGCAAAAAAAGAAAAGGAAAAAATAATGCAGCATCAGTAAGCAGGGTGGGTTTTCAAGAAAATTATGTCACTGCACCCAAAAAAGAAAAAAAAAAATTGGAAGGGTAGATACAAACTTACATGAAACAAGACATGAGTCCTGTTGTTATAAAACTTGCAAAACTAAGTAGTCCTCGAATGACATAGGCGATTGTGGAGAACCTGCAGGCTTGCGTTGTTTCTAATGAGGGCCAGCAAATTCTAATACTTGCTGGATCTCTAGACCTGCAAATTAGAGACAATTGAAAACTGAAAACATGAATAAATATGGATTTTTGCAGAAATCTAAAATAAAGTATCTTAAATGCAGCAATCTAAAATGCATAAATTAGAGACAGTTAGGGTTGAATTTACAATTCAACTACGATGAGAAGCTCAAATACCCAAAGTTTCTGAGATGGTGTATTCAAATTTCTGACACTAGCAACTACAGCCAAAGTTGCCATTAGAAGTTGTCAAATGCGGAACCTTTTTGCAAGATTTAGAACAAGAATAAATGTATGACAGAAGTTAAAAGCAATTGAGCTGAAATTATTTGTAAAATTTTTAGTTGAGTAATAGGAGGTAACTCATCCATGTCATCTGGCAAGGCAGTAAAAGTTGACCAAACCCTGTTAATTGTCAACTCCATTGCTCTTTGAATGCAACCGACCACTTGTCAAAAAAAAAAAAAAAAAAGCCTCCGACATATGCCAAGAAGCTTTCATCTTCGGCACAAAAAAGGAACCAACAGAGTTGCTCATTCGGCGAGGATAAGCGTTGCCCCAAATTATATCTTGAGACCAAATTCGTTAACCCCGTGATTTTTTTATCACCAGTATTTTTTAGGAGCAATAGATGAGTCTTGCCTTGTTAGAACTACGTTGCACCAAATCAGCTTTCAAGATGTGTATTTCCTTATGTATGTAGTGTCAAGAACATTTTGAATAATAAATGATATATATGCAAATGCTTTGTAAACTAGAGAATAAGTAAAATAACAAGAACAAATTAGAATGAGAGAATCTAGTATTGAGGCACGTTGTGATGGACGCTTTCCTTAGAGTAGATTATGCCGCCTCCAAATTTAAAAATGCATTAGGCTTCTTGACATTCTACTCCCAAGATACATCGTCGGTACACACAAAAGGAGATATTCGAACCAGATATCAAGAAGCTAGAGCCCAAAAAAAGAAAGACACAAAAAGGAGAAAGTGTTTCTTAATTTTTGTAGAGAATTTGGAGTGAGTAAATTTGTGGGTGGGGTTTCCTATTTATAAAGAATGAAAGGGTACTTGTAAAAAGTCACAACTGGAATGAAATGATACTTGTGAAAAGTCACAACATATAAATGAAATGATACTTGTGAAAAGTCACAACTTATATAAATGAAGGGCTATTTGTGAAAAGCTATAACTAAAATAAAAAAGCACTTGTGAGAAGTCACAACTTCTCAATTAGAGAATATATTGAAAATGTTTCTAATTTAGCAAAGGGTACAACCCTTTGTTTAGTTGGCAAGCGGTTAAGGCTCCTATCCCAAGAGGCATGTATTGGTTCAAGTTATCATAGCACTTTTTCATTTAAATCTAAACACCGAACTGATATATTAAACAATGGTAATGGTTCACATTATTTTTTACTTAACATTAAATATTTAAATCATTTTTAAGTCTAAAAACTAACAGTCGCCCACCTCATTAAAATATTTTAAAAGACAAAATAGAACAAAATTTTCTTTTAGCTAAGTACTATGCATCAATAGAGGTAGCTTACAGTTTTGAATGTTGAACGTCTACCCAGTGTTAACGTGATTTTATCTGAAAATTTCATGCTGAACTCGAACCAAGATATTTTAACTTAGGCTCCACACCACACACATAATGCACCTCCTCCTTTGAAAGGGACGTTTTGGTCTTTCATTGGTCTCCGAACATTTTGACGCTTGACGAATAGCCCAACAACATCTTTGCTTAATATTTAATTATTTGTTTCCTAGGCTTTTACGTTAGTTTAATTACTATGTTTGGATGATGGACTGAATTGAGTTGAGTTGAGTTAAGTTTTTTTTATGAATAATAGTGAGTTGAGATGATTGAGTGAGTTTTATGGGGCCCACCTAAGATGAGTTTACATGTGTTTGAATGTTAAAATGAGTTTAGATGTATTTATGAGAAATTGAAAAAGGTCCTGAGTCCCACATGCAAAGAGATGTTGAGTTGAAAAAGATTGTGAGTCTCACGTGCAGTAAAGAGGTTTTGAGTTGAAATGAATTTAGTGATTTGAAAGTTTAATATTTGGATATTAGAAGATGTCTAAATCTGAACCAAACTCAACTCAGGTGAGTGTAATCTAATAACCAAACGAAGAATAATGTAAGAATCATCTTGGAAAGGACACAAGTCTGGCCAACGTATTGGAAACATCGTATTGAGCAGAAAGGGCTGGAAGATGACACCAAATTGTAAACCTTTTAGGGTCATGCTACAGCCCCCGCTGGGGGTGTAGCCTAGTTTTTTATGTGTTTTTTTTAAGATTTTTTTTTATATAGATTATTTTAATAATTTTTAATATTTTAAAAAATAAAATAAATTTAGAATATTATTAAAAAATATTTTCTTAATCAGAAAGTAAAAAAAAATCATTAAAAAATACTTTCTTAATCATGAAGTAAAATAAAAAATATTTTTTTATGATTTTTTATTTTACTTCATGATTAAGGAAGTATTTTTTAATAATATTATGAATTTATTTTATTTTTATAAAATATTAAAGATTATTAAAAAAATTTATATAAAAAAAACCTTAAAAAAAACACATTAAAAATCATCCCTACTCCCCAGCGGGAGCTTCCAGCGGGAAGCTCCGGCGGGACGTATAGCATTTTCCAACCTTTTATTTATTTATACTTGTTTATTATATTTAGACTCATCAATTGTTCACTTGATCCAACGTTTCTCATTCTTTTGATGCAACACCTGATCCAATATAGTTAGTTCATTACATGACAATTATGGCTCATTGATAAGTGTACCACAAAAATGAATTAATTGGCAAGTGAGTTTATATTTAAACATCTTAAAAGCAATGCCCAAAAGTTGAGCAATTTTCTATTATTTTTTGTTTGTTTCTCGAGGAAATTCCGATGCATAGAATGCCTATAACATTGTAACAACGTTATAATATGGATTCCAATCTTGTTTTTAAATTCCTTTCTATTTTAGTTAAAACAATCAAAATCTATCATACTTGTATAATAGCAAGTATTTTAGTCTTTGTTCCACTGGCAGATTTGGCATTTCATACTAGAAGAGTTTATACTGAAATTCAATGATTTTTCTTACCCAAAACAAATTAGCAATCTTGTACTTTTGTTTTTTTTTGAGTCTTGACGTATTTGTTGTGGGGGGGGGGGGGGGGGGGGGGGGGGGGGGGGGGGGGGGGGGGGGGGTGGAGATAAAGATAAACTCATCGTTGCTTTACAACAAGTTTACAAGTAGGCAGACATGATAACCGGTGGCCTAACACAGCCTACTATGTCATTTATTAAAAAAAATGTTATTTACCATCCTAATACTCAGGCTGCGCCGGATCCTCTTGCTCTTAATTAATCAGCCTCGTTCCCTACAGCTGCATTAACATCTATGATTTCAAGAAGCAAAACCATAGTAGTACTACCACGATGATATTTCGAAGAAATATCAGTAAGCCTCCAAGATGAAAGCCTCCAAGCAACTAAAGTATAAATAGGTCACGGATAATTACTGAACATCACATAAAACCTTAACCCGAGTGTTAACATCGTGTTTTGTATGCCTTGACAAAGCTCCAGCAAATTGAGCTGGGATTGTCACCTGCAAACAGAAAGAAGAAAATGGACTCGAGGAGGTTAGGGGAGCTTCCGATGCCTAAGTAAGTTTTCTTGGGTGTACCCCAAAGGCATTTGTATAGAGTCCAGAGAGTACTCTATGTACCAGGGGCTTTTATACTAAATCCCTTGGGGGACATTTTGTCCCTCCTGTTAGGGCTAAGCCATCCTACCCATGCTTGCTATAGTCCAAGCATTTAGTGCGCTGTGGTCTTTTAAGGTAGAGCCATTAATGAGGCGTGGCTCCTGGGTTTGTGCCATTAATGAGGTTTGGCTTTTTGGGCAAGTCCCAACTGTGGGTGAACGGTGCGGTCATTTATGGTCCCTTTTGTTAGAGAATGGAGGGTCATCCGCAACTTGCGTTGGCCTAATGGTGTAATTCTTTAATCCTAGATGTGACTGGGCATGTCAAAGTCATCAGGTCCCGTCTATCCCCCGTGTGTAGTTTCCTGTGCTTTGTACCTTTCTCTTTCTGACTTAGAAAGCTTGGGTCCTAAGGCCTAGGAATAATTAAACCTAGGGTGGGGTGGGCTCGGTCAGTGGGCCCAAGCCTACTTAAAATAGGCTTGGTGGGAAATACCCCTCCCAATTACGCCACCAATTCTTGTTGAACTTGTTCAGCAGGAATTTTGTTGTCATTTCTTTCTCCTCTTCTTCTTCCCTTTCATTCCCTTCATTTTATTTCTTCTTCTTTTTAGTGAGTGGTGTGTCCTTGATAGATTTGACGTGCACTTAATTGTGGCCATCAGGTTCCTAACACGTCGCTTCGTGGAGCACATGCAACCGTCTAGTTCCTGTTAAGTTGTCCTGTGTAGTGCGTGTCTTGCACGCCATAGGGGGTAGTTCAATCGTCGTAGAGGGGGCTTATTTAAGACCCCATTTTTCCCATTTTCGGTTTTTTTGTCTCCATCTTCTCTAACGATGCTCTTCTCGATTTCTTGCTCTCTTGCTTTCTTACTTTCTCGTTCTCCTGTAAGTCTAAGTGGTATGCCTTTCTTGTTTCAATGGCTACGAAGAATACTTCCAGCCTTGCCGTGTTTGCCCTAGCGATGATGACCCATCGTTGGCTTGTGAGGCATCCCAGTTGTTCGAAGGTTTCAACCGGAGATCTAAGGTGTCCCCCGCGACACTACGGTCGTTGAAGGCCTCTTACGGTTTCCCTAATTCCATAGTTTTGGAAGTTCTTGAGGCTCATGAGAGGTTGTGGATTTCAAGGGTTTCACCTTGAAGGTAGCGCTATATCTTGGTATGTTCACCAGTGTGTTGAGGCTCCATTTCTGCAGACTAGTTCAAGAAGTCCTAGACTTCCTCGGCCTCGCCCCTATGCAGCTCCTCCCCAATGCGTGGCAGATTTTAGTGTGTTTCTACATAGTCTAGTGTAGGGCATTGGTGGAGGTTGATCCCAAGCACCCAAACCTCACCTCTCAGAAGTTCCTCTTGGCTTATAGTGTCCTGAAACACAACCTGAGTACTTGCAGCTTCTGTTCCCACCCCAGGCAGGCAATGGTACTTCTAAAGAAGCAACACAACTGGGTTAAGGATTGGAACCGACAATTATTTTTTGTGTTCGGTAATGATGGGAGTCCCTACAGGGTAGGCCGCACAACGGGAGTACCCTATGAGGGCTATATGGGGGTTGTACCGATGGGAAAAGAAATAAAATAGAAGGCAACTCCATCGAAGGTGGCTCCACTGGAGATTGGGTGTGCCTGGGCCAAGGTGCGCCCAGACAACGTTTACTCGGAAGCCTTACTAATCAAGGCCAACATAAGGAGATACTTCCCCCCCCCCCCCCCGGTTGTATACCCGCTATGATGATCATACCATTCCCATTGCATGCTCGTGGTTGCAATGATGCAAGATAGGTTTTAAGCTAAGATAATTTCTCGCAAAAAAAATTCTTTTCTCTCCTACAGTGAAATTGAGAATATGAAAAATGCTGAGTAAGTGAGAAATAGGGATATCGCAAGTTAGCTTCTAAAACGTCATATACTGCATTTATTGCACAGTGAGATGTTTTTAGCACTTTTAATGTGATATTGGTGAAGTTTATACCTCATTTGATTTAGGACTCATTACAAATACTGGTGTTAGTGAGAATTCCTAGAGTTTTAGGAGTTGGATGGTCCCTCATTGACTAAGTGATATTATTTATCGGGTGGAGAGATATTATACTAAAATGTGCCGTGGAGGCATAGGGTGATGAATGTGAAGCTTGAGAAATTGAAAGTTTTCTTGTTAATGAGATCTCTCTCCTTTATTTAGAAGAGTCAAAGAGAAAAGAGAATATGAGTATTTTCTATGTGAAAGTTCCTATACATCCATACTAAGGACATGGAATAATAAAAATTTTGTTTCATCATATAAATGAGATTCCAATTTTTTTTTAAGGAAAATGTATTTTTCAATTAAAATATTCTTTTTTTCAATATCGCAATCGTATGAGTTATATGATGAGAACAATCTTGAAGTTTAATGACTTGCTGAGAATGGAGTTATAAATAAATTATGGCACAAAGTAGTTGTTACATGGGGTTGCGGCCATAATTCTAACTTGTTCTTAGATCAAGTTCATTCCCCATTAAGAAACGCTGAGTGATTGTTTTGTGCAAACATGAATTCTATTAAAAACCTAGAGAATCTAAGTTTGATAATTTTTTGTTGAGTTTAGAAAATTACTCATATTTTTTGTGATTGTGGGGTATTGTAGATTTTTATAACACTTATTTTTTGGAAAGATCATTTCATTCCACATTACCTTAATATTTTCAATTTTCAATTTTTTTTAATAAAAGATCTAGCACTAGTGATGGTGTACCATTAGTGATAGTAACTCTCAAAAGTTATAGAATATAAAGATCCTCATAAATAGTGTGATAGCTATATATTAGTATTCCCTCGTCGTTTAAAGTCTAGATGAGAATATTTGTAATATGGCTCCCCTAAAGGTACTGAATTTACATAGTTGAAACTCCCACATAGAGTTTTAGATTCACTTCACTTATATGATCCAATTTGAGGATGTTGATCTGATTGGCAAAGGAAAAGTGGAGTTGATAGGGGTATATATCCATCTCTTGGCACTAATTGAGTTGCTTTTAGATAGCCATTGATCGCACATTTATTAGAACTTTTCTTGAAAGAGTCAAAAGAATTAGATGGTTAGTTTGTTTGTGATGTTTAGGCACAAAATTCTTTGAGCGCATGATTGTTGCTTGTACTATTTTGGAACAAAAAGCGAATGAATTTTGCTGGTACTGCTTTCGTGCAGCCTAAACCAACCATCTATCTATTCAAAGATACCCAATGTACCTAGTTGTATTTTATTAACGACCTATTGAATAAAATGAAGTTCTTTGAACGTTGTTGATAATTTTAGAAAAGTGTCCTCCTAAGAGATATGGCGATCTAATTGTCTTAGATGATTAATTGTAGCCTAATGAGAGGTTTTTCATACTACGAGGTTATGAACATGGATTTATGAAAAGTAGCTAAGATTTCACATCTTATGAGACTGTGTATAAGAAAAACAGTTTCTATGAGTTCTTGTTCAACATCCATAGACAATTAATGAGATGAAAAATACTAAAGAATCTAGTTTTGCTTATACTATTTGGTGTTTCCATTATGGTTTACTCATGGGAGATAGAGGTTGAGATTTTGTTAAAGGGTAAATATGGCTTACTTGATAAAGTGATTTTGTGATGTGATTGTCGTTAAAAGTAATGACTAGACTATTGTGAATATCTTTTGGGGCAAAGGCCCTAATCGCTTTACCCTTAATGAAAAATAAATGATGGTTATCTCACATGATTTTATTGAATACAAGAGATTTATATGAAACTTTGAAATCTCAAATTAAGTTTGTTGAATAACATCTGTGATCACCGTGTAGATTCTTAATAATTGCAGTTGGACTTGCTCACTAAAATCTAAGGTTTATATTGTAAGTTTGACCTTAAATGAGATTCGCGATGAGTCGTTGACTTCATGTTTGCGCAAAGAACCTTTTATACATAAAAACATAGTCTCTTAGTTGGAGCATGTTTTGGAAAGTTATTACACATGAGATTACGCATGGAGAGAAATGGTCATTAAACAACAATTGTGAGTTATGGTTTGATTATTTCTTAGTTGACCATGTGATTTCTCTCTGTCATGGTTATGCTCGTCGTGCACATAACACTGATGTGTTCTATGATCATGTGGCGTGATTGTAATTTTTTTTTATGTAAGCACACACATTCACCATAGATTTAAGAGTTATGGTGAAAAAGCTATGTCGATAGGCAGAGATTGACTCGCACACATGAGCAATCATTGTTGGTGCTATAAAAGGGTAGCGAGCAAAGATGAGACAATGTATCACTTAGTACTTATCTAGAGAGGGATAAGTTGTAAGACACAAAAGATATATCGCCTTAGTGGAAGCTAATATGAGGTCCATCACGTTTAAAAGGAACATGCATGGTTACCTACAATCTATATAGCCTGTGGTTTAGCTAGATGCGATATCTTCTTTGGCTTTGGATAGCGAGCAAATGAAGGGACTTGGATTAGGCGTTGAGATAGCGACTAAACTAAGATCTGTACGGTGAATTGAGATTAGATATACGTTCTTTCTTTGGAAAGAGAACTCTATCGTAGTATATATTTTATATTGCATGTGCTTTTACGACAAACAATAGAGATGAGTGAATGAATCATTGTTTTCTCACCATGTGAGTCCTATAGGTTATAATTGATTACCTTCATTTATTTATGCCTTTAGGAGACTTTTGACTATGTCACGAGGTTGATGTTTTAGTGTCTGCTACTTTGGCATGTTATCTATGATTACGAATGATACGGTCTAAAGAGACATTGCTGGAAAAGCGACAGAACTGAAACTAAATGACATTAGGGCGAAGAGAAGACTATTTGGTAACACATCGATAATGGTGTGTAATCACTACCAGCAAGTTATGTTGCTTCTTGAGAGTTTCAACATAGCTGTGAGTACATCATATTTTATGGAGATTGAGCATTGCTTTGTGTTATTTAGACTCAAGAGGGATTAGGGATGCTTAGTATAATGTGACCAAATGAGTCGGGCTATAACAAATACTTTTAGGGATGTTGCTATGCTGGTCTTCTCAATCTTGATATAGTGCTCCTATTTTTCTTTTACAGCTGTACTCGATGGTCGCATAACCTATTTGCCAATATGAACAAGATTGAGAACATATTGAGAGATGCAGACCTGGAGTCTTGCCCACTATGTGTGAGTAGGAAATGTAAGAAATGGGCATCCATAGTGGGTACCCATTTCCCTTCTCTTGGGGGTTATGAAGTGGCTCTTAAGCCATTTCATGAGTCTTGATGGTTGACCCTTAATGGTCAGCTAAGTGTTACACTTAGAGGGGCTGTTTACATAGCCCCTCCCCCCTTTGGATGAGAAGTGTGTGTGTGGAACAAAATAGGAAATGACCTCTCTCTCAAAAGAATTCTCTCTAGTCTCATAATCTAGGCTGTGAAATTTGGGAGTGTTGCTCTGGTATTACCAGGTAGCACACTCCACTATTGATTCAAGAAATTTTCGGATGAATAACAACTATGGCGGAGAATTTGTGAAATAACTGCACTAGATTTACGATTTGCCAACGAGGTAATATCACTTCCACTGTATACGTTGATCTAGTATTTCTAACAAATCTTAGTAGATCAACAACCTCTTATTATTGCTGGAATATAGTCACCATCAATTGTACACTTTTGGTATTGACTAATTTCTTATGATGACTTATAGCTCAACATTAGTATGTTTACATTTTTGTTTAAGTTTGGCTTTATTAATTCTGTGCATATGTTGGGCTTTTTGTTTTCTCCAAGTTGAGCTTTGATACTTGGAAAAGAAATAGTTTACTGTTTTCTTGAGCTTTTATGAATTGACATTGGGAGGAAAGAAATCATAAGATTGACTCGAAAAGGAATATTTATCGTTCAAGCATCTTGCCTGATTGGTCACTAATTGACTACTAAAGTTACGAGGCTAAGGCAAACTTTCAAGTCTCATATATGTTACTTAAACTTCAAGCTTGAGATTGAAGAACAGAAAAACAGATGACATAAGAAAATAAAAACATCAAAACACAAAGCTACACAATTCTAAAGCTAGATAGCTTACGAGTGTTGATCACAACAAAATAGTAGCAAGTGGAGATGCACAATTCAATAAAGTTAAACCAAGCCTGTCGCCAGTGTGGATTTATGTAGAGAATGGCAACAATTCCCAACAGCATTATCGTGTAAGACACTGCAAAGCTGACGTAAAAGACTTCCAAGTCCATCAAACCACAAGCTTCATCTCCCTCATCATCAGTTGGAATGTTAGATGATGTTTGAATTTTAGTGCAAGCCTTATGTAGTGGAGGTCCACACAGGAGAGGATTTCCCTCGTAACTACTTTCATCAAAGGTACCAAACTGATCTTTTCTTTCTAGTGTTGTTCCCCAAAATTTATTGTGTGCCACATTGAAGACGGCCAAAGAGTTCAACTCTATCAATTGTGGGGGAATGATACCATCTAAGTTATTATTGGATAGATCCAAACTCTCAATTTGTTGAAGATTCGAGAATTGGGTAGGGATTGATCCGGTTAGATTGTTGAACGACAGGTTCAACGCATGGATGTTACTCAAGTCTCCAAGCTCGGGTGGAATTTCTCCTTCTAATTTGTTGCATGAGAGGTCAATCCCAGACATGTAGTCGAGAATGTCACCTTTGTAGGGGAGAATTCTATTTTTTGTTGAGAACTCCACTTCTTGTAGTACTTCCACCAATGGTAACATATAATATGGATCATGGAAACCAGGTATCAACTCATTGTTCATTATCATTGCAGATTGCAAGAATGACGACATGTTGCCACTAATGAAATACATATTGCCAAGTCCTGGTATTTTAGATTTTGTGTAGGTTGGCTCAAATGTAATGTTACTCAAGCAATGAGGTATTTGACCAGAAAAACTATTGTTGGAAAGATCCAACAAACTTAGTTGTTGCAAAAGACATATTTGAAATGGAATTTTCCCCTGCAAGTAATTTCCTTTCAAGAGAAGAATGCTTAAACTTGAAAGGTTGCTGATCCAATTTGGAATGTTTCCATTAAGTAAGTTATCTCTAAGATTTAGAGTGACTAAAGCAGAGCAACCCTTGAATGCACTGGTAATGGGACCGGTTAGCCTATTTTTATTCAAATGAACATGTCTGATCTCGGACCAGTTGGAGCAAGAGGGAATAGGGCCAGACAGATTGTTATGGGATAGGTCAAAAAATGAAAGGAATTTCAAGTTACATAAGTCAACTGGAATGGACCTTCAAGCTGGTTTTTTGTGATAGCAATATTTGTCAATGATGTCATGTTCCCCATCCATCTTGGAAGCATCCCTAACAAATTATTATTACTGAAATCAATTGCAGACAAGTATGTAAGATTAGATATGCTATGCGGGATCTCTCCAGAAAAGTGGTTGTTATCCAAATACAAAAATACTAGGTTTGTGATATATAGTCCATATCATAGAACAACATGAATATATATATTTATTTTTCATAGGATTATTCACTAAACATAAAAATTAGAGTCCTTAAACAAATAACTAGTAATTTCTAGTTTTTTTTTTTATAATGGACTTTTTTTTAAGTTAAGTAATGTTATATGTACTTATAATTTTACTTACAAGATTTATTTTATAAATTTTCTTTTAAAATTTTAATTTTAACTTTTATAATTTTCAGCATATCATTAGAGTTAGTTTGGATTTAGAAATGAGATGATTTTATATGAAAGTTGAAAATAATATTATTTAAATATTATTTTTTAATATTATTATTATTTTAAAATTTAAAAAAATTAAATTACTTATTATATTTTATATAAAAATTTAAAAAAATTATAATAATAAAATAAAATAAAACACTTTTCAAATTTAAACAGGTTAAATGGGTGGATAAGTAAATTTTTTATAATTTGTTTTTAAAATACACTAGGCATTTTCGTTATTAGAACTATTTTTCTTTATCCTAAAGAAATTTACTTGGAATAAATAATCATGCTTGAATCGTAGCTTTTCTGACTGTCGATCTGATCAACTGAGCTGCAGTTATTTCTCCTGCCAAAAGTGTATGGCATTGGCCAGAGTAACGACTGATAAATGAAAAAGTAATTAGAATTATGACCGATGAATATAACTATAACAATAAATTGAAGAAATAACTTTCTGACAAAAAATAGATCTTTTTCTTTGAAAGGACAAAATATAGACCTACTTCTTTCACGTTCCGGACTTTCGAATTGTTTTGATAGATTTGATTTGATTTTTTTTCATCGGCGCCTCAGGGAGTGGGACCAGGAGGGTCGCGTTACATTGAGGCAGCCGGCCCTAGCACTAAGAGAGAGAGAGAATTTTGGTGAGAAAGAATTCGAAGCCTCCATAAAGCTCCTCTTTAAAATTATTAAATTTAAAAATATAAAAATATAAAAATACTTATATGCAAACATACCAATTTTGATGAGATGAGATGAGAATTTTATGAATAGTAAGAAAATAGTTTGTAAATAATAGTAAGATTGTTTGAGTTAAATATTTTTTTAGTTTTGGAAAATGAGAGAAAATAAGTTGAATAAAAAGTATTATAAAGTGAAAATATTGTTAGAATATAGTTTTATAGTATTGTTTTTGTTTTGAGATATGAAAAAGATGGAATTGTTTTTTATTTTTTATTTGAAAGTTTGAAAAACATGTAATGATTAGTTTGCAAATTTTATATTTGAATTATCTTTAAGAATAAGATTGGATGAGATGAATTGAGATCAGATGAGAATTTTGTGTCTCATCTGAGACTCCAAATCTGTCCTTAATTATATCATGCAAAAATAATAAACTTGGGAAGACCTTCACGGATGACTCAATTATAGCCGTAGACTTTGAGTACTCAATATGAGGTTCTATCCAATTTCTCAATCTCCCTACTTTTCAATCATCTTGGGGTTCATAGCAATCAACTTGGGATTTAGACTGTCGTATTTGGGACGCGAAGTAAGAATTGATTTCAGACTACTGTTGGAAGCTATCCATGAGTATTGGCCAACAAGTCTGCTTGTTTGGATAATAAGATGAGATGAGATGATTTTAGATGAATTAAATAAAAAATTGTTAAAATATTATTTCTTAATATTATTATTATTTTAAATTTTGAAAACGTTGAATTGCTTATTATATTTTGAATGAGAATTTGAAAAAATTATAATGATGAAATAAGATAAATTGAGATGGATTGAGAGTATTTCTATATTCAGACGGAGCCAGTTCTAATAAAAAAAAAATGTGAGCACTTATACTCTGTAGTTGTAGTGTTGCATTATGCAGCGAGTTGTTTTTCACTTGCGACAATTCTTTCATCCTAATCCAATATTTCTATCCAACATGATCTAAAATTACATTTCTGAATTCCATAAACCTAACTATGCGGTGTGAAGTTTGATTTTACACCCATCAATGAAAAGTCAACACGTAAGCGGTCTATGTAATTAATGGTAGAAGCGACTTGAGAAAATAATCTTCCTAGTCACTCTCTCGCTCTGTCTACTAAAGCCCATCTCTCTCCCTTTCTCCCTCCTCTTCTCTCCCTTTTTTTAACCCCTCTCAGTTGCTCTCTCTCTCTCCCCCCCCCCCCCCCCCGGGCGCCGATAGATAGATTTGAGATGGGGAAAAGGCCCTTTCTAATTGTTGGGCTCGATTTGGAGATCATAAGAAGCTAATACTACTCACAATTGATGAAGATGTAGTGATGATGCTACATGTTGATAAAGATCAAGATGGTGTGTTAATAGCTTGAGTCATAAATTATCTTTGATTTTGATAGTAGAGTTTTTGAAGGAATAGACCCCCAGTTTATGAGAAGTTGTTCTTTGAGTTCCAAACCCATTTTTTACCTCATGTGAAGAGATGGCCAAGTTGTAAAATGATATATATCATTCTGTTGTTCAATGAGCACCCATAACTTGCAAGAATGTGACAACGTTGATATTGTCGAGACAGAGAGCTCACAATGGCTTGAGGGGAGGGGGGGAGAGAGAGAGAGAGAGAGAGAGTGAACATTAGCGGTTACAAAAAAAAACCACTTAAGTTTGACTTTATTAGTTCTTTTGGAATTAATGGCATTTTGCTAAGTTGAGCTTCGATACTTGGATAAGAAGTAGTTGATTGTTTTCCTGAGCTTTCGTGGACTGACATTAGCAGAAAAGAAATCATGAAATTAACTTGTACATAACGCAATATCTATGGTTCAAGCATCTTGCCTGATTGGAATATGAAGAAGCCTGTTTGGTCATTAATTGCTTGCAGATCTTTTAATCCAGTACCCATATTTTTCATCTAGAGTTACGTTGCGAAGGGGGAACTAATTCCAAGTCTCATATGTTATTAAGATCTCAAACTTGTGATTGAAGAAAAAGAAAAACAAAAGACACACGAAAAAGCAAACATCAAAACACGAAACTACACAATTCTAAACCTAGATAGTTTACAAGTGCTTGTCACAATAAAATAGTAGCAAGTGGAGATGCACACTTCAACAAGGTTAAACCATGCCCATCGCCAGTGCAGATTTATGTAGAGAATGGCAACAATTGCCAACAACAGTATCACATAAGACACCGCAAAGCTGACGTAGAAGACTTCCAAGTCTATAAAACCACAAGCTTCATCCCCCTCATTATCAGTTGGAATGGTAGAAGATGGTTCAGTTTTAGTGCAAGCCTTAAGTAGTGGATTGTTAGTAGTTTTAGTGCATTGTCTCTGTCTTTCATGCAAAACATGACGACCTTAAAATTTGTTAGTATTTTTTAATAAATAGATTTTTGTACCGTTATTTTTAATGTCCAATAATTGAATTAATTGGGAGTTAGTAAATTATATGAAATTAGTTGTTAGTCACTGAGTGCTTAATAAAACAGATCCTCTGTTTTCATCAACAGCGCTAAGGCTTACCGCTTACGTATGTTTCTTTTACTGTTAGTCTAATTATCCATCTATTCATCTTTTGTGGTGCCTATCTTTTCGTGAGAGAGAGAGAGAGAGGAGTTTCATAAAATAAAGCAAAGTGTAAAATCTTTTCAAGCCAAGCTTTTCACTCAACACACTTGTATAGATTTTGTTCAAACTATACCACGATTAGCTAGACTATTGCATTTTAGAAGAGATAATTGTATTGAATTTGTCTAAAAGTTATAACTCTATGATCATTTTTTTAATTGAAATAAAGAATAAAATAGACACCAGTCCGCTTTGCATAGGACGTTGAGACTTTGGTGCCAATTCAAGCAAATTAGGCTCATTCTAAAAAGTGACATTTTTTTAAATGGGTGTCTATCACTACGCTTTAACTTTTGGTTGAGAAACAACATTGACTCCAACTTGCCCGTCACAAAGTCATCATCAAGGTTGTTAAAGCGTTAAACGTCATTACAAGAAAATTATTTATTTGTAGTTAGTTATTTCCTACTAAAATGAGTCTGTTTTTTTTTTTTTCCACAAATAGTCATTATCATTGTAAATAACCCATTACAAGTGCTCACTTTTATTGTAGTACGTGTTTTGTGCTAACACAAGGGAAATAATGCATTGTGTTTTTTTTAGGCTAAGAGAGATGCAAATAGTGGGCAAGATAGTTAGTCCAGGTGATCCCAAAAAGGAAAGTCCTCTATTTAAAGAACCCAGGTACGCTAATGAAAGTATCTCGAATAATTGGCTCTAAGAAGATTCACATCATTACTGATTTAGGCATCTGAGGGGCCCTTTTGAACCCCTAAACCATCTTACTCTTTGGTTGTAGGAGATCGGGAGTGCGTAGTAGTGAAACACGTAGCAAGAAAAGACATCACGGAACATGGAAGGAAGGCTTGCGGAAATGGAAGAAGTAGTGAGGAGGCTCACCACCGAGGTCAAGTCATTATAAAATGAGAATGAGGTTCTCAAGGCCAAGAACAGGCCATCAAGAGAGGACACGACGCCTAGTCAGGCTGACAGGGTGGAAATGGAGGCTCACAGTGTTGGTGTGGGTAAAACTCCTCAAGAGAACAAGGAGACAAAGAAGATGCTTCATGATCTGTGCAGCCTGATGGATAAATACGAGGAAATGACCGAGAAGATAGAGACCTCGTCCTCAGTTGATCATCTGCTGACCAGCACCAACTTGCCATACAGCTCGGAGATCATGAGGGTACCGCTGCCACCAAAATTCAAGGTCCCATAAATAGACATGTACGACGGTTCCAAGGACCTGTCAATCAGGTGCATCAGGTGGGGGTGGTGTCATTCGGGATGCTAAGGGACGTGTGGTTGCAGGATTTGCACATCCTTATGGACATGGTACAAATACTGTTGCGGAATGTCGGGCAATTTTAGTTGGGTTGCAGCTGTGTAATCATCTTGGTCTAAGGGATGTTTTAGTGGAATCAGAGTCGAATGTAGTGGTGGGTTGGTTTCTTTCGAGAATTTGCAATTATTGGTATTTATGGGATTTTTGGAAGGAAGCTATGGGTCTCTTTTCTTCTCTTAATGTTCAAGTTCGTCATATTTTTAGAGAGACTAATATGGTCGCAGATTTTTTGGCTAAAGAAGGGGCTAAAAGACGTGTTATGGACTTCCTAGGAGATGGTTTTGGTCCAGGGAGACTTCGCGGACTTGTACATACGGATAGATGGGTCATTTCTTATATTCGTTGTTAGTTGTAGTTTGATTGTTGGGCGTTGTTTTTTCCTTGACGTTGTACATGATTTTGCTCCGCCTTTCAATAAATAGAGGTGCTGCCCTCCTCTTCTTTAAAATTAAAAAAGAAAAAGAGAGATATTAAAGATTTCAAGTGCTGTCATGTTTGCACATGAAGACAGTATTTCTTCAAAATTATTGTGGCGGAGACCTAAAATTATCAAAATTGGTCACTACACTAGATCAAAGTCTTCACAAAACTCTTCTTCAAATTTAAAATTTTTAAAAATTAAGAACTAAGAAATATTTTAAATTTAGATATTAAAAATAATTAAATAATTTTAATAATTTTCGTGCATTGTTCAAATTAGCAACTAAACAAGACAGCATGCATTGTCTCCATTTTCAAGAAAAACACATTCGTCGTGTATACGCTAAACTTTAGAATTAATAGCACAAGGATTTCTGTTGCATTGACATGCAGGCGTACAAACGAAGCAACGAATTATAGTAAGAAAGAATTTATGCCTAAGAATAAAACTTCTTTTTCAAATCTCAAAATAAAAATTATATTCTACCAAATTATATTCTAAGAATATTTTAACTTTCTAATATTTTTATTCAATTTTTTTTCTCTCTATTTTTAAAACTCTATAAAATATTTAAACTCAAACAATTTCAATTTTATTTACAAACTATCTCACTATTATCCAAAAACTAGTCGCATATTTGTGTGAAGCATGAAAAAGTTTTAAAATATTCGTGTGTAGCGCCTTTTCTTAAAGGAAGGCATTGACCCCAAGTCTTCAGCCCATCACGTAGTCCATCAATCAAGTCTTCTATAGGTTTGGAAGTTTCATCTCACACAAAATTCTCATCTCATCATTACACATTTTTCAAATTCTCATACAAAATATAATAAACAATTCAACTTTTTCAAATCTCAATACAACTTTTTCAAATTCTAATTCATTTTTTTCAAATCCCAAAACTAAAAAATAATATTTTAAATTTTAAAACAAAACACAAAATTCTCATCTCATCCCTCAAACCAAACCATTTTGAGCAATTATAGGGCAACAATGCATCGGGTCTTCTTTAGGCTCAACAACGTCTTTAGCATTACATTTTAACTTTTGGTTGAGTAGTCATCAATCAAGGTCAATCCAACAGCAAATGCTTGCTGGTGGAGCAAATGTTGTGCACAATGTTGAACACTTCAATATTTACTTTAGCCTAATTGTTCAAAGGAGGCCTTGTTGGTTATACTGGGAAAAATCTTTAGAACTCAAGCCACTAACTAAAGCAGTTTCTGAAACTTGCAGAGTTCGACCATCCAAAAAACTAGAATATTTTGTATTTTAAAATCCCTAAAACTCTAGTGTATTTTGAATTCAAGCCAACACACTACAATTTGACTAACAATGTTCCAATATAAAAGTAGTCACATCTTCAAAATCAATACAAACACCTACTTGAACAAACCAAATTCTCTAAATTCTAGCCCAACTCCAAATCTGTTCAACTTAAGGAAAAAAAAGCCCCAATACATGCAGAGAAATCAGCCCAACATACACACCTGTCACTCACTTCAATATTTCTGATATTAATCACAGAAAATTTACAACAAAGAAATCCAGGCTTGAACATCCAAAGGACACAAATTCAAAAAAATGATATCTAGACTCATCCACGAAAATAACCCAAATCTAGTTTAATCTTCATTTAGGTTAAATCCACAAAATCCAGAAAAATAATCAAGCCATCCGGAGACAAAGACATATTAATGGGGGTGTTGCGGCATGAGGGAGGAGTCACTGCCCAACCGAGAGGACGAGAGTGGTGTGGGTAGTGGCAGGAACAAAGAAAAACATATAGAAGTGAGGGGAAGAGAGAGCGAGAGAGGAACTAACCACTATAGGTGCCAGATGGAGAGGAGCAGCATGGTGAGGCGGCAATGGGACGAGCTGAGAGACGTGGGGGCCGCAAGTTTGTTTACAAAGAGAAGAAAAAAAGCAGACTATTTCCTGCAATCAAAACTTTCCTGAACATGTTTTGTCACAATGCTATTTGCAGTGATAAAAATTGCCACAAATTCTTATTTCAGCAATTTTTATTGTTGAAAATAATCATTTGCGACAAAAGCTCTCACTAGTGTGAATGACGTTTTTTTTTTTTTTTTTGCAGCAGTTCATGAATTTATGACTTGGTTTAAATTCCACTATCAATTCCCAAACATATGATCATATAGTAGTATGTGCAGCAACAGCAGGACACATGAACGGAGATATGAAGTTAATAATTAATATTCTTTTTATGACATGGAACCTCGCCCATCTTTGGGGAGTAAACTCTGAATACACAACCCCACTCACCAGAACCACATACTAGGTATGTGATAGAATTCTTTTTGAAATTTTCATTGGAGTTACGAATTGGAATTTTGAGTGGCTTCATTTTTTCGAGAACGGAGCTAAATCTGATGGCACAGTGATAGTTTCAGTGTATTGTCATCATAAGTTG
Source organism: Cyclocarya paliurus (assembly GCA_029856935.1). Taxonomy (NCBI): domain Eukaryota; kingdom Viridiplantae; phylum Streptophyta; class Magnoliopsida; order Fagales; family Juglandaceae; genus Cyclocarya; species Cyclocarya paliurus. The sequence goes on from CM056947.1 coordinate 23,407,193, forward strand.
TGATGAGTCCTGTTCCTTTTTATTTCCTTAATTTCATCCTATTTCTAATCCTGAATTTTGTGCTTGTTTAGGGGTTTATAAGAACAACGGTTACCTGATGGTCTCATGCATACCTCAGGTCAGTTTTATATTGTTCTTTTGTTAGCCCCTTCTGTCAGGCAGGAGTAACAGAACATTGGAAGTTGCAAATCTTAAAACATCCTTGAAAATGACCCTACAGTATGATCTACCGCAACCTTTACCAAGGATTGTTCGACTTGCATCATTATACTTTCATATTTGCGATCTTTTTCTTTTTTTGAGATTTCAATCTCAATGTAATCATTATATGTCCTACAGACTCTTCCTCTGATACAGAAGTACAAAGTTGTGCATCTAAATAGAACTGATGCTCGACTCGCCACTAATGGCCAACCTTTGGAAATTCAGAAGCTGCACTGCAGAGTAAATTTTAGTGCTCTGAGATTCACTTCTCAGATAGAGGAATTGGGTAGAAGGGTTATCAAGCTTTTTAAGGCAAAATGGTCATTTCCTAGTCTTTTACTTATAATTTGCTAACATTTTTATGTTAAATGTTTTCTGAAACTTGTGATCATATTAGGATCCGATCTCACGTACTAATGCAAAATGCTGGCTATAGACTAATTGTATATTTAGAACGCATGCATTCTAAAAGGTTCCACACATCAAATTCGTGGCTGAGGCTTCTGGCTAAGATCGCAACACTTGTCGGTCATAACTGGACCCAGCGCCAGCTGGAACTTTACTGCTGTCCATGCATCATGCATCCACTTTGAAATTTAAGGCTCATAGTCCTTTTAAAATTAAAACAGTCCTCTTATACGATCATTATATATATATATATATATATATATATATATATATCTTTATATATATGTGTAAATATTAGATCGAGTTGTACGTGTCCTGATACAATTATAGAAAAGGTTGATGGGTTTATTAATCAGATCTTGTTAATGCATAATTATCAATATAATTTTGACCAGTTTCAATTGTGTTTATCTACTTTTTCGAATGAGTGAGTGGTATCGTGGCTCAAATTTGGCCACTCATAAGATAAATGGAAGCAACGAGAAACTCATGTTAAAGTCATGACTTAAGAATCAGATCAAACTGTTAAGTAGACTAACATATATATATTATTATATATGGACTAGTCTTATACTAATTTTAATTAATTCGGACATTTAAGGAAATATGGACGTACACGAGATACTGGACTTTAGCCACATTATTCTTAATTAAATTAATTAATCTTTCTTAGCCCAACGAAAAAATTAATCATGTTTCTAAAAAATGTGCATGTCCATCTGGCTCAATTCCTATACAATTCTTAGCACATTTTACATGTTACATGCTGTGGGTACTGTTAGGAAAAGAGAGTCCTCTTTCACCTCACCAGAAGAAAATCATGTTTTTAAGATCGCCACAAATATTTCTTATTTGCGGCGATTTTCATGTTGCCGCTGAATTCCAACGTGAAGTTGAAATTTGAAGAGGAAGAATTCACTGTTTGCTTTTTTGCGGCGATTTTTGTCATCGCAATAGGTAATTCTAACGGTAGCTGCATTTGCTTTCCGTCGAACAAGATAATCAACGCAATAGATATTTTTATGGCAAAAATTATTGTCGTAAAAAGCCATATTGTCGATGCAAAAGAGATACCAACTTGTTTGTGGCCAATTATTTGCATTAGCCGTCAGTTAGAGTTCTTGATTTGGCCATGACACCATTGACGAAAGGTGGATATGGTGCTGGATAAGAATGTAGGAATCCACAGAAATTTTTTAGTAGTAGTTCTTTTACATGCCATAGATGCATAATATCATTAATATCACTACAAGAAATAACGGCTTTTATCGTGATTTTTGGTTTGTCGAAAATAAAATCGCTGCAATAATGCATTAATCCCGGCAATTTATAAGTCGACACAACGTCCAAACCGAAAGTTTTAAAAAAACGTTTTGCAACGATTTTAATCAAATCACGGCGAGAAAAATCTCCTCAACATCCTTAAAACTAATTGCGACGAACAATTTCGCTGGGAAAGGAATTTTTAATGAAAGGGCGCCAGAACGCACGAAAATCACATCCCCCCCCCCCCTCCATCTTTTTCCGTGACTTTTCTCCCGTACACTCCCAAATCCCGATTTCACCTTTCTTCTTCTTCTCCATTTCTCTCTGCCGGCCTGCACATTAAGCAAACACACTCAAAAGTTCTTGCGCCCACGGCTTCCCCTTCCACCCAAATCCACCACTAACGGCGGAGTGTTATGATCAGTTCATACCAGGAAGCAGTGCTCGAGTTGCAGAAGGAGGAACACATGAGGAAGCTGTTAGTTGGTCATGTGCTGTGCACGTAGCTGTTAAGGGTTAATGTACTTTTATAACCCCACTTACTCATTGTGGATTACTAAAATACCCCTGTTTGTAACGGTCATTAACAGTCATAGCTTTCCATAAACCTATAAATACTGAAGCTTTCCTTGTATTGATTTCAAGAATTGAATAAAAGAGTTTGGAGGTTTCTGATCCCTCGAAGATCAGCAAGTTACTTTTTCTGTTGTTCTCTAATTCTCTTGCTACACGGAGCTACTACAGCCCAGTAGATTTTCGCGGAAGCAAGTAACCCACTCATCGTCGTCGAACTCGTCATCATCGTCGGCCCTTTTCGTGTAGTTCGTTGGTTATCCAACTCATTTCCATCCCGTCGTCTCCTCCACTCGGTTGGAGTCGATTTCCCAAGGTAATATATATATATATATATATATATATATATGTTTTTTTACTTTATGTTCTTAATGAAACTGTAGTACCTTGTAGAAACAGGGGTGATTTGCTCTTTCAATTTGTGCATAAATTGCCTATGTGTTTGTGTCTTTTTAATGTATTTGCGGGGAATTCTTATACTTTATTTTAAAATCAATACAAACAATCCGTATGTTAGACTGACTAATAAACAAATGGTGTTGATTTTGGGACCGAAAGCATGGGGACATTCAAAGCAAATCGTTGGTAACAGAATATATGTTTGGCTTTTAACAAGTTTAGGAATAATTACTATACTGTATGTCTGGTTCAGGCCCATGGCCTCAATGGGGAAGAAAAACTGGGTAATTTGTCAACCGAGTAACTTTCTTTATGCCTAGAATGAATGTGGTTGGGATGCATCTGCAGAGCTTGGCATTCAAAGCAACTTCTTTTTTCTTTGTCATCATTTATAGGTCTGGAATCTGAAACTGTTGTTTTTATGGTGGAATTGATTTTATGCTATTAAAAGTGTCAACTTTGTGATGATCAGATTCTATTCTCTTGAACCTTTGAGAAACACTGCTATAAAACAATAATAAACTAATGTCACTTGATGTGTTGAAGTCAATTCAGATATCTCGTTGATATAAAACTGATAGAATCACTAAGTTGGACGTAATAAACTGCTATCTCTTTCTTTCTTACACTTAAAAGTCTAATATCCAACCGAAATATACATATTGTAAACATCATTTCGCACAAGAAGAACTAAATTAATGTTCCACCACCCTCAAAGCCACTCGCTGCATAAGTAGGGAAACACATGATGTTGTCTTTGAAAGAGCAATTAATTCAGTCAAACCTCGTTCTACACCCGCCTGATCTAGCTAGCTAGCATGAAAATGCAGAAAATAATGTCACGGACTATATATATGTTCCAAGGAGTACTTGGATTATAAAATTAATGTTAAACCCAATGATCTTCTTTTTGGTTATATATGTTGAGCACATGATAAATATCAAGACAAACAACCTTTGCATCAAATCTTCCCATACAAGGTACCAAACAAACAAGCAAGGAATTATAATTAAAATAGATGACAAATCCCAATTACTTGTATTTGCTAAACATGGATCATCTTACATCTTTGTTTATTACTTATAGCACGGATCATCTTCTGTTTAATTTATTGCTAATTAATGATCATACTTTCTATATATATATATATGTTAAAGGTAAAAAAGGTTTACATGACTAGCTAGGCCTCACCGTGTTCCCCACCAAATAAGTCTCTACTTCCGTGATTGGCTCATGGGGGTGTGGGACCTGCCTTAGGGCGCCGCTTGTCAGCCTGGGATTGGCCTATGGCACGTGCGGGTACTCATCAAAATGATATATACATATACATATATATATTAAATATCTATATATATATATATATGCAGGCTCTTTTCCATGCTTCTAGCCTTGTTTACTTTATGTATTTTTTTCCTGATTCTTCATTGATAGCAAAAGATCATGATATAAGTATATATATATACACAAATATATATATATATATATGTATAGGTCATGTGTTGACATATATAAATTATGAATGACCAGATTTTTATTTAAAAGGTTCTTGTGTCGGCAACTTGGAGTTTTAGCTTTGTTGAATGCATCAATTAAGGTGTTGGAAAAACTGATCTGTTCTGGCTCTTTTCCATGCTTCTAGCCTTGTTTACTTTATGTATTTTTTTCCTCAATCTTCATGGATAGCAAAAGATCATTATTTATAGATATATATAATATGTTGACACATTATAGAGAAATAATGACCAGATTTTTATTTAAAAGGTTCTTGTGTCAGCAGCTTGAATTTTTAGCATCGAAAAATGCTTCAATTCATGTGTTGGAAAAACTGATCTGTTCTGGAGGGAGACATTGCAACACTTCCAATGCCCTTCCATTTATGTTTCTCTCATTTGTGATAAACAAATGTTGCACTTTGAACTGTAAACTTCCCATCCTTTGTGAAATTCCATATCTGGTTTTCTTCAACCCCCATCTTACGTATTAAGTAGTTGAATTCTATCAGTGGCGCAATTATAAGCTCACAGACTTTTGAATATATATGTTGAGAATCTTAACTAAGGATATGAACTCAATAAGAAGTGATGATGGATTGGGTTATCTTTCTTGATGGAAGGAAATAACGCTTAGAAACTTGTAAAACAAAAGTTTTGTCATGTCTATATAAAAGTTTTTGTTACACCATCAGTTACAACAAATTGCAAACTTAGATAGGCTGAAAACTTCCATCTAATGTTCTCTATGTTGAAAAACTGTGATGGTTTACAATCAAGAAATAATTGGTTCTACAAAATTAAGTATCAACGATTGTCAAAGATTAAGTATTCTAATGATAGCTGTTTTTCTTAGCTATTAATTTGCAGGATATCCATTGAAGCAAACCTTCCTTCTATACAGCTTTCTGCACTAGAGCCACATGATACAATTTGACAATGTCTTTTCTTGTTGTTAATAGCAAAAATCTGATATTGGAACATATAGTCTTGAGAAACTCTATTGGGAAATGAGATTGAACGACCTTGGGTCCTCAACCAGAGAAGCCAATTGAGATATATGAATTTGAAAGGTATCATTTTCTTGTCTGCTGGATTTAGTAGGGAGTGAACTACCTTGAAGCTGAATTTCCTTTATAGGCCTTTTATCTTCTTTCCTTTCATTCACCAACTATGACTTTCTATTGCCTTTGTGATGGATAAAGACTAACGGCATATTTCTTTACTCTTTCTATATATTGGATCACCTAAAGCTGTCCATTTTGTCGGAAGATAACATCAACCCCCTAGGATTTCCATTTGATTTTAAGTGATATTTTAATTTCTGTATAAATTATTTCACCTTTCTACTGCATAATTTTGTTAAACATAACCCAACTGAAACTACCTCACACTTCATGCACACGATTACACTATCACATAGTTTTGGACAGTTTCAACTGCCACATAAGTCTTTGATGGCATGTCACATATCAAATCTGAATGATTTGAGCCATTTAAGTAATCCCAAATCTTAAAGTTGAATCTTGTGATTTTAGGATCAGATTGTAATAGCAAATTTAATCTTAAAGACAGAAGACTTTTGAGGTTGCTGGGGATGAATAAAACAAATCCTCCGCTTCTCGAGAATGTGCATGGTTAGACATGACCCCAACCTGTTGTTTAACATCCCTAGAAACATTGGACCTTAGGAGCATCATATATGTTTTTTTTTTCACGTGATCCAATAGAAATATCTCGATTGGTTTATTTTGTCTGAAATTACTTCGCTATGACTCTTTTATGCTTTGGACTACAATTCAGGTTTGTACAGGTTAGGGAAATCGTTGCAGTGTTGGATCTTGATGTATCCTTGCCCCAAAAATGGTCCAAAATTTCGCCCCAAAGTTTCACATATCAGTGAAAAAAAAACAGTTCTCTTACATGGTTAGAATTATTATTTTTGTTATTATTTGGTATTGGGTTCTTATTTTATTCCTCTCATCCTCACTTCTAAGAAGGAAAAGAGTGCACTTATGTTACTTATCAAAAAGCAAAAAAGGAAAAAGAGTACACAAGTCAAGAGAAATCCTAAGTTGTTGATGTTTTGAAAAGTCCATTGGAACATGACTGAGAAATGAGAACCACAAAATAAGTTAAAATAATTAGTACCTTTATCAATATAATTATGACCAGTTTCACGTGTGTTTATCTACTTTTGCGAATGAGTGAGTGGTATCGTGGCTCAAATTTGGCCATTCATAAGATAAATTTTGGAAGCAACGAGAAACTCATGTTAAAGTCATGACTTAAGAATCACATCAAGTCGATCGTCGGCCTGCATGGCCAAACTGTTAAGTAGAGTACTAACATATATATATATATATATATATATATATATATATATATATATATATATATATATATATATATTATTATATATGGACTAGTACTCTTATACTAATTTTAATTCGGACATTTAAGGATGGACGTACACGAGATACTGGACTTTAGCCACATTATTCTTAATTAAATTAATTAATCTAATTTCTTAGCCCAACGAAAAAATTAATCATGTTTCTCAAAAATGTGCATGTCGATCTGGCTCAATTTAAAAACCTATACAATTCTTAGCACATTTTACATGTTACATGCTGTGGGTATTGTTAGGAAAAGACAGTCCCCTTTCACCTCATTACAAGAAAATCATGTTTTTAAGATCGCCGCAAATACTCCTTATTTGCAACGATTTCCTTGTTGCCGTTGAATTCCAGCATAAAGTTGAAATTTGAAGAGGGAGAATTCATTGTTCACTTTTTTACAACGATTTTTATCGTCGCAATAGGTAATTTTAACTGTAATTGGAGAGAATTGTTAATTCACAACTCAGGCTACTTACGGGGGCGGGGTATATGTATTTGGGAAACATTCGGTTAATGGCTCTTTCAGTTCAAAGTCGGCTTGGAAGCTCATAAGGAATCACGACACTATTTTTCCATGGCGTAAATGGCTTTGGCAGCAACATATACAAAAAAAAATATCATTTGTGTTGGAGAGCTAGAGAAAATACCATTCCTGTCGTCATGTTGGTATTCAAATAGCCTCGAAGTGCCATTGTTGTGATACTCCTCAGATTGAAACGTTGGATCATGCTTTGTGTGATGGGGTAAGGGCAAGGAAGGTGTGGGATTATTTTGCAGGTGTTTTTGGGGTGTGCCTACCCCAGGTTCGTGGTTAGAAGGGAGTAGTTAATTTATGGTGGCTTCGTGCGTCTTCGTCCTCACAAGTTGGATGGCTACGTGGGGTTATTCCAATTATTATTTCCTTGGCGCTTTGGCGTGCTCGCTGTGCAACTCGGATGGAAGAAGCGATTTTGGTTGGAGGGGATAATCAGTATGGTGAAAGGTTTCATTGTGCAAATTTCCATTACTTTGCGGAAGTTCAAAAAATTGGGGTCCAATGAGCGTGTCATTCTAAGGGATTTAAATTGCCCCATTGTGCCGGTTGTCTCAAAGCCTCCTAAGCTTGTTGCGTGGTCTCGGGCAGGCAAGGTTTGTTTAAATTAAATGTTGATGGAGGCTCCTATGGGAATCCAGGTGCATCGGGTGGGGGTGGTGTCATTCAGGATGCTCAGGGACATGTGGTTGCGGGGTTTGCGCATCCTTATGGACATGGTACAAATACTGTTGCGGAATGTTGAGCATTTTTAGATGGGTTGCGACTGTGTAATCATCTTGGTCTAAGGGATGTTTTAGTGGAATCAGATTCGAATTTAGTGGTGGGTAGGTTTCTTTCGAGGATCTGCAATTATTGGTATTTATGGAATTTTTGGGAGGAAGCTTTGGGTCTCTTTTCTTCTCTTAATGTTCAAATTCGTCATATTTTTAGAGAGGTCGGTCACAGATTTTTTGGCTAAAGAAGGGGCTAAAGGACGTGTTATGGACTTCCTAGGAGATGGATTTGGTCCAGGGAGACTTCGTGGATTTGTACGTACGGATAGATATGGCATCTCTTATATTCGTCGTTAGTTGTAGTTTGATTAATGTTTGGCGTTGTTTTTTTCCTTGTCGTTGTACATGATCTTCCTCCGCTTGAGTAAGGGTTTTTTCAAAAACGAAAGTGTCGCCCTCCTTTACTTAAAAGAGAGAGATATATATATATATTTATATATATATCAAAGATTTCTAGTGTTGTCATGAGAGTATTTCTTCAAAATTATTATGGCGGAGACCTAAAATTATCAAAATTGGTCACTACACCTAGATGCGGTATACAAATCAAGCCATTATGGTAAAAAATAATCATTTAAAAATTAAGAACTAAGAAATATTGAAAATTTAGATATTAAATACTTTTCGTGCATTGTAAAAATTAATATAAAAATAGATTATATGAATTACGAACGGCACAATTTTTCTTTTTATGAGTTTTCTTGATTTAACAAATAAACTAGACAAAAATAAACAAGCTAGTACTACTTTCCAATCGGAAACGAATTTTCTACAGGCTATTAGTGGACAAGGTAAAAGTAGTACTCAGCATCAATTTAGTTGATGGGAGCTCACGTGTGAGCAGAGTTAGGTGGTTTGGATTCACAAATCATTTCAATTCATCTCAATTTATCTCATTTTCATCATTACATCTTTTTTAAATTCTCACAAAAAATATAATAATTTTTTTTTTCAAATCCCAAAATAATTTTTTCAAATTTCCACACAAAATATATTAAACAATTTAACTTTTTCAAATCTCCAAACAACTTTTTCAAATTCTTGTACAAAATATAATAAACAATTTAATTTTTTTAAATCTCAAAACAATAATAATATTAAAAAATATTATTCTAAAAATATTATTTTCTAATATTCACAAATCATCTCAATTCATCTCTTAATCCAAACGACCCCAGTTAATAAGTTAGTCCAGTAGGTAAAATATTTAATTAAATAAAATTAAATGTAGAATCGCAGGTGGTGTACTTGTATGTTTAGTGAGCATCCTTACAAGTACTTCATGGAATGGTCTTATTTAATAATGTTATTGATGCCAAAGTCTTGGGTTAGTCTCTTAATCTATGTTTTCCCTGCAAAGAAATTAAAACAAATGGGGTAATTTTCTTTTTCCATTTTTATTTTTTGGCACTAAATAGATATCTTTTGTTCAAGTTTTGTATTTTGGAAAATGATTTGTACAAAATCTAGAGTGTGCAAGCACTATTGTAAAAAATAGGACCCATATGAAAAAATTCACTTTGTCATAATTGTCTCACTTTTTTAAAAAAACTACACAGAATCATTAGTCAAGGTCGTTCAAAGTTGGTAATATAACGTGTTTTGTGCAAACACTATGGGCAATAATGCATCGTGCTTTCTTTAGGTAGCCTGGTTTGGATGGAGAGATACTTCCATCTCATCTCAATATCCAAACACCACAAGCACAAAACATTTTTCAATTTTAAATTTTCAACTTTTCAACTTTTTTATCTAACCATTACTTGATTATTACAACTATTTCGAACTTCCAAACAAAACACAAAAAATAATTCAACCTTTTCAAATTTCAAAATAAAAGTTATATTAAAAAATTATATTTTAACAATATTTTAACTTTATAATATTTTTATTCAATTTTTTCTCTGTCCATTTTCAAAACTCTATAAAGCATTTTAACTCAAACTATTTCAATATTATTCACATATCATCTCACTATTATTTATAAATCATCTCAATTCATCTCGTCTCAACCAAACATAAGATAAATGCAAAACTTTTATACAAAAATTTAGTCGCATATTTTTGTGATGCATGGAAAAGTTTTAAAGTATTCGTGTGTAGGGCCTTTTCTTAAAGGAAAGCATTGACCCCAAGTCTTCAGCCCATCACCGCGTAGTCCATCAGTCAAGTCTTCTAAAGTTTGAGCATTTATAGGGGCAACAATGCATCGGGTCTTCTTTAGGCTCAACAACATCTTTAGCATTACACTTTTAACTTTTGGTTGAGTATTCATCAGTCAAGGTCATCCTAAATTCATGGTCCCTCTATGTAACCATTTGCACAAAACCTACAAAATCATCCCTGGTCTACCTATAGTTGCATCGATCGTGTTTGTGGCATTATAATTTTACAAAAACCAAAACACCAACCATTATAATTATTATGCAACATCATATGTTTCTAACAAATCATTATTAGTACGTTAAAGGACGCCTTGTTGATTATACTGGGAAAAATCTTTAGAGCACAAGCCACTGACTAAAGCAGTTTCTGAAACTTGCAGAGTTCAAACATCCCCCATTTCTCGATTTGTGCGTGTCATCCTTGCGCAAGGGCCATGCTAATCTTCTTTGTATTGTTCTAATTTGATCAGATGTCCCGAAGGGACAGTTGACCATCCAAAAACATAGAATGTTTTGCAAAACTTTTTCTGTATTGAAGTTCTTAAAAAAAAAAAAAAGAGAGAGAGATCAGCTTTTGTATTTTAAAATCCCTAAAACTCTAGTGTATTTTGAATTCAAGCCAACACACTACAATTTGACTAACAATGTTCCAATATAAAAATAGTCACATCTTCAAAATCAATACAAACACCTACTTGAACATACCAAAAATTCTCTAAATTCTAGCCCAACTCCAAATCTGTTCAACTTAAGGGGAAAAAAAAGCCCCAATACATGCAGAGAAATCAGCCCAACAGAAGCATGTCACTCATTAGTCTGAATGACTTTTTTCAGCAAGAAAAACTGCCAGAAAAAGTTGTACCTTTTTCTTTGCTATTCGAATGCCTTAAATTTTCTTTTTGAACAAAAAAAATCAACAGGAACCATTCCCTTATTTTCTTTTTGGAGCAAACTCTTTGTAAACGAATTATTTTGTCTCTAAATCTTACCATTCCAACAATAAATAAATGTTCGAACAGTATCTTTAACTATTACACTTCTTGGGACGAAAATAATTTCACCCTAAAACTCAAATTTGTTGTAATATCCCAACCATGCTAGGTGAGTCAAAATCGGGTGCAATAGTAGAATGTATAGGCTAGTCACCCTTTTGTTTGTAATTGTAGAACCTGAGTTAATTTCGATGATTTATTGTTAAGAAAATTTTGATGATTTATTACTAAGAAAAGAAGAGTTCTTATAAATTATACAACCACGGGTACCAAGATTTTATCAAATAACCTACTTTTGACTTCAACCACTTTATTACTTACTTATTTGATAACTATTTTCACTTGAAAACTAGCCCCCCTTACTTCGTGCTGCTATAGAACTAGCACTTTTTCGCTCTCTTAACACCCCTGACTCGTTTGGGCAATGATAAGTTAGTATACTTGTAAGGTGGTTTTTCCTCCACCAAGCCCGTGAGACTGGCCCACAAAGGACTACGAGCGGCCCAACCTGGCCCAATGCTCATTCTCTCAGGAGGTCAATGCACCCCTTTGGATTACCCAGCCCACGAGTTACACCAACCCGAGAGACGATCCCCACGCATGAAAGATGAATGACAGGGACGGATGGGACTCGCCACCCCTGGCACCCCTAGTGACACCTAGCACTTGAAGACCTGTGTAGACAGGTGGGAGGGAAATGTAGATGGCCGTCCTTGATTCCTTGACAAAGGGTATGGGACTACATGATACTGATCATCCACTGGCAGGTTGCCACTCAAGGAGGCACGCCACATTAATTGCGCCATCCCCGGCCCACACGCCGCATTAATGGCACCACCCCAGGCTCCATGCCCCATTAAAGAATCCTGACCGAGCTGCAATGAGAATGACGTGAACTCCCTGACATGGGGTACGAGATGTCCCCCCAGCAACCTCGTATAAAAGTTGACCCCCTGATGTGGGAATTTATTTCACACATTTTCTTAGTTCTAATTGTTTTGATTCAGAGTGTTTTGTATGTTTCTTAGCTCGTTTTTCTAGAATCTTAGGTGTCTTTTATATTTATTTAATTCTTCAAAATTCTTGATATTTTACAGGTGTTTAATTATTGAATAAGGTTGAAATTGGGATGATGTGAAGAGGCAGAAATTGGGCTACGCCTAGAGAGCAAATCCTAGTTGGTCTGGTCAAGTCAAACCAGAACATTGTTCGGTTTTGGGTTCTAACTGGAGGTACTGGCTTCGATTTCAAGTTTTGTTTGGCTTTATGGAAAGCTAAGACATAGTTCTAAAACTTCTATGCAGAGCCCAAAACCCAATTCTACCGTTTTGAAGTTCAAAACTTAGCAAAAATAGAGAAGTTCGAATCTGTCCATTAGTTTACTGCAGCCCAGACCCTATTTCTGTTTTCAACCTGTATCTGGAGTTCTAGAAATAAGAATAAAGCAAGTTTAGATGTGTTTCAAAGCTGAGAGTGGGATCTAAAACTTTTGTGAAGGAATCAACTCCAAACTGTGTCTTTTTTATGCTCTAAATCCAGCTGGAAATCGGTCAGCCAAGAATTCTAGATTTTCAATAGCAGATATGGGAGAAATATTTTGTTTTAAAATTTGAAAAGATAATCGATTTTGAATGGATTGGAGGGCCTACAGATATGGTAGGAGGGCTCTACAAAGAAAATTTTCTAGAGCATTTGAGAGTAATTTGGATCAAGAAAAAAAAAAAAGAAATCATAGAAGGAATCCATCCACAAGAAATCCAAATCCGAAATGCACTAGGAGATAACCTGGACATACTTTATTGTTTTGACCATAACTTCCTACTCACACATCCAATTGATGCGTTTCCTAATGGGTTAGAAAGCTAACTTAAAGGGCTGCAACTTTATGTCTAAGGAGGATTTCGAAATTCAGACTTATGAAGCACGTACGTAGCTGCCAAAATAAGTCCTAAAGTTAAGCAATTTATTTACGGGGAATCATGAAAACATTAGGGTTTCTTTTCTACCATATATAAGCATATCATTGGCACGAAATTGAGAGAGGAGTATTGAAGGAAGAGCCATAATTCCAGAAGGAAGAACAAAGCTCACGATTTCTACAATTACAAAGTTCTTTTTCTCTTTCTCTAATTTTTTTTAGTTGCTGAATTGTTATTAAGCATGCTGAAATGTTTGAGAAATAATTGAATTATTTTATTAGTTATGATTTGCTAGTTTTCTTATTCTAGGGCTAGGATGTAGTCATTGAATTTTGGATATGATTTGAGTATGGTTGTATTGAATACCCTTTGTTAATTGCAATTGGATGATTTTGATTTTCATTCTGGAAATTTACGAGCCATGAATTGCATGCTTAAGATGTTGAATAAAGTAACAAAAGTTGAAGTTCAATATTAGTTCGTGAATTCATCAAATATTGGCAGTGTAGTTTAGAAATAAATACACACTTTTGTGACTTACATTCAAGAATTCCACATAGCATAATGAATTTATATTAATTTCTGTGATCACAATAGTAGACATAGGATTAATATAGGCATAGGTGTTATACCTTGAAAGATGATATCACAGAAAAAAAAAGGAATTTGATCATTATAATTAGCAAAACATTAATGCAAGCAACTAGGTTTAAACTCATTGAAGGAATTCAATTGATGAAATCCAAACCCTAGGAACCTTTCATATTTGATTTTTCAAGTTAAGAATTTGCAGTCAGTCACATAAATTTGGGATTCTCTAAATAATATAGGAAATTTTATAAATTGGTACTTGAATCTCCTCCTTATGGAAACGATACTCTTTTTGCCCTGTTCTATTTGTCACGACCCATGCAGTTGTGGTAGAGTCTAGGGACCATCAAGCTTTTGGCACCATTGCCGGAGATAAATTATTTGTTATTGATATTGCTACTAGCTGCATTGATACTAATTTGGATTTTATTTTATATATTTTTAAAAGTTGTTTAAATAGACCTCAGTTTCTATTTTAGGATTTAGAAGTGTATGCCACGATCTAAACCATTAAAGTCTACACTTTTCGATTCAATTTTACGTAGAATCAATAAAAACAAGAAGCAAGAGGCTACCGCATCTGCATTCACCATGGCTGATCAAGATGAAAAGCTTAAAATAAAGTTTGTTTACAAATAAAATAAAGCTTTATGCAGTCTTGATTTAGACGCTTGGTTGTAGACTACAAGCCTGATTGGAAAAGGACTTGAGTGCAACTAGGGTTTCTCTCTAGATAATAGAACTTGAGTGCAACTAGGGTTCTTCATGGCAGCCACCGATGGCCCCAAGTCCATTTCGGTGGTCGTTTCTCTTCTACGGTCGTTTGTAGATATGGTATTAGACTCTCTGCAGCCTCTCCCTGAGGTTACGGTGCCTTTTAGGGCTCACAAGACAGTGGAGGGGGAAGTGTGCGTGATTTTTTCAAAGGATGAACTTGACATATCGGCTGTTCCATTTCAGTTTTCCTTGGTATTGAAATTCTTACGTCAAAGGCCTTCTTTAGATGCGATTTGGTCGTTTATTCGATCTAGATGGGGACTGATTAAGCAACCTCTGGTTTTGGCTATGAATAGGCCAAGGAATGTGTGTTATCCGCATGACTTTGGAGGAAGACTTCATGGAAGTTTTTGTGAGAGAAGACTGTGAGATTGATGGGATTCAATACCGAGCCTCTCACTAGAATACGGAATTTCAGGATTGTCAGGAACCGGTGTGCGTTCCAGTGTGGGTTTTTTTACCGGGGTTGCCACCAAACTTCTTTCATGAATCCTTTTTACGTAGTATCACAGCACCTATTGGGAGGTTTCTTAAAAAAGACAACCCTACAAAATGTGCTACTAGAACGGATGGAGTAAGAGTATGCATTAAGATGGATGTTTTGAAGGATCCTTTGAAGACTCTATGGATTGGCATTCCTAGAAATCCTCAGAGTTTTTTGCAGGAGATTGAGTATGAAACGTTGCCCGCATATTGTATGCGCTGCTGTGTGCAAGGTCATAATGCTCAAACATGTAAATGGGTTGGTAAGACACGTGATGTTGATCAAAAACTGAAGAAGGAGGGTCCCAAGTCAGACCAGATTTGGGTTCGTAAGGATCAATCTAAGGGTCAAGTTGAAGCTTGTCTGTTGATAGGGGGTCGAGTAGGGAGGGAGAGCTATTGATAGGGGATCAAGGGAAAATCATAGAAACAGAAAAAGAAGTTGTGGAGAGTGATAACTCTAGGAAGGGTAAAGAAAAAGTTGATGCTGATCCAGTAATATGTGATGAAGATCTCAGGGCACGTGAATCGTTTGCAACACCTGTCTTAGTTGACTCAGATGTGGTGGTTGATCGGAGTCGAGAAATATTGCATGATACAGACCAAGATGGGGTGGAGTCACAATGCCATGATCGAGTTGATGCTTTGGAAATGGATCGTGAGGTTCCATATAGTGATTTAATGCTGGAAGTTGGTGCACCTTCTAGTTCAACTCAAGATAGGCTGGATAAATTTGGGTTGGTTGCAGGGGTACAAGACTGTGTGGTTGATGATCTGAAGAATGAACAGGGATATGTGGAACACGAGTAGGGCATTGCTAATTTATGTGCTACTACGGAGAATGTTTTTGAGGTGGAAATATGTTCAGATACAGAATCAAAAGTAATGGAACATTTGGCTAAGGAGAAGCAGGTGTCTTCGGATTCAGAGAGGCTTCAAGTGAAAAATGATAAAGCTAAAGGAAGTATATTAAGAGGTTCATCTCGGGTTAAAAGAAAACCCGCTAGACTAAATCTATGAGTTCTTATTTTTTCTGGAACACTCGAGGCTTAGGTACTTCGAGTCAGCGGATAAAGAAATTAGTGTCAAAATTACAGCCAAAAGTCTTTGTTATTACGGAACCTATAGTTGATCAATCTCGGATTCTTTTATGGAAAGACAGATTGAAATTTGCTGAGTGCAGTTCTAATGTCACTGATGGGGGAAAACTATGGATCTTCTGGTCTGATGATACAGATTTAAGAATAGTAAGTATGGGTGATCAATATATCTCTATTATGGTAAAAGAAAATCTTAAAGAGGTTTTATTTACTTTTGTTTATGCAAAGTGCTACTATCAGGAACGTAGGAGGTTATGGAGTAGGTTGATGGAGATTAGTTCTCAACAGATGCCATGGGTTGTGATTGGTGAGTTTAACATCATTCAGAATAATAGTGAAAGACGTGGGGGTAGGCCAAGGCTTGCTATTGCTATGGAGGAGTTTAATACTTGTATTGATGCATACGGATTTTCTGATATGCAATTTTCTGGTCAGTAGTTTTCCTGGTGCAATGGTCATTTAGGACTTAGTAGAAGCTGGGCGAGATTAGATTGTGGGTTTCGAATTGCATGTGTTGGATTCTTTTCCGGAGGCTCGTTTGAAGTACCTTTCCAGAACTTGCTCTAACCATGCCCCAATGGTTTTATCTTTGGAAGCCCGTTGATAAATTATGGATATATTTCGTTTAAATTTCAACATATGTGGGTCACACATGATAAATTCTTGGATTGTGTTTCTCAAACTTGGAGAGGGAGGTGACTGGTGGTTCCACTATGATTAACCTTATGATTAAACTAAAGCGACTAAAAGTGGCCTTGAGAGATTGGAATAAAAAGGTGTTAAGGGGCTGGAACGGGATTTACAAGAAGGGTATTTGAAGGATATTGGGACAAATTTAGTGGCCTCACAGGTTGAACTCTCTGCATGGATGGATCAAGAAGAGCAAAGGCCCTCACATCAGGTGAAACAAGGATGGTTGAAGAAGGGTGAAGCGTCTTCAGCATTTTTTCGAACTATGAGTAGGCGGAAGAGGCAGCAGGTGCATGAAATGAAGCTTCCTGGCTCTATTCTCTCGTCGCCAGAGGCAGTCCATTTTGGGGCTATTTCATACTTCCAGAATTTTTTGGATGCTGGTGAGAGGCGTATGTTGCCTTCTTTGGAGGGATTGGTGCAACTGGTTATTCAACAAGCTGCCGATAATGATGTACTATGTGGTAGTCCGACTTCAAAGGACATTTTTGATGCAATTGCCTCTGTTCTTATTGATAGTAGCTCAGGTCCAGACAAGTTTGGTTCAGAATTTTATCGAGATTGTTGACATATTATAGGCAGTGACGTAGTGGAGGCTGCAGTTGAATTCTTTAGAGGTATCGTTTTCCTTCGTTTTTATACAGCTTCCATTTTGGTGTTAATTCCGAAAGTTGAAAATCCTGCAAGTTTTGACAAATTCAGGCCTATAAGTTTGTGTTCCGTATTCTACAAAGTGTGTTCCAAGATCCTGGTTGCTCGGCTATCTCCTTTATTAGAGAAGATTATTTCTCCTGAGCAAGGTGCCTTTATTCCTGGTAGAAACATTTTTGAAAACATTAGTTTATCACAAGAAATGATTCATGGCATTAATAAATCATGTCATGGTGGAAATGTGCTGTTGAAAATTGATATGGTCAAGGCGTATGATAGTGTTGATTGGGAGTTTCTATTGCATGTTTTGAGATCTTGTGGATTCTCAGAGTTTTTTTGTCTCCTTATTAGACATTGTATTACTTCACCATGGTATTCGGTTGTTATGAATGGTATCCCAAAAGGTTTTTTTAAAGGGGGGAGAGGACTGCGCCAAGGAGATCCTCTATCGCCATATTTATTTATCTTGATGAAAGAAATTTTTACCCAGATGATAAAACGAGAAGTAGAGTTGGGAAAGATTACTCCATTTTCTCAGCCTCGTGGTACACCAATTATATCTCACCTCCTTTATGCTAATGATATTGTGTTGTTTTCTAATGGGGGCAAAGCCTCATTACGATCTATCACTAAAATTTTGCAACAATATGAAGACTGGTCTGGTCAAGTGGTGAATAAAAGGAAGTTCTCGATTTTTTTCTCTAAGCATATTTTTGAAGGTCGAAGGAGTATCTTGCTGCAGACTACAAGGTTTTCAGAAGGGAATTTTCCTTTTACATATTTGGGAGTACCTATAATATCCGGCAGGTTGCGTAGTGTTCATTTTGAGGATATCATTAATAAGATTCGAAGTCGATTATAAGGGTGGAAAGCTAGATTACTGTCTAATGGTACTCGGTTGCTACTACTCGAACGTGTGCTACAAAGTCTGCCGGTTCATTACCTATCAATGTTGCAAACTCCTAAAAGTGTTATTGCAAAAATTCAAAAACTTATGAGTACCTTTTTTTCGGGTACCAAGGATGGAAAGCCAAATTGGAAATGGAGTTCATGGGGTAATATTTGTAGGCCAGTAACTAAGGGGGGGCTTGGTCTACGTAATATGCTTGATGTACAGGTGTCTCTACATATGAAACTGGCTTGGAATTTGATGCAAGGATCTTTGATATGGTCATCATTTTTTCTCAGTAAATATGTTAGGGGGAAGTATATTTCGTTGGTTGATCCGAATAAAGGCTCAAAGTTTTGGAAGATGTTAATGAGATGCTTGCTGAAGGCGATTGAAAATTCAAAATGGAAAGTGTTGGATGGAGATGTCTCCTTTTTGAGAGATAAGTGGTATGGGAATGGGCCCCTGTTTGCTCATCAGCAAATTAGTGAATTACCAAAACTAGCGTTGAAGGATTGCAAAACGAAGCTGGGCTTGAATGTTGAGCTGTTTGCTAAGCTAGTAGGGATGGAGAAAGCAAAGGAGATTGTAGAGCAATTGGGTGGTATTAAACCGGGTAAGGATTTGTTAATTGGTTGCAAAATCCGAATGGTAAGTTTTCTACGCATAGTGCATGGCAATGTGTTCGGACTAAAATTCCTGAATTTCCCTCGGCAAAATGGGTGTGGCATTCGGCTATTCCAAAGAAGATTTCAGTCATAATGTGGAAGACAATGCATGAGTGCTTGGCAGTGGATGACCAAATTCGTAAACTGAAAATTCCAACAGTTTCAAGATGTGATTGTTGTTCTTTGGGTGGCTATTAGGATTTGAATCATGCATTGGCTACTGGTGAGTTTGCTGAAAAAATATGGCATATTTGATCTGTGCAGGTTGGGATGCCAAATATGGTGGGTAGGAGATGGAGAGAACGAGTGGAGAGTTGGCATTGTCGTGCGAGAGGATCGTCTCAGAGTGGACAGCTGCTGGGCATAATTCCATTGGTGATTGTTTGGAGGTTATACGGTGCAAGGCTAGGATGGAAGGGATACAAGAATCCGAATTCTCAGTGTGGTGCTCGATTAAACACTGGATTTCATGGGCAATGATTAGACTCAAGAAAGCAGGGAGTATATCACATCAGGATGAAGAGGTTCTGCGGGGTCTGCAATTGCCAATAGATACATCAAGATAAACGGGTTTAAAACAGATGATTTGGAAAAGGCCAAAAACTGGGAGCTATAAATTAAATGTGGATGGAAGTTCGTTCGGCAACCCAGGTCCCTCAGGTGTTGGTGGAGTAATTAGAAATGATAAAGGTGAGTTTGCTTGTGATTTTGTAAACTATATTGGGCATAATTCAAATAATGCGACTGAAGTTATGGGGCTACTATATGGTCTCCGTAATGTTTGCGCTTTGGGTGTAAGAGAAGTGGAAATTGAAATGGACTAATGTTGGTTATTCACTGGTTGAGGACAAAGCGATGTGGATTGCGATATTTGGAGGATTATTGGGATGAAATATTTACAATGTTGGAAGGGCTCAATTATTCTATTAATCATTCTTATAGAGAGACAAATGTAGCGGCGGATGGATTGGCTTGTAGCGGAGCAAAGGGTGCGAATGGTTTGTGGTTCTCTCTTTCGGAACTCCCTTTGTTTATAAAAGGTATAATAAGACTAGAAAAAAGAGGGTTTTCCTTATATTAGAATTTTTTGCTAATAAGGTTTATTTTGCAGGGAAGTTAGGTTTTTTTATATGGTTTATTGTATAGTTGGTTTGGTTATAAGGATTATATTGGTTTTTGATTCTTGGGTTTTGGTTTTTGGAATAAATGTTGTACCCCCAGGTGTCGAGTTATTACCACAGTATTCTTTCGCCATAAGTGAGAGTTGATTAATAAAATTGGGGTACTGTCTTCTTCCCTTAAAAAAAAAAAGATGAAAAAGCTTTGAGGGACTATGCTATGCCCTCTATCAATGGGGCAACATCTAGTATAAGGCAGCCAGCTATACAAGCGAATAATATCAAGATCAAGCTGGCCATCATTCAAATGATTCAACAAACCGTCCAGTTTGGGGGTCTGTCACAAGAGAATCCTAATGTCCATATTGCAAATTTCCTAAAAATTTGTGATACTTTTAAACACAACGAAGTGACAGAGTTGTGCTATCTCTTAGACTTAGGTCTATAGAGATGTGCTGTCAGGATTAGACCATATCAGTCACGAAAGTGTGCTGGAAAGCTATTAACGTTTGTAATTGATTTTTTTTAAGTCAACTTTGTATGTCCTCTTTAATCAATGGAATGAGACCCGTTATTATAAAAAAAAAAGTGACAGGTGATGCGATTCGATTGAGACTTTTTCCTTTCTCACTGAGGGAAAAAGCAAAAGCTTGGTTGAACTCTTTGTCGCCCGCCATCATCACCACCTGGGAGAAGTTGGCACAAAACTCCATAGCAAAATATTTCCCTCCGGCCAAGACAGTGAGGTTAAGGAATAATATTTCTACCTTCACCCAACTTGAGGGTGAATCATTATATGAGACATGGGAGAGATACAAGAACTTATTGCGCAAGTGTCCGCATCATGACCTCCTAGCCTGGCTTCAATTACAGACATTTTACAATGGTTTGGGACCCACAAATCAATCTATGGTTGATGCGACCGCGGGAGGAGCATTAATGAGTAAGACCCATGAAGCCGCATATGAACTTCTGAAAGAGTTGGCGTCTAACAGCTATTAGTAGGCTGTAGACAGAGCAATGCCAAGGAAGTTGGCCAGCGTCGTTTTTTCGAAGCAGGAGTGAAGTTAGATTCAGAGACGGATTTTCAGATTTTTGGATTTTTTCTCAACCCTAGCAACGATGGCAAATGGGACTCAACCAGCTAAAAGATGGCCTCACCTCCCTCAAGAAATCTATTGATTATCGGCTCAAAAACTTGAAAACATAAATGTTAGCACTCAAACAACAGTCTGACTCAGTTATGCAGCAACTAGCATCTCTAACCATGGAATTATAGAAGCGCAACAACATCCCTCATGGAGAGTCATCTTCAGACTTCCATGTCTAGATAATTGAGCATGTTGAGCAAGGAGGGTGTTATAATCTTGAGGGTTAAAAATTTAACCAAATTAGTATCCAATGGTCCTAGGCTTTTGGATCAATTATTGAGTCCTTCACAATTGGTATCAAAGAAAGAACCACTTCAAGAATATCAACCACGAAGGGCACAATGTATAGGTTGGATTAAAATGCCTTGGTATTAAGTATAGGCATGGTGTTAAGTCATTGAATATTGATAGATGAAAAAAGCCGCCGAATGGGAAAGAACTACTACCGGATCAATGTTGATATAGTGGGCCACCGTAAACGTCAGATTCGGAAGCGTGGTGGAATGTTATAATTCTAAATATTAAAGGTTTAATGAAAATAAAATCTAACAATTCTAAAGTTTTTGGATTAACAGTTGGGCCTTTAACAGTGGATTACTAACAGCATAGTAGGTCGAGTTGCAATGGAAAATGTCAGATGACGACATCTAATTATTAGGTACATATTGGTTTGGGCATATTTGCGGTCAATTAGAGAGAGGGAGGTACGGAGATGGACGGTTGTTTACCTGAAGGCGTAACGTTGGAGGCATTGGCTGGCGGCCGCAACTGGTTTCTTCAGAATGGGTAAAATAGGCCTAGTAATATCAGTAGAGAAATAGAAAGACCGACACGAATTTGGATGAGAGAGATGGATGCACGTTTTGTCCAAATTATACCCTCGTAAATTAATTTTGAACCGACTTTATTTTTTATGTTTATAAATGACGTGTTGCAACGTCAGATGGTTGTAAATTAGTAGTAAAGCAGTAGTACCACTATCATATTCTTTACTAGGTATTCAATTCAGTAAGACACTTTTTTCCCCAAGCAGCCACAATGAATGTAAGTTCTCTTATCGAAATGGTAAGAAATTCTCTTACAATTCACAAGTCAAGAGAAGTAATATTCAAAGAAACTTTACATGAATGGAAGCCTTCATTGAAAAAGCAGCTTCTCAATGTTAATATGGAAACCTCTGTAATGACAACAAATAGATGACAAAATAATACATATTATTTTGCTGGGAAATCTGTAGATCCCAGCAATCTAACTCAAAGACGCTACATGTACAATCAACCTTGGTCTCAATTAAATAGTTTATAAACCAGCAGAAGATATGAGTAAACCCCTCTAAGATGATATAGGCTACCCCCAAAAAATCATTTTTATATAAATAATAAAAAGGAAAAGAATGAAATTGTCAAATTAGGTTTTGCCTGTCTTGAGCTTTTTTAGAACTTGATCGGATTCTTCGGTGCTTGCAACTCTAGAGCGTGTGGTTCCTTGATTGCTAGAGGGAACACCAATATCCTAGTGAGGAAATAGTTGACAAAATTTAGGCACATTGACGTCGTTTGACAAAGATGAAAGTTGAATGTGTAATAAAATCAGTATAAGATTTTAATGGATAAGAGACTTGGAATTCCGAAACTACAGATCCAATATACCTTAATAGCAGATGGAGGTCCAGTAGCTCTTCTGCTAGATTGCTTCCCAAGCTCAATTTTCACTGAGATGCTGGCCTGTGACAGATCCACTCCAGAACTCTGCAGTGCTTGTGTCAGAGTACTCAACAACCTGTTCAATACCAAATATCCCTTTATGTTCTTGATTCATAATCAACACGTTGTTGCGAAATAGGGCTCTCAAAATGATGTTAAAATATAATAGTTTTTAGCACTGTCAAATGACTAATCTCCTTTCACCGACTAATGGAGAATGTAAATACAGCTTAGATCACAGAAATTGGCCAGATGTTAACAGTCCACAAGCTGAGAGAGTGAGATTTTTGGTCAACTTTTGTTTAATGGTAATACATTGCACACACGGGGATTGGAACCCCTAGAGTTCGACGAACTCTAGGGCCTCGAGTGAGAGAGATAGTCACACAAAGTGGATCTCACAGCATTTATGACTGCCTGAGTGAATTTCTTGGGCAGTATTAAATGCTCAATAAATGTTGTGGGACCCACTTTGTGTATCTATCTCTCTCCCACTCTGGGCCCTAGCGTTTGGATAGGAACTCTAGCAAATTTAAATCCAACATGTGGTAAGGCCTGGGACTATTCAATGCCAATAGGGTTTGTAACGGCATCTCACAACTATCTTAACAATACTGTTGCAGCTATAATATTCTAGAAACAAACTTTGAGCAAGGTGCTAATCAATACTGACAACATGAGTTGCTATTTCCCAGACTTACTTAGTAAGCTAAAGGCAAGAGGGAGATGATTTAATCCAGTGCAAATATTATCAATGAATTCTGCCCTCAAATGATTACGGCACTGAAAGAATAATGGTGCCTTAAAATTCATGCCACATGAAGTGCCTGACTTTTGCATTAGCCAAGGCCAAATCTGCAATTTCACTAAGAGTGTTGATAGTGTGTACATTAGTGTTTATCAAACATGAATCTACAATAACAAATTAACAAGAACCAAACTGAGATTAAGAGTTTGTCTCAAGATTATGTCAGACAAAACAGAATTACCATTCAAAAAATGCACAATCTAATGATTATGTAAATTACAACTATACTTACCCTTGAGAGTACACACTTGAGATGCTAATGGTACCACCTTCAACAGTTAACTCCCGTTCTTTCAGCTTGTCACTTGTAGCAATGCCATCAGTGGGGCATGATCTCATCTGACATAATTGTGGTTGAGGCTGAGAGGGAATGTTTTCTACATCAAAAGCCAATTTAGGAGGAATTTCAGCTATTGAACCACTAGTCCGAACAGATGTCAAGAAGTTTGGCTGCAGTGACATTGGAAAGGGCATTGCTGTATTGGTGATTCCAGGATGATGATCCTTCTGTTTAAAGGTAGTGGCAATACTAATATCAGATTCTATAGGGTTCTGTGCACTCCCAGCAACGGTTGGAGAGACACAGATATTTTTCTCGTCACACTTCCCAGCAAACACTAATGCAGAAGCAGACCCACTATTTTTGCCTCGTGATTGATCAGTGTAACAGTCCCCAGGTCTATGATTGTTCCTCTGTTACAAACACGGGAGATAATGTCAATTATTACGTTACAGCAGTACATGAGTTTATGACTTGGTGTAAATTCCACTATCAATTCCCCAAATATACGATCAGTAGTATGTGCAGCACTAGCAGGCTCAAATTTTAGAGGCCCAATTCACTCTTGAGGCACAAATCGCCACCTAGCCAGGTCTATCGACAGGACACATGAACGCAGACATGAAGTTAATAATTAATATACCTTTTTATGACATGGAACCTCGCCCATCCTTGGGGAGTAAACTCTGAATACACGACCCCACTCACCAAAACCACATACTAGGTAATCCAGAAGAACTACTAGTCTAGGACAAACTCAGGATGTCTGTGTTTACAACTCATCCCAAGCCAGTCCTTTAACTACTAAGCTGCAAATTACACAAATAATGCAGAGGCAAAAATAAAATTTACCCATGGCATCAATTTTTCAGGTTCATGGTTCCATCCTTGGTATGGACCTTCATACTTCTGAACTTTCTCCTGTAAAAACTGAATGTACTCAATAACCTGAAAAAAGATTCAGACCCCATCGTTCAACAGTTATGACATTTTAAGGTGAAAGAAAGAATCCAGACAATAGATTACTATAAGATATAAAGGAAATACCTCTAATAGAAAAGATGCCTTATCTCTCTTTTGGTCACTATGAGGAATGAGTTCTCGCAACATCTGAAATCTGCATGTTTACTCTTATTATTTTAGTATAAAATCAACTAATTGCTTCTAGTAAGAAAATGGGCCATAATGCTAATCTGTGCTCCCAAAAAATCATAATATTTTTTTCCTGCTTAACCTAGTGGAAGGAATTATTTCGTTGACCATACTTAAGCTGAACATCAAATTACATGTATATACACATGCAAACAAACAAGCAAAATGCATACAAATAATGTATGTATTAAAAGCACCAAGGCAACTACAGAAAATGGGTCATAATGCTAATCTATGCTCCCAAAAAACCATAATATTTCTTTTCTGCTTAACCTAGTGGAAAGGAATTATTTCGTTGACCATACTTAAGAGAAGCTGAACATCAAATTACATGTATATACACAAACAAACAAACAAGCAAAATGCATACAGATAATGTGTGTATTAAAAGCACCAAGGTAACTACAAAAAATGGGCAATAATTGCTTCTAGTAAGAAAATGGGCCATAATGCTAATCTGTGCTCCCAAAAAATCGTAATATTTTTTTCTGCTTAACCTAGTGGAAGGAATTATTTTGTTGACTATACTTAAGCTGAACATCAAATTACATGTATATACACATACAAACAAACAAGCAAAACGCATACAGATAATGTGTGTGTATTAAAAGCACCAAGGCAACTACAGAAAATCTCACCCCACTCCATGTTCCAAAAAGGTTGTTTAGCCACTCTAATCTAACTTGCAAAACTCCTTATGCTTACTCATCAACATTCTTCCGACCTTTATCAGAGACCTTATACTGCTATGGTGCCACTACCAACCCTCCAAGCACACATGGTATGAAACTACAACGAAACAAAATACAGCTAATAAAGCAGATAGCTCAAGCATTCTAGATTCAGAACAAAGATCAATTCAACCGTTTCAACAAAGAAAGGGGAATCAAAATTAGGGAAAGAAACACATGTTGTGTTTAACAATGAACAGAACGCCGGAGACTTTAAAGGGGCACAGGGATTTTCTTCATGCTCCCGAGACCTTTGAAGTTGTATCATTCACTTTTGCAGTCACACTCAAGTGGCAAATAAGTGACGGAAAAAAGGGAAGGATTATTAAGCAGGGATCAGGAAGGTCATAATCACTGTAGTCTATACGCAGTAAATATAGATATAAAGCGAGAAACGAGAAACAGGCCTACAATCTAAGGAAGGAAGACCTGCCTATCATTGATTTTGCTCCTTCTACGCTGCTCTGTGGCAGAATGCTTCGAACGGGGTGTGTTAGCCTTCTGATCAGAGGTCTTCGCGTCCACTTTTACCCTCAATTCCCCTGTATAACCTCGCGCTTTTATAAATCAAATGAAAAGGACGGAAAAGCAATTTTTTATTGCATATAACATAAGAAATTAGCCACAGTGCCCGTTCTTCAGAAACAAATAGAGCAACAATACCAGCAGAAGCTAATGACTTGATGGAAACCCAGGCAGGCTTATTTCACAATACCTTTGTGGGTGGTCGTGACAGTAGTGGAGGGCTCCTTCTTAAGGACAAACTCTTCCTCATCGTCTATATCTTCTTCTTGGGTAATACCAACCTTGGCGGATTTTATCATTTCCACGAAGCTCTTGTTCTTCAGCCCAGTTGCCCTGTTTACATCCCCGCCAAAATCCCGTTACCCCTTAAAAGTCCATTAAACTAAAAAACAATGTCAAAAATAGGAGACCTAAAGGAGAAGAAACTAGAAAGTGACTGACTGAGAGGGGGAGAGAGAGCCGAAGCTGTTGCGATGGTTGTTGTTTGTAGAAGAATGCGACGGCCTCTCCGCCATTGGCCATTGCCCCAATTTCGCCCCTGCCTCTGTCAATGGCACAATGCCAAAGAATCAGCCGAAGGTTTCAGTTAGCATTTTGAAAAAATATCATTAAAAAACACAATAAAAAAACATTTTTTAATCATTAAATAAATAATAAAAATATCGGGACCCAACTCTCTCGATTGGTATAGCGTTTTTCTTAAGGGCACTAGTATTAGTTTGGTCAAAGTTAAAGATTTGTTAAAATTTAGATAATATGTACTAAAAATACTCCACATTGGATTGGCCAAGTTGAAAATAAAATAGACTTTTGCTATATTGATTGGCCAAAGATGGAGAATCACTATTGATTCACCAAATATTAAAATATTAATTTCTCACTTTAAGAAAATATTAAAATATTAATTTCTCACTCCAATAAAAATACTATTTAGTTTGTAATCAAGAAATTTAGATAGAAATTTAGATACGTTTAATCAATATTTTTTATTATTAACATTAAATTACTTTTAAAAATATAAATTTTTTAATATTAATTTAATTAGAATATAATTATTATTAATATTCAATTGATAGAATTATAAAATGTGATACAAATAAATTAAATAAAAAAATTATTAATTTAATAATATTTTATTATTATATAGAGAGTAAATGGCTAATCCAATGTAGAGATTAAATGTAAATAGAATAGATAAATGTAAAAAGGTGTGATATTGGCTAAAATTTAGAGATGCATTTGGCCAAACCAATACTAGTGCTCTAAGAGGGATTATTGTCCTATACCACATATTTTTTATATTTTAAAATTATTTTTTATTTTTTTATTTTATTTTATTTTATTCTTAGTAAATTAATTGAGTTGTTCTACTTAATACTTATCATTCATACACCACATATTTATTATAAAAAAATAAAAAAAAAATTAAAATAAGTGAAATATATGATGTGTAAGAATGATAAACAGAATT
This sequence comes from Cyclocarya paliurus, assembly GCA_029856935.1. NCBI lineage: Eukaryota > Viridiplantae > Streptophyta > Magnoliopsida > Fagales > Juglandaceae > Cyclocarya > Cyclocarya paliurus. The sequence goes on from CM056947.1 coordinate 23,435,108, forward strand.
TTTGAAACAGGTGCATTGCTCCAATTGAGTCACATCATCCGTTTTTAAGTTTGAATTAATTTGAAAGGTCATTAATAAATATTATGCAATTTGGGATTTTAAAGAGAGCAATAACTACACAACCTCTCAAACTTCCACACATCATATTTTTTTAAATTTTTAAATTTTTTAATATTTTTTTAAAAACAAATTAAGTTTATTCTTTTTAAACTAATTCAATTCTTCTATTCATTATTCATATATTAAATATTTGATAAAAGAAAAAAATGTGATATATGAAAGTTGTGTGAATAATAAGATGATGTTTAAATTTTTTCTTTTAAAGATTGGAGACATCTCCATTTCTTTAATGCATTGCTCTTCATCTTCTTTGCTCTATATTTAATATATTAATACCGTTAATACTTTGAAAAATGTCATAGTCCAGTGCAAGGGTACTTCTTTGAATAAGTAGTTATCCCATTATTTTTAGCTAAGATTATTTATAGTTGCCAAAGGATAGGCAAGTTATCCTTTAAGAATTGTATTTAATTTACAAAAATCACTTCAAATGCACTATATTAGTTTATAAATCAGACGAATAGTACTTTATTCATTTAAATCTACGGAGCTATTTCAAAAAGAATAATTTTTTTTTAATTATTATTTTACAATCCTCTAATTTAATATTAAAATAATTAAAAATTTATTTATTATTTTTACTCATTTTTCAATCAAAGGAATGATAAAATATTTTTTCAATGACTGTTAAAAATATTTTTTTTGATAAGTGACGGTTAAAAATATGGTGAACAATGTTTTTCTTTCTTGAACTATCCTAAGTTATCTGGTTTGGATAATGAGATGAGATGATCTATGAATAGTAGTGATGTAGTTTGAGTTAAGATGTTTATGAAGTTTTGAAAAATAAGAGAGAATAAGTTGAATAAAAATATTATAAAGTTAAAATATTGTTAGAATATAATTTTTTTAATTTTTTTTTTTAATTTGAAAATTTTTAATTATTTTTTGTGTTTTGTTTGGAAGTTTGGAAAAGTTATAATAATTAGGTAATGATTATATGAAAAAACTGAAAATTTAAAATTGAAAAATATTTATATTTGTGATACTTAGATATTAAGATGAGATGAGAGTATCTTGCTATCCAAACCAGGCTAAAGATCACTTTTTTTTCTCTTTTTTTAGTAATAGCCCAATCTGGAAAAGAATAAAGAAAATTAGAACTCTTTAGACAGTTTTTAAGCACATTTAACACGGAATTATTAGCTACGTGTGTCCGGAATTGCATGCATGAATACGTTGGATATGAAAGCCAAACAATGGAAAGACAGAAATTTAGCATGACTTTACCTCTTACAACGGGGTTTTCTCCCATATTCTCCTTCCCTGTCTTTCCCTTTTTCAACGCAGATTCTTCCCACAAAGTGAAACCACTTCCTGTATAAGAACTGCAATTGGAACTCTCATCATTCCTATCCGTACTACTTGTTGTTGCTACCGTAAACATTGAACCCTCTGGCTTTGGAACCTTTTGATTAAAATATGAAATGTGGCTTATACTGTAAGTCCCAATCCCTCCAGGAAGAATGTGCTCAACAGAAGGAGGAGGTGCCTGCATTTCCACATGAGTCGATATCTCAACTCCAGTTTCTTCCTGCTTTGCACTGCAATTTCCTGTCCGCTCTAGAGGTTGTAGGAAATCATGAGTTTTGAGGAATCCTCCTGTTCATGCATTAAGAAACAAAGACGTCCCCTTTACTTAGATTTAGGTTACACCAACCATATATGTTGTGTGGTGTAAATTTTCTAACGTAAGTAAATCTTCAAGTATTTTTGTTCAATTTCACAATTCACATGGGCGTTATACATATTGGACAAAATATATCCTGGAATATGCGGATCTGATAAATTTGTCAACCTTGTCCTTATCCAATTGATGGACTTCGTGTATATATATATATATATATAAAGGATCGATTCCCTTGCACGTGCATTTTAATTAGGTCTCTTCTATCTATTTAAGAAAAATAAGCAATTTAGCCTCAATTTGGATTGAAAACTCACGTCAACTTATCTTATTATTACAACTTTTTTAAATTTTTATACAAAATATAATAAACAATTCAACTTTTTCAAATCTCAAAACAATAATAATATGAAAAAATAATATTCTAACAATATTTTATTCAATTCATCTAAAAACTATCTCAACTCATCTTTGAATCCAAACGGTTAAAAATTAAAATTCATTTTTAAAGTGTTGTTTAATGGTTTTTTTTTTTTTTTGACATTGTGTTGTTTAAAGAAACGATTAGTACTAAGTCCTAAATAGACAAGTCTCGCACAATCCCTTTATAAAAAAGTGGACTTCACCTCAAAAAGTAAAAAAATATATATTTATTTTTAGTATGACCCACTTTTTTACAAAGAGTCTGCACGATGCTTGGTTATTTGAAATTTGTGCTTAACATTACTCATATTGATTAATAATGTTGAACCTTATTGATTCAGCTGGGCAAAATACTTCTAACGCATCCCTAAAGAAAAAACCTCCAATATACCCAAAACCGTGCATCAGGTAATATGAGAAAACTCATAATGCAGAATTAAATCCAAAATGTCTGATCCAAAGATTAATTAGGGTATAATTACTGTTCATAAACAGTATGTTTTTTCCCCTGCAAGTGTAGTGTATCTGTGCAGTATCCCCGTGTAAATATCAAAGATCATCTCAAGTACAAAGTCCACCCTAGGTCGTTTCCTGCCGTACTAAAGACCTTACTTTTATACTCTATAAATTTGGTGCGTTTGGTTACCAAACCAAACTCATCTCATCTCACTCATCATTACAACTTTTTTAAATTTCAACACAAAATATAATAAACAATTCAACTTTTTCAAATCCCAAAACAATAACAATATTAAAAAATATTATTCTAACAATATTTTATCATCTAAACTCAACTCAACTCAACTCACTTCAACATCCAAATGTTAAGACATGCTTGAGGAACTTTTTATCTTAGCTCTTTGCATTAATATACTAATGGCTCCTGGTAACACCTTTGTGGAAAACCAGGCTCTTTCGGAAAATACAAAAAGATACGACAATATGGGGGTGGAAGAAATAGGCTATATGTATATTTCTTCAGCAAGTTTATCCGAAAAACACAAATAAACCTTCTCATTATGCCTTTCTATTTAAACACACACATATTGACCCGTAAACATGTGCTTAAATAAAAAAATAAAAATAATAAATCACATATAAATGTGTAGTGTAGAAATGAAAAGTTTCTCTTTCTCGTTAAATTTAACTGTCTTCGACAATGAGTATTGATTGTTAAGCAGTCATTTAACCGTGCACCTGGCCGGGCCTGACGTGACCCATCAAATCATATGTCAAAATCCTGATGGTCCAATCAGGACCCACCCAGATGGGCCAGAATGCCCGTTGGGAGCTAATTGCTAAATGTTAACCTCTTCCTTTTTCGGATTCGGCAACCCAACTGGCCCACTTCATTCATTAGCCCAGATCCATGATTCAATGCCCATCACGTGCACACACAACTTCTGGATAGGTACTTTGAAGATAGAAATTACCATCAAAACTATCCATTTTTAATTTTTAAATGACTTTTATTATCCTTAATCACATATATATATATAACATGTTTTTAAGTGTTTAATATAAAGAATTATTTAAAATATGAATATCACATGATAAATTTAGAATAGAAATTATTATAATTCAAAGAGAAAATAAATTTGTTTTTTAATTTTTTGAGATCTTAAATGACAGGGAAAAAATATTACCTTGGGATGGTGGTGGTCTTGGATCTTGTTGGGCAGTAGAATGACTGCACAGTGACAGAAAGTCATGCGTTGGTTTTCGTCCTGTACCCAAAAATATTTTTCAATAATAATAATAATTATTATTATTATTATAATTCAATAATAAGAAGCACAGAAATTATTTTCAGTTCTCATGACAAAACAATATTGGGGGAAAAAATTATGTTCCGAAAGTACCCTCAGCTCCATAGGGACGAGGTTGAGGAAGTTCCATCCACGGCTCAGAGATTTTTCCGATGTGGTTATTCCGGTGATTCTACCAAATTCTGACGTAGAATTCGAATGAGTTGTCTGAATACTAGTTGAAATCCTTTGAAATTCCGGAACTTAAAAGCGAAATTCGGATGTTGGAGCCTCAAAATTCTTCTTATCGGTTCTTCTCGGATCCCTGCACCATACAAGAACAGAATCTTCTCGGAGAATTTTACGCCTCCGCTAACAAGATCGGAGGCGCATTCACTTCTTCGAAGCAATTCGAATCTAAATTTGGAAGATGAAAACAACGAAATTGCTCTCAAGCACGCTGAGAGTTTGTTCCCTCCACACTTGGAAAATTTACTGTACGTCTTCCAACGATAGACAAAGATAAATCCTCGGCCAAAAAAATCAGCTCGGAAATCTTCCGCACATGTAAAACCGTGAAACGCAGAATCGAATCACAGAATTCAGCGAATCTGCCAACGGAATTACCATTTTTAAAAAATGAAAAAAAAAATCCAAAGAAACACGGGCAATTCAATACATAGAAGGTTTGGAAAGAGGAAGATCCATAACATAAGAGGAAAAAAGAGAAATAAAAATGGCTTACTTCGATCTGAATTGTAAGAATTGACGTGCATTTTCAGCTCCCAACCAGAGTGGTGGAGGAAAACAAACTAAATTTGAATCCCGCTGTTCACTCGCAAAGTGTCCGAATTCGGAGCTTACGCAAACGCGGTGTAGGGTATCTCCGGTAAGATCAAAAAAGAATCTCCCCTTGAATATCGACTATCTCGCACTTTCTTCTTGAATTCTTCGCTCAGAAGACGAGCAGTTCGGCTAATGGCTGGGCCTCCTCCGGTCGGACTCTCTCTCTCTCTCCCTCCCTCCCTCTCTCTCTCTCCTCTCTCTGTCTGCTTGCTTGAAAGATCTTTTTATACAGTTTCTTGCTTTCTGTTTTTGCTTTTTTTTTGTTCTATGGGTCGTAACTTGTGTTCCGTCAGGCGATAACGCCGTCTGAGTAACGTCGTTGCGGCAGGGATGACAGCGCCAGTGTCATCACGGTAATAGTTTTATAAAGTCCGTCGTTTTTTATTTTTTTAAATGTTTTTGGCAAACTCCGGATTTATTTCTTTTTATATTGTTTCGGCAATCCCGATAACAATTTTCTGAACAGGTTTTAAATTTTATTTATTAAAAAAAAGACTGTCTTCTATGTTTGTTTTTTAAAAATTATATTTAATATTTTTAAATTATTCAAAATTAAGAAATATTTTATGATATAATTTTGATAGTTAAATATATAAAAATATATATATAATTTTAGCTAATAAAATCTATGAAAAATGCATAATATAATTCTCTAATACCGTGTGTTCCTTTTGATAATTTACAGTATAAAATGTAAAAAATAAAGATATTTGAAGCATGCTTTGATAGTATTTCTTTCATAATTAGAAGAATATAAAATATTGATACTTTGATAGTTTTCTACAAAGAGAAATGTTTCAATCCAAAAATAAAATTACAAAATAAAATTTCTAAACCGATGTAATTCGTTGTGTTGTATTAGATTGTAAAATTATTTATATTATAAAAAAAAAATCTAACATATTACATCTAGCTACATTAATTTGTGAATCTAAAAGAGTTTTATTTTTTATAATTATATTTTAAATTTATGGGTGATTTTAAAAAATAATTTATAAAAATGTATTAAAAAGATAGTTTTTCTGAACTGTCTATGTCATTTTTCTTTTATCCCCATATTTATATTACAATTAATTATCAAAGACCAACACAACTTGTTAAGTTGTTTTCCAGTGTCTCGTTTACTAGGCAGTGTCGGTATTAATTGTTGGTGTTAAAGGTAGTGTTTCACACGCCTTTAGATCGGGTTCTAGAAATTCAAATTTTTGGACTTTTACCTACACACTTGAGCAATCACGGAGAATAGAAAACTTTGGTGATGGTCGGAGAGTCTCCGATGCTAAAGTCAATATATCTCCTTAGTAATTTATACATATGTTTAAAGGAATCAAATAAAGTTCTTCGTACTTAGAAATCGGCTTTTATACTAGGTTTCTGGTAGGGATCACCAGTCTCTAACTCTGAGGAACTTATGTCATTTCCACTATTCATTTGTCAGAATCTTTTAATGCGGCATAGCTTCTGGAGCGACGTCATTAAATACGGTGTAGAATCCGGAGGGTGGTGTCATTAATGCAGCGTGACTCCCTGACTCACTTTATCCAACAAGTGGCCCCTTTCATGCTTGCTATCAAGAGATCAAGGGTTATCCGTATGTCTCACTCGCCTACCTACACAGGTTCCCAAGGATAGGGTGTCAGCGGGGTGGTGTTAAAACGGCGAGTTCTATCTCACCCTGCTATCCGCTTTCCCCATGTATGGGTTGCTTCGGGGGTGAGTTTTGTTTGCGGCTGAGTACTCTGCAGAAGCCTATTGACTCTTCTTAGGTGGGGGGTCGTTGGGCTTGATCGGGTTTGGCCGGACTCTCTGACTTGCTTTTCCCGTGGGCAAGTTTAAACTCACCTTAGTTGTTTATGACTTCACGTTGTAATCATTACAAATTAATATTCTAAGTTGAATTATTTCAAATTTGACACAATATGTGAATGATAATTTTTTTTTTAAAAAAAATACGTTAGTCGTAAAGAGATTACATAAAAGTAATATTATAAATTAATGTTGTTTGATATGGTTCGTCAGATTATAAAATTAATTTTATTATAAACTAAAATTAATAGATCACATTACCTAAAATTATTTTTATATAATCTTTTTGCCGTTACAACATCCCTATTTTTGTTTTTTAATATAAACACAAAAGAACTCATGGTTAGTGCACAGATCCCAATTATGTGGTTTTAAATAATTTGAAAATGTTTTTAAATTGTTGGTGGTGGTGGTGATGAGTATTAAAAATTTGATTAGGGGAGAGTGAACTGATCAGCAGAGGGAGGATGTCGTTGCTGGTGGAGGTAAAGTCACGTGCCGTGTGTCTCTCCACAAAATAAGTATTAGATAATTTTAAATATGAAAATATAATATTGTAAAGTTGTTTTTATTATAATATATGAACGGATATAATTTAATATAATATATTAAATTATAAAATTATTTTTATTATAAAATAAATCTGATATATGACATTAAATTACATCAATTTATAAATAATTTTTTATTAGATCTCTTTGTAGACCTAATATATCTCATGGATTTTGTAAAGATAAACACTACTCTTCATTATAAACTCTATCATCCTCAGTCACATATGATGATGTGCCATATTTCAAGTTGCTTCTTCTACCAACCACTTAAACCATTGTCACTTAAAAGTAAGCCTACAAATAGATGTGAATTGTTATTGTATGGCTGATTATAAAATTATTTTTATTACAAAATAAATATAAAATATCGCACCAAACACACGTCAATTTATAAGTTTATTTACACTATTTTGTGCAGGCAACAAATTGACTTTTCCCCTTTCCTTTTCTCGCCCCTATTAAAATAATACTGATTAAAAGGTTCAGAGAACGAAGTTGATTGTGGGCTCAGTAGCTTAAACTAATAATTACAGCCAAGTTAATGGAGTCATGTTGTGGGGTGTGAAGGTCTTTTAGAATTTGTAGGGGACTCTTTCAACCACTATTTCATATTAAATAGCTGAGACGTACTTTGTAACATTCACATTTATTATTTCTACCACCATATACAGAAGAAGTCATTTGTTATATTTAACATGTTTTAGAAGTTGTAAAATCAGTATAGTACAATCTCAATTTAATTTGAAAGCAGTGATTGAGATTTGAAGAACGGATATCTTAAAAGTCTTAGGAGATACTTTTCTTGCTACCCATGTGTAAATGTGAATCATGTTAATTAAAATGTAAAGACATTTTCTAAGAGTGAACAGTAACTGGTGGAACCAGTCAAAACAGACCGAAACTGACCGGCGAATGCCGGAACCAACCGAAATTGATGGAGAACCGACCTGCCAACTATTCAAAGTGGCGGAAACTAAAGTTAGTCGATTCTATTCTGGTCTGAATTGTGTGTCAGACCTGTTAATCAACCAATTATATATATTTATATCTTTCATTTTATTCTTATATAAAACAATATTGTTTAACTTAAATAAGTTAAGCAACATCGTTTTATTAGTATGCATTAAAAAAATAATAAAAATAACATCATTTGGTTTAACAAACCAAAATGGAGCTATTTTGGTTAGGGCTGAAGCCCTAACCTGAGTCCCCTCCCTTTCATCTTCTTCATTTCTCCTCCTCAGCGACATCATCTCTCTTTCATCTCTCAGACCTCTCGCTCTCAGCTCTCCCTCCATTCGGTCCGGTTGTCCACTAATGATCACCTCGCCCCTCTCTCTCTCTCTCTCTCTCTCTCTCTTCGTTCAGTCTGATTGTCCACTAGTGATCATAGCCTCGCCCTGATGTTGTCTCTCTTGCGCATGTCCCTTCGTCAAGGACCCAATGTTACCCATCGCCCGTCGATGTCCCCATAACCAATAAGTGCCAAACTCGACTTCCCTTAATTTTAATCTATATTTTTCCTATCATTTGATATCTAACTTGTTTATTTGTGTATGTATAGGCTTTTCAAAATTCTTGGAGCAAATTTTCGGGATTGTGAACAGTAATCGAGAGCTATTTTCCATTGTGAGTGAGCTACTGGTTCAGTTTAGTGTACTTTTTTGCATGAAATTTTTTTTAAATTAGATTATTGTTCATTGAATATGTTGTGATTTTGTTGTAACTTTATTTTGATGTGAATTGTGGAAATGAGTAAACTAGAATATAGATTTTAGAGTCTTAGACTTGTGATATTTGCCATATTGCAAACTAGCTATTGTGTAATTGTGGTTTTTATTTTCGTGTTTGTGACTTTTTTTGTTTTGTTTTCTATTTTGTTTTCGTGTTTTGTAATTATTTTTGCATTCACATGTTAGATGGATTCTTCAACAACTCCAATTGATATTGATTCAATAGAACTAACCACAAACTTGAGAGATAATTTGAGAGGTACCCAAATATTAGGACTCCCAAGTGCCCCTACCCATAGTACTTGTCCACTTCCTAAGAGACAAAGAGAAATGATCCATCATTTATTTGGGACTATTTAAGAAAGTAGACGGTTGCCTCGTGGATGAGCCTAAGGCTAAGTGTAACTATTGTAGCAAGATATACGCTTGCCAATCAAAGAGGAAGGAGACTTTAGCCTAATTAAAATGTAAAAGTACGACATTTGTCATTTTCTTTACCTAATTTCATAAAATAATTGGTTTTCTTGGGTAGTATTAAATAGTGTTTATATATATTATAAAAGTCGGTTCATATGTCTACCCATTTTAAACTGATATGATTTTATGCGATACGTTAAACCCACTTTAGAATAAGAATAACATTACAATCTAACATCCTATATTAAACTGTACTAGTTTGTGAGTTTATTTCTATGAAATCCCTTTTAAACATTCTTATTTATGTAGTATGTTCAAGCCTTTAATTTCACATCATGTACATCTAATTACATGTAACGTCCAATTCTTTACTTATCAAATTAACAGATAATATCACCGATTCTAAGCAAGTTTTCCTGTTCATTAATTTTAATTGGAGAATCTTTATCTCTTTTTTAATTAATACTAATTAGCTCCTACAATCATGGCCGGCTAGCATTCACACAGTGGTCCATTGATACACAACATTCATGAACAAGGTGGCGTGAGTACTCATGTTATTATTATTTTTCTCCTCTCCCCGTTTCCATTCCTTGCATCTCTTAGGATATATAGGATTATAAATAGGGAGAGCATGATGCATATGGCTCTCCATTCATAAGCAAATTCTATGAATACTTAATTTTCAATATTCTGATACAAATGTTGGGGGAACATGCATCAAGCATTAGGTGTATTAATCAGCTAGCTGCTAATTATTTTTTATATTTTTGTGTTTTTTTAAAGGAATAAGGGGATGAAATCATGTTGTGTCCAAAATTTAAAACAAAAGGATCATGTGTCATACACATGATCAAGTGAATATTATGAGACTACGTTTGTTTCGGTGTAAAATAGAAAATTCTTTAAATATTTTTTAGAAAATTATTAATTTTCTATGTTTGGCTGGCATAGTACTGAAAATGATTCTAAAAACATTATTAAGTATTTGACTAACAACCTAAAAATGGTCTTGAAAAATAATGTGTTGTTTGTTTGTCGATCGATCTCACATGATGATCAACTGTCATGAATAGTTTTATGTAACTTCATATAAGAAATTGAGAGATTGATGGAATATTTTGATGGGGAGTAATAATAGGTACAAGTTCTAAATAGACAAATTTTGCGAAAGTCATTTATAAGATAGTGGGTCCCACTAATAAAGAATAATTTTTTAGATTTTTTTTTAAGGTGGGGTCTTTTTTTTTTTTTTTTTTTTACAAATGCTTGTGTGGAACTTATACAAATCATTTCTCTTTTATATGAGTTGAGTTTACCCATATATTTATTTTGGCCTAATCAATATAATTTCATATATAATACATAGATAACTGCGTAAATCATTCATAATTACAACTGGATTCATCATAAAGTATTTTATGATTAATATCTAAACAAATAATATGTAAGAAAATTAATATTTTTATAAAATAATTAAGTAGTCAAATACTAATATTAGTATTACATCCAAATAACAATAAAGACATATAACTCTAAACACATATAGAATTTAAAAATAAAATCTATTCGTATTATATGAGTTGATTACAGATTTTGTAGATTGACCAGCAATTAACATATTTATTAATCCTGTATTATCAATACAATCCGTTTTGACTCAAACTTATTTATATTAAACTTAAACTAGCTCATTTAATATCATGCTCAACCGTATTTGTATTAAATTCACAGATAGTATTGAAATATATTTTCACCTCTAATTTTTAACCCCACCTAAACAAACATAGCCAAAGAAAAAATCATAATAATTACAACCCTAACTGCGTTTACTAGCCTTGGTATTTCTATGAACTTTGTAGGTATATAGAGATCATGATGAGAAATAGTACTCTTTGGTTTTTACTGCTAACAAATACTTGGATTAATTTTCAAATTGGTTCGTTATTCCTTCGCCAAACTTCAAACCCTTTCCCAGGTTCCATACTTGGAAAATAATCATTTATTATTACTTTTCATAAGCCCAAACTTTCGATATTTAATATTTCATGTAATTTCGCATGTCATAAGCTTGTTTTATATTTTCTATACATGGGATAAAGGAGGACTAAGTTTTTTGAAAGGATAATGATAAGCTTATTACTTCCTACCATTCATTTATTATTTATTTTATTTATTTTATTTTTATTTTTATTTTTTTACTTAATAGTTAAAGAAATGACTATTAATAAAATTGTATATTTTTTTAATTTTTTTAATAATGAAATATGTTAAAAAAATACTTAAAATAAAATAATAAAAAAATAAAAAGTTTAAATATATTATAAAATAATAAAAGAATGATAAGAGAATGTAAACCTATCGTTATCTATTCTGAAATGACTCGACCTTACTAATCAATTAGATTAGTTAATTACTTCTCGTGACTCACTAAATTATCATGTAAAACAATTTCTGAATGATCTTTTGGGATAAAGTGTCGGAGATTTTGAGGATTTGTGGTTAAGGTTGGTGAGAACTCAATCAGACATTTGATGACTGTAAATAGTAGCCACGTGCGTTGAAAAGTAATTAAGCGCTTCGAGTTACAAGACGGGCATGCTTAGCCTCGGTTAGCGTATACAAAACATCTCATCACTTTTTATTTAATTTTATTAATTTTATTTAATTTTTATATAAAATATAATTAATAATTTAATTTTTTTAAATACAAAAATAAAAATTATATTAAAAATTCATATTCAAACAATATTTTATTCAATTTTTAACAAAATATTTTATCTCATCTTATTTAAACTGTATAACCAAACAAGGTCTTAATTGTTTATTAATTAAAATTTTTTAAAAAAAAAATTTAATAAATATTATCTATTATCTTTTTAATTATTATTATTATTATTTTTTGACGTGGAATCAAGTTATTGATAGATATGTGAAACATAATAAATAATTTTTTATATTATTTAATATTACATTAAAGAATTATGAGAAGATAATAAACAAACTAATGACGATTAACATTACTCGACATGTAAATATGATATATATGTAAGTCTTATTGTTATTATTGTTGAGATTCATACCGTCTAAACCTATTAAATTCACATATTGTATATGTCTTCTTTCAAACCTTAATTTTTAAATTGTTACGTCGTTGTTGAACTAAGACGAAAGGCTATTCATTGCAAGTGTTGGACTAATTATTAGATAGTTTTAAAATAAGAAATGATATTTGTAGTCATAAAATACATAAGTATCGCATAAATGTTTTGAAAAATTGAGTAAGTGCATGATCCACATGAATAAAAAAAAACTAATTTTTTAATATTGAACCCTAATCTTTTTTAAAAGAATTACGTGACAGTTTGCGTACTCCATAACTATATCTAGCATTACTCAGTTAGTATACAACAACATTATCTTATCTTAAAACATTAAGTCAATTAAAATTAATACTTGAATAAAAAAGCTTAATCACACTATCCAATGTAATAAAATACGAGTAATAATATACAAACAACTTTTTTTATAATTATTTATATAGCCATGATTAAAATTGAAAATATTTATATAAAATTATGTTGTTTTCATAAATTATTTTATAAAAATGCTTCTTATTTAAAATAAGATCATATAAATAATTATAAAAAATATTATATATAAGTTATTTTCTATAACATAAGAGTATTATGTTCTGGAAATAATATTTGTATTTGTGAAGTGTTCAAGTTTTGCATAATTCTTTTGAAAAATGCTAGTAAATATGGGATCTATATAAAATAATAATTATTATTTAACAGTAGACTCAACTCTATAGAGACACTTATTTCTCTCCATAAAAAATTTAATAGGAGCAGTGAGGTAACTCCTTATAAGGATTAGGATGTGTTTGTTCTTAAGCCGTGTAGGATTTCTCAACACGCCCCTTCACGCATGGGCCAGTATTTCTAATACCATCATCGTGGGTAGGTCGCAGAACCAATTATCAGTCATAGATTAACCTAACTCTGATACTATATAGAGATACTTATTTCTTTCTATAAAAGACTTAATAGGAGTAGTGAGATAATTTTTTATAAAAATTAACATGAATTTATTCCTAAGCCGTATAGAACTTCTCAACATATTACTGTATATAATATTACTCAAATATAAATAAGAGTTGAGAGAAGTGATGGGCATTCATTTTGGTGCTTGTTTGGCTTCGGAGACCCATGGGGGTTCGGCAAAGTGAGTTGACACCCCAACTCCAACTCACGTGCTGAAATATTAATATAAAAACAAAAAGTACGTGTGCGGTGCGTGAACATATAAACTGACGCTACTCTTTGACGTGCCAACAACCAATCAGATTCCACCACCCCTTACTGTGTCCCAACCAACCCAACCCGGTGAAAATTCAAATAAAGTGAGACTGAGTTTTGTTTTCAGAAAACTCTCATCTCATTTCAATTTTATCATTATATTTTTTTTAATTTTAATATAAAATAAAATAAACAATTCAATTTTTCAAATTTATCTCATCTTCTCTCACCTAATCATTACAACTTTTTCAAATTTCAATACAAAATAAAATAAACAATTCATCTCATCTCAAAAGTTTTTCATCTCATCTCATCTCATCTCCGAAAACAAACGAGGCCTCAAATTGACACAATATTAGCATAGAGTCCTTCAAGTTTTACTATATTTTAGTTAACATTCCCTAACAATTTTACTTTTCTCTTTACTCCATTCAAATATTCTTTTTTATTTCTTTATTCCTTTTATTTCTCACATGTATTTTTAATCAATTTCTCAAAATTTATATTTCTTTATATTAACATATTATTCAAATAATAGCATTTCAATATTCATTCCATACTGCTAATGTGATATGATTTGATTTATATACAAAATTTATAAATTTGAATCTTAAAAATCAAATTATGTGATGTTAATAATGTGGATGATGTGTTTTCTATACCAACTTGTGAATATAATAACTGTGATAAATATGAAAATAATGGTAGGCAAAAGAAAAATGATTTTTTTTTCCATAGAAATTCATATGTTATTGTATGATATTTTAGTTGATCATGATTTATAAGGAAAAAAAAAACGTAGAGATAACAAGATAATGGAAGCAATATAAAAGTTTTATTGTTAAAAGTCCATAACTTGTGATAAATTAAAAACTACAATTAAAAAAAATACAATAAAATAATATCGAAAGATTCAAATACATTGAGACAGCACACTAGGTTCATGTACAAAAGGTGGTGTTGCTTTTACAAATTTAGTTTTTCTTTTTGTCTAAATAATAGCATATATGGAATAAACAATCGGCCAAAAGTTCTTCGTGTCGGATTGTTGATACTTTTTTAAGCATATAAAATACGCACTTTTTATCTTTAAATAAGAGGAAGATTAGTCATGTGGCATTGTGGAGCGTGGTTTATGATTACACCCTTCAAATAATTGAGGTTTATAGTTTTTCTATTTGGATTATAAATAGCCTCCAATTAATAATTATGCTTGTTAACATTGTATTTCATACATTTTTTGGTCAGGTTCCAGCAATTTAGAGTATTCATATTAGATTTTTCATAAAATTCTCAATAATTTAGTTAAAAAGTATATTCCTTAAAATTTTTTCTTAAATTTTACTCATCTTTCAAAAACTTTGTACATCATATTCCCTATCCATTCCCTATTCTATTAAAATAATATTTCTCTATTCTTTCTTTATTATTTTTTTTCTCTCACTTCCATTTACAAATTTAACTACTCAATATTTTTTCTTATGTTTTGAACTATTATTCTAGTGAATATTTTAAATAAAATTTAAATTATTTGTAATATTTTTAAATTTATTATTTTTTTATATTTTTGGAGTTATTTAAATTATTTTTAAAAATATTATTTAAAACTATAACAAATATGAGTATGAGAGAAAATGTAGATAATTGGAAGAAAAATTAATTTAATTAAACTGAATAAAATATTGATAAAAGTGATTTAGGGAATGAATAGTAGTTTCCCATTTTGGAGAATTACCATTCATTCCCTAAAACTTTTTCCTAAAATGGGGAATTCAATTGGGAGGAATTTTTGGAGAAAATCTTATAATTATTCCGAAATTATGGGGATATATGGGATATGAGAACTCCAATGGGATGCTCTTAGGTCTTCAAAGTTGGGTCTGCGAAAATGAATAAGAAAGAAACTGAGAGAGAGTGGCCTTAGGGTCGGGAAGTCTCCGATGCCAATATCAGTAGTGTATTTTGGACGTTTGTAAATAATGAGAGACTTTAGAATCTTTTTTATACCTGAAAATTATTATTTATACCGAGAATTTGTGGGACAAATCGTGCATGCCCCCAAGGTGCCCATGTCTTTACTATTGTTCGTTTTGTCATAGTCTTTTAATGCGGCATGCCTCTATGATAACGTTATTAATGTGACGTGTTGTTTTGGTAGTGGTGTCATTTATACGGCGTGATTCTCTGATTTGCCTCGTTATGATGGCCGCGTTGGCCGTCCGTCGATGTTTCATTGTCAGAAGATCAAAAATTCTCTATTTTTTCTATTCTGTCTTGTACGAGTCCCCATGAACGGGACACGACCAAGCGGCGTTAAGCCAGTCTATCTCATCAGCCATGATTGTTTATTTTCTCTTGTAGGCGAGTTGCTTTGGGGGAAAGTTTGGGCCTTGGGGTTGGGTATCGGAGCGAAACCCATTACTCTCGGCCGAGCGTCGAGTGAGTTTATGAGTGAGTGAAAAATCCCCTTATAATGCTATTAAAATTGTTCTAAGAGAAATTATGCTATTAAAATAATGGATCCATAATTTCTTCTTTTATTTTCTCTTTTTTTATTAATTTTTTTTATAAGAGAAAAATGTCAAAAATATAAGGCTAGTCGAGTCAACCCATAAAGTATGACTCGAAGATCAGCTGTATCGGATAAAACTTGATTAGACAAAGAAAATCTTAACATTGGATAAGCATCAAGATTATTTTTAGAAATTTATTCAGGATTGTCAATTTCTTTTATTTTGCAAATCTTAACATCGACAACATTATATTCGGCTTTCACCATTAAATTGGTAGATTGATGTATAGATAATAGATATCGTTATATTTTATGCATATAACACATGTAAATTTCACAAACAAACTAAATCAAACGCAAACAAATCATCACACGACATAAATTAATATTATTAGGCAACGTGCCTACGTCCACAAAGTTGCAAATGATTTTATTATATTAAGGAATCATAAAATACACTATGGTACGAAATATCACTGTTCAGAACACTCAGACCATATTAAATTGTTCATTAAGTACATATTTATAATATCATACGACGAAAATCTAAATTTTCATTTTTCTAGATTATTCACTCGAGTGGAGTGTCGAGCATGCTTCTTACGAAATCTCTGTTCGATGTTCGCTCAAGCGACCTGTTGAGTGAACTTCTACCCAAGCTTCACTCGAGCCATTTGTCACGCGAACTTTCTACTGGCGCTTTTTCTGATTGCAAATAGTGCCAACAAAATTTTCTGGGGGCAACGACCTTCGTGAGAAAGTCTCATTGAAAATTAGCCAAAAAATTATAACACATCATTATCAGATCGGATCATCAGATCGGACCGATAAACCAACAAACCAGACTCAACAAACCCAACAACAACACACATTCATCACTTAAGATAACCCTAAAGGAAAGATGCGTTAGTTCGTAGCTAGTAAAAATAACATGAATATTCGTCCACAAAATTTGAATCACAACTAAAGTTGTTTAAATTGAAGTCTTGAAGACGCGATATCAATATCGTGCAAGTCTCACTACCTGAAGCCCATAAATGCAATTCACTTTTGGGATTAAAAACATTCTTTTATGACTCTTTTGGTTCTTTGACTATACTCAATTCAATTGATCTCGATTTAGATTTAGATCTTATTTAATATTTAAATATCTAACTTTCAAATTATTAAACTCATCTTAATTCAAAATCTCTTTATATATAAGACTTACAAACTTTTTCAACTTTCTATAAATATATCTAAATTCATTTTAATATCAAAACATATATAAACTCATTTAAGTAAGCCTCATAGAACTTACTTCACTATCTTAACTTACTATTATTTATAAAAAATATCAATTCAATTCAGCATCTAAACCCAACCTAAAAGTCTTGAGTTTTTCCCTAGATTAAAAAAAAAAAAAAGGTCTTGGCGGTTTTTTCTTACAGAGTTTTCTGCCTATCGATTATGACTCAAAGGGTCTGTTTTTCAAACATCTTACACGAAAAAGTACAAACTTTTAACAGTTCAACGGATTATTACACGTGAAAAATGTTATATATTTCTAGAAAGTGCTATATAAAACATCTTCGTGCAAATAAATTTACAAACCAGCAATATTACATATATAGTGCATAAGTATAGTATTATTATTTTAAAAAAAATTAGGTCTATTAAATTTTTTTTTTTTGTGGTGTCGTATTTATTCGTTTCTTTTAAAAAAATTGTATGGTATTTATATATTTTATAACTGTAAATATCATTTTTTTTATAAGTTAATATAATTATATGTAATATGTTAGATTATTTTATAATAAAAATAATTTTGTAATCTAAAATTAAATTCTAAATATAAAAAAAATTTTAAATAAAATTATTCAAATTTAAAATTGTTAAACAAGAGAATGTAAAAGTTACGTGGTAAAAGGAAAAGCAATCGCGGAAATAGCGGAACCAAACAGCGCCTTTATGTCTTTTTCAAAGATTAGGGGTCTGTTAAAAAAAACAGCGTGTGTGTCTGTCTGTGTTTTTTTAAATATTAATATACGCTGTAACAGTGGACATTCTCTTCCTAAGGAATCCGTTTAGGGATCAGTTAACTAATCTATTTTTTTTATTTAAAATAAATAAATATTCTAATAGACTCAATTAATTATAAGCACTAATTATTGCCCTTAGGTCCGTTACTTTTTAAAAAAGAAAAGAAAATAACATTAAAAAAAGGAGACGTGGCAGTCAATCCGCGGAATCCGCACCGCATCACGTGATTAAAAAAAAGAATAAAAAAAAAATGAACCCGCCGCCTACCAACATCGTCAGCTCAGCCCTCCCGAATCACGTGGCCAACTCACGTTGCGATGTTGGTGGCCCCCACCATTACTACGCCTCTCTCTCTCTCTCTCTCTTTCCTTTTTTTAATGATACAAATTTTTATGTACTCCATCGACCTGTAGGAATAGGAATTATGGGAATAGGATGGATCATGGATGCTGATTTCACAGCAGTTCCTTTGGTTTAAAAAAATTATATTTTATTTCTGAACAACTGACAAATAGATTATCCATCTTAGTTATATTTCTATGTATAAAATTCTAGAAAATATATTATTATTTTATTTAATATTATTATTATTTGAGTAATATTAAGTATAATTTTAGAATATTAAAATCGTTCTATTTGAAAAAAATGACCCAAGTGCGTGTGACTTGCATTTCAAATTATTATTATTATTTTTTAAACTTTCTAACTATCAATTGAATCTCATTTCACTATAATTCTATCTCAAAACATATATGAATGTAGATAAATATTATGCATCAGTCAATATTCATTCTCATATCTTATATTTATAATTTTTTTTTTCACATGATATAGAAGTATTTTTCATAAGATATAGAGTATAGAGTAATAAATAGTAACTGATGAGAATAATTTTTTTATTAATTTAAGTCTTCACAAGTTTTTAAGCTTAATTTTACTTTGATCTATATCTCATCTTATTAGATAGTTAAAGTATTTTAGTTATTTTTTTTTTATAATTGATAGAATATTAATAGTTCTTCAATTGGTTTATTTTACTTTATTTAGAATCCAATAATACTTTTATTTGAAAAAGGTGCAATTGAGAAATGAATGAAAATAAATATTCTTTTTAACTTTTCCACTAAATTTGGTGCAAAAGATTCTTGAAGTTCAATCTTGAATTGTGAACATGTGAGAAAAAAAGATTTTTAAAAAAGAAAAAGAAAAAAAAAGCAAAGTCGTTTTCTGTGGAACATGGGATGTTTATTAAATCTGAAAGTTAGAAAATAAAATAAATAAATAAAATTAGTTCGTGGGAGGAAGAGGAGGAGAGTGAGCCATGTGATATGCATACGTCCGTGACATAATTGACGTGACGGGACCCCTTTCCCATGAATGTGAGAGAAAGACAAAGAGAGAGAAAGAGGTAAGAGGTTTTTTTTTTTTTTAATTTTAATTTGTTAATTTTATTGTATCCAGCGCACGTGAGGGGAGCAGCACTAACCTGCGCCCATCCCCCACCGTTAATCAGCCTGCCGGCTCGCGTGCGGTGGGGACCCCCTCCCCAACCCCCCTCTCTCTCTCTCTCTCTCTCTGTCTGTCTCTGTTCCGTTTCATCTTAACGTCGTTAGTGCTTCTTTAACGGCTGTTGCCGTTGGCGAGGCGTTCTGGCGCCGTTGAATGACACTCCACTTTTTTTTTTTTTTTTGAAACAGAATGACACTCCACTTGAAATGCCTAAACTCTCCTCGGTATTTGATTTGGTGTCGTTTTGTGGGTGCGAAAGGCCACAGCTTCGGTCTATCCAAATAATTACAGCATCCAGGGAATTGATAATTATTAATAATTTCGCAATCAATTTTCATTGGGATTTGAATGTCTTGTACACTTCATTTTTGTCTTTATAATTTTTATAAATTTTTCGAAATGAACAGAGAAGACACACGAGCTTTATAACATTGAAGAATACGTACTAAGATAATTCATAAATTAGGCCTCAGTCTATAAGCTTAAATATTCAATTATCAAATTATTAAACTCATTACAACTCAAAATTTTTTTATATATAGAATTTATAATTTTTTCAACTCAATATTTTTTTATACGCGAGACCCACAATCATTTTCAATTTCTTATAAATACATCTTAACATCCAAACACATATAACCTCAACTTAATTAGACCTCACAAAACTTACTCAATTATCTCAATTGACTACTATTCAATATATTCATAAAGAACTCAACTTATCTCAACTCAATTCAACATCTAAATAGAATTTAGTGTTCTGTTATATACAATCATTTTTACATATTTTTTACGTATTTTATTGATGTGATTGACCAAAACAACTATTTAAAATAAAAAAATGACACAATAAAAATGATTGCATATTAAAAATTTTATACGAATATATTTTCGTTAAGAGTACTGTTATTGTTTTATGTGAATTTTACCATTAAGAAGATATTTACGTGGCATGCCACTTGATTTATTAAAAAATACATATTTAAAATAAAAGTACGTGCAAAAATATGAAAAAAATAATAATGTAATTATAAGTTCTCTTTATCACTTTTATATTTTTAAAAAGTATTCAATATTCTGTGGTTAAATATTCATTAATAGCTAACCTAATGAGAATACCTACGTGGCATGCAATATTTTTATTTAAAACACAAACAATCAGGTATGTGTCATGCCGTATGATGATAAAAGAAATAACATGTAAACATAATTTTGAAAACTAAAATATATCGTTAAACAAGTAAAAAAGAAAATACACTTTAAATAATTTATATAATCTTAAAGTTTAAAAAAATTGGACAAATCTAAAACTTAGATTAAAAAAAAAAAAACTTACTTTTGTATAATGGGTCATATTTTTAATGATATTAGATTTTTTTTTTAGTTTTTAAAGTTTTTATAAAGTAATTATTACTATTTTCAAGTTTTGGTTTTCAGTTTCTCTTTGTTTTTATATTTTACATTTTTCCAATGGTTTTTACGACTTTCTAATTAATAATATGAGATTTTAGTTTATATATATACATATACATATTCACCAATATTTAGAAAATGACTTGAAGTGTTTTTTCTTTTTTTATTTTTGCTTATTTTAAATGACTTTTATTTTTTAACTTATTTTATTAGGTCATGCAACATGCCACACGGCTAACTTCTAGATACGTGTCATGGAACGTCAATGTATTGATTAAATTGATTAATGAAAATATGGTGGAACTAGGACCTAATGATATAATTATAAAAATCAGGAACCCAAATTATAAAATAAAAACTAATGAGTAAAAATCAATCTCTCTCTCTTGGGGGTACATATTTTTTTGAAAATATAAGTATTTTTACAATTAATATTGTTTATGGTTCGGACAATAAACAATTCTAATTAAGGGTTCAAATAAGCACCTCGCATATATATTTGAAAAATGTGAAAAAATTAAAAATTCACATGAAAAAATATATTTTTGATCGTGCGTGATGCTTATATATTCTAAAATTGCAACTAACATTACTCTAAACGGACAAAATAATTTCAAACACCAATAAAAATTACTTGAAAGAATATATTATATAATATATATATATATATATATATATACACACAATATATGTAGGCAATGTAAAACCGATGATCTCAAGGGATTCTAACAAAGATGAACTATTCTTTATTGTTGGTCACGGCAATATTTCTCGGCTTGTAGTTTTATTTATGAATTTATATAAAAGCATACCCGTAAAGCAATAAAAATCAAAGATTTCAAACCGCTTGAAAGCGATTGATTATGACGATGAAGTGAGAGATGACACGAACAACCTTACAATCTAAGCTTCCTCCGCGTTGTGGTTATGAATTGTCGAGCCCAAATTGATTCATCACGTGAAAGAAATATCCCAAACTTAAATATACGAAAATCATTTTTCTTTGACCTATTGGAAATGAATAATTTCAAACCCAAACCCCTTCAAAGTATAATTTGGTAGGAATAATGTCAAAATGAAAATTATTTGTATAAATTTAAAACGTGTAAGTTTAGTTCAAACTTCTTGACAAAAATATTTGTTAAGAAATTCATTTTTTATGTAGTTGATCATATTATTTTTAAAAATTTGTACGAAACTTACACGTATTTAACATTATTTATCATTTGGACTGTCGCGGGGCGTACTGCTAGTTTATTATTTTTTTTTTTTAATAATTTTATCAATAGTCACTTTCTTAATTATTAAATAAAAAAATAAAATAAATAAGCGGTAACTTTGAGTGGCTCTGGGAGCATTTTCTTTAACTAAAACATGACAATTCGAGTGTGGTTATTATAAATCTAGTTTGTTTTGTTAGTTTGGAAGAAAAAAGGGAATAACTTGAAACAAAAATATCAGTTTTTTAAAATTCAGAATAAAAATAAATAAAAAATATTGTTTAACTTTTGCTACTATTGCAACTATAGAAAAACTAAAGTTGCTCTTATCTTTTAGTTGGAGGTAGCTCATTTTTTGTGATTTTTAATTCCTGCTTTAATACAACTGGTCCTACTACTTAAAATAATTTTATACAGAAGCTGTACAGAGGACAAACCTTTTACACCTCTATCATGGAAGAATTGAATTTGATTTGTAAATAAAATTTAAAAAGTTTAATTTTTAAATCATATATTTGCATATTAATAATATGGATGGTGTGTATTATCTACACTGATTTGCAAGTATAACTCTTTAAAAGAACTATGGACTAGACTATACAAAAATATACTCATCTTAAAACTGTGCTTGGATGTTGAGTTGAGTTATGTATAAATAGTAATGGGTTGAGATAGTGGAGTGAGTTCTGTGAAACTCATATAAAATAAGTTTAGATGTGTTTGGATGTTAAAATAAGTTAAAATATATCTATAAAAAGTTAAAAAAGGTTATGAATTCTACATGTAAATAAGTATTGTTTTAAAAAAAATTATGAGTCTCACGTGTAAAGATGTTTTGAGTTGAGTGTTGGATGTTAGAGAGATATAAATCTGAACCGAACTGAATTGAGTTCGGTTAAGAAACCTAACGCAGCCTAAAACAATATAGACCGGAGCAATGCTAAAGATAAGTTTCAAATATATAAGTCTTGTGTAAATATTTTGTAAAAAAATACCCACAAAAAAAATTGAGCTTAACACTTTTTTATAAAAAAAACATGCACCAGATTTTGTATATTTAGAATTTATATATATAATTTTTTTTTCTATTTATATACTATCCACAATAACCTCTTTAATCTTTATTTATATAATTTAAATATTATATATATTTAAAATTTTTAATGATTTCTTAGCTCTTTTTATAGTCTTTTAATTCTTTTAAATATAAAATTCATAAAAATGGATTAACTAGATCAGGGCCTCATTGGCCTATTGGGAAGCTTTCGTGATTGGTAGCTACCTACCTACTGGATAGCCCTCCTTTATTATTTTAATTTATTTTATGTGTTTATACAAATATGAAATTATATGTTATTGGGGGTTGTTTGGGGAATTTGATAAAAAGGAAAAAAAAAGGAAAAGAAAGAGAGAGAGAGAGAGAGAGAGTATGGGGTGAGGATTGGATGGGTCCTGGGAGTTTAGTTTCATAGGACCAACAGTACGTGAGAGCACGTGGTGCTAGGTTATGGCGTGCGGCCTCTTGCTTTCTCGTGACGGTGTCACGTGGCGACGTGGGCAGTGGGACCCACTAATTACCCCCACCTCACCTTCAATTAATTAATTAATTAAAAACTAAAAAAAAAGAGGGGTGAGCGGAGTGGAGGGGCATGTGCTGTCCTTTCCAAACTGACCTGTCGCTCATGGGTCTCAATTGGGGGAAATCTTCTGCTGACGTGGCAGACTCACGTGCTGTCCAGAGAGTTGTTTGCTTTTTGGTTGGTCCTAGAAGTGGAAACGTGGCCCCACTTACGAGGGGACAAGTGTCTCAATCGACTGTGGCAGCAGCTCAGATTCGGAAAGCTAGCTTCTCCGTTTCCCGTATGGATAGCTTTCGACTTTTTGAGTGAGAGAGACACCATTTTAAGCACAAATGAAGGACCACCTGGTCCCCGTCCATTTCAATGACATATGTTTTTGTTAGTTTGGACTTTGTGTCTTCTGCTGAGCTTGGGCTCTTTCCATTGTGGGTACGAACTTGATGTTTGCTTTTGTTTTGGATCTGGGTTTGTT
The DNA here is from genome assembly GCA_029856935.1 of Cyclocarya paliurus. NCBI lineage: Eukaryota > Viridiplantae > Streptophyta > Magnoliopsida > Fagales > Juglandaceae > Cyclocarya > Cyclocarya paliurus. The sequence continues at coordinate 23,459,414 of CM056947.1, forward strand.
TTTGTTGATAGCCAATAGGTTAACATGAAGTATCTCGGTTAAGAAAAGTAGCGATGGAATTCAATGTTATTTTAAGAGGGAAAAAAATCCGATTATCCTACTGTTCTTGACCAAATTCTACGACTTATATATAAGAGGAAGAGAGATAGACATATAAAATAGACTCCACAATATTCCGTAATGGGTCATTGAGCTTCTCTCTCCCAGTCTAGGCCTAGAGTTCATAACAGAGTCTAGGGGATCTCTATCCATAAGTTTAAAAACCGACATTGCTTGATATAATATATCATATCTACTTTATAATAAAAAGAGTTTTGTAATATGACGTATCAAACTATGATAATTTGTGAAGTTACTGTTGTAAAATTTATGTGCAGATCCAATACATATAGGCTCAGACGTGGCATGAATATTATGAGTTTTTACAAATGGTATATACACCAAACCCAATTAGAAATGTGTGACATGAGAGCCATGCCACCAATAATAAAATGAAAGATCAATAACAAGTTCTTTTAACATATAGACACAGGTGTGACTTGAGTATTCCTTGAATTGATAGGCTTGAGAGTTCCTTGAATCAGTTCATAACAAGTAGCATAATCTCTAAAATGGGAGGAAACTGCTGAAGGATATGGTGCATATTTCTGTAATTGGGTATTAAAAGGATAGGGTAGTCTTGCTTTCCACATGCTGAATAACTGCCATGACAAACAGATTTTGTTATCCTCAGTCACACTTGTTGATATGAAAAGTTTTTAAGTTGTAGACATATGAAGTCCTTTCAAAAGTGCCACATTAACAAAATCTGAAATGAAGAACAACGTAGCTAAAGAAAGAACATCAATAAAAGACCAATTTAAGAACAAACAGACATAACACAAATTCGGCTGAGTCAATTTATATACTAACTCGCAAAATGAACTGAATAATAAATCAACAATATATACTGCTTTCATGAGAGAAAAACAATTTATAACTTAAGAAGAATGGCCCAGAAAAAGGGTAAATAAGAAAGAAAAAAAGAATGGAACAGGTAGGCGGGCATTAACCCTTTTAGAACATACCTCAGTTTGATTCAATATAACTCACTTTCTGAAACATAACGGAGCTAACAACATCCTTTACAAAGATACAAAAGCATTCTCGGCAAGAATTAGGCATTAGAGTGTACTTGTGGAGCTGCTGAATATGTTCACTGTGGCTGCACACTGAGCTCGGGAAGGGGTGAACCCCAGACATACGGTGCTCTAAACCACATGCAGCCAAGATAGTATGAGTGGCAAGCCTTGCAATTTCCTTAAAAACATGAACTCCTGCATAAAAAATAATTTCGAAGTAAATCTTCGGCATTCAAGTCACAAATATGTACTGAAAAGTGCTTCAAATCCATCTAAACCAAACTAATAAACAAGAGAAAGCCACATACATGTGATAACAAGGCGTTGGTCAAGGGGCAGTGCTCATAGGGTTGGTCAGTTGTTCAACTATGATAAGGTGTACCAAATTTAGAAAACGATGTCATATCCTAAACATTAGTATTATGAAAGAGGTCGAAGATCATTAACTAAGCTCCCAATACAAGAATCTTGCATCAGGTTTACAAGAACAACCCTAGGAAGAAGATCAAGTGTATCCAAATCACCAATCCAATATGTTTCACAATTACTAAAAGATTTAAGATATTATAAAAAGAAACCTGCACTTCAAAAGTACCTACACCCTTGAATGATAATAAAATGAGATAAATACATCCTTTGCACCACAAACCTACCAAAATCGACACATTTGCACCCTTAAATTACCAAAAAACTGACACTCTGCACCCTCCTTTAAGATCCGATTGTCAAGATATTACCAAGTCAATGAGGGTGCAAAGCGGCAGGTTTTTGGTAGTGTGATGATGTTGTAAAGGTTTTGGTAGGTTTGTGATGCAAAATGCATAAGCCCTGATATTTTGAAGGTGAAGAGTGTACTTTTCCTTATAAAATTTAAATCAATTTGCATTGACTAACCCCATAATCACCTACCAACTCTACCATAAATGAATATACAGTAACAGTAAAACATATAGATAGAAAACTAAGTTCGAAGATAATCATACCCAACTTTTTGTCTCTGCTTAGGAGCTTCAAGTTGAGCTTGACAAGAGATCGAATCTCACTTTTGGCTTCATCATCTTTAACAGCATTGCTTTCAGTAAGATCCTTTCCAGATCTAACTCTCTCATTCGAAAAATCTACCTCACCAGGCACAGATGTGCTGAGGTCTGTTTTGGCATACAGTGAATCAGCAACTCTTGGCAACGACCCAACCAAACTCATTGAACAAGTAGATTCATTGTCCTTGTCGGTGAAATTTAATGAGGCTCCATTTACATATCCCTGAAACAGTCTTGACCCATTTTTACCACAGACATTACCTTGAATGCCCGACCATTTATTTCTAGAGAACGAAGATTTGAAAGATGCTAGGGAATGTGTTGCTGCAACACCCTCACTCTCACTAGATTCTACAGTTTCTTTAGTAGTGACACTACTCTGCTTCTGTTTTTTTACCTTACCAGATTGACAATTTCCAATATCTTTTTCAAGAGAATAACAATCATAATGCTTTTTCATAGCAATTCTTCCAACATCCTCGGCTCCAAATTGTTTATTTTTCAATGAGTGAAAAGTTGAACTAATACTCGGTGCCTCTTTTGCAGCTTTTCCTGTGCTGGAATGAAGTTTTGAAACCTGATTAGTACAACTGGGTTTTTCAAGAGTATGCTGTATGGACTTTGCTTTAAACAACATTTTCCATGCCTTATCAATGTCAGGTGAGCTTCTGTTGTGCCCAGAACTTCCAGGAAAACTAGCCTCAGTCGTCAATTGCTGACAACTTGTGGAACATGATGAATTTTGTTGATCTGATCTTTCATGCGATACTGCCCTGATGTTCAATTTTTGGCCACTTCCACAGCCAGGTTTAGATGAAAGGGAAGAGAAGCTCAATGACCCATTACGGAAGGCATGCCAATTTTCACGAAGTGCCTGGATATGACTGTGCACGTCACGACAACGTTGCAATGTTCTTGCACCTGACTGGGTTGTTCCATCAGCAACATTCTGAAGTGTTCTTGCAGCGGGGCCATTTACTTCCACTACAATGCTGTTTCCCCTATCTGGGTCAACTGGAGGTGACAGCAGGTTTAGATTTGAAGATTTTGTGGCCTTTCTGGCAACTGCTGGGCTATTTGGTTCTCTTACGATGTTAAAGATAGTAACGTGCTCCTCAGGAGTTGGTATTACCTTTTCATTGCCACTATCAGCATGCATTTCCCTATTGACAAGTTGTGTTCTACAGACAGTACAGTCATGGCAAAACCAATCACCTTCAGGAACGGTAAAACCCAAGCCTACACAGTACGTATGAGAAGCTGAATCACAAAGATCACAAAGTAATAGAAGACTGTCATCAGTCATTTGATGGCATATGCTACATAAAACTTGTGAAAAAGGATCAGAAGGCCCAGCTGTTGTGTTTCCATAAGGAGTGTAAATCTACAAAACAAGCATAAATTGGTATGGGAGATTTGACTCAAGCTAAGTTGTATATGGAAAGATGGCATATGATAGATAAGATAATTGAAATTTCACTACACATAATAGTCAGGATAACCTCACTCAAGGTAAAAGAAAACAACAGGTTTAACTTGTGATACCTTTTGTGACCTGATTACATTTCAATCAAGTGCAAACCAATATCTAAGTTTTAGGAAATGTGATACAATTATATTGACATATATAAACTGGAATTAGATACAAACACATTTGATAAATACTGAGAACTCTTGATAAAGGAACAAAGTCATGCCATCTGTTCTGTACTTCTCATTGAGTCTTTGCACCTATTTTCTTTTACTCTCGCTAACTGCCATTTCCTTCTTGGGGTCAATATCAAAGATGTGGTTCATACAATAATAAACTTATTTGAATAAATTTTCTTTGAAGTTGTTACGATTGTTATTAGCATCTCGCAAAATCTTTGCACAAGCTTTTCAATCAAAGCTTTAATTTGGAGCTTTTTAAAAAAGAGGGTTTTCAACCTTTTTTATGCGCTTAAAATTTCTTTTATAAATTTATCAAACATACTGTTTCTTCTTCAAAAGAGCTTTTAACTTGTTAAAAGTACTTTTCAAACTTCAAACTCAAATCCAAACGGGTACTTAGTGGGTAATAATCTTAAAGCTAGTTACATTGTGCTTGCGTGGAGCTACAATACTCTTGCCTCAAAACGCAAATCACTCAACGCTTCATTAATCAAAATTGCTAAAATTCATTGAGAACATTCACCACAAACATTAGAATGCCAAAATAAAGATAAGATCCTAAATAACCCCTAGGGGTTGGCTCAAATGATAAAGGCCTTGGGCTTGGGGGTATGCTCCCCGCAGGTCCAAGGTTTAAATCCCCCTAGGTGTAAACAATCTCTAGGAGCCATCAGACTGGGAAAATTTTTCTTTGAATTACTCGAAGTACACTTGCAGGAAACTCCTTCTCGAGGGCTTGTGCACCCTCAGGATTAGTTGGGACGCTATTCCCGGATACCTAGTGCCAATAAAAAAACCAAAGAACCTAAATGAGCCCAAATAAAGACTTGGGCCATGTTTGGGGAGTGAGATGAGTTATCTCAAAACTTTTCAAAATTTCTTTTCCAAACATCACTCAAACACAAAAATACTTATCAAATTCAAATCTTCAACTTTTTTTATCTAATTATTACGTAAGCATTATAACTTTCCCAAACTTCCAAATAAAATACAAAAAACAATACAACTTTTTCAAATTTCAAAACAAAAATAATATTCAAACAATTTTTTAACTTTATAATATTTTTATTCAACTTTTTCTCTCATTTTCCAAAACCCAATAAAACATCTTAACTCAAACTATTTCAGTACTATTAACAAACCATTTCACTACTATTCATAGAATTGTCATCTCATCTCATTTCCCAAACATTCCCTTATACTCCCTCCAAAATCCTAAATAAATCAGTGAAATATCTTTGATTCACAAAGAATTGTGGAAAATTGATTATCTGTCCTCATATAAAACTAACAACTATGCCCTGAAGCCATGTCATAAACTGGAGTTCTACTAAAGGCAGGTTTAGGGCCAAAGACAAAATACAAAATTCTCATCTCATCTCATCATTACAACTTTTTCAAATCCCCAAACAAAATATAATACACAATTCAACTTTTTCAAATCTCAATTCAACCTTTTCAAATCCCAAAACAATAATAATATTGAAAAATAATATTTTAAATTTGTATTTAAAACAAAAAATTCTTATCTTACTCCCCAAACCTACCCTAAGGCTCACCAGAGCCAAATTGATAAATATTGACAACTCTCCAAAAGGGAACAAAGTCAAGCCCATCTCTTAGAGCACTTTACATTGAGTTTATGTACATGTCTTCTTTTACTTTGGCTAACCGTCATTTCTTTTTAGGAGATAAATATCAGCAATGTGGTTCATACAGTAATAAGCCTAATTCGAATAATTCGTATGGGCAAAAATATTTATTTTCTCACTTGGTAATAATAAAGTAACCAATAATTGAGCAAAGAAAATACTACCTTGATTAGTTTCAAGTGTTAACTCATAAGCTAAAATAACAGTGGTAACAATCTTAACACTAGTTTAATATTCTTCATTTGGTTTCTTATTCCATAAACATGCCCTAATTTCTTTAATGTTGTAATTCTATTAAGGCTCACCCAGAACCAAAATCAGATAGAGCATCTTCCTTTGGCAGGTGATAAAAGGGAAATAATGCTGTTTGGAGTACTCTTATTACACTTGATTAACTAAGTTTTATTTGCAAAAAGAGTATTTAATAAACAATGCATAACAGTTGCTCTGTTGACATGTAAAGACTGATTTCACAGTAAAAATAGACTTGGGCCCAGTTTTATTTAACTTAGACTTACATGGGCTTAGTTCTCTTTGTGCGTATGGTAGGTTGAGGCCCACGTCTGCAATAAGGCTTACATGATTCATTACATTGCAATGAAGATTGAGGCCCACATTTGCTAATAGGAGAAGAAGGGAAGAACATTTCGGGAAGGAACATTCGAGAGGCAGAAGAGAGAAAGAGGAGGTAAAGGTCAAAAGGGGGCATTATGGTTATGTGAGGGAGACGTCCGTATCAAAGGATGGAGGCAGCGGTTATGAAGAGAGAGAAGATGACCATGGAAGGCATGATAAATAGGAAAGAGAGTCAGAATAAGGAGGTTGTCAAGATTCGGTTTTATTTTTCTGCTCTTACATTTCAGAATCTTTTAAGACTTTTTAGGGTTTTCATTTTTGAGTTCTGATGTTGATGGTGGTAAACTTAGGCTAAATCTGTAGCCTGGGTTGCGGTAAAACTTTCCTTTGCTCCTTATGTTGGTTGGATTTCTATAGATCTCAATTTATATACTTAACTATATCTGAAATCAAGTTTCTGTGAATGGGTTTCTATTGGATGCTCTCGTTCTTATTCCTGTTCTGTTGTTGACACTAGGCACAACAGAACCTTGAATCAATTAAGGTGTCTCTTAGCCAAGTGATAAAGTAAAAATTGATTGATGATTAGTGATAGATTCTTTTAAAGCCTTGGTACATGATCTCTGAGTTATGTTCTTCAAATTACATTTTGTTAATACTTGATTGAATTAATAAAAGGAGTAGTACCCAGAAATCTTGGTGATATGTGGAATTAAAAGAAGTTCCAAAATCGCAACCCAGGTGTTTGTCAAATTGTTTCTACAATATTTGTAATTACTTTAGTGTCCATTTAACTCTCTGTTTACATTTGGGTGAAGTTTAAATTTCAGTTCTCTGTCATGAATCGATTAGTTTTTTTTCTTGAGATTTGAATTACTCTGGTTAAGTCCATTTCCTTTCCAAATATTTCAAAAACAAGGCACTCTAAAAATCAACCATATATGTCAATAGCAACAGACCCTTCTTTGTGAATATAAAATTTCTTGGCTTATTTTCTTATTTTCATATAAAACTTTATTTACACTTGACAAATCATCCAAACTCTTTTCAAATCTGAATCTTCGCAATTTCATACAATTAATTGGCTGGAAATCCTCTTGTCCCTGTGGAGATGACCTTGGGTGCTGCCTCATATTACAACTAGTCCACTTCTGAACTTGGGAGTAATAGTTTGGAAGCCATCAGCAGGCCTCTCTCTCTCTCTCTCTCTCTCCCCACAAATGTCTTTTGGTGTAAGCTATAATTAGTAAACATTCAATTACATACAAATAAATAATCAGACCAATATAGTAACAATCTCCCAGAAGATAACTCACAAACAGATAGCAGACGTATGCAAACCACAATTAATTTAACTCAAGTCATTCCAAATCGCTCTATTCGATACCTTACCAGCTAAAGCTCTAAGAAAAATCCATATTAAGTGCAAATAAAAACATTTGCTAACGTATTATAGAGAGAGGCGTAAAAAACCCCAATAACCAAAACACAACAAATACACTAAAATTAATACGTTCGCGTCCAAGAGACACAAAAGCAAAGAGAACCCATCACAAAACTCAAAACCCATGACAGAAGCATATAATGAAATACCGAAATTTCCCTCACCTGGTCGCGGACTGGGACCTTGACGACGCGTTCACGGTAAAAGACACCGTCCTTGAACGGCCTATGAATGGTGCTGAACCTACGCTTGCATATGGGGCAACGGGATTCGATCTTGGCCCACTCCATGATGCAAAGAAAGCAGAAGTGATGGTCGCAGCAATCGATTATGCCTCTGATCGATTTGGCACTGTCGGATAAGCAGATCATGCAAGGGGAATTGGAATTGGAATTGGCAGTCCATTGTAGCTGTTCTTGAGCTTCGAAGTGAAAGTGACTGGGGTTGTCTTGGATTTTCGACTTGGAGGTCGAGGATAGGGTTTTGCGACGCTTATTTGGGAAGGGGAAGGACGAGTCATCCGAGTCAGTCGCCATAATGTATCGCATCCGTAATTTTGGTGTTTGGTTCAGATGGAAAATAAAAGTAAAATGATAAGGAAGGAAGTGAACGAATAAATGGCAAGTTTGAGGGCCTTGCCTTCGTTATTTAACCAAAGAAATTGGGCTTAACTGTTCTTTTTCAAATGTGGCCCAACGTACGTTGAATCAACGGACTTGTTACAATAGGTTCTGACCCCAATCTTTTGTTTTTGTTTTTTGACAAAACAACATTCATAAGCAAATCAAATACATAGTCTTCTTGGCAAAGAGTTTGATGACGCACGTGACATAATTCTAATAATGAAAAATCTAGATTCGAAACTCCCCACCCCTTGTATAAAAAAAAAAAAAAATAGTCTTCAGTTTTTCAATATATATATATATATATAGAAGAAAATTCTATACACCACATTACCATTTTATTTTCATCCTACTATACAGGATATGACACATTTATTACCTTTAGATGATCCTTTATTGGATGATTTTTTATCATCCAATGATAATAAATATGTCACATCTGACATAGTATGATGAAAGTGTGATGGTGGTATGGTGTATAACATCATTCACATATATATATAATACATGAGAAATGATTTGTACAAATTTCAAATAAACAAGCCACATATAACCCTTGTAAAAAAGTGGACCCCACTTAAAAAGTGTAAAAAACTAATTTTTTATTAGTGAGACTCACTTTTTTACAAATAACTTGTATGAAACTTGTCTATTTGAAACTTGTACCCTGCATTACTCTAAATACATAGTCTTCAAAAACAACATTACAAACAAGAAAAATTAAACACAAGAATTGTTTGTAGCATCTACCACCACTCTACTTGCAAGAAAAGTAAGAGGTTGCTGCCACCATTAGATAGTATCATTCACAACTCTAGCGTGACGTGTCAAGAGATATACTGCCTCATTGCCTTGTCTTCCAATATGGAGAAATTTGAAAAAATTGAAATGTGATTACAAAGATTTAATCTCCTTAATCACCAAACCATGACTAGAAAACAATTATGAATTAGAACGAATAGAGTCGACAACAATTCAAGAGTTACCCTTAATAATCAAATTCAGAACTCCAAGATGAACCATTTGTAAGCCCAGTAATGTAGCAAGAGCCTCAATATCTTCTGGTTCATAAGATTAGTCCTCTTTCTATATATATAGCCATAATCATATCACCCATTTGATTATGTAAAATAGCCCCACACCAGATGTAGGGGTCAAGAGCATGAACCCCCCATCCCCGACATCTAGAACCATGAATGATGGTAATGACAAATATGAGACCAAATGGTTCTACAAGTGGTATAAAACATCTTTCGCCATGGGATCTACTATTGCCAAAACATGAGTTGATTGATATTTATCAGATGGTTGTGAGGCACTTAGCCCATCATTTGACTTGTTGACTTGGTCGAAAAATAATGAGCCTAACTATCTTATACTCATGAGGATTGTACGAGACTTATTGGCTATGACTGTTTTCACGGCTGCGTCCGAATCAGCGTTTAGTACGGGAGGTCGTGTGCTTGATCCTTTTTGGAGTTCATTGGTTCCGAGAACCTTTGAGGCACTTATTTGTACTCAAAATTGGTTAAGGCATTTGTCAACAACCATTGATATCTGGGAAGCTATGGATAATGTGAAGAGTTTCATAGTGGAAACAGGTAATGATTTCTTTGTTTTCATTGTAATTTAATTTTAGTATTTTTTGTAATCCAAATTCACTAACATTTGATATTTTATTCTTATTATTAATATTTATTAATGTTTGTATTTAGAGTTAGGCACACAATCAAATGTGACAACTATTGAAAATTGAAGGTTGAAGTAGCAAATATGAAGATCACTCCCAATTTGTTGTCATTTATCTATGTTATATATATATATATATATATATATTTGCATTATTGCTATGTTTAAGACAATTTGTTTTGATTTATTTATTTTATGTTTTTTACTTGCGTTTTACTATGCTTAAGACAATTTGTCTTTTTTTGTAATATGTATTATGTAATACTAAACATCTAGTAAAGTTATTTTTATTTATTTTTAATTTAGTAAGTAGTAAGTAATATAGTTACTAGTTAGTAATAGTGGAAAATTACAAATGACATTAAAATTAAAATGAAATTGACTATTTAAAATGGGTTTTAAAAATTCAGCAAATTTGAATTTGAAATCAACTCAAAAAAAGCTCAAAAAGATATTGGATAATGAATTGGGAAAAAAAAGGCCCAAAAAAAAATGTTGAATTGGGCAAGAACAAAGGCCTAAAAAAGGGCCCAAACTAGCCAAACCGATCGGTAACCGGCCAGTTTCACCCTTTTGCATTAGTCAGTTTCAGCTGACTTTTAGTGAGAAAACTGATTGGTCGGTTAGTCTCAATTTTGGACTAAAACCGAATTGACCAGTTCAGTTTTCAGCCCTACTCACCATAGGTCAAGAAACTACTCGACACAGGAGCTCCTCACCGCAGCTCGGCTCGAAAACCTCTTTTGCCACCTTCACCAGTGCTCGCCAGGGAAGCTCTTCTTCATAGTAGCCAACGCAGCTGTAGTGCATCTCGCTACCACATGGCGAGCAACACCTCGCCAGATTCACACAAGTGCAGATAATATTTTCCGGTTGTTAGCTGCCTAGATGATGGGTGGTGCCTCTTGGCGGGCAATGAAAGTAGTTTCATTACTACCAAACAAGACCAACTCCTCTAGGCGAGCAACAAGACCAACTCCTCTCGGCGAACAAAACTTTAGCAGTCCATTGTGCAAGAACAACACCTTGGGCGAGCAACCAGACCAACTCCTCTAGCAGCGAACAATCCCAATGGGGAAAAATGGAAATCAGAAGCAAAATTGCTCTAGAATATACTTTGCTTGAAATCACTCTCGCGGAGTGGTGTTACACTGCTTACAAAGCCCCTTTCAGGCATCTTAATTTGTCTTCATCAGAATAGATAGTTTGGTATTGTGGGCATCCCGAACCTTCATCAATGCCAAAGCATGGCTGCCCGCGGGCATCGCTTGTGTGTCACCAGCCTTCACCACACTCTAGTAGAATGGCTCAGGTCTACGAATCTCAAACTTGTAATTTGAATCATGCTAACCTATTTGGTTTCAATTGAAACTTCTCAGGACGGTCGAACTCAACCTCTCCATAACAATGCGGTCAAGCATCCCCTCAAACACCAAAGTTGAGTCCCTAGACTCTTGGTGAGTAACGACCCCACCAAAGTCGAATCCCTAGACTCGCAGTGAACAACGACCCTCAAACACCAAAGTCGAGTCCCTAGACTCGCGGTGACCAACTACCCTCAAACACCAAAGTTGAGTCTCTAGACTAGTGGTGAACAATGGCCCCACCAAAGTACGACCTCTACAATTAGCCACCAGTGTCGAGTCCAAAGACTCGTGGTGCAACGCATGGGCGTGGAGGTCAGAAGACCTTACGAGCTCTATAGTTTGCCACTAGTGTCGAGTCCAAATACTTGCGGTGCACTCAATGGGCATGGAGTTCAGAAGACCTCATGACCTCTACAGTTAGTCACGAGTGTTGACTCCAAAGACTCGTAGTGCAACTCATGAGCGTTAAGGTTAAAAGACCCCACGACCTTTACAGTCACCTACTAGTGTTGAGTCCAAAAACTTGTGATGCAATGGATGGGCGTGGAGGCTAGAAGACCCCGCTACCTTTATACTCAGCCATCAGTCTCGAGTCCAAAAACTCGCGGTGCACTCAACGGGCGTGGAGGTCAGAAGACCTCACGACCCCTTTACTTAGCCACCAAAGTCAAGTTTAAAGACTCGTGGTGCAGCCAACAGGTAGGAAAGGGCACTGCCCGAACTCCCAAGCGCCTAACTGGCAGGGAACTCTCTGAACTACCTGACCTCTCTCACATGGATAGCAATACAAGCACAATATCTTCTCCAGCAAACGCCGAGTGTTTATGCTCGTGCCCTAACCGCCGCTAGCGGGTTACCTTCAGGAACAAGACACCAAACTCTACAACCGCCTCGCGTGGGTATCCTTCAGGAATGAGTCGACGAGCTCAACAACTGCCTAAGATGGATCCAGGGGTTGACGAGCACCATGACTGCTTAAACGCGGGTTTCTACAAACAAACAAAAAAATGAGAAGACAACAACAATTTACACCAAGGGGCTAGAAAATCCACTACTAACAACAAAAACAAAAATGATCACAAAAATACACACAAAAACCAATCATGGAAAAATAAACAATATCTCAGGCAAACATTTACACAAATAAACAAACTCAAAGTTGAGCCCCGCGTTTGCCACTATCATGATTGAGTATATCTCTTGTCAAAGCAGAACTCCATGCTCACACTTAATGCGATTGAGTACACCTCCCGCCTATCTCCTCAATCTGAGTTCCTCACCGCTTAGCACAAAACAAACAGAAAAATCAGAAAATAAATAGAAAATTAGAAAACAAACAGAAAACCAGGAAATAAACAGAAAATCAGGGACCGAATAGAAAGCCAGGAAACAAACAGAAAATCGAGGACCAAATAGAAAACTAGGGATCAATTTTTAAAATTCATTTTGTAGATTATTGACTTGAAGATTCTCAAGACCTTCTTGTTTGGAAAATCACCCTTAAGAATCGTGGGCATCTGTAGGGGTCAAATCAGCAACCTATAATTTAGCGTTGAGATAAAACCAAAAATCAAGCTAAGAGATAAAGCCAAGAAGAGACAGGACAAGTCGACTCAAACTCTTAAAAAGAAAAAGGCTTCACAAGGCAATCACTCAAAGGAAATAGACCCCTATATATGAGGAGATCCCCTACAAAATGGATTAACTCTCCAAAAGCCCTCTCCACAGAAGCTCCCTATGCCAAACTTCACCACACATAGCGACTCCAAAGGATCTCTCCTAAATTTCTCCATTGTATTGTGTGATATGTGAGCCATGAGAGATTGTAAAATCACCCATTATAATAGATTTTGCCCCCAAACAATCCGTTGACATAGGCATTATGTTGAACCACGTAAATCTATGTGTCTTTTTTATTTACTTTTATTCGTTTATTTATTATTTATCATATAGATGAACGCGAAGAACACCTTATCGAAGCCCAAATCATCTTGTGGGCAGGGGATAATTCTTTTATCATTTCTGGTTTGTTGTGCAAATTAAGGCATTAACACCAGAATTATGCAAAGTTTGAAAAACAAACCCATCAAATTTAAGTTTCCATTTTCCAAGTGGGGTTGCCAACACAACAAAGGAGCATTCTTTGTCACCATCTGATAATTTATAACAAAATTGGTAGCTCTTCACATATGCAAGACAACCATCAACTATATCTTTCGAAAAAATGTCAGCATTCTAAAATAATCGTAAATTGCTACTCTTCCATAGACCCCAAGCAATAGTAAATAATTGAGAGAGTAATACCAAATCAGATTGCTGCATAATTTCCCAAACCTACAAATCAAAACTAACCATTTGGTTAATAGAGACTTTACCCAAATCAAATTGATCCATCCATATTTGACTAACCGTAGGACAGTGACATAAAGCATGAAAATTATCCTCCACATCTTGCTTATAGAAAGTACATATACCATTAGTAATAATATGCCTATGAAACAAATTTTGTTTGGTAGGTAAGCTATTACACATGCTCTCCATACGAGGGAGATTATCAGGTATTTGAAGTGCCAAATAATTTTTTAGAATTGATTATTTACTTGACTCTCAGAAATTGCAGCCTTCTCCACCATGTGTTTAATATGTAAAGCAACATAGTAAGTTGACTTTATAGTAAACATTCCTATTACAACCCCAAACTAAATGATCTTCACCTCTACATAAGTATAATGAGATTTTTAGAATATCAGCAACCTCAATAAGAGTAAAAGCATGTCTTTCCAAATCATGATTCCACCCTCCTGAAGAAGGATCTAGTAGCTCAGCAACTCGCGCATTTGGAGATTATGTATTACACTTGGTCAGAACCTTTCTGTTAGGAGAGTTAGGTAACCATTTATCCTCTCAAACCCTTATCTGATACCCTTGTCCTATACTCCATAAACAACATGATTGTAACACTTTTTTGGCTTTACAAATACTTCTCCAAGCAAAAGAAGGATTAGTATGATGAAGAAGTCTCCAACCTTGTTTTGATAATAGAGCCAAGTTAAAAACCTCAATATCCTTGAAGCCCATTCCTGCCTTGATCCCAACTTACCTAATGAACTCTTCTTTCTTCTTGTTGCTAGCCCCACCAGAGTTAGTTTGAAACAAATCATAGTATAATTGGGAATAACATGCACAACTGCTTTGATGAGTACTTCATGACCTACTTGTGATAGAAGCTTTTCCTTCCACCCTTGGAGCTTTGCCAAGATCTTCTCACTAATGTCTCGAAAGGTATGAGGTTTAAATCTACCAAAAAAAGATGAAAAACCAAGATATTTATCAGGAGATCTAATGGATTGCACACCCCAAAGTTCTTTAATACTATTCATCTCATCAACCCCCGTATTTTTACTAAAAAACAACTCAGTTTTCTCCATAATAAGTTGTTGCCCTGAAGCTGCACCATAAATTCACAAAATGTGCTGAAGTTTCTCAATAACAGCCTTCGATGCTTGGCAGAAATTGTTTTGGGCTCAAGAATGATGTTCTTAGTTTTTTATCATCACATGCATTTTGAACTTAGTCATGTTTAAAGATAAGGAAACAAGCTTGCAAACGGACTAGCTAACATTGGTTTTCTAGCCCTTGATAAATAAGGATTATCCAACTTTCAACTTTAAGTTTTTTTTTTTTTTTTTGTAATTTTCACTTTTTACCAAATTAGTCCTTTGATGTACTTTGTATATATAGAATGCAGTAGTTACCTTTAGAAGATTGGTTTCGATGTTCTTTGTTATTCAAAGCTCTTAGATTTAAAAAGTATTCATTTGCTAAAAGTGAGGACTTACATAGAAAATTAGAGCATTGTCTTCTCAATTTTCTTCTTTTAAAGCATCATAGCTTCACCCATCTTGTTCAATTATTGTTTCTAAAAAGATATCGACCAAATAATTAAAAATGTAATCACCCATTTTAACCTAGCTGATCTTGACTCTGTTCCTCCTAAAAGGCATGGATAATCACTTCAGAGTCATTGTACTTCTTCTTTTACTACTCTAAAATCCATCTTTGCATTGTCTACACAAGCAAGTAGAATATGAGCGTTGGAATCATGCGTGATGAACTTCAACCTTTGGAAGATAATCATACTTGGGTTTTAGTATCTAAACCATCCGATACATGAATTATTAGCAATAAGTAGATCTTTTGTCAAGTTACATTTTGATGGTAATCTATGTTGATGTATTTTTCTAATGGGGTTCGGGCCCATCAATACGATTGAATGGCCTGTGATGGTGACTTAGGTGTTGATACGGTGCTTGGATGTTCATCCATGAAATAAATCTTGAGTACCTTGCTAAGGCAAGATGACTGACCACCAATGGAGTTGGGTAGAAAGAAAGATTGAGGGACACTCCATTAGTGCAGTGAGGAGATTGACTATGGGTGCCATAAAATGCAGCTAGTCCAACATGTGGGCGAGCAAGAACCTTATGAACTTCCTGGCAGATATGTCCTAGAGCGAGGTGGAGATGAATGTCTCATACCATGGTAGATGAGTTAGAAAAGTCGCCTACTATGAAGGTGAGAATGAAGAGCTGAACAAGACAATGGCTCTGATAGGCCAGAGCTACTTGCCCAGGGTGAGTACAGTCTATGATAAACCAACCAGACATGGAAGTTTTTTGGAACAACATGGAAGAAGCTTAAAAAAGTGGTAGTGTAGTGCAGTGCACAAAAGCCTACACTCCATTTGAAAGATCACATCCAAAGTGGGTTTGCAATGAAAGATGAAGGCATAACAAGTCATATCATTCCAACCCAGAGATATGGCTTGAAGTCACGTGAAAGATCCTCACTCAAGGATAGGCTGAGGAGTTGGCAGACTGTAGGGAAGGGCGAACCATGTCCTAACTATTTATTTCTTTCATCCTGCAGTTTGACAAATGGGGTGGAAGGACTCCTATTCAAACATATCTAGAGTCAGAGATATGTCAGGAGGACACCTGATAGTCCCACCATATATACTATATATATAAGGGATGTGGACATTGGGACATAATCTCACTTTTAAGATCTTAGACACCTACGATCTCATGTAGCCAAAAACTACCAAGGGAACTCGGAAGGGAGGGATGCGACCAACGTTGTGAGGTAGCTTAGCTTCTATGACAAGCATGGTGAATGTGAGGTTGAATGTTGTTCGTAACAAGCATTCGTAGTTCCAATACCTTTCCCCTTTCCAAACATAATTAAATATGTTTTCAGAACATTATGCTTATCTTATATTTCTTGTTTTATGAGACTTTGAATGTGTTTTATGTTTTTATTGGATCATGATCCCATTGTGAATATCTATATTTTTGTATGAATATTGTGTACTGTGCTTTAACCTTCATGGGGCAGGATGAAGTTCCCCATGCCTATTCTGGCAAGACGTCGCCATGAGCTTCAAATGGTTAGAGGGATTCCCTATGAATGATGGGGGTGGGTCGGTATCTTGTTGGCTAAACCTGATAGTCGGGATGCAGAATCCCCCATTGTATCATGTGTTGGTATCTTTGAGTTGGTTGGCCGGGTAGACGTTCCCTTGTGCAACATGTAGTCTCTGTGTGAGAAGTCAACCTGCGTTGGGGGTACAGGCGAGTTGGCTTACACTAGGACGAACGATGGAGCTCCCTTGTTTGCCCATTAGGCAATGAAATTAATAACTGTGTGATGAATATTTATGTGATGGCCTTTATTTGTTGACCATTGTACTAGTAAATTGATATGACCAATGGATTTAACCTAGTGGAGTGATGGGTGACTATTTGCCTAAATATTATTTGAAACTTTAAGGTATTTTGTGTTTAGAGGGTAACTCCTTAGAGGTGGTTTCTTGCCATACTTATATATATATATATATATATATATATATATTTATATATATGGGTTTAACTAAGAGGGTGATTCCTTTTCATTTTTTACAAACTCATGTGTCTTTGTCCATGAGGGTGATTCCTCACCAAGGCATGTATGCATGTGCCCCTCACTATTTACATGAACTGTTCATTGCATCTTCAAGAGTAGTATCTCTCATTAGCAGTCTTGCCATGGCTACCTAGCCTATCTATGATTTATCTTTTGAAACTATAGACTGTGATGCAAAGTTAGGAATCAGGAGAGATGCCCAAGGAGGAGGAGCCAAACCCACTTGAACCCTGAAGACGGAGGTTGTCTATGTCGTAGGTGCCATGCACTATTTTGAGTTGTACTTAGACTTAGGAAATGGGTGACCACTGTGTTCGGTCTGCCACCTATCAGGCGATTTTGGGTTGTATGTAATTTTGAATTGACGATGATAAGGAACGACAATAATGTTCTTTTAAATGTGTTTTAGACTCTGGTACTGGAAGGTCTAGTTATCGACTAAACCTTTATCTTTTCCGTTGCAATTTTATATCCATGACCCACACGTGCACTTCCATCTGGATGTGGCATGCCTTACCCAACACCCATGGCACCATGGAACCTTGCTTGAATTATTACATGAGGGACAAAGCACCACATAAATAGTAAATAAAGTGTGAAATGAAAATAAAGAGAGAGACACAGAGAATTACGTGATCCGGCATAAAATTCTTTTTCCACAGATCGTTTGGGGGCGAAATCCACTACATTGAATGACTTTATATTCTCTCATGGCCTTTCATAGTTCTCAATACAATGGGGAAGATAGGATTTGAGGGAGTTTGAAGAAGATGCCGTCTTTGTAGAAATCTCGAGAGGGGGAGCCGATAATCCCTCTTGATTTTTAGAGATTCCACCTTTTATAGAAGTCTTTTTCATTCTATGGAGTAATTGAGTTCTACTTATCTTATATCACTTTTGTCAGTCAACTTTTCATATCTTTATATCTTCCTTTTATTCTTGGTAATGGGCTGGACCCTAATTCATTTCATACCCAAGATATGCATGCAATTCTTAAGGTCGAATTGTTCAGCAAGAAGGTTTTGAGAATTTTCAAGTCAACCATGATAGACATAGTCTATGAAAACTGTAGAAAAAATAAATTCTAGGAACTTTTTCCTGATTTTTTGTTTTCAAGTAATACAATAAAGATCTCTTAGGGCAGACCTCAAGGAGATATGTAAATACTTGTACAGGTGCCTAAGGATGAGATTTTAGGATGTTTGTTTGTGTGAGCGTATATATGATAACCTATCATACTGATGCTCATGTGTGATTGCTTGTCGTTATCGAAAAACATATACTTCTTTCTTGGTGATTGTTCTTGTTTTCGTAGGTACTAGAGGGTTTCTTTCCTCCTTGAGGCGATTTCACGTTGGAGTTTTTTTGGTGTTAAGGTTTGAGTTAATTTGTTGTAACCTACGCTAAGTGGTCAGGGAGCTCATTGACCCCTTAAGTCCATCTCAAGTAGTTGTTGAGCCTGTCACCTCGTTCTCAAAGGCATCGTGCAAGGTGGTGATGGATCTTGGAGGCTTATTCCCAGAGATAACCCATTGGCAGCAATTATAGTGAGAGTGTTAACCTTAATTGAATGCACGTGTGCTAACATCTCTCACTGAGGTAGTAGGAGGATTGCTTGACCGCTTTGCTGAGGTAACGGGAGGGTTTCTCAATCGCTTTGCTGAGGCTTAAGTGTTAACCTCGATCGTATGTGCGTGCATTAACCTTGGTCGCCTCTTTTTGTGGGGGCCCGAGTGCTTGACTCTTTGGGGTGGCTCGGGTTTTTGTGTGAGTGTTTACCTCTATTTTTGGTGGTGCGAGTGCTAAGCCTGATCACATGCTAGTGCATTTGCCTCAATCACTAGTTTTGTAGGGGGCCCAAGGGCTTAACTCTAGGGAAACCCGACTTTCTTGTGTGAGTGTTAGCCCTAGTTGCATGCGCATATGCTAACACTTCTCGCTTGATGGGAGGCTTGCTCTACCACTCTACTATGGTAGGAGGCATGCTCAATTGCATTGCTGTGATGAAAGCATATATGGTTTGCTGTGGTGCGAGGTGTGCTTGACTGTGCTACTGTGTTAAGAGGTGTGCTCAATCGTGCTACTGTGGCAAAGGTGTATGTCTTGTTTGCTTTGGCCTGAGGTCCTTGACTCTAGGATGACACAACTATTCTGAGAAGTTTTTATAAAAAATAAACTGTTTAGTATAAATAATCCAAATAACGAATTTGAGATTTGAAGACGGCCTTGCCTTGGTGATAATGAAGATCTAGCGTGCTTGAGCGAGTGTCTAAAGCAGCCTATCTTGGTGAAGGGACTTGAGGAGCTCGAGTTGTGCTTGAGGCCAACCCTCTAGATAGTGCTCCAGGTTAGCCTTTGTTGCTCGAGAGAGCATTATTGCTCGACGCGGTCCTTTGTTGCTCGGCCAGTTCCTTTGTTGCTCAGGCGAGTGTTGTTGCTCAACAAGTTACTTGGTTGCTCAAGAGAACCTTGTTGTTTGGGAAGAGTGTTGTTCCTTGGGGAAGTTTTGTTGCTCGGAGAGCCTTGTAGCTCGAAAGAGCATTGTTGCTTGCGATAAGTGTTGTTGGTCGAGGTGCCATTTGTAGTGGTTCCTTTGTTATAATTGCAAAGTCTCCTCGTGTCTCGGGGTAGGCTACTGTAGCCACCATTTGTATATGGAAGTAAAACATATAGGTCCCACAAACTGTTGATGCATTCTTCCGATGGGCTTAGAGCCAAACGATATGATTGAATGAGCCACAATGACAGTTTGAGTGTTGATATGATGCTTGGATGTTCATCCATGAAATAAATAGTAAATAAAGCATATGAAATGTAAATAAAGAGAGAGACACAAAGACAAATGTGTTTTGGTATAAAAGCCTATGTCTACGGTCGTTTGGGGGCGAAACTCACTACATTAGATATTTTATAATCTCTCATGGCCTTTCAAAGCTCTCAATATAATGGGAAATAGGATTTGAGAGAGTTTACAAAATATGTCGTCCCTGTAGAAATCTGGAGAGGGGGAGCTGATAATCCCTCTTGATTTGTAGAGATTATAGATGTCTATTTCTTTTTTTGGTGTAATTGAATCCTACTTGCCTTATATCACTTTTGTTGGGGTCAACATTCCTTGTCTTTATTCCTTTCTTTTATTTCTGGCAACGGGCTGAATCCTAGTTCATTTCATATCCAACAATCTAAATAGATATAATGCTCGCCTTTTGGCTCAACAATTGTAGTTTTAATCATTTTTCACAATGTAAAATGGATTTAAAAAACACTTCTTCCACGATCAGGGAATCTATATTCCATACACATGAAGCGAACCATGCACAGGTGTTGAGCTATTAGACCCAAATCTTGTTTGCTGGCCTCAAAAGTGTCTATAACATGCACATCCGCGCGTAGATTGCTTGATCTTTGAGTTGATTGAGATGATAAGCTGTTATGTTGATAATAAATATGAGTGATAATGAAGTGGAAGTACTGGAAATTAAAATAGAATCCCATGGATACAATTCTCTGTTTGAAAAGCTTGCTAAGTTGAGAATATGTTGCCATTTTTTTTAATCTTATGGACTGATTCCAAGTGTGAAATTCTAGGGTTTAGAATTTAACACATGAAGGGATTATTCTAGAGAAATTTATGAGTTTTGGAATCAATATGATATGGTTTAAAAATGTACAAAATTAGGGTTTCTGTACTGTAGTGGGTTTGTGACCGACAACATATGTCGATTTTATTGAAGGATCTCTATGCAGAATAAGGTTATACAATTTTAAGGGATTGGCAAGGATAAAATAAGGACTTACTTTATTATTTTTTTTTTTGGAGATTTTAAAAGCTTAAGCTAATAAAATCCTAAAGATTTCTTATGATATCTAATATGGTTAAAGATATGCCAGTTAAGGAGAAAATAGAACCAGTTTCAAATCATTTGGAGTTATGAGTTAGATATGATATCTACACGTACTTCACTACTTTGTGCAAGCTGAATTATAAGTAAACCTTGTTAGTGTAAAGTGACATGTACATTAGTCAAATATCTGTGAGATTTGAAGATAAATAACTCTTAAAACCAGATTATGAAATAAGTAAATAAAGTGTTAAAGGTTCAATCTATAGATAAGAGGGAGATTGAATGAAGACAGTGACAAAACATAAGATGATAGTTATTAGACATTATAGTCTAAGTATAGGGGTTGCAATTAAGACTGTTCACCTGAGTTTTGGATCGGGTACTCGGATATACCCGGAACCAGACCCAAGTTTCAATTATGACCCAGGCCGAAATCCAGATAAAATCGAATTTTGAAACCAAACTTGAATTGTACCAGGTTTTATTTTATTTTATTTATTTATAATAAATGCCTATATGTATTAATTTTTTTAAGAAAAAATAATGTTGAAAAGCATGATACTATTGAACATGGTCCATACCAATAAAAATAGATCAAAATGGAAAACTAAATTTTTTATAAAAAATAACAAAAGCTAGAAACAACTAATTACCTTGTCAACTAAATACATGTAAAAGAAAAGAAAAGAAATCCAACATCCATCATGTAAAATGCATGCAATAATACACAATGCAATCCACTACTTATAACATTATTTGGTATTTATACATACATTACAAAACACAAAATATTCTATTAATAACAATGAAGTAGTACTCCACGACTCCATATAAATGAATCGCTTAAGGTCTTGCATGTTGGGTTGATGCGGTGGTGAAGAGCCTCCAGCTTGAAGAAACAACATGACAACATTGCTAGCAACAACAGTAGCAACAAACATCCAGGCAGAAAACAGAAGAACAACAGCAAGCATCAGAGCAGCATACAGCTTGAAGAAATAAAATGATAGCAACGGCCACAGCAGCGTAAGCATCCAGTTTTTCACCAGCATCAACCCACATCTCCAACTATAATCCACAGTAACTAATGGCATGAACCATACAATCAGAGCAACACATTGATCCCTGGAAGTAATATCAAGACAACATATTAGAATCATCCATACTGCTTGACCTAGACAAGAGCATGTGTCCTTGATCATGTTGGAAATACCCATTCCGTGGCTCCATATATACCACTCTGTGCATGCAATTGCAGTTCTCGAAGGAACACTCAAATGCAGAAAGGTTTCTTGTGTTAATATTGCTGAGAGATTCAACTGGCAAGAATCTCCACTATCCTTTTTTTTTTTTTTTTCCAAAACAATCAAATACATTTCCAATTACATAATAGTATTGCACACAAATTCGCCTGATCCTTTGCTGTGTGCCATTTAAGGCTTCTATAAATTAAAAAGCACAATTATTTTATGGAGACAACATGCAAACGCAATGTAATACCACTCACTATCCTTCCTCCCAAAACTAACTAAAAAATTTAGAAATGTGCATGCATCATGCGTTTACTACTGCTTGGCCCACATTGTGCAGACAGAGACCAGCTTGTTCACATGCTCGACCATGCCACATTAGACTGTCGCATCCACATCCCCGATGAGGTACAAGGTTCCATGTCCTCTTAAAATCCGGAAAGAAATGAGCAAAGAAAATAGTAAAATGTCATATAACACAACCCACCATCATTAAATGCATCATGTTACTGATAAATCAAGTCATACAAGCAACAGAACATAATTTTCATAAAAAAAAAAATATAGAAAATAAGGTTCATTATATTCTGGAAATAGACTAATCTGTTCTAAATGAGCAACTGGACACATAAGACAAGCATGACCTGCAATGCAATGAACCGTTCTCCTCTTGTGTCACCAAAGATTACTACGCGTTCTTCGTTTATGTTTTCAAGTTGAGCCAAACCAGAAGCAAAGTTGCACACAACTTCAAATGCTTTCCCATGGGTTAGTCACTCATAGTCTCCCAAATGATGCTTCTCGAAGGACCTTCCATCTGACCTATTGAATAAGAAAGGGGAAGAATGCTCCGAAAAGAAATCGAATTACAATGACTCTTATAGACGCAACTCAAACTCAAGATGAAGATAAACTCAAAGACAAACGGAAAAAATAAAGTTGGATTAAAGTGATATGAAGGCGATTTTTTTAATACATTATTAAAAATTATTCTGTGAATTGACCATTCATCTTTAAACACCGCCATATATCATAATCAGTTGAACCCTTTTACTAAGTCTTCGATTGGTTATGCAGTTTAGATAAAATGAGATGTTTTATTAAAAGTTGAATAAAATATTATTATAATATAATTTTTTAATATAATTTTTATTTTAAAATTTTAAAAAATTGAATTGTTTATTATATTTTGTGTGAGAGTTTTAAAAAGTTATAATAATTATATGAGATGAGATAGCTTGATTTTATATAACTAAGCCAGCCCACCTTGTTTATTTTTAACACTTTTTGTTTTTGTTATCTAGATCAATATTTTGTAGAAAATTCTATACACCACACTCATTCAATTTTCATTATACTATGTAAGATATAACATATTTATCACCATTAAATGATCTTTTATTAGATGATTATTTATCATCAAATGGTGATAAATATGTCACATCTTATATAGTTAAATGAAAATAGAATGAGAGTACTGTGATGTATAGTATTACTCATATTTTATTTCCCTATCAAACAATCTCTTTCTTTAAGAAGATATTGTTAAAATTATAATTTATTACCCTATCTTTATTTTTTTATGCAAATAGAGGTTTAGGATTTTGTAAGATTAGAACATTTGATGTCATATAAATATTAGTAGATATTATGAGATATCAATTCTAAGTGCCAACCTCTCAGTAGGTTATGCTTGGCATAGTTTGATGGATAAATGATATTTGCAATCATCAGGTGTGTAAGTTTCATTTACTCTTATTAAAAAAAAAGAGAGTAAATCTAAGATATAGATAAAAAATTATTTTTTTAATAGTGGATCCCACTTTTTCAAATAGAGTGCAAAAATTTTCTTATTACAATATATAAAATTTATAATCTAACATTCACCTAATCACTCTTACATTTATTTTATGAATTTACAAAATAGTAAGAGAACATGAACTGTTTTTTCGCATAAATAAACCGGATTGTAAGCATGATTTAATAATTTTTGTCCATATGAAAATTGATCAATGTTTTAATTAAAACATAAAAAGAGATATATACTCGTCACTGATCTTTCATTGATCAATGAAATAATAAAAAAACAAATAATCTTACGATTGTTGTCTGGTTTTAGTTTTGTATTAGAATATTTTCGACTATTCGAAAAATAATATTTAGCTAAAATAATTATAGCATTCCCAAATAATAAAAAAAAATGATGCTACACATTATTCATATTTACTTTATGATAGGAAAATGGAAAAAAGATTAAAAAAAAGATTATATATAATATGTAGAGTTGACAAGTAGATTTATTATAGGAAAACACTATGACCACATAAAATTTTTATCGAAATTTTTTATAGAAAATGTTTATAATTTTTTTTACTTAATGATTAAGTAATTTTTTTTAAATGAATATGTGATTTTTTTTATTTTTAAAAATATTTAAATAGTTTAAAAAAATAGTGAAAGAAAAGATTAAAAAACAAGAAAAAAAAAAAAGGATTGTTAGTGTTCGGGTAGAGGATTTCCTGTGGACGTGGCATGGTTCCTTTATTATAACATCGAAGACCTGACACATTATTTTGACACGACAAGTACAACTCGTAAAAAATGGAGTACCAATAAGCTAGGACCACGATCTGGGACCTACGTGGTTCTGATGGTATCCGAATATTTTATATTTATTTGGGACCTACGTGGTTCTGATGGTATCCGAATATTTTATATTTATTTATAGTCTTTTTATTTTGAAGGGTAGCTTCGGTAGAAGACGGTAATTAGCACCATCCTTAATTGCAACCAAGGCCACCGAGTCACCTCCAGGCTCCGAGTCCAATCTGTCAGTACAAAGGGCCATAATCAGATGCGGTCGTCCCCATTATCTCAAGATTAGACCCTCCAAGTCCAAGTAGTCACAAAGGCTTATTAGAAAAGAGTGGTGCGAGGTAGCTCTCAGTGTGTGTTTTTTTTTATGTGTTTTTTTTCAGTTATTTTTTATATAGATTTTTTTAATACTTTTAAATATTTAAAAAAATAAAATAAATTTAGAAAATTATTAAAAAATATTTTCTTAATCATAAATTAAAAAAATAGTTCAAAAATATTTCTTTAATCACGAAATAAAATTTGAATTCGTGATTAAGAAAGTATTTTTTAATGATATTTTGAATTTTTTTTAAATATTTAAAATTGTTAAAAAAATCTATATGAAAAAGAATTAAAAAAACACATAAAAAACACATAACCAGCGATAACTTCTAGCGGTGGCTCTAGTATTATTCATTAGAAAAAGATATCTACATAAAGATAGATATAAATGACTTTTCAGATTTTTAAATTTAGATAAAAATCTAAATTTATTGACACGAGTGTGATTAGAGTCGAGCAAGAACATAATGATAACACATACATACATATATATATATATATATGTATGCATGTATGTATGTATAACATATTCTTAGTAATAATGACAATAATTAGTACTTAAAATTAAACATTAGTAGACTAAATTCAGCATAAAGGAAAAAAAACCCCAGCATTTTCGCTCTGACCAGTCAAAACCTCCTAATTTCCATCTTACTAGTCTAGATATTGTACAACTCTTCTTTTTTTAGTATTTTTTTTTGTTTTCCGTTCAAAGTAAGGAGAAACGACGATTTGTTGCCTACTAGAACCCAACATCCACCATGCGTAGGGGTGATATTGGTCCGGTCCGGTCCGGTCTTAGGCTGTTTTGTGGACTAGATCGGACCTATTCGGTCCAGATATTTTCAACCCTGGACCGGACCGAGTATAGACATGTCCGGTCCGGTCCGGTCCTATTCGGTCCGGTCCGGTCCAGGGTCGATCCATTCGGTCTGAACATGCTCCAAATGGGTTATTCAGCCCATCTATATTTGACTTTTGTTAGGCCCAAATTCAATTATTTTCGGTCCACTTCAAATTTTGTACAGTTTTTAGCTAAAAATACTAAAAAAAACACAGATCTTGAAAAATGCAATGATAAAAAAAATCTAATCTATATAAAAAACTAGAAAAACAAAAAAAAAATACAAAAGTTGTTACTTACAAATTACAAATTATAAACTGAAGTGAAACAAAACTAATTAATACAAAAGTTATTACAAGTACTGGTGTCTAATTATATTATATACCTAAATTCTAAGCAATTGAGAAACAGAACTAATTAAAATTGCAGTTTCTTGGGATTACGTAATCTTCAACCTTGAAATTTCAGCTTTCATCTGTTCTGAATTTGATCCATGTGATTAGCTTTCAGTACTACTTCATTGCCAAGAAAATAAACAAACAAAACAGGTGAATAATAGTAATTTAAACAAACTAAAAGACTAAAATGTGTTTGATAATATCAAATCAAATTTTAATCAAGGCAGCTGCTTTTTACAAGTTCTACATGGTCGGTCTACTTTTCTTTCCTTTCCTTTTTTTCTTAAAAAAAATACAATTAAATCCCAAACTGATGGTAAATAGCATGGCTCTTTGTGATACATAAAAAAAACCAGCAAAACAGGTTATTAATAAATTAGAAAGAGAATGACCAATATTAATGCATGAGTTTTTTTCAAAATAACTAAACATGATTGATGACAAATTTCGTTTCAGCCTTTCAAGTAAAGCAACAATCTTCTTACCTCTTTAACCTTTAATCAAGATTGGGTGTAGGGCCAGTAGGCATTGAATTTGACGCCTCCATAGAATCAACAACGTTCGGGTCCCCAACAAGTTCTATCCATAAAAATTTAAAACAAAACAAGTAAAATAAAATTACATAACATAGAAAATAAAACAAAATAAAATTACAGCACATAGAACTATAGAAGATAATTTATTACATACCCATATCCAGCTGCTTCTCAAATTCCTCCACTTCATCCATTAAAGTCCTAAGGCTTATTGGAGTAGAAGAAGAACGAAGCTAGTTTTGTGCACATATGAGACCCTCAACACTAATTGGATTTAAACTACTTCGGAAAGGGTCAAGTACACGACCCGCAGTGCTAAATGTAGATTCAGAGGCGACAGTAGATACCGGTATTGCAAGTACATCGCGTGCAACCTTTGAAAGCACGCGATATCTAGCTGAATTCACCTTCCACCAAATTAGAAGGTCAAAACTATCATCTTGATCCTCACATCTTTCAGCTAGATATCTATCAACCTCTGACTTACTTTCTAAACTGTCTTCTGACTGTAACTGTTACTTAAATTGGGCCATCAAATTTGCTTTTCTACTCGCCATCTTGTCAGCTGAAGGAGATACATCTTCATGTGGGGAACTTGTGCGCTGAGGAGAATGCCCTTCTTCATTTTCTCTGTATGCCTCAATCATGCGGATAAATGCATTTCTCACCTTCCAACTAAAATCAATTTTTTTTGCATTATCATGTGCATACATTTGTCCCAACCCAAAATCAAGATATCACATCTTGTAGCGAGGATCAAGAATAACACCAACATAGAGCAAGATATTCTGATTTTCGAAGTTCTCCCAATATTTGTCAAACTTTCTCTTCATATTTGTGGCCATTAATCCCACAACGGGATTTCATTCTTCACACTCCATGTTAATGGCATCTTTAACAGTAACCAACTTCGGAAAAAAAGCATTACCAGTTACATATTCACCCCCCGAGAAGCTTAAAGTTGCATCATGAAATAATTGAAGAAATCTCACAAACACATTTACCTTCTCCCAATCGGATGCATTGGGAGGTCCTAACTTCTTTGGCTTTCTCCTATTCGCCATATGGTCCACATCCTCATCGTCGATATCGTCATCTTCGTCATCTCCAAAACTACCAATGAAGCACGGATCTTCTTCCTCCAACCGATCAAAAGCCATTCTAAATTTGGAAGCCCTCTCCAACATAAGATAGGTGGAGTTCCACCTAGTCGGTACATCTAGGCAAACTTGGCCCTTGGATTGAATATCTGCCAACCCCACACATTTTTTAAATAAACTCCACCTTTGAGGGGAGGATTTAACATACTTCACAACACCCCTCACCTTCGCAATAGACTCATCATATTCTTTCAACCCTTCACGAACAATTAAGTTCAAAATGTGGGCACAACATCGAACATGCAAGAATTCATGTTCCAAGATCGTGTCTCTCCTATACTTGGTATTTTTTTTCAACTAAGAAACAGCCCCATTATTAGAACTTGCATTATCAAGAGTGAGTGTAAGAAATTTTGGTCGCCCCCAATCAATCAAACACATCTCTATACCCTTACCAAGTGTATCACCCTTATGATTTTCAACCAAACAAAAGGAAAGAATCCTCTTGTGTAACTTCCAATCATCATCAATAAAATGTGCTGTGAGGCACATATAATTTAGGTTTTGCACGGATGTCCACGTATCCGTGGTGAGGGAAATTCGCTGCCCTCGAAGAGCATTTCTCAACTTTTGTTTCTCTTTCAAAAACAAATTAAAACAATCCTTGGCAACCGTCATACGGGATGGAATCTCTACCCACTTAGGGCAAACCACAAGCATAAACTTCCTGAAACTCTCTCCTTCAACATGCCTAAAGGGCAACTCATCAAGAATAATCATCTCTGCTAAGGCTTGTCGACAAGCCTCAACACTAAATGCAATAGACACAAGTCCCCCACTAACACTACTACTTCCTCCCTCCACCTTCCAACCTAGAGTCGTCTGGGATTTATCCGTTTTCTTAAACGGAGATTTCTTACATTGATTCTCAATGTGATTCTTCATGTTTTTCGTACTATTGGTCTTTGTATTACATGCATACGAAGCACCACAATAATGACATGCAGCCCTAGGTTTAGTTGGATCACCTTTTGGTATGATTGTAAAATGATCCCAAACGAAAGACCTAACTCTACCTCTTTGTGACCCACCAACTGATTGTTCACTTACATTGGATGGGGGTGGGGGTGGGGTGGGGGTGGAGGCATGTCTTGTGTTGACTCTTGCACATCATGTGTAGAAGACTCCATCTATTAACAGAAAATTGACACATCATGTTAATTAGGTCATTTACAATTTTACATCCATTAATAGAAAATTGATACATCAGTTCTTTGTGGAAAAATAGAAAGTATACCCACAATGAATAAAATTATAAATAAATAAAAAATTCGCTCGAGCGGAACATCGAGCGGGAGTCGAGCGAAACACTCTGCCTGATTTCGCTCGAGCGCCAGTTGGGTCCGCTCGAGCGAAATCAGGCAGAGTGTTTCGCTCGACTACCGCTCGATGTTCCGCTCGACTCCCGCTCGATGTTCTGCTCGACGGGGATTAACATCAACTATGTTCTTATTGTTCTCCCATAAAAAGTACTTACCATCTCAACTATGTTCTTTGTAAATACTAAAAAGTGCCCATACACTAGCTAGCAGAAGAAGCTGTTGTGCTTTGTAATGAAATAAATTATAATAGACATTGATGTTAATCCCCGTCGAGCATTTGAACAAATCGGAGAGAGAGAGAGAGAGAGAGAGAGTACCGACTACCGAGTGGCGGCGAGCCTGCTGCGACGGAGGGGACGGAGGGTTTTCGCTGAGGAATCCTAGGGTTTTCGCTGGAGGAGTTGGAGGGAATTTGGAAAAAGTGAAACACTGAAATCGATTCGGGGGGAGGGGGGGAGACGACTCCAGGGTGTCGAACCAAACGGCATCGTTTGGTTCTGAATTAGACCCAAACAGTGCCGTTTCAAGTAAGTAAATTGAAAAAAAAAAGAACTGGGTTGCGAGAAACGACGCCGTTTCATGCAACCCAGTTCTTTGCTTGGCCTGCAGTGACTAAAACGGCGCCGTTTGGGACCCATTTTGAATCAAACGGCGCCGTTCTTTGTTGAGGCAGCCCCCATGTATTTTTTTTTTTAATTTTTATATCTTTTTGGCACATAGATGAATTAAAAATTTATTTAAATTAGTAAAACTAAAATTAAATAAACTATTTAATGTGGATTATTTAATTAACTCATTTAAAAAATAATTAATTATAATTATAGTTATAATGTTAAATGTTAATTGCTAATTTGTTACTATTAGTATAACTATAAAGTATTAGTATAGTATGTAAATGACTCAAATTCAATGTATTATAATAAATAACTATAATATAGTATGACTAAACTAATATAACTATTATTATAACTACATAATAGTATTAGTATAAACTATAAAGTATTAGAGTATTAGTAATAATGTTATATAGTATAGGCTATAGCTATATATTATTAATATTAGTATAAGTATAATTGTATAACTATAGTCTATAGTTAATAGTTATAACTTATTAACTATATTAAATCATTATAACTTATACTAATATATAATATAATTATAATAAATCACTATAAATTAGTATAACTAAACTAATATAACTATTAGTATAACTACATAATAATATTAGTATAAACTATAAAGTATTAGAGTATTAGTAATATAGTATATGTTATAGCTATATATTAGTAATATTAGTATAAGTATAATTGTATAAGTATAACTATAGTCTATAGTTAATAGTTATAACTATACTAAATCATTATAACTTATACTAATATATAATATAGTTATAATAAATCACTATAATATAGTATAACTAAACTAATATAACTATTAATATAACTATATACTAGTATTAATATAAAGTATTAGACTATTAGTCTATACTTAATTATAATATAGTATAGGCTAATAGCTATAGCTATATATTAGTAATATTAGTATAAGTATAATTATATAAGTATAATTATAGTCTATAGTCTATAATTATAACTATACGAAATCATTATAACTTATACTAATATATAATATAGTTATAATAAATCACTATAATATAGTATGACTAAACTAATATAACTATTATTATAACTACATAATAGTATTAGTATAAACTATAAAGTATTAGAGTATTAGTAATAATGTAATATAGTATAGGCTATAGCTATATATTAGTAATATTAGTATAAGTATAATTGTATAACTATAGTCTATAGTTAATAGTTATAACTTATTAACTATATTAAATCATTATAACTTATACTAATATATAATATAATTATAATAAATCACTATAAATTAGTATACTGTATAACTTAACTAATATAACTATTATTATAACTACATAATAATATTAGTATAAACTATAAAGTATTAGAGTATTAGTAATATAGTATATGTTATAGCTATATATTAGTAATATTAGTATAAGTATAATTGTAAAAGTATAACTATAGTCTATAGTTAATAGTTATAACTATACTAAATCATTATAACTTATACTAATATATAATATAGTTATAATAAATCACTATAATATAGTATAACTAAACTAATATAACTATTAATATAACTATATACTAGTATTAATATAAAGTATTAGACTATTAGTCTATACTTAATTATAATATAGTATAATTATATATATAATTAATTATATATAAAAAATATAAAAAAATATATAGAAATTAGGTACATTCGGTCCGGTCCGGTCCGAAAAACCTCCGGACCGCGGACTGGACCGAATGTATTCGGTCCAAAAAAATTTGGACCTGATCGGACCGGACTTGACTTGGTTCGGTCCGATCCGGTCCGATTTTCTCGGTCCGGACCGGCAAATGCTCACCCCTAACCATGCGTCCTACTGCAAGACTTCCTAGCCGCCCATCCTTTAGACAGTCGAACAATTTTGCAGAATAGAGCAGTGTGTGAGCCACATGCGCAGATCAAAGAATGCATGAGACCCACGTGCCACTGCATTGGGAAGCTCCTGTTATCGCCACGTGTGGCATTTCTGGGGCCAACGACCTTGGATCCTTCAGATTTGGCCGACCGCCACACTCCTATCGTGGTGTGTGTCCATCACACGCCGCCACTGTCCCTAATCGTCATCCTCTAGCAATTCGACAGCTCTTCTGTTTACTTTCTGCCTATGTTTTCGCTTCCTATAATTAAGGATTGTGGGAAAGAGGTAATGGAAGTCTTCTACAGCCAGTCCAGACTAGCAAAATGCAGCACAAATCACTTCACTGCGACTTTCAGTCGTAGTATCATACTCAGTTTATTAGATTGTATCAAAACCGCTTTAAGCGGCATTCCTTTTTGGGAATTGGGTCAGGGTCAAGTCTTTGACCCCAAAACCTTTTTTTTTTTTTTCATGTGTTGTTTTTGCTGGTTTGGGTTGAATGTTAGTGCCTCTTACTGTGTTGACTATTGTATCCTATAACTATTTAATATTTCTATAATATGCTTGCTTCAAGAGAAAAAAAAAAAAAAACTTGGCCGAAGGTGAACTAAACATGTTGTAGAATACTTAATCACATGATTATAACAATATCAAGATTTTCTATAATTCTTGCTCGAATTTGAAAGTCTAAACAAGTGGTAAAAAGTGTGACATATGAAGTGAGTTTTACAACATTTATTATTATTTGCTTTAAACAAGTAGTAAATAAAACAGATAAAATAATATTGTTGAACTTATTTCACATGTCAATCTCTCTCACTTGAGACCTTCAATATCCCGTTCAAACATAGAAGGATTTTATTATTATTATTATTATTATAACAAGAGTTGCATTAAGAATCTCCTGATTAACAAGATTTGAACCTTTGGATTGATAAAACCAGAAACAATTCTCCATACAAATCCATAGAAACTTAGCACATGTTCATTTGACTACAATATATATATATATCTATATATACATATGCATATATATATATATATATGTGCGCCTAATCTCTTTTTTTTTTTTTCTACAAAAAGGGGAGGTGGGGGCGACCAGCGTAGAACCCTTCCTGGGCGTGACTATAGGAGCCCATCCCCGCTGTAGAATGTCCGGTTTGAGCCATAGCTATTGCCCCAAAGGTGAGCCCGTCACCATAGCCAAAGTATCCAGTTGATCCAAAACCCATCTCATGGCCCAAAAGTCAAGTTTTACTACCACAAGTGGTTTCAACTTACGTCTTGACTTGAACTCCTAATCTTGAAACTATGAAATACCAGCTTGTACCAACTTGCTACCACCTTAGTGGTATATGTGCTTCTAATCTAAGTCTAAAGAATTATATTAAATTGCATTTTTTTTTATAAAAAACAAAGAAAAAGAAAAAAGAAAAAAAGAAGAAGCATCTCAGCTTTAAAGCAAGCCTTGCAGTGAAAATAAATTGAACAAGAAACACAAGGATAAAAATGGTTTCAAGAAAATTAGCAAACTTACCTCAAAATCCACAATCCAGAACAAAAACATAGCCTTGGGTTGGATACTCAAGGAATACCTCTTTTCTAGCTATACTGACTTCTTGGCAAAGTAAAAAAAAAAAAAGAGTGATGATTATTTAAGTTGCAAGCAAGGGTTAGAGCCTAGCTTTATTTATCAAGTCCACCAAATGCAACTTGGGCAAAACACACGGGAATTTTGGCTCAGTTGAAGATGTAGCTGGACGATTATCTAAAAACAAATATTAAAAATTATATACATATAATTGAATTTATATATAAATATAATGGAATTGCCAACAAATATTTGGTTTTTTTTACAAACTTGAAGTTGATAAATTCACAGTTCTAGAAATCATTTCAGACAATTGAACCCTCTCAAACTATTTCTTTTTAAGAACCAATTAGTTAAATAGATAATAAACTAATACAAACAAGATTTTAAGTTTCAAGTAACTTATATATAAATTTACCTTCAAGGTCAATCGACTGTGCGTATTCTTCCTACTCCCGGATGTCGGCTAGTTTGGTTTTTAACCAATTTTGGATGCAAATGAAGGCTTCAACAGTCTTTTGAGACAATGAATTCCTAAAAGGATTCAAGATACGTCATTCAGTACTAAATACGACCTCCAAGGCAACAACGGAAATGAGGGTGGTTAACACATCACGTACTACCTCAGCAAAAATAGAAAAATTGATGGATTAACCCTCCACCAATCTAAGATATCAAAATTAGGTGAGTTTTTTATACACACCTCAGTCTCTAGCCTCGATTAAAACTCCATAACACCCTGCTCCTCAAGGTATTTGGCGAATATGATATCAAATCTACTTAGAGGTTGTTAGAATATCATGTTAGAATATTATGTACCTCACTTAGAAGATATTCATAATATTCTAGTAAGTATGGTCATATGAATTATTCTCTAGCTTATTTAGTTTATTGTATAAATCAATCAATATCAATTAGTATCGTTGATTGATTGTATTTCATTATTTCTCTTGTCTCATTCTTCTATAAATAGATAAATATATTATATATATATTTATAATGTTTGATTTTTTAGAAATCTATTTGGTCCAAGTGGGAGATGTTAGCATTATTTAAATTAATGGACCTACATAAATTAGAAATTTCACATTGTATAATTGCCTAATATAAAGTTTGGATAATGTTTGTAATGCCCAATAAATGTGATCAATAAAGTGGTATAACTTGGCCAACACATCTCTTGAAAGCCATGATTTTGGTCAGGTCATGAGCATAAAGTGGTACGGGTCCAATTCATGTGTAGATACCCATTAAGGACTTATGTAATTTTATTATTTTATGATGGACAAAGCTGAAATTCTGGGTGTTATATAAGGTCATGGTTCCCACTCCAAATTCACTTTTTACTCTATACATTCCATCATTGTGAGTTTTTTAAAAAGTGAGTATTGGACGTGGAAGATCATACCGCTGCACTTTTCTATCCAATGGCTACAAGTATACACTTTTTATTATATTTTTACATGGGTTTGACAAGAGATCTTGGTGTTTTTGGATTTTATTTAAAACCCAACAGTAGATTGTAAATTAGTGTAAAAAGTTGGGATTGATCAACTGCAGATTGAAAGAGACTCCAAAGACGTATATACACCATGCATAGGGGAATATAATGATGAAGAGAACAACTGGAGATTGAAAGGATAGACAGAGGACAGCAAGGAACATTTGTGTAACCACATGGAATAGAGCTTCAGCTGGACCCCAGACTTGCTAATCAACAAGGACATGCACACTTGCTAGCAAAATGGGTTGCTGATACGAATACGTTTGAGTATCACTTCAAACTTTTATGGAAAATGGCAGTAAGTTTTCGACCTACATATAATTGTGCTTTAATTTTGTAATCTTGATTCTTTAATATGAGTATCTTATTCCGGAAAAAAGAAAAGATAGATCATGACAATCACTTCAACGAATCTTGTCTTTTAAAAAACATCTTTAGAGTCGTTTGGATTCAGATATGCGTTGAGATGATTTGTAAATAGTAAAATAAAATATTATTTTTTAATATAATTATTGTTTTGAAATTTAAAAAAATTAAATTATTTATTATATGAATGATTCTACAGGGAAGGATTCAAAGACATCATATTTCAGTCAGTATGTGATTACGTTAAAAGAAAGTCTGTCTTTCTTCACTGTAATGTCCGTGAATCGTTCTATACAACTATTATTTTTGAATCAGTATACATTGGCCTCCGGCCTCAACCTTGCCCGAAACCTGCAAGAATTCTACGGCTATATATTCCCTCTCCCTTATATTAATTTGTTAAATATTGCCTCTTCTTAAAATAGCAAAACCATTAATCCAAATACCGCCATTGACAAACCTGCTGATTGAATCTATTTTCTTTCTCAGCCGCATGCACAAAAAATGCTTTTGACATTTTGCTGACAAATTCACGCAAGCTAGCCATATATATCTTCCCTATATTTATTTCCTTAATTACCAAAAATGCTCAGAAAAATATTCCTCACCAGACCCCAAAAGGAATACATCCGTTAGGCCATAAATGCATTTGGTATATTGTCTGCCAAGAGGCAGCTGACGAACCGTACATTAAAGGTTCTTCACCTGTCTTTCTTCTTCTTTATTTGCTCTTCAAGCGAATTCCTCCTCAACCATCGATTCTCTGTCTGATCACTTTTTGAATACATCCTTTTTCTTTTGAATAACCATATTCCAATCCTATATATGTTTGTGTCTACGTTGGAATAATCGAAAAACAAACAGCGCCATGACAATGTCGGGAACCGACGCTCATCTCCTAGTCTTCCCATACCCAGCACAGGGCCACATGATTCCTCTCCTCGACCTTACCCACCAGCTCGCCATCCATGGCGTCACCATCACCATTCTCGTCACTCCAAGCAACCTTCCTCTCCTTGAACCTCTTCTCTCCGCCCACCCTTCCATCAAAACGCTCGTCCTCCCCTTTCCTTCGCACCCCGCAATACCGCCTGGCGTAGAGAACGTCAAAGACCTGCCCCCCAACTCCTTCCGCGCCATGATGCTCTCGTTGGCCCAGCTCCACGAGCCCTTGCTCCGATGGTTCAGGTCCCACCCTGCGCCACCTGTGGCTATCATCTCCGACATGTTCTTGGGCTGGACCCACCGCCTCGCGTGCGAGCTGGGTATTCGTCGCCTCGTTTTCTCACCGTCCGGTGCCATGGCCTTGTCTGTCATTTACTCTCTCTGGCGGTACCTACCGATGAGGCAGAAACAGAATTCCCGTGAAGAAGATGGTCAAGACGAGATCGTCTCGTTTCCCAATATCCCGGGTTCACCGAAATACCATTGGTGGCAGCTCTCTTCTGTTTATCGAAGTTTCGTTGAAACTAAAGGAGATCCGGACTCAGAGTTCATCAAAGATGGATTTCTTGCTGACATGGAGAGTTGGGGACTCGTTACCAACTCGTTCGACGAGTTGGAACGAGTTTATTTGGAGCATCTGAGAAAGGAGATGGGGCATGATCGGGTGTGGGCAGTGGGACCCTTACACCAATTTGAAGATGATGAAGAAATCTGTGGGTCCAAGCAGAGGGGTGGGTCCAGCTCGGTGAAAGTGGAACAGATATCGTCGTGGCTTGACACCCGTGATGATCACAAGGTGGTGTACGTGTGCTTTGGGAGTCAAGCTAGGTTGCCCAATGATATCACGGAAAAGCTGGCTTTCGGATTAGAGAAGAGTGGGGTCCATTTTATTTGGGTGGTGAAGGAGCCTTTAAATAAACACTTGGACTGCACGGTCCCACCAGGATTTGAAGATCGTGTGGCTGGGAGAGGTCTGGTGATACGAGGGTGGGCCCCACAAGTCCCAATACTGAGTCATCGGGCTGTCGGTGCATTCCTGACTCACTGTGGTTGGAACTCGACTCTGGAGGGCATAGTGGCCGGGGTGCCATTGCTGGCTTGGCCAATGAGTGCCGACCAGTTTTCGAATGCTACCCTTTTGGTGGAGGAGTTGAAGGTGGCAACAAGGGTGGGTGAGGGTTCACGAGTTGTACCGGACTCGGATGAGCTGGCCCGAGTTTTGGCTGACTCGATCAGTGAGAATCGGGTGATAAGGGAACGAGTTGCTGGGTTGCGCAGGGCTGCAATGGAGGCCATCAAAGAAGGTGGGAGTTCGATTGTGGAGTTGCGGTCGATGCATAATAAATTGGCCACGTTGGTATCACCTCGCAATACCTTTAAATTCTCTGGTAACGAGGAAAATGAATCAAGTTTGATCGACTAATGGGTGGTCAAGTTGTTTTTTTTGTTTTTTTTTTTCATTTAATTTTTATTCGAATGAGTTTCAGCCTTTTATTGAATTAAATTTTATTTTTATGAACAGTTCATTTAATATTTTTTAAATATTAAAAATAGTTTTGTTAGAAAACTTTTGTATGTTATACTTTTGTCGTGTTTTCGTCCCATTATGATAAGTTATATTATCAACCATCAATTTTTTTTAAAATAAAATAAAAAATAAAATAAGAGTGATAAAAGTGTTACATTGCACGTATTGTGATAAGAAAAATGCTGAACACAATCGGCTGAAGGTAACCGCCGTGCAACCGTGTCCTACATGACTAATGAAACGGTTCGTTTCATTTGGGATATGCATCCCATGAAGATACTTTGCCCGTTATCTCCCACGAAACTTTTCCCCTTCTCCCCTCCACTTCGCCTTCGTCTCCTTTGATCTTCTCCATCTACCCTTCCTCCTCTGATCTTCTCAATCTCCATCTTCGCAAGATCCTCTGATTTTCGTCTCCTCTGAAGAGTTTCTTGCTTCCTCCTTAAGATCTGTTTTCATCTCCTCAAGTTTCACAAGTCTGTTTCCTCTTCAACCCATGAAGCCTTATTTTTCCCCCTTCAAGCCACGAGCGATCGACTACAACAGAGTACTTAGTTTCAAAAGTCTGTTTTCTCTATTAAGGTCTGTATTATTGTGATTGTATTGAAACTTCCCCTGTTTTTGTTTTTGTGCTAACCGGCTTTCGACTACTTGCATCAACTAGTTTGTGTCCACATATGTCCCGTTCAAAGTGACGACTTTCTGGATATCTTGAGCATTTTCGAATATTTTTTGGATTTGGGTAGTCATTGAGTTGACGATCACGAAGAAATAATGCGTACCCATGTGAGATTTGGTGTTTTTTCTCATTTGGTTCTGCTTAATTAGGTTGATATCTCATGGAATCAATCAAGTTCGATGAACTGATATTAGTGTTATGCTGGTCTCTGGGTTGTCTATTGCAATGGATTGAAGGTGTGATATATTTGTGGAATGAGCGTAACAAGAGCTAGGTGTTTAAAAATGGATACAAAGGAAGATGCCAAAGTGCAATATGAGCTGCCTTCATCACCGATGTTGGTATTGCAGAGTATTTCTGAGGGGTTCGATTATCGGGGAACATCAACTGTTAACACATGCACAGGACTAGGAATTGGTAAAAGTTTTCACATGTGCTTGCCGTGTGTTCTTAGTCATTTGTAACTAAAGTTGCTTTTGTTTATTTATTTATTCTGGAATGTGAACTTTGATCACTGCCACAATTTTGCTGTTCTTATTGTCTGCGCGACTTGTAATAAAGCAGGTATTTCTAAGTTATGGTTGAGACATTGCCTTGTAATTATAAGTTTAATTCTTTTGGCTTATAAGTAAATTTGTGTGGGAGACCTTTGGTGTAGGAAGTAGAATGCCCAGAGTGTCCATGGAGGCACGAACTTTTGTGTTGCCCATGGTGGTGGAAAGAGATGTGCAATGCCAGGCTGCACAAAGAGTGCACGTGGCCGCATTGATCGTTGTCATGGGGGAGGGAAGCGGTGCAAGTTTGAGAAGTGTGGGAAGAGTGCCTAAGGAGTACAGATTTATGCAAGGCTTACGGCGACGAAGATGACATAGATCTTGTTTTGTTTGTAAACGCGAACACGATTTCTTCCGAAATATGAAATCTCAACTTTCCCACCTTTTCGTTTTGTCTGTTCTGTTTATTTTATTTTATTTTTAATATATTGGCCACATCAGCCACGGTTCCCCCACGGTTTCTTGGCTCGGTTGCCTGTAGCACTTCTGTTGTGATAAAAGTGGGACGAGAATCTAGTAAGTAGCATTCCTTTTTTATTATAAATATAGACATATTTCTTATAAGAAATAATAAATTGAAGTAAGTAGACTTTATACAAATTGAATCGAATTTTATATAAATCGTATCGACTAATAATATATCATAATTTTGTATTCATAAATTATTTATTTAATAAATTAATTGAGCTGAAGTCAATTTTAATTGAGCCAATCTCAAGTTACCTGTTGAGTAGCCTTGCTCATTTACAACCCTATCTTTAACAATTTTTAGGCGGTTTTTGTTTTTGCTCAATTACTATCTAACTCTTTAAAGAAATGTCACCAAAAGTTTTTATGTCGAAAAAATTATGGCTGGTTTGATTACATAAAATCAAATTATTTTATTTCATCTTATTTTATATAATCTTTATAATTTTTTTTAAATTCTTACACAAAATATAAAAAATAATTCAATTTTTCTAAATTCTAAAAACAAAAATAATATTATAATAAATTTTTATTTAACTTTTAATAAAGCCATCTCATCTTATCTCATTTATTTTTCATTTGAATTGTGTAACCAGACATTAGTTACCTCATTTTAGTTTTTCTCGAGGGGTTGAGATATAAAAGTTGCATCACATCTCTAATTATTAATTTTATTGTGGTTTAACGTAAAGAGATGATGAAAAGATATTAATTAAAATGAAGATAAGAATATTATTTTCACATCTCTAACTGCCATGCTGAAGAGGGATTTTAAACTTTGACAGAACATGGTGGAATGACTCCGCCCTGTGTAAATTTTCATGTGAATGTTTTAAAGTGTCGTTTGGATTGAGAGATGATTTGAAATAATTTGTAAATAATAAAAAATAATATTTTTTAATATTATTATTATTTTAAGATTTAAAAATTAAATTTTTTATTATATTTTGTATTGAAATTGAAAAAATTATAAAGATGAAGATGACATGAGTTAAAATGAATTGAGGTCAAACCACCCATTATAAATCTATTCACTTTTTTTTTTTTTTAGAAAGGTGCCTCAGAATTGATAAATTGTAAATATTATTTCTCTCTAAAAAATACATAAAAAATAAAAATAAAAAAACTGTAGAGAGGATTTTGCTAGTGAAAAAAACTTATCTCATTTTCTTTTATTCTTTATGAAATAATTTTTTCTTATGCCGTGTCATCGCTTTCATGGGCCTGGTGACCCATAATCTGGTTACCGTGAGTCAACTAGACCCACATTGGATGGGGAGCCAGTCGACCAGCAACATCATGCACTGGTATTTCGCTACAGCACTCAAATGTCAGTGTCTAGTCAAATTTTATTTAATTTTTATTAAAATATTTTAAAATAGTTAAAATTTTAATACTCTACTCCTTAAACTACAGAGTCTACAATACAGTAAACTATTCTCCAAATTTAGAATTCTATTGGCTATCTCCGAAACAATTTTTTAGTTTAAAAATATTCTCCAAGTACTAATATTCTACAGTTCTATTGTTCACTTTCCCTTTTTCTTTTCTTTTTTTATCTCTTCCTTTAGTTGAGTATCTTTATTGGATAAATAAATTGAAGAAAAAAATAATTGAGAAACAATAATTTTAAATAAAAATTAAATTATTAATTAATATATAGAGTATATTTATAAAATATAAAAAACAATTTTAAAAATAATATATTATTCAAATATATAATATAATATTATTATTTAATTAAATATCAATTAATTTCTCTAATAATTTTGACTTAAGACAAAACCTCAAATCTTAATTAAATTTTAAATTTTAAATTTGACAATGAACAGACATTAACAATACTCTGGCAAACAAGGGTCAGTGGGTCTGTAAATCGGTCACAACGAAAGGTAGTAGATAAGGGTGAATAGACTTTTCCTAAAAGTAACGGCCCTTTCAACGTTAAAATTCAAAATTTTGAAAATTTTAAAAACTTCTTCTGTTATTATTATTATATATATATTTTTTAATTTTTATATAAAATAAAATAAAAAATTTAATTATTTTAAATTTTAAAATAAAATAAAAAATAATTATTTTAAATTATAAAATAAAATATATTTTAATAATATTTTATTCAACTTTTTAATTTTAATCTCAACTCATCTTATCTAATTTTTGAAAACAAACGAGGCATTAATTATTTGTTTTTTAAGATCTGTTTGGATGTTTAGATTTTTTCAATCCATCTCATATCATCTTAACATGTAAATATCACTAAAATATAAATATTTTTTAATTTCAAATTTTTAACTTTTTCATCTAATTATTATAACTTTTCTAAATTTTCAAACAAAACATAATAAAAAAAAATCATCTTTTTCAAAATTTTAAACAGAAATTATATTAAAAAAAATAGATTCTACTAAAATTTTAACTTTATTATTTTTTATTTAACATTTTTAGTTATCTTTTTCCAAAATCCTATTATCTTAATTCAAATAATTTCATTATTATTTACAGATTTGTCATTTTATCTCATTTCAATATCCAATAAAGACTAATTATTTTTATATTTTTGGCTAGATGGTATTTTGAACACATTAGAATTGAGCATTTAGAAAAGTTATGAGAGGTTTGGATAGTGAATTGAAATGACATGAAAGTTAAAAATTGAATAAATTATTATAAGAATATTATTATTATTTTAAAATTTAAAAAAGTTGAATTGTTTATTATATTTTATATAAAAATTAAAAAAATTTATAATAATTAAATAAATTGAGATGAATTTAAAATTTTTTATATCCAAACTAGGACATCGTACAATAAATGCCCTCGAGTTGAGCTAGGTGTTTTGAAGAGGTCTGTCCAAATCATATATTCATTGCAGGAATTGGAAACTCCTGCTGCTCTCTTCGTGAGCACAATTTAATTTATAGGAAATAGTTCTGTCTAGAGTCTAGACCATGCACCGTAAGACCCATCTTTAATGCGTAAAATAAGTTTAATTTTTATAAAATTAAATTTATTTTTAATTAAATTATATGATTATATTGATTGATTAAATTTATTTTCTTCTAGATTATATAAAAAAAAATTATGTTTTAAAAATTTTAATCTATATTTAAATCGTGAAAAGAAAAAATAAAATAAAATAGTAAAATAATAATAAAAAAAGGATTAACGTAGGATAAAAAGATACTTTTCGAACAAAATCAAAAGAAAAAGTTTGGGCATCAGCCTAATGCTGGGAGTAGCCGTCACACACTTGACGTGTAGACCGGATTCACTAAACGCATTGGACCGGGTTCACTCTAAACGCACACACGCCTCACAGAGACAACCCTTACACGTCTCTCAACCCTCATCCTTCTTCGAGAGCCTCCTCCAAATGTGCAAAGTGTCTTCCGTTTCTTCAAGCTAAGCAAACCACTGATCAGAGCCCTCCCCACCACGACGCGAGCCCTCATGAGGGGATCAGTCCCCAAGCCTTTATGTCCCTAAGTCATTCAGCCCTCAAATCTGTGAGAAGGTAAATAATCTGTGATTCTAGGGTTTGGGCAAACATGAGATTTTTTTTTTTTTTTATCTTTTTTTTTTCTGGTTAGGTATAAATAATCTGTGATTCTAGGGTTTGAGCATATGTATTTGGTAGAAACTAATGGTGTACGGCTGTAGATGTTTCCGATGTTACCTCTCATGGCATACATTTATCTTTTTTCTTTGTGTCATGCTAGAGCGATTTCTGCTGCGATTTCGACTTCGGTTCTCACCTAGAAGCCCCTAACTCCTATGCACTGCGAGCATATTTCTAAGTTGTTACTACTTTCAAGCACACCACATCACCACATTGTTTAATTTCATTTACTTGTTTATATTGCTTGCTTTTTGTAACTGTTAATTTGATTTAGAAAAGATTTGTTAACTGTTTTTTTTTTCCTTTTTGGGATATAGTGTGGAAAGTTCATATCAAATTGCATGGTGCGTTTTGGTAAGCTATATCTTTTGTTCTTTCATTTGCACATACAACTTTCCAAGCCGTGGTCTCTGGATGACTGTACTTTTTTTTTGTTTACTTGGTGAAATAATTCTGGAATCGGAACTGAGAGATGTTTCTGGTTTTTTTTTTTTTTGTTGTGTTTGGTGTTTGTTCTGTTTCTATGTCATGTCTTTCATTGTAAGAAGGCAATGTTGGGCTAGTTGCCCCACTGAGTTGACAATGGGTGTGAGCCGACTTCTATAGCTTTTATGTACAAGGAGGAAACAATGCACTGGTTTGATGGGTCTTGTTCGTCTTCAACCAGGAAGTATTGCCTATTTTGGTAGTCTTACGAATATTACCTCCATAACTTGTATATAATATGTTCCTTTCATCTCATTTGATAAATCTTATTGAAGATGTTAGGATCTGCTTAATTTAATGTGCTTTCATGGAAAATCAAGTGATAAGAGCTTAGCTACATTAAAGTAAACTAAGATTTATGCTACTGTTGTATTCTAAATAGTCAAATTTATGTGCAGGTCAGCTTCCTGGGACTAATCCAGCCATTCCTTGGTTTCCAAACATATTTCCTTTAGCAATTGGTCATGTATGATTTGTGTTTGTGTGCAAATGTTGGAAGCGGTATTATGCTAAAAATATATATTCATCTTTAGAGTCAATACTTTCTTTAAAGCTAGTACTTGGTGGCAAA
Source organism: Cyclocarya paliurus (assembly GCA_029856935.1). Classification (NCBI taxonomy): domain Eukaryota; kingdom Viridiplantae; phylum Streptophyta; class Magnoliopsida; order Fagales; family Juglandaceae; genus Cyclocarya; species Cyclocarya paliurus. The sequence continues at coordinate 23,503,634 of CM056947.1, forward strand.
AAATGCTTTTGATTTCTCATTTAACTGCATCTCCCAATGCATCATTCCATCATTTATCATTGCAAAATATGTTGATGTGGATTTAAGCCTCTTGCAGTTTTGGTAGGGCAGAAAATGCTTATGGATATTTTTTATGGTGCCACTGATGGAATTGTTAATTAAACATTGAAGAAGGTATCACTTTCATGAGGTGAGCTTTTGTTTATGTTTTCACAACACTTGGTCCAAGTATGATGATCATCATTCCTGCATTCTATATGGTCTATTGAAGATATGGGCATCTGACTATAGTATTCTTGAACACATACAGAGTAAGTTATGTTTGATTTTTATTTTCTTATGCTCAGGCTATGCTTAAAATTAATGAACATATGCATAAGATATGGAAGAGCCAGGTGGAAGAAAAGTCTTTGCAGTCTAGTGTTTCTAGTTGGATTATGAATCTTCCATTTGATACAAAAGTTAATGAATGGTTGGCTGCAGAAGAAAGATACAAGCAAGACATACATATGAAAAATATTCTCCCCGCTATAGCAGACAAGTTTCTAAAATTGAGTTGTCACACTTGTAATACTTTTGGTTTAGTTGGATAAATTGTATGTAAATAGCACGTTGTATGGAATATATCATTATTGAATAGATCAACTGTAATGGTACTCCTCCTATTGTACAAAAAGGGTACCTGTAGGTTCATTAAATTAACATTTGTAATGAAAATAGCTTGTGCACAGCTTATGAATGATTTTGGTTTTGATTCCATTGTTGCTAATGGTGCAACATGAACTTAACTTCACTTGCATTCTCAGGTTGATAGTATCGATTTAAAAAAAAAATATGCAATTAGTCACAGTTTGAATTTGTCCTTTTACCTCATAATCTTGGCACCCAATCAGAACATATTATTACCCAACATAATAAAACTAGAAGGATTGACTACATCAAGATTGCAACACAGTCTGTTTCTAGTTTTCGATTTCATGCAAATAGAATAATAATAAATAATACAGTTTGTATTTGGTTTTGGAATAATATGAGAAAGGAAAAATAAAAGAAAAACAAATAAAGAGGACTACTCTTTCAAGGGAAAACTGTGAATCAATAAATTCACATACATTTTCTATGAAGTGAAATATAACACTGTCTTAACACTATAATACACTGAATTAACACTGTAATAACACTGCCAACTCTTTCTCATTCCCCTCTTAAACGATCTAGATGGTCCAACTCTTTCTCATTCCCCTCTTAAACGATCTAGATGTTCCATCTCTTGAATGAGCAGAAGATGAAGCATCTTTCATTGGTGATTTTGTTACTATCCTTGAGAGCCCGAAATCACAGATCTTGACAGTCCAATTCTTATTCACGAGGAAGTTTGCACTCTTTATATCACGATGAATAATCTTCATCCTATGTAAACCCCTACATTGACAGCAGGAAGCTCAACTCAACATGAAATCAATATTTTTCATCGCTTTAAAGTCATATCTAACAAGGAATTTTCAATTTTGATAACGATCATGGCTCCAATTATAGAAATTGATTAAATAATAATAACAGCAGCAAGAAGTAGTTGTAATATAATGTATACATCCAGCCAACTTTACATTGTCTTGGAAGATGACAAATTTTCCAAGCATTTAGCACATCTTCATGAATAAGGTATCGCCTCTCTCTGATCCCCTCTTAGCCTCGTAATGGTCTTAGTGCAAAAATACAATTTATCACAGCCAACTATCTCATGCGACGCCATATTTGTTCCACTAGATGTAACAGTACCGTCTTTCCCAAAGTTTGTCACCAACTCATCCAATTCTGTAACTACCTTCCCTTATCAGGCCACTAGTCCGTGCCATAATAAAATTATCAATTCCACCAAAGCACATTCCATATGCTTGCTTCATGATTGACATGCAATTCCAGTGAAGCAAGGTGATCCTATAATTTGTCCTAAGAAAGTTTTTCTGCAATACATAGTTTCTCGGGAATCAACACCAGGAAATAAGTTAAACATAATCTTCTCAGAGTACAAAAATCATACTAGTGCCAGCCTATCAGTAAACAAGAGATGATCACAAAGGAGAAAGAATCCATAATCTTGGCCATTAATCATATATAGAGAACCAATGAATGGCTCCAAAACATTTATAAGAGATATTCCAAATGAATTCAGCTTCTGGATAAACATATATTTGCCACCCAAATCAATATGAAAAAATAAAAGTGAGATAATGCTAGACATTAAGAACTTCGGGGATTAGATGGATATTTTTCTCACGCTAAAAAAATATCAGGGCAAGTTTTGTGCTCATAAAACTATGCATTGTTTTAGTTCATGTAAAGTTTTGAATTTTTCAAAGCATGTTCTTCTATCTTTTTCACTAGGATTATGCACATTCCAAATGACAGGCAGCCCATAAAGTGCCAAATTGGGTCTAATACCTTTCTGCAAAACCAACCCAAAAAAATGAATTAAGTTGCAAGAGAAACCATATGTACACATAATTCACCAAGACTGATCATATGGGTTCCATATTTAGTAGCATAAATTGATTGGAACCTGGATCTGAAGGAGGAAAGGGTCTCGTTAATAACATGGCTAGCCACCCATGGTTGGAAGAAAGATTTAAGCTTGCGGGTTATATTGAGGTGTGAAGTCATCACAATCCATGCCACGATTCCATACAGAGTTGCTCCTCACCATGTTGCTATGCTTTTCATGTTTCTCTCTCTATATCTCTTGGATTACCCTTTTTTTCAAGAGGGATCTTAGAAGAGAAAAGATGAGAGATGTAGAAAACAAAGAAATAAAATAAGTAAAAAATAGAAAACTAGCGGCAGGAATTTGATTAGTGGACCTTGCTCTTTAATCTTTAAGCACTGTAAATCACTAAAAGAAGAGAAACAATTGAAATGCTAAATAACAAATATCTAAAACTCAAATATATGAAATACAAAGAAATATTGAAGCCGAGAAAACTCAAATCAAATTAAAAAAAAAAAGCCATTAACGATAAGAGGAGGGAGGAAAATCTCACATTAAAAAAGCATTAATTTGAAATCAACCCAAGCATACATAAATAAGTACTACAGAGAGTGAATGAACGAGAAAATGCAACGAAAATAGAGGGTGGGAGAGAGAGAGAGTTATTACAGAGGGAAGGAGGAGCTGGGCAAAGGGAGGAGTGACGCTACAAGGCGCTGGGCAGAGAAGGGGCTACGCGGGCTTCAAATAGGTTGAAATTTGAAATTGTAAAAAGTAGCCAGGTGGGTCTTCAAAACATGCAAAAAGAGAAAAGAAAATGGGATATTCACGTAAGGTGTGCAACGGCTGATGCGCTACAGGGGCTGATCTATAGTTAAATGGCTCACATTTTGCTACCCTTTCCACCCATCATTACAAGCCACTCTCTCTTTCAACAAACATTAATTTCAACCGTACCAAACCTACCCACACACCAGCACCGTACCAAACCTAAACACTTCCATCTTTTTCTCTCATAGTTTGAATGGTTTCTAACGTCTTTTTCTCTATATTCAAACACAAATGTGCAAACAGGGGCGAAACCATATACTTTTTGTTGGGAGGCCAACTGATAAATACAGTGACTGAGAAAAGTAGCTTAAGCCTCACATAGTAATTAGCAAATAAAACCCACATCAATTTAGCAGTGAGCAAACAAAATCTAGTGATCTAGAATTATATATACCTCAATGGATGAATATCAAAGTTAAGGTCCGTTTAGTAACATAATTAGTCGTTCCATTTTGAGGTTACTGATTTTGTTTTCTCACATTCCTGCCCCCCCCCCTCGGGGGTTTCTTCTTCCTTCAGTTTCTTTTCTTCCCCCATTTTCTCTACTCCCCACTTTTGTCTCTGCAGTTGTAATTTCTCCCACCCATAAATCTCTCATCAGATCCACTCTCTCCCTCTCCCTCCCTTAAGAATTTTTCTATGGTTTTGGTGTTGTGTTTACGTGAGTCTTCTTGGATCAATGTCGCTGTTGAGTCTCCTTAATGGAAAACATTATCAATCAATGCTAAGTTCTTCCCCCACTCCTCTCACTCACTCTGTTTTCTATATCACCCTGCCTCTTCACAAAATCCTTTCTCTTCCTCGCATAGATTATCCCTCCCTTCACCTTATTGTGCACCTCCACAAGTCAAGGGTCATCGCTGGTCGACTCTCCTCACATTGGTAAGGCTCTCTCTCTCTCTCTCTACTCGAGATGTAAAAAGTTATTTTTATGATAGAACACAGAATGCCTACACCACAATCAGTGGGTCCGTTGTCGACTCCTCTATTCGTGATTTGCAAATCTAGCACCGATGAGCCCCTTTAACTTCTTGCTTTGAGTTCTCTGTCCCTCCGTCATTTTTGTCTCTTATTCGTTCTCTTTTGCTCTAAATTCCAAATTCATTGTCTCAGTTGGCATTGCCATCATGACCAGTGGAAGGTGGTATTGTGCAATCTCTGCTCAAAGTGCTGTAAAAGTAATGCCCTTGTCCAATATTAGCCACTGTCGTACATTACCCAGTGTTTAAATTCAAATTTAACATCATTACCGTATATCACAGAACGTCTCCAACGCCCTAAACAATGTTGTGTTACTCTTTAATTCCATGTGGTCATCGCACGTGATTAGGTATGATATTCAAAATATTAGGCGCATTTTTGAATGTTTGGAAGTTGTTGGAATTTTTAAATGAGTGATGATTGAATGATGGAGTCTATAAATAGTGATGTTTCTTGTTTTGGTTGCTGCTTGATATGTCAAGAGTCTTGAATTTATGGAGTTGTGAGTGGAGGAGACTTGATGCATGTTGTTTTTGGAATTGTTGTGGTTGTTCGGTTGTTTTGGAATGACGTTGGCTATTTGTGGGTTGATATGTAGCTTTTCGGTGTTGGTTTTATGGTTGTTTGTAGGATGATGTGTATTGGGGTTGGTTGTGTTGGAAGTGTTGTGAATTGTGTGGATGCTTGAGGTTGACGTGTGGGCTATTTCAGGTTTATATGTTGGGTTGTATGGCTATCTGGGGGTTGACTTGTTGTTTGATTGTTGGACATGTAGAGGCAAATGTAAATTGGAGTTTGGTGGGGTAGCAAGGGGTAAGTGTTTTGAATGTGTAGTTGTAAATTTGACATACGTATTGTGAACAATGAAGTAAATTGAGGAGAATGAGCTAAACTATTGTGTATTGTTTATTGGGGTTTGTGTCATGAATTTAAGAACTGAGGTATTATGATGGGATTGTACATGTTGAAATTGTCTTTCAGGCTATGGATTTTTGTTAGTAAAAGTTAGACTTGTTCTTATTTGGGATTAGTTGGTAGAGTTAGTTGTGGTGTGTGTTTTGTTATGAACACCTAGTGAATATTTTCTAATTTAAGTGGTGAGACTATTTAGAGATTGGACTCAAGACTTTGATAATATGCTGCAAGAGTCAAGTAAGCAGGATTCTTATGCTAAACTTTGCATAAAAAGAAATGTACTGAGGTTGATTTGTGAAAAGTATGCATGTTTTGTTATGAAAAGAAACTTAATACAATCTCGGTTATTTGATCAACATTACTCATGAAATCTGTATAAAAAGAGAAAAAATAATTTTTATCATGACTAGTGTAGATATGAGCAAATTCTTGACATTCTGTTTCTAAATTGTGCAAAAAGAGTGAATATGAAATTTTGAAAATTTGTACATGGTTATGTGAAAATACTCTAAATCTATTTTGATTATGTGAAGATGATATGATTTTGTTTAATTCTCTGTTTTGATATGATGTGGTATCTGAAAATTTTTGGGATGACATTTTGATTTTGTATCTGGTTATGTTTTTGCTTTACTCTGACTTTACCATGGGTGTAAAAATATGGCCTCTGTTTGGATTTGTACCAACTTCTCTGTTTCCAAGTCCACCTATTTTGGAAATAAAGTGGTTTTCTGTGTGCACACTTGGGGCTCCGAGAATGATAAAGGGAATATTCACTTCTATCTCTGCCGGGTTTGGCTACCGAGGATAGCACAACTCTACCACGGGAGTTAAACAAGGTCTCCATTTTGATATGATATGATATGATAAGATGGTGATGATGTTCAATTATGCTATGCCAAAAGACTTTTAAATATGAACATTTTGAACTATCACTTTGATATTTAGAAAACATGTTTTTGTTCTGTATTCTAAAACTAAAATGTTTTTTTTATGCATTCTAAATTCTATGAAAATGCTTATGTTTACATACTAGTATATGTTCTCTACTTACTGAGTTATTGATAACTCACCCCTTATCTCGATAATATTTTTTGGATGATTTTAATGATTTAGCTGAGAATTAAGATTAGGAAGTATGGGTGGGGTTTAGTTGAGGATGATTTATTGAGTACCTAAGGGTATTGTAATTATTAGTGGATACTTTCCTTACGTTGATCTGATCTATTGGGAGATTGACATTATTATAGAGAATTTGTAGAGTTATTAATTTATCTTGTTAGATTATCATTGATAACCTTGTAGGAGATTGTACATATGTTTGGTCGAAATAGATGAATTTATATTTATGGAGTCTTTGAAAATTATATTTGTACTGTTTAGAGATGATCTTAAGTGACAGGCAATAATTTTCCAACCTCTTCGGGTACTGGGTATTATAGATATTTTTAGATATTTCGTTCCCAAACAACACTAAAATGCAAAATGCTTTTCAATTTCAAATTTTTAACTTTCTTATCTAATTATTACCTAATCGTTGTAACTTTCCCAAACTCCCAAACATAATACAAAATATAATATTACTTTTTTAAATTTCAAAACAAAAATTATATTAAAAAATTATATTCAAACAATTTTTTAACTTTATAATATTTTTATTCAACTTTCTCAAAACTCAATAAAATATCTTTTAATTCAAGATATTTTACTATTATTCATAAATATATTGAGATATTCTAAATATTACGGCATAATACTATGAAATATAAAGATCGTTTAAAATAGTGCCCACTATTATTTTTTTTTTCTTCCACGTGTGAAAAAGTTGAATATAGTAAGTTTCACTGACTCGTAATTTATTTTAAATTGAACTTCGACTTTGAACCATGAAAATTCTGACTCTAACCTAAGAGAAGCTAGGGTGAAAAGCTGGAACGGAGTTGAAGTTCAAAGTTTTTGTGCAATTGCAATTGCAATAAATGTCAATAGCTGAATGACTTAAATAGTTGTAAGTTGCAATGAAATAAAACTATTCAAACCATTGTTAGTTTGTTAAAGGACTCTCAAGGCAAAACACCTCGGTCTTCCACGACAGATGATTTGGCTTAGAGCATTGGTATTGGTGTAGTCATCTGCTTTGCGGTCAAATTTTGGTTAATCAAGCACAAAAGTGATATGTAATGGATACCGGATTAGGTATCCAATAGTCATCTAAGCTTTTAACTACCTTAGCTCAACATATATATATATATATATATATATATAGATGAACGGTAAGGCTTGTTTTGGATAGCAAAATCCTCTTACGTCATCTTATCTTATTTAATCTCATCTCAAAATCTAACCACCATAAATATATGTACTTTTTAATTTCAAATTTTTAACTTTTTTATCTAATCATTACAATTTTTTTAAATTTTCAAACAAAATACAAAAAACAATTCAAATTTTTCAAATTTCATAATAAAAATTATATTATAATAATATTTTAACTTTATAATATTTTTATTTAACATTTTCTCCCTCCTTTTCAAAATCCTATAAAACATATAAACTTAAATATTTCACTGCTATTTATAGAATATTTTACTACTATTTACCGATCATTTCATCTTATCTCACTATCCAAACGAGGCATTTATCCATCCACTTTTAATATGTAACACCCAAACAACCTAGTTTTTCTATTAAGGAATTCTCAAGACTATTTAAACACTTTTTAAGACTCCTACCACATGAACTCCAAACTGGCCCTTAGAATTTTTCAATTCGTTTGCTTTGGAAATATAAGTAAAAAATAGTTATTTGATTAGAATGAACTATTACCGTTATTTTAATAATTATAAAGCCATGGAAAAAATGCACATTATAAATTATGATAATTAAAATAAATATATATTTTATTTGACTAAAAAATATAAATAATAGTAGATCTGCAAAGTAGGATGAAAATAGTCTAAAATAAATATTAAATAAATAATATTTTATTATTATATAAAGTTTAAATGGATAACCTAACGTGAGGTTAAATTTTAAATAAGATAGATAAAAGATAAATAGTGTGATATTACACAAAATTTACTACTTGACTAATGAGATGGTGAATCCGTACTAATGCTGTTACACATAGAGTAGGCTGGAAAGTAAAGGTACCATCTCAGGCGGGTAGGAGTACCCTAATCCAAACATTGGCTGTTGCAATAACTTCCTACCTGCGTGGTCTTGAAATACAAATCTTCAAAAAAAAATTGGTGGAGACTCACAAAAGCAGGAACTACACACCCAAGTCATGGGATACGATTTGCCTCCCAAAGTCCACAAGGTGACTAGGACTTTGGAGAATGTAATATGTCAATAGAGCCCACAGTGCGGAATGGAAGACGTTGAGCAAACTTTTGATAACCAATATATATCTAACAGCTAAATCCACATTCCCCAGACCATGCGAGAAGATGAGATAAAGTGGGTCGCAGCAAGACTAGAGATTTCTCAATCAAATCAGTACACCATCTGGACGAATTAGGACTGTTCTCCAACCCGACCCGGCTCGAAAACAACCATTTTTGACACAACCCAAAATATGAGTGTTCCCTTTTGTTAAGAAACAATTTTACTGAATGATATTTCTTACTTCTCATTGATATAGTTTGTAAATATATAGCTGTATAGGAAGGATGATATACATGGAAATAAGATCATAAATGACTATACAATTAAAACAAATATTTGGTAACTATCTAAGACCAAGATTGGTGGGATTTGGTGAGAATCATGAGATCCGATTTTGAGGTGCTGCAATACTCCCCCTCAAGTTGGTGTATAAAGATCCGTAATGCCTAACTTGCGAGATAAATGATGAAATAGATCAGAACCCAAGGCTTTGATGAAGATGTTGGCAATTTTCTCAGAAGAGGGAAGATGAGCGGTGGTGAAGAAGCTAGAACAAAGTTTGTCACGAACAATGTGGCAGTTAATTTCAATATATTTGGTGCGCTCATAAAAAATTGGATTTTGAGCAATG